>CM070671.1:13250980-13953480 GCA_036346575.1 Dendrocalamus sinicus | reverse complement strand
CATCGAGCTGACATTGATACTTCCAGTGGCAATAGCATCTGTTGAGAGAATATTTTCAGTAATAAATATAATCAAAATAGATTTGCGCAATAAGGTAACGGATGAGTGGCTCAATGACTTAATGGTGTGCTACATTGAGCGAGAGATCTTTAAAAGCATTGATGATGATAAAATCATAAACCGCTTCCAAGGCATGAGTCACATAGAATGCATTTGCCCCGCGATTCAAATTTGTCTCGTGGTTCAAATTAGCTTATTTGTGGTATGTTTTATAATTCATATGATTTAAATTTTCATTGTTATTCACAATTTTCTATTATATCACTAATTTTTGTATGTTTTATACACAGGTGATTTATTGCTACTTCGTACTCATAGCAGAATAATTATATATTCTTGGGTATGCGCTTTCTATTGTCAATGTACCTACTTTGTATTTTTCTATTTTTTATTGTTTGTCTCCAAGACTCTAATTGTATAATTTCTGTATGTATTTGAAATTCTATAAGAGTATAAGACTATATTTATGCCAATTTAATTTAATCTGATAAATAATTTAGTTTACTCTCAATATTATTTGTGGCTTCGGCACTGCTCTCCCTTCATCTCTTACGGGATCTGTCTCTTTTTTACTGTAGCCTTTTGTGTTCACCGTGCACAGCATGTGGGTTTACGTCACGTGGAATTTTGTCAAAGATACCACAGCTGACCTGGGCTTAAGTGGCGACACTCATCAGAGACACACACAGACCGAGTCAGAGTGAGAAAGCTCAGAGGCGCCATGGAACCCTAGCCGCTGCCGCCCCTAGCCGCAAGACAAGATCCTCCGGCGAGCCTCCCTCCACTCCCTCCCTGTCTCCTTCGACGGCTGGTCTCCAGATCTGCAGCTGCAGGTTCTTCTTCTTCCTCTGCCTCTGCTTCTTTTTTTTCGTTGTTCCTCTTCTTCTGCTGAACCGCTCCCAAATCTGCTGTGCTCTGTTGCTCTGATGCTCTTCCCCTTTCTCCCTGATCTGCTCTGCTTTGTTCCTTTTCCCGTTTCTCCCAGATCTGCTCTGCTCTGCGGCTCATGCTCTTTGCTCGGCTGCTCTGCTGCCCTCTGCTGTGTGTTCTGCTGCTGATGCTCTCTTCTCTAGTGTATAAGTGTGTGAAGTGTAGGACGTGATTGGTAGCGTGCAGTACCCCTAGCCAGGCTGTCAGGTGCAGCTTTGACGTGTTTGGTCGGCCGAACTCCCACCTGGGCCTGAGTTGGTGCGATTTCGAGGTCTCGAGTCTGCAACTCGGTCGGCAACTTCGAGGTCTCGAGTCACACCCAAACAACTCGGTCTGCCTGATTTTAGAGATCCCTATTTCTTTTTTCTTGGTGGATTTCTTGTGTTTCATTCGTGTTTTTCTACGGATTAGTTCATATTTTTGGGTGTAATCGCTGTCTTTTCGGATTTTATACAACAGTTTTGCTATTGCACAGACGACTGAAATTTTTTTATCCTTCAGTCATCTGAAATTACACTCTTAATCAACTTAAGTTAGAGTCATCCTCTAAAAAACACATGTAATTTTAGATGATTCAAAGTGTAACTTTAAGTGACTAAAAGATAAAAAAATTTCAACCACTTGTGCAATAATCACTCCCTACAACTATATTCATCCCCTTATATCCAATTATACTCCCCTTGTATCCATCCCCCATCATATATTCTCTACCACTTCCATGCACTGCATGTCGTGCTAGGTCTGTGATTTTCGCTATTCTTGTGGATTTGTGCGCTCCTTGTCTTTTACCGTGGATGCATCGTGCATTCGTGCTGCTAATGCTCTGCTACCTCTATAATTTGATGCTTAATGCATGCCTTTATGTTCGGCTTATGTCACCCAGGCGACAATTAGGCGACGACCTATTCGACTAGTGGACAAGGCTCCTGTTAGGCGACAATTAGGCGTGACCTAACACGGCATGGAGAGCGTTGCAACGGGGGTGCTGAGCCCTGTCCTCGGGAAACTATCCACGCTGCTGGAAAAGAAGTACAATAGTCTGAAGGGAGTGCACGACGAGATCATCTCCTTGAAGGATGAGCTCAGCAGCATCAACGCTCTGCTCCTGAAGCTGGCAGACATGGATGATCTCGATGTCCAGATGAAGGAGTGGAGGAACCAAATCCGTGAGCTGTCCTACGACATCGAGGATTGCATTGACGACTTCACACACCACATCGATCATGGCCCCATTAGGCCTCACGACATGAAGGGTTTCTTGCAGAATATCATTCACAAGGTAAGGACACTTTGTGCTCGCGATGAGATTGCCAACCAGATTCGAGAACTGAAGGCTCGTGTTGATAATGCGAGTAAGCGACGCAAGAGGTACAACTTCGATGGGGCTGCCTCAAGTTCTAGAGGTGTGGTGCCCATCGACCCTCGTTTACCGGCTCTCTATGCAGAGGCGGAAAGCCTAGTCGGTATTGATGAACCAAGAGAAGAGCTTATCAAATGGTTAACCGAAGGGGAGGGAATCATGGTGCAAAAACTGAAGGTGGTGTCTATTGTTGGGCTTGGAGGGTTAGGCAAGACTACTCTGGCTAGTCAAGTTCTTAATAAAATTAAAGGACAATTTAATTGTCGAGCATTTGTTTCGGTGTCCCAAAAGCCTGACACGAGGAAAATATTAAGAGATATATTCACTGGTGTCACAGGGAAAGAGCTTCCAAGTACAGAAGCATATGACGAAAATCAGCTCATCAACAAACTTAGGGAATTCCTCAGTGATAAAAGGTAGTAAAAACTTTCAAAGATAATATTGTTCAAGATAATTTATGTTGCCATGTGCCTATTTTGGTTACCACATAGTCCTTACTGTTTAGAGATCTATTAACATTTACAACTTTAGACATGTCTCATATGCACTATCTGCATCAAGTATTTTGTTTCCATAATGCATGTTCATGTCCATCAATTCGATCCTTGAATAGTGTATATATCTACTAACCATGAATTTTTGTATATTCTCTAACATCTTTTGTAAAATATAAAATAGGTATTTTGTCGTTATTGATGATATCTGGAGCACATTAGTATGGCCAACAATCAGATGTGCTCTGCTTGAAAATAACCTCTGCAGCAGAATATTGACAACAACACGTATCATTTCTGTAGCGAGGTCATGTTGCTCTCCTGACTACCATAATGTTTGCGAAATGAAAGCACTAAGTGATGCTAATGCCGAAAAGTTATTTTTCAAAAGAATATTTGGTTCTGAAGATCACTGTCCTTATGAATTAAAAGAGGTATCCAGTGAAATCCTAAGAAAATGTGATGGTCTACCATTGGCAATCATTAGCATTGCAAGCTTATTGGCTAGTAAACCATGCACGAAAGAGCACTGGGAGAGGTGTCGGAATTCTCTTGGCTCAGCATTTGAAAACGTTCCCAGTGTAAGCAACATGCAAAGGATTCTCTCTCTTAGTTATAACGACCTTCCCCACTATTTGAAGACATGCTTACTATATCTCAGTGTATACTCAGAAGATTCTATAGTACGGAAGTATAGTTTGGTAAGGAGATGGATGGCCGAAGGGTTCATCACTGCAGCAGTTGGGGAAAATTTAGTGGAAGTTGGAGGGTGCTATTTTAATGAGCTAATCAACAGGAGCATGATCATGCCAGAGGACTTTCCATGTCAAGGTCAAGCTCAAACTGAAGCTTGCCGAGTTCATGATATGATTCTTGATCTCACTGTATCTAAGTCAATTGAAGAAAATTTTATGACATTATTTGGTAAAAATATACCCGTATTAGGACGACAAGATAAGGTTCGTCGACTGTCCCTTGATTTTCGTGATCAAGAAGATAATATGATGCCATCAACAATGGTTGTTTCCAAAGCTCGATCACTCTGTATTTTTGGGTCTGCAAAACACATGCCACCTCTCTCAGGCTTTCAAACACTACGGGTGATTTGCATACAATATAATGATAAGTTGGAAAATCATTATCTTGATGATATAGGGAGATTGTTCTGGTTGAAATACCTAGGGCTCTTTGATGTAAGCATCAGCAAGCTTCCAGAGCAAATAGAGGAACTACAACAACTTGAGACACTAGAGCTAAGACAGACTGCGATACAAGAATTACCCAGGAGTATTGTTCGGCTGAAAAAGTTGATGTTCATACATGCTGAACCAAGAGTAAGTATGCCAGAAGGAATTGGAAATATGATAGCTTTGCAGGATCTTTACGGTGTGAGAGTTGGCAACAGCATCCCGTCAACTTCTTTGCGAGAGCTAGGCGGTTTGACTGAACTAAGAAGTCTTGGGATTGATTGGTGTGTTAGTGATACATACAATGATCAGAAAAGTTACACAGATAGCTTTGTTTCATCCATCAGCAGGCTGTGCAAACTCAAGCTTCGCCAACTGTATCTTAGATGTGATGCTAAAAATGGTTGCTCTCTAGATTTCTTGTTGAATTCTTGGTCCTCTCCTCCGTATGTTCTTCAAAATTTTATGATGAACACAAGCTATTATTTTCCAAGAGTTCCAGAGTGGGTGGCCTTGCTCTCAAATGTCACCTTCCTGGACATCAATGTTAATCCTTTGGGAGAGGAAGTTCTACGGATCCTTGGGGGCTTGCCTTCTCTCCTAGCTCTCTCGCTGTGGACAAAAACAGTAGCCCCCAAGGAAAGTCTCATCATCTGCAGCAGTGTATTCCAATGTCTGAAAAAGTTTAGGTTCGGCTCCTGGAATAATGCAATGGGGCCATTAATTTTTGATGCTGGGGCTATGCCAAAGCTTGAAAAGTTTAGGTTAGACTTAAAAGCACGAGAAACAGGAGCTCTATGCGGTGATCTTTTTCGAGGTCTCCAGCACATCCCTTCCCTCAAGCATCTCCTTGTTGACATCCACTGTACGGACGAGAAGACTCAAATGGTGGAAGCAGTAGAGGCTGGCGTCAGGAATGCAACCAATCTCCTTCCCAAACATATCAAAGTTGAAATCCGCAGATATTGGACGGCAGAGAGTAATATGAAATATCAGGAAGAGGTGGAAGATGAGATTTACAACAACTGAAAGATAAATGTACGGTATGATGCATATAAGTAAACATGACTAATTTTGAGAGGACTGCAATTTTCTGCCACCGCAGAAACTTGTCTTCTCGAATTCCAAAATGGCGGCCTCAGAAGATCGTCAACTCCACCATCCCCGACGATCTCTGCCATCCCGCACGCTCTGTAAATTCATCGCTACGATGTGTAACTTCAAGTTTATGTTTTTGGTACGTATTGTGTGGAGTATAGTTCATTATTGATAGAAAAATAAACTCATACTTTTTTAATCCTTCTATGCTGATTTTGAATCCCATGTTAGGCAAACCACTGCCAGTCGACGGAGGCGACGGCCAGATGCTGATTTTGAATCCCATGCTGATTTTGAATCCTTCTATGCTGATTTTGAATCCTTCTATGCGGAGGCGACGGCCGGATACGACGGTCGGAGGCGACGTGCGCGGCGATGGGTGAGGCGGCGGGCAGAGGCGACGGGTGAGGCAGGGCCGAGGCGACGGGCGACGCGCATGCGAGCGGAGGAGACGGGCTAGCCGAGGAGCCGGGCGAGCGGAGGCGGGGGCGAGTCTTCGGCTTTTGCGTGCAGGCGGGCGCTGTGGGGGTGGGGTGGGGAATATTAGGTTAAAAGTATCTAAGCAGTATCGGGAATTATTTTCTTTTTTTTTGAATAATCAATAGATCAGGATACGTGCAGGATACGTATCGGCGCGTATCGGGGCAGTATCTGTATCCGGTACAGTATCCAATACTGGTACGTGACTTTTGTGAAGTATCCGCGCAACGTAGACCACTGGCTCAGATTATAGTAAGAGACCAGGCAATCTTCTGTTCTGAGCTGAAATGTTGGGTTCTGGGATATGCAGTTTCCTAGGAAAGGAACACCAATCTGCAGCAGCCATTGTATATTGGTGCGGAGAAATGTTTCAGAAGAGGGTTGTTCGATCGAAGTTTCCTGTTATGAAGATTGCATGATGTACATCAAATACACCCATATCCATATGCTGCTTGTGCTTGGGCGAGCAATAGCAGCATTGTCTTGGAAGATTTAGAAAATTCACGATATAACTTGTTTCCAGAAGACGGTTGTTTTCTGCCATGTGTGGATGGATGTCATATACTCTTCGTATTGTGCAAGCCTCATGCTGAAGAAAATATTGATGACGTAGAGTCATTGCTCGAGATTGACTGTATTGTGCACCACCTGAATGATCTCTTACAGTGATTTTGTTGTAATATTTCGATCAGTGATGCTTTAACTCTCTGTCTCTTTTGTCAAACTATTTTAAGTTTCATTTGCGTGATGCAGGGACTGTTCTGTTCACCATTTACAGCTTTCCCTTGGGCCCTGTTTACACTTATTCCTCTCTGTTTTGTAAGAACATGTCCTTTCCGTGATAACAAGTAGGTTTGCGATTGGTTAAAAAGAGACTTCTGTCACGTAAAATTGTTTAACTCCAGCTATATCTGTTATGTTTGTATGTAGCGCAAAAGCACGTTCAGATCCAAAGGTTATGCAAAGCATGTGAAAATCGTTTCAAAATTTAACACAGAATATCAGCAGGCAAAACAAAAATCCCTGAAGTACTAGTAAGACCACATTATTTCTAAGGGAAAATTGAGTGAGATGTTCATTCTTGTGTTCATACTTATCAAACATATTCAATAAAATGGTTTTTTTAGACTCTTAATCATGAGGTGGTGGAACATGTTCTTCTACTAAGGTAGCGGAACATGTTGTACAACTGCCCTGGCCGACTTCCAATCGCATAAGGATGTTCTGATGGCATGAATGCCTCTTTTGGCAAGGGGGCAGAACGGAGCGGACAGTGTACGACACCCGTCGCCTGATCGTGTGCGTGCGCGCATGCGCCTCCCCCGAGGCGGCCCCTAACAGCACACAGTGCCCCAAGCAAGCTTCGACACGTGTCCCGATGCCTCGAGAAACGCGGATCGAAAAGCCCCAGGTACGCGCGTGGGGTGGGCCTCCCCGAGCATCGGCGATGCATCCGCTGAAGGAGCTTGTCTTTGCCCCACTCTTGACTCACTCAGCCGACTCCGCCGGCATCTTCGACTCCACGGCTAAATGGCTCCAAGGTCAAAGACACCTTCAACAACAGGTCCGGTTCCATATCCTCAGTTCGAAGATAGGCACCCAGCTGTAAACGGCAAGGCGGGCTATTGCATTCGGAGTTAGCTACGCCAGCTCTAGCCCGAAGGTTCATAGGACAGCACCGACGATCATGGCTGCCGGGATGCAAAGCCCGGCTTCAAAGTAGGCGACGAAGACGACCGCCTCCGACTTCCCTGGATGTGGTTCTGTCTCATTGCTGGCGGGTAACCGCACCTCGCGGCGATCCGATAACTTCCCCTCGCACAGTAGGGTCTGGATCGTCTCCTCCGTAGCGAGCGTCGGGCCCAGCACGCGGGAGCAGGGACCCTTCAGTTTCTCCGTTGCCACCCTCTGTTTGTCCACCAGTGATGGTTCACGCCCCTCGAGCGTGTACTTCACCTCGATCGATGGCGACCGCCGGGGTGAAGTACTACCGCCGGCCAGTCGAGTGCATTCTTCACAGAGAGCCATCGTTCTCTGAGAACTAAAGACGACGGGGGCAGAACGGCGGCAGAGAAGACGAGAGCGCAGGGCGCAGAAAGACAAGGGACCAGCTGGTATGAGGAAGAAAGCACAGACGCAGTGCCACAAGGGGGTATTTAAAGCCTCTTCATCTCCCGCACCGCCGGTAAGCGTAACCGGCAGGAGACGAACCGCTCACCTCCCCACAATTGAAGCCGAAGCGGCACAGCCGCCCACGCGCATCGTGCCCTGTCAGAAACGGATGCACGACTGCAGCCGTGCGATGGCCTGACAGCGCACGACGCGCCATGTGCGTCCCGCCACGCGTACACTCCCTCAGGAACAAACGCAGGTCACATGACGTGGCGTATCCCTGCTGCACCTCAGCACGATTCTCAGGGCCATCAATGCAACATCAGCAGGCCATTGACCGGTCAACATCGACTTCAACTTCGGCGCGGACTCCGCCTTCGCCGAGCGACTCCGGCTGCAACTTCGGTGTGGACTCCGCCTTCGCAGAGCGACTCCGGCTCCGACTACTTCGGTGTGGACTCCGCCTTCGCCGAGCGACTCCGGCTTCGACTTCGACTTCGTCCCCGTGAAAAGGAGCCTCGCTGCGCCTTCACAAGTCTACGCGGTGAGCTCGAAGACCACCTCGACTTCGACAGCGCGAGTCGACTCTGGCGCCTACTCTGGCCTATATTTCTGGGGTCCAGCTGGGCCTCCGGCTCGGCCTCACACGTGGGAGGCAGCTTCGCATCCCTCTCCTAACATTCTAAATATCTTTACGCACTTAACATTTCACAGATAATGCCCACGAAATTTGGTCAGGTGCAGATTTGGCTTCATCTTCACGAGCCGCCCCTAGCAAGCGGAGTCTGGGACGTGCAAACACCGGTCAAGGTGACCCTCCGATCTTCGGCCCGCGCGAAGACTCTGCAGTCGGCTCCGATCGATCCTGTGGAGCAGCGCCGACGGCCACCTTGGCATCGATGTCCGCGCGGCAATCTCACAACCTCAACCAATGGGGATCCAACCGTCTGTGCTCCCCGCAATCGGGGAGCGCGAAGGCTGATTTACGACAAGTTTTGACTTGTTCTCATAAATAGACCACCTTCAGTCCATCAACATTCTTTGATAGTAGCACCAATTGACACAATCAAAGAACGCGGATGAACTCAAGAAGGCCTACTTGTGAGAACAGGTCAAACCTTGCCATCACATGCAGGAACGTGGCCCGCTCAAGCAGGAAGCAACAAAGCGAATAGCCAGGGAAGCGGAAGGGCGATGCTGCGATAGCGGCACTTATATACCCACATCCCCCCCGGCTGGGAACAGCCGAACCGCCAAAAGTTCAACCGGTGGAAGATCAGCCAGTAAAAGACGAGGCGCCGCGGTCAAGAACGCGTGCGGCGCACCTGTTCTGCCAGGCCATGTGTCCCGCGCCCTTGGGAAGACGTGTATGACACCCGTCGCCTGATCGTGCACGTGCGCGCACACACCTCCCCCGAGGCGGCCCCTGACAGCACACGGCGCCCCAAGCAAGCTTCGACACGTGTCCCGATGCCTCGAGAAACGCGGATCAAAAAGCCCCCAGGTACGCGCGTGGGGCGGGCCTCCCCGTGCATCGGCGATGCATCCGCTGAAGGAGCCTATCTTTGCCCCACTCTCGACTCACTCAGCCGACTCCGCCGACATCTTCGACTCCACGGCTAAACGGCTCCAAGGTCAAAGACACCTTCGACAACAGGTCCGGTTCCATATCCTTAGTGCGAAGATAGGCTGCACCGGCGAGCAACGGTTCTGTCGAAGATCATTGAAGGTCACAGGCCGTAGGGACGGAGGGGGCCAAGTGGCTCAACAACATGGCTTCGACCCATGAAGCCCTTCACCATGAGAGGCTCCTGTTGTAGGGGTGGCCCCCACCTAAGCCCAGCAGGCCTGTTAGAAGGTTGTAAGGCCCAAAAGGGACATGTATGATGACATAAATGCCCCTGAGAGGGATATTTAGTGTAAGGACATACTTGTAAAACACCCCTCATGTGTAAGCCCTTCTCTCTCTCAAAATGTTTACATTTCCATTTTAGGATGTTACAACCTCTATTTATCCCAGCCACATTGCATGTAGGGGGTGAAAACGGATCGGATAGTTTCCTTTCAATTCGGATGAAAACAAATATGGATTGTGTCGGATCGGATTTTCTTCGGATAATTCTCAGATCGGAAACAAATATGGATTTTTTTGTCGGAAACGAATATGAATACAGTAAGCCTGATATCCCGCGAATACGAATACGAATACGGATTGTTCGGATAATACAGACCCGGATGTCTGAGATTTCAGCCCAACATTGCCTAGCCCAAGCCAGCCTCTCTCATCTGTCATGATCAATGGTCGTAAGCTATGGTGTTCGGTAGTCATAAGCCATAGCACTCGGTTGTGACCTGTGTGATTGATAGTTGTAGTGATCTGTGAGGTAGTCATAGCCTCTGTGAGAGATGGTCATAGCGATCTGTACGGTAGTCGTAGCTTGTGTCCTCGATGGTCGTAGTGGTCAGTTCGGTGGTCGTAGGATTCTGATAGGAACTCATGGACTTCGAGTACCTCATCCCCTGAGCATCTGAGTACTTGTAAGTTGTATCAGTCCAGCAGGTAAACAGACTAACTGTGGTCTGAGGTTGTTCACTGGTATTAGTGGGGTTTTGGTTAGGGTTTGACCGGGATGTTCTTACGAGTGTGCACATGGGTTTATTGCTTGATTCTAGGATTAGAATTAGTAATTTAGGTGCATACATTTTGATTGTGCAAATTGATTATCTTTATGTATCGTGCGGTGCTACGTGATAGTTTGCTTGTTGGTGTTAGTTGCAGGACTTCGGAGCTAGGTCATGATGAGGCATGGAAGGATTGGGACTAGGCATAGGAGGTGTTGAGGTCCAGAATGGTCAGGGAGACACCGAAGATGACTGAGGCTTGCGGGGTGGTTGCAAGCCGGGACAACCAGAAACTGGAGAGAGAGCTATCAGCGATGGACACGACAAGCAATGGCAAGGTGGATCAGGACTAGGCTCAGGGAGGAGCCGAGGTCATGTATGGTCGAGGATGCCAGGTGCCTCATGCACGAGGAGAAGCACGTGGTGTGCTAAGTGACTTGGGTCATTTGCAAGCGAGGACGGTTTGGTGGGATCCAGACACATGAGCGGCTTGACGATAAGTCATTGGGACCATATGGAAGATGGCGAAGCATGGGCGAGGCTTCGTGGCAAAGGAAGCGGGAAGCTTTGTGGAAGACGGTAGAGGGGCATTTTGGTAAATTGCCCAATACCAGGAAAAGTGGCGGTGTGTGAAACCGTGGTATTGGCCTAAGTGGTTTAAGTCTTGTATGTGTTGAAAATGTGAAGTGGATCAAGGGTTGGTTCACGAATGGGTTATTGGTTGTAAGCCGCTTTGAGAAGCGTGCATGAGTAAAACCCGGTGTTAGGTTGGGGTTAAAGGGTTTTCCTCGGTTTGGCCTAATGGGGGATTCATTAGGTTTTTGGGCTCAAGTTGTGAGTCTATAAAAGGGGAGGAGAGGCAAGAGGTAGGGTTGAGAAGGTCGGTAAGCCTTTTGGTGGCTAGCTCCTCCTCCCTCCTATGGGAGTTAGGTTATAGAGTGGGTGTGGGCTCTAGGCTTAGAGCTTTGTCCTCTCAAGGGGAGTGGATGTAAAACCAATCATTTCAAATGAGCAATAATTCAATCTTTGATCAATCTTTTATGTATCTTTTGTTTGATTGAGTTTGCTCTGTTCTTGTTTGGTTCTTCCTTCTTTTCGGTTCTAAGTTCTTCGGTTCTGTTCTATCTTCTTGATCTAAGAGGTCATTCTTGCTTGATTTTATGATGATCTGACGTGCTGTATTGTGTGGAATCATACTCAAAGCCATCTTGACTATTCTCTTCCCACAAGCACAATCTATTTATCTCTTCGATCTAAAGGTCTCAGTTTTGTGCGTGTTTTCTCAAATCGCAAAAAGGTCTCATCTTATTCATGGATTTTTCGATTCAAGATTGGAGCAGTCTCTTGAGACATTAACTAATCTGTGTATAAAGTTTCACGGTCATTTGATCTCTTAATCAAAAGATTTGATGTATTTAGATCTAGTGGTCGTGCGCCTCCTCTGTTATTTCTAGTTGATTACGACCGCATCTGCTTTCGATCGCTCAATATTTTTAGATCTGGTGGTCGTGCACCTCGTTTGATACTCCTAGTCATTCACGACCACATTTGATTTCCATCGCTTAATGATCTTAAGTCATGTGGTCATGCGCCTTCTCTGCTACTTCTAGTCGTTTACGACCTGTAGGATCGGAAACGGCAACAGAGGGGGGGGTGAATGGTGCCTTCAAAATCGCCCCAAGTATCCACAAAGATCTCTTCTCTCTGATAGCTATAAAAGCTATGAAGAAGATGATTCAAGCTCTCTGGAAATCCATATTGAATAGACAAGAGAACGAAGCAAAGAAAAACAAGGCAGATCAGAGTGTTGCACCCAAAATAGGCTTAAGGCCTATCTGACCACCATGTCTGGGCCGGTCAGACCGCCTGGGTATGGCCGGTCAGACCACCAGTGTTGCACCGGTCAGACCGCCGAGCTGTGGCCGGTCTGACCGCCATGGCCTCCTCGGTCTGACTGGCGGCAAGCGAGCAGTCTGACCGCTAGGGTTAGCAGTCTGATCGGGGACGCAAAAACAAAGCTGGCAGCGGCTGCGATAGAAACTCTGAAGCTGAAAACTTCGACACAGTAAATACTAAAAAGAGGTGAACTCAGGAAATTTGTCAAATTACTGCTATTCTTCTTAGGCCAAATGCGCAATACTTTAATCTAAACATCATTGAGACCTCAGGGAGGAGAAATTGCAGTCAAGGAATACATGAAGACTGAAAATTGAAATGCTGAGCAGAAAAGAGATTAGTTGCTGCATTTCTTGAGAATCTCAAATCTATTGATCTTGAGTCTTCTAAATTCAGCAGGGAATGATCCCATGACAAGAAAGAACAAGCAAATAGCAGACTTTTTGCCAAGACACCTAGAGTACACACATCCCCTGACTCCAAACCCTAGAAAGCTGAAACAGAGGAAATGAGGCGATCAAGTTCTAGGAGAAAAAATCAGCTTCTTGAAGTCATTGCTCTTGGGTAAGCTAGTCAAAATGCCTTGAGGATAAACCCAGTTCTGAGCAAATTCATTTAGCAGCTTCTTGATCAAGATTCACTCAAAAACAAAAGAAGCAGAAAGACAACTGAGCAGCAAAAGCAAACACACAAAGAAATACTGGGAATCTAGACATCTCAAGCACAAGATTACTCAAATGAATACATTGAGATGAATGATTACACAAGGGTTACAACCATCTCACTACAGACCCATACGCAATTGGAAAATCAAATAGTATTTGCCATCTCACTACATGCTTCCCAACAGAGAAGAACACACCCACGAGAGGTAGAACACAACACACTAAGCTCACCCTTGTCTCCTGCCAACTCCCACTACATATAGAAGGAGCTCACACCCTCAAAAGGAAATTCAAGAAGAGTCAGCCATCTCACACTACCCTCCTCACACACAAAGGAGGAAAAAGTCAAAACACAAACCCATACACCAAAAGGGAGGGAACCAGGATGCATGCCACCTCCAAACCTCCAAACCCTAAACCCTCTCTTTTTGTAACCTTCCACTAACGGGTCTCCAACCCGTTATCTTCAATCGAATCCGCTTCCATTTTGCAGCCTTGCGCATTTTACCGAAATGCCCCTGCCGCACCTTCCTGGAAGCTTCCTGTCCTCGCACGACCGCACCCGGCATCCTGATCGTCTGGACCTTAGCTCCTCCCTAAACCTAGTCCTGGTACACCTCATCGTTGCCCGTCGTGTCCACCTCTAGCAGCTCCAGCTCCGGTTCCTTGTCTCCCCGGCTTGCAACCACCTTACCAACCTTGATCATCTTTGGCGTCTCCGACCGTCTGGACCTCAACACCTCCTGTGCCTAGTCCCGATCCTCTCACGCCTCACCATGAACTCGTCTCAAAGTCCTGCAGCCATCACAGACAAGAAACCATCATATAGCACCGCTCGAAACAATATAAACAACAATTGCATTAGTGAAAGGTACTCAAGCACGAAAAATCCCAAACAACCAATCGAGAAGGAGAACAAGCGTTCGACCAAGTCCAACCAAACTCGACTGCGCCATGCACAGACTTGGTGTGAACCAACCAAATCAAACTCAAACTTTCCAGAACACGCGTCAATTACTCATCACAAACATGGGGACACCTCCACATGGTCTCTCAGGACCGCACCTATTTCTAATCACTCAATGGTCGTGGATAGTGTGGTCATGTGTGTCCATTATTTTTCGAGTTGCTTACAACCATAGTCAGTTACGAGTGCTCGATGGTGTTCGATCACGTCATATGATTGCTTTGTTTTGTGTTCGTTCTTTTCTCTCTCAATCTTTTCTTGATCCAAGAGTTTTGATTTGATTTCCTCCATGTTCTTTCTTGCTGTGATATGTGGGATCATGCTTAATGCCTTTTTTGATATTCTCTACCCACGAGCAAGATCTGTTCATCGTTTTTAGATCTCGGTTGGTGTACGCTACTTTATTTTGCAAAAGGTCTCAAATTTGTCATGGATTTTTTGATCAAGGAAAGGAATAGCCTTCTGAGGCCTTAAAAAACATACATACACTGGCTTCATGGCTTTTGGATCTTTCAATCAAAAGTTGTGTGAGTTTTGGATTTGGCGATCGGGTTGAAAAGCCCTATTCCCCTGTTCTTCCTTTGAAAACGGTAGTACCGCAAGCCTCGTAGCGGTAGTACTGTAGTTCCTGTTCTCCAACCACTTTGATTTCATCTATTCATTGGTCGTAGACCTCACTGGTCGAAGTTCGGCTTGGTTCGACCACTGTGGTTTTGATCGCTTAATGGTCGTAGATCACTCTGGTCATATTCTGAACTGTTACGACCACACACTTGTTTTCGACCGCATTGTTTTTTGACCGCACTCTGGGCATCGACTACAGAGGTGTCGACCATTCATTGGTCTTTGATTACGTAGTTTACGATCACATCGGTCTTTGACTGCACTAATTTTCGACTACTCATTGGTCCTGAACTACGCTGGCCTTTCGACCACACATTGGACATCGACAACGTTAGTTATGATCACACTGGTTTCGACCATGTTGGTTACAACCACGCTGGTTTCGACCACATTGGTTTCGACTATGCTGGTTTCGACCACAGTGACTTCGACCACGTTGTCCTCTCTGCTGAGTCGTTGTGTTCAATTCGGCTCTCCGTTGTCTTCCGATGAGTAGTCGTAACTTGACCACATTGTGCTCTGATCTGATTGTACTTAGCTCTGTTTTCCTCTATTTTCAAGTAGACCTCATATCCTAATCTTCATAGTTTTGTACCTATCAGAGTAAAGGATTTGTAAATATTTGAGGGAAAAATTTCTAGGCACCATTTACCCCCTCTGTTGTCTGTTCGGTCCTACAGTAAATATGGTCTGGTATTTTTGATCACTCATTGGTCCTAAATTATGCTAGCCTTTCGACCACACACTAGGCATGGATAATGTTGGTTTCGACCATGTTGGTTTTGACCACAGTTGCTTCGACCTTCGACCACGTTGTCTTCTCTGCTGACTCATTATGTTCAGTTCGGCTCTCTGTGTCTTCTGACGAGTGGTCGTAACTCGACCACGTTGTGCTCTGATCTGGTCGTACTTAGCTCTGTATTCCTCTGTTTTTCAAATAGACCTCATATCCTAATATTTATAGCTTTGTAGCTATTGGAGTGAAGGATTTGTGAATATTTGAGAGAGAAATTTCTAGACACCATTTATCCTCTCTATTGTCTGTCCGGTCCTACAGTAGATATAGTCTGGTACCTGCTAACATCAGGATCCAATGGAAGATTTGCAGAAAAATGCTCTGAACAGATGCTTTTAGACCACCATACCGTTGCAAATTTCAGAAGGGGTGGTGCGTGGTTTTTGAGGAAATTTTTTTTTGGTTGAACAAAAATGATCATCAACCGGACACTTGCTCAGTTGCCTGGGCGTGCCGTCGAGCGCCCCACCCGCCCGGGCTCGCCCGCTGCTTCTAACAGTGCAAGCCAGAGCTCCCGGCAGGCTGGCACAGTCATCATCTGTCTGTCTGTCTGAAATTTGAAGCAGCATACGCGTAGTCTGAAGTTCTGAACGATTGACCGGTGCAAAACATTTTTTTTAGGAACCCCTACGCCACAGATTCGACGAGGACGGAGGACACTTGTAATTGCAATCTTGCATTCCTGCTGGCGGCATCTGCAACTGCCCTGGCCGACTTCCAATCCCTAAAAAGATCAATATTGGTGGTGCTTGCTCAGGAACGAGCAGAACAGGAAACATGATACACGTCCATGTTGTCCTGCAAGCGCAACTTACGCAGCTGATGACGGAATGGGGAGGACATATCGAGCTAGAAACTGATGCTGTGAACCTCAAGACCGCCCTGCAAAGTACAGAACACAAGACTTTTCAAGGTACGGTGTCCTGTTCAGATATGGTAAATTTGTACTGCTTTCTTGCTTCTTGGAACTAGGAACCTCGCTCGTGTGACTAGGTGTCCCATGAGATGGCTAGCCATGGTGCAAAGCTGGAGCCTGGTGGACTTACGCTCTGGCCAAAGACGGTTCCAGCGCCTTTGGTGTCCAGCTGCTCTGCTGCCGGTTCACAACCGTTGTAGAATCCTCGGATCTCTGGTTCAAAAAACAAAAATTGTCACTAAACCCATCACTTCAATACCAGTGTCATAACCATTTAATTGGGGTAGCTTGTGCGAAAAAGTTGCCCAGAAAACAAAAACGACGTTTATGTTAGACTGGAGGCGATAAAACGTAGTGTAGAGTTTAAATTGATTCTGAATTTCTAAGAAGCGGCGTCAACGATAAATTTTGTGTTTCCACAAAGGAGATGGGCATTTCACCACTAATTTTCGCATGCGCTAAACAGCGTAAGGACGTCTAGTCTCAATCAACCTACAAATTATTGTCCATTTGTCACACCACGTCAACATTCCTGCAAAGAACAATAATTATAAGCGAAGGTACCAATGTGAGCCTTTTAAAAATAAGTGGGCCAAAATTAATCCACATCGAAAGTGTAGAGGGACCAAATCATGGTGGTACCATTCAGACAAAATGTGGCTACTACACTCGTTGCAATAAACTAATCGGCCTATTCAGCGGTTTTATGTTTGGAACATTCAAAAGGACAGAAAGGGGGGAAAATGTATCTAGTCTGGTTACATTTCAGACGGACCAAGCCGTACGTGGCTAAGCAAGTATGCTGTCATGTGCTTCGACGATGCCGCCGTGCTGTGCTTGCAGAGACGGAGAGGCATTGCCGTCGTCCCTGTCGGGCAGCGACCTCACCTGGCCACCATGCCGCAAGAGACCTGGACGCCTGTCTTGCTTCAAGACCAGTCCCCAGTGCCACACAATGAGCCATCGCCGGTGGAAGGAGGAAGCTGTGCGGCGAGTGTAGAGGAAGAGGGGCGAATTGTTGGTTAATTTCAGAAAACCACAAGTTTTACGCCATAGTTGCACACAAACCCAGCAATATTGGTTAGTGTCAGTTTTTTTTTTTGCGAGGAATACTGTCACCTGTTGTAACAGCACAAAATTTTCAACATATATGAAAATAGTGTGAAAATTCATTTCTGCATTTCTGTGCATTTTCAAAAAAAAAAACTTGAAAATTTTAAATTGTTTCCCCTTATTTTCGACAGCTGAATGAATTTCTAAAAATATTTTGAGCTTGGTAAAAACCTGAAAATATTTTATTAAAAATCTACACCGCGGTTTTGATCTAATGTGGTTTCCAGTATTTTGGACAAACTACCAAAATACACTTTCATGACCTGGTCTTCATCTTTCAATGTAAGCAATAGCTATACTTGCCATGTGTAGGTGCACCACTGGCCTCTACATGTTGGCATGTCACCCCGTTCTGGTTCCATCAAAGCACGCCTTACTTGGATTGACCGCGCCACATGGTGCCACCTCGCCGCTCGAACTCGCCTTCAACATTTCCCGCCTTTCTCGTGCCATACTTGAGCTCACCATCTCACCTAGTATTCTTGATTGTTCCAGGCCTCGGCTTCTCCCAAAGCGTAGCCCCGATCCTCGCCATCAACCATGGTGACTCCCAGGGGCGGACCCATAGGGTATGCCGGGTGGGCCACGGCATACCACGGGCCACCGAACTCGATGCGGGCGGCGCCGGATCAATCGATCTGACGGTTCGCCGCCGCGCGCGCCTCCGCCTCGATCCTCAGCGCTTCCAGTCGTTCGCGACATGCGCCGCCCCGTGGAAGCACCCCATCCCCACCGCCGCCGCGCGCCACGGCGCGCCGACCTCGCCTCGCGAGGTCGGCGACCTCCTCCCCCGCCGCCGCGCGCGCCGCCGGCTCGAGGTCTCGCTCCCGTCCCTTTCCCCACTTACGCTTCGATCGATCCGTCACGGAGCAGATCGGCATAGGTGGCGATCGGGCTCGCCAATTTGTTCATCGGCGCCGTCTCGAGCCGTGATCATTCTGCAATGTTTGGGTTGGGGTTTTCGCCGATTTAGCTGAGATTTAGTATTGGGTGGGTTTGGAGCCCGTGATGTTCGGCGATGCAATTTGCTTGTCGCGTTGGTGTTTGGGTCAAGACACATGTATTGCTTTGGTGTTTTATTGCTAGGTGTAGATTGCTCAATAGATTGGACCGACAATATCTTGTTGCAGCTGATCGAGAGTGCACTTGTGATGATGGGCAAGTAATGGTGTTGCGGCGGGATAGAATTGACTAGTGGAGGAGCGGATGGTAACGTTTAGCCGTCTTGATTTGGCAATCAAAAGGACCAGGATTGAATAGCTTGATCTGAACTGTTTTTTAGTGTGTTCCTTAGCAGACGAGTAGGATAAATAAAAAATGCATATATTTGTTGTGTGTTGCTAATGTGATTTCCATGCAGGACCTTGTAATGCGCCTCCAGATTCACACGAAGCTCAACAGGCACACGGGCTGCGTGAACACGGTGGGCTTCAATGCGGATGGTGACACCCTAATATCGGGCTCCGATGACCAGATGGTGATTCTGTGGGACTGGGATACTGGCGCAATCAAGTTGGAATTTCATTCAGGCCATGGCGATAATGTGTTCCAAGCATGGTTCCATGCCTTACACGAATGATCGCACCATTGTCACTTGTGTTGCAGATGGCGAGGTTGATGGGGTTTAACTTCTGTTTTCATATGCATTACATGTTTAGATGCTGATAGTGAGTTCAGAGGTAACGATCAGTTACTGCAATCAGGTGAGACTGGCCAATATTCAGGATGGTGGAGATGTGCCTACTACATTGCTTGGTGAACATGATGGAAGGGCTCACAAGTTGGCTATAGAGCCTGGTAGCCCCTATATTTTCTATAGCTGTGGTGAAGATGGCCTTGTTCAACATGTAAGGACCCCAAAACCCCAAACCACACCCCCTCTCACTCACTTGTGCACACATGCAACATTTCAGCTGTGTATAAATCAACTTCTGATTGCATATAATTATCCATTTCTCGTTCTTGTGCAGTTTGATTTGAGGACAAATACAACCACAAATTTATTTCTGTGTAGAAACTCTTTGAGTAAAGCAGGATCCTCCTCTCATATCTCCAGTGGAATTGATAATGATGTGAAGATATGGACTCCCTCTGCCACTGAGTGAGCACAGGTGGTGCATGTTGAGGAGGTAAATCTCCAGGCCATCTATACATCTCCTTATCATCTCAACTTTCAGTTAACCTATTATTTTCAATCCTAGATGTTATATTAGCTTGATAATTTGCCAATAAACAAAGATGTTTGCCATGCCATATTGAAGAGGCGCATAATGATCAGCTGTTTGCCTAGAAAATCTTTTTTTTCTTCATATGTAGGAAGCATATGTAGATGAGTGTGTTCACCCCTCTTGACAATTCAGCTTCCTTCATTAGCCTTTGAAATTTAAAATTCCATATATTTACCAGCATTCCTTATTTGGCTTAATCAGGAAGAGTTGAGAACTTTAATATTTTGGCTCTGTAGATTCAAGTTGAATATTTTGGCACATAAGCCTTTTCTCTAGTACATGTATACCGAATTACGGTGTAAATTTTACAATTATTTACTAAATTGGCAAATAGTTTTACCGAATTGCATATAAAAATTTTGGTGCGGCGTATCCTTTGGTAAAATCCTGGGTCCGCCACTGGTGACTCCAAGCGTCCTGCACATCCAAAAGCCAAGAAATCGTTTACGGGTACAAGTTCTTTATAACTTGATTTACGTTAGTCAAAACATGTGTCATACAACATTAATACAATGATCAAGTCACCCCAACTCAATTCATGACTCAAAACCCAAAATCCACAATTTTTGCTTAAAGCGTTACTAACGCTCCTCTCAAGCTGGTATTATCCTCGCACCTCAGAAATGAACTTCTTTGGAAACGACGTACCACCCTGTAAACTTCGGGGCTACCGTATTGCGGTATGACCACACACGCCCAGCGATACTATCGCCCAGTGGTATGACCGCATCAACATCTACGGTACTACCGCCCCGCATCAACACTTACGGTACTACCATTTTTCCTAAAAAATTCTAGAAAATAGTCCAAACAAAATGCAATCTTTTGCAAAATCGAGTAACCACTGTATAAACATTGCAATGGTTCATTACAACATTAAATAGAACCTTTTCACATGATCCTTCAGCGAGAGGACTGCAATTTTCTGCCACAGCACAAACTTTGTCTTCTTGAATTCCAAAATGGCGGCATCAGAAAATCTTCATCCCTGCCATCCCTGATGATCTAATTGTCAAACGAGGAGTAATTTTCTTGGAATTCAAAAACCATGATCCCACATGCTCTGTTAACAGGGAACTCCTACTTGTGCTCAAGAATTGGTGCGTAACTTCGAGGTTTTTGGTACGTATTGTGTAACTTCGAGGTTATGTTTTTGGTATGTATTGTGTAACTTCAAGGTTAGGGCAAATTCATCACTATGATGTGTTACTTCAAGGTTATGTTTTTGGTACGTATTGTGTGGAATATAGTTCATTATTGATAGAAAAATAAACTCAATACTTTTTTTAATCATTCTATGCTGATTTTGAATCCCATGTTAGGGCAAACCACTGGCTCAGATTATAGTAAGAGACCAGGCAATCTTCTGTTCTGAGTTGAAACGTTGGGTTCTGGGATATGCAGTTTCCTAGGAAAGGAACATCAATCTACAGCAGCCATTGTATATTGGTGCGGCGAAAATGTTTCAGAAGAGGGTTGTTTGATCGAAGTTTCCTGTTATGAAGATTGCATGATGTACATCAACTACACCCATATGCTGCTTGGGGGAGCAATTGCAGCACTCTCTTGGTAGATTTAGAAAATTCATAATAAATGTTGTTTCCAAAAGAAGGTTCAACATCCAAATAAAGTTGTTTTCTGTCTTGTGTGGATGGATGTCATATACTCTTCGTATTGTGCAAGCCTCATGCTGAAGAACATATTGATAATGAAGAGTCATTGCTCGAGATTGACTCTGTTGTGCACCTTTATGATCTCTTACAATGTTTCTATCGTAATATTTCGATCAGTGATGCTTTCACCTATGTCTCTTTTGTCAAACTATTTTAATCTTCATATGCGTGATGCTGAGGCTGTTTTGTTCACCATTTACAGCTTTCCCTTGGACACTGTTTACACTGATTCCCTCCTGTTGTCTTGTAAGAACATGTCCTTTCGAGATTGACTCTATTGTGCACCTGTATGATCTCTTACAGTGATTTTGTTGTAATATTTCGATCAGTGATGCTTTAACTCTTTGTCTCTTTTGTCAAACTATTTTAAGTTTCATTTGCGTGATGCAGGGACTGTTCTGTTCACCATTTACAGCTTTCCCTTGGGCCCTGTTTACACTTATTCCTCTCTGTTTTGTAAGAACATGTCCTTTCCGTGATAACAAGTAGGTTTGGGATTGGTTAAAAAAGAGACTTCTGTCATGTAAAGTTGTTTAACTCCAGCTATATCTGTTATGTTTGTATGTAGCGCATGTCAGAATTCGCCGGAGTGACGACGCGGGTTACGTCGTCGACGAGCTCCTGGAAACCTGCACACACAAAGGAACTCACGCGCAGAGAGGAAACTCAAAGGGCACGGTCGTGTTTTTGTGCTGTAACTGACAGCATTTTCTGATGACTTCATTTTCTTATATTGAAAAGGATTACAACTAGTCTGGTACCATGATCTCCGACATGCATGCTAAAACAAAACAAACCGGTCATGCAAAACAACCTACTAACCGAAAATCTAGCCAACAACTAAGACATGCACAAGAATTATTCAACAAATCTCCTCCTAAGTCTTGTGCAACATCTACTAAACCTGTTGTAGCCCAATCTGAACGGTCAGCTCTTTGAACTTGACTTTGCCAAGAGGCTTGGTTAGTATGTCACCAAGTTGCTCATCAGTCCGAATGAACTTCACTTCAATCAGGCCGTCATGTGCATATTCCCGAATCAAATGAAACCTTATGTCAATATGTTTACTCCGGTCATGATGCACAGGATTTTTGATCAATGAAATGGTGGACTTGTTGTCCACCCTCAACACCGGCTTACTCACCTCTGACAGTAAGATGTCAACCAGAAGCCGCGCCAACCAGACAGCTTGACAAGCAGCGGTTGCAGCAGCGATATACTCGGCTTCACAGCTTGACAGTGCCACTACTCTCTGTTTTGTGGATTGCCAACTGACTGGAGCTTCACCAAGGAAGAACAGCAAACCAGATGTGCTCTTCCTACTGTCAACATCTCCAGCTAAGTCACTATCACTAAAGCCTCTCAGTTCTGGACTTGAGCCCCTCCCTCTTGGGTAGTAGAGACCCCAATTCTTGGTTCCAGCCAAAAATCTCAGGATGTGCTTCACTGCTGCCAGATGTTCTTCATGAGGTTTTTCCATGAATCTACTTACATAACCTACTGAGAAGGCAAGATCAGGGCGGGTATTTACCAGATACCTCAAACTACCCACCAAGCTTCTATACTCTGTAGCATCCACACATGAGCTGTTGCTCTCCTTGCTCAGCTTCAATTTTGCTTCCATTGGCACCTGACAGTGATTGCACTTCACCATACCTCCTTTCTCAAGGATTTTTGCTGCATAATTCCCTTGAGACAGAGAGATTCCATCTTCCTTTTGTCTCACCTCAATGCCCAGATAATAAGTGAGTAACCCAAGGTCACTCATCTTGAAAACTTCTGCCATCTGAGCCTTGAATTCCTTTATGCCGCTGCTGCTAGTTCCAGTGATTATTAAATCATCAACATAAACACCTACAACCAGCCTATCTGCACCACTACCACGACAATAGATAGCATGCTCTGAAGGGCTTTTCTTGAATCCCAGATTACCCAATTGTTCATCCAACTTTTGATTCCAAGCCCGAGGCGCTTGATGTAAACCATACAAAGCTTTGTGAAGTTTAAATACCTTATGCTCATGGCCGGGTTTAGCAAATCCCGGCGCCTGCTCCACGAACACCTCCTCCTGGAGGTCACCATTCAAGAACGTCGTCTTGACGTCCATGTGGTGGACTTCCCACCCTTCATGTGCTACCAGCGCCAGCAGTAGTCGCACCGCCTCCATGCGCGCTACTGGGGCAAACACCTCGTCGTAGTCTACGCCTTGGCGCTGCGCGTACCCCTTGACGATGAGCCGTGCCTTGTGCCTCACCACTGCGCCGTCCTCGTCCTTCTTAACTTTGAACACCCATTTGAGTCCAATGGCTCGCCGGCCAGGTGGGAGCTCAGTGAGTGTCCAAGTACGGTTCTCCTCAATCGCCTGCAGCTCCTCCTCCATCGCCCGACGCCAGCTTGGGCTCCTCTCCGCCTGAGCAAACGACGTAGGCTCCTCCGCACTCACTGCGAAGAGCCGACCATCTCCCAGATCATGCACAACATACCCAGGTGGAGATACAGGGTCGATGACGTTCTCCAAAGTCCGAAAATGCAGCGGCGCCTCGTCGTCGTGGTCGACGTCCAGCTGGTCCCCCAGTTCCGTCGGTGGTGAGGCGAACTGGACCCCCGGAGTTGTAACCCCCGCAGTCGTCGGTGTGGTCGGTGGTGACGAAGGGGGTGCTGCCGGAGTAGTCGCTGGTGAAGCAGGGGAGGCTGTGGGCATGTCCAGTGACTCACCGTGCTCCTCCACGACCCTGTACTTGACGGTGAAGATGTCGTCGCTGCTTCTTGCATCAACGCCGTGCTCCTCGCTGGTTGACCAGTCCCACTGGCCTGCCTCGTCGAAAATCACATCCCGCGTTACGTGGACACGCTTCGCAATTGGATCATACGCACGGTACGCCTTGGAACCCTGCTCATAACCAACGAAGATCATCTTCCGTCCACGGTCGTCCAGCTTCTTCAAATGAGGGGCTGTGTTCTTGACGTAGACAAGGCAGCCGAATGTCCGCAGATGACGAACAGCCGGCTTCCTCCCGTACCACGCCTCAAACGAAGTCACGCCATCTACGCTCTTCGTCGGTGTCCTGTTCAGCAGGTACACGACGGTGTTAACCGCCTCGCCCCAAAACCAGCCCGGAAGCCCCTTCGCCTTGAGCAAGCTACGGGCGGTTCCGACTACCATACCGTTCCGGCGCTCGACGACTCCGTTCTGTTGTGGGGAATATGGAGCCGTCAGTTGTCGCTGAACTCCTTCAGACGCGCAGTGCTCCATGAACTCCTTAGCGGTGAACTCCCCGCCTCGATCCGTGCGGAGCGCCCTCAGCTTGCATCCAGACTCGGCCTCTGCGCGTGCCTAGAAGTTTTTGATAGCCTCCGCCGCACGATCCTTAGACGGCAGCACGGTCACCCACATGAAACGGCTTCGGTCGTCGACTAGCAACAAGAAGTAGGCGTTCCCGCTCGGTGTCGCCGGCGCCACTGGTCCGTAGAGATCCCCATGGACCAGTTCAAGCGCGCGCTCCGCACGCCACTGTGACTGGTCCGGGAAGGGTGTCCTCTTCTGTTTGCCGGCGAGGCATGCCTCGCACAGCTGGTCCACCGGCTCGATCGCAGGCAGACCACAGACCATCTCCTCTCTTGCCATCTTCCGGAGTGCCGCCATGTTGATGTGGCCAAGCCTGGCGTGCCATCGCCAGGCGCTTTCCTTGCCACGGGCAGCCAGGCACACCGGCCGTGCGAGATTTATCTCAAGCACGTACAGCCGATTCCTCGCCCGTGCGACTTTGGTCAGCAGTCGTCCTCCCGGCTCATGGATCCGCATCACCCCGGAGCTGATGTTGACACTGTACCCATCTTCGTCGAGTTGCCCAACACTCACAATATTGGCCGTGAGCTGGGGAATGAAGTACACGCCGGTGAAAGAACGATGCTCGCCGTTCTTGCACGCGAACAGCACCGTCCCACAGCCTTCAATCTGCGCCACTCCTCCGTCGTCGAACCGCACCGTCCCACACACCGCCGTGTCCAGATCCGTGAACGCTGCCCGGGCCCCCGACATGTGGTTCGTGGCCCCGGTGTCGAGGATCCACGACTCGGCGCTCCGCGTTTCCTCTGCGTCGAGGTGGACGAAGACCTTTTCTTCCCGCAGCTGCAGTGGGGCGCTAGATCTCGCCCGTGCTTGCTCCCGCGATGATGCGCCAGGAGGAGTGCTCGGAGCAGCCCCGCGCGGTGATGGTGGGCTCGACGCCCGTGGGGATGACGGCGGCGGAAGCGTGGTAGATCTCGCCCGCAGTGGAGGCGAGTTGGGGCGTTCCGGCGATGGCGGCAGTGGCGGTATGGTGGATCTTGGCTGCAGCAGAGGTGGGGCGAGGCATGTCAGGGACGGCGGCGGCGGCGGCGTGGTGAATACCGCCTGAGGTGGAGACGGGTTGAGGCGAGTGAGTGGAGTTGACCTAACCAGCATCAGTGCCTCCTCCTCATCTTGGGCGACATGGGCTTGTTCCCTTTTGGGCTTGGAGCGGCAGTCGCGGGCCCAATGGCCGGTTTTTCCACACCGCCGGCACTCGTCTTTGTTGGCCTTGCTGGAATTGTTCGCCGGCCCAGACGTCCAAGACGACCCGCCGTCGTTCCCACATCCTCGGCCTCTACCACGCCTATTCCCGCGACGCGCAGAACTCCTGCTCGCGCCGCCGTTGTTCTGGTGCTCTGCCTCACGTCACTTCCGCCGCGCGTCCCATTCTTCCTCCGTCAGGTACAGCTTGCCGTCGTGCTGTATCGTCGGCGGCGACTCGAAAGATTCCTCGGCGGCCTTCAGTCGCCCCGTCAGATCGGCAACAGTGAGCGTGGATGTGTCGAGGAGCGTCCGGATTGCCAACACGATCTGCTTGAACCGTGACGGCACACTGCGGAGCATCTTCTCCACCACTTTGGACTCCTCCACAACCTCGCCGAGCGTCGCTAGAGTGGCCACCATGCCACTCAGACGAAGCGCATAGTCTTCTACGGTCTCTCCCTCCTTGAAAGTCGCCAGATCAAACTCGCGCCACAGCTGCTGGGCAGAGTTCTTCTTCACACGGTCGTCGCCGACGCGCATGGTGGCGATGGTGTCCCACGCCTCCTTCGATGTTTCCTTGTCGGCAATCGCAGACGCCATCTCTGGAGGAACGGCACTGCATAGAGCGTCGAGTGCCATCATGTCCTCCTAAGGATCGACATCGCCCTTTTCAATGGCTCTCCAAAGCGCCCGAGCCTTGAGCTTCACCTTCATGAGACGCGCCCAGTTGGTATAGTTGGTCTTGGTGAGGACGGGGTAGCTAGTCCCGCCGGCCACCTCACGAACTACTCGCTGGACCACTGCGCCATCCTTGGTGCCACTCGTCCCGTCGCCTCGCTCACCGACCGTCGGTGGCGGCGACACTGGCTCTGTCATCAGTGCAGATTCGACCGCGCGTTCACGATTCCAACGACGTTGCTTCGCCGCGATCGAGCCCCGGCCCCGCAACGAGGCGCTGATACCACTTGTCAGAATTCGCCGGAGTGACGACGCGGGTTACGTCGTCGACGAGCTCCTGGAAACCTGCACACACAAAGGAACTCACGCGCAGAGAGGAAACTCAAAGGGCACGGTCGTGTTTTTGTGTCTTTATCGACAGCATTTTCGATGACTTCATTTTCTTATATTGAAAAGGATTACAACTAGTCTGGTACCATGATCTCCGACATGCATGCTAAAACAAAACAAACCGGTCATGCAAAACAACCTACTAACCGAAAATCTAGCCAACAACTAAGACATGCACAAGAATTATTCAACAGCGCAAAAGCACCTCCAGATCCAAAGGGTATGCAAAAGCATGTGAAAATCATTTCATAATTTTACACAATATCAGCAGGCAAACACAAAATCCGTGAAGTACTAGTAAAACTGAATTATTTCTCTGGGAAAATTGAGTGAGATGTTCGTTCTTGTGTTCATACTTATCAAACATGTTCAATAAAAATGGTTTTTTTGGGACTCCTAATCATGAGGTGGCGGAATATGTCATCTTCTAAGGTAGCGGAACATGTTCTGCAACTGCCCTGGCCAACTTCCAAATCCAATCGCATAAGGATGTACATCTGGTGCCAATCGGAGGAGCTTCAGATCATAAACCAGCCTCTTTTGTCAAGGGGGTCAGGGACATGCCCAAGAGTTCGTCCATGTCTCGTTTGGCGAGGTGGCAGAAGGGAGAGGACAGTGGCGAGTTTTTGTTTCTTCCACATTTTAAGGGGCTAGACTTGTCACACTTGGTGAGGTGGTGTTTAATTAGGGAAATTTAACTTTTTGCCACCCTTAAGATTGCCAGCTATCCAAATGCCATCCTCTTCAATGCAATTAACATTTTGCCACTCTCGAGCCTACGTGGCGCCCACGCGAGCGCGAAAGCCGCCACGCTGGCCCGCGCCGCGTTGCGCCGCGCCTCCCGCTCGCCGGCGCCCGCGCCTCCGCCTCGGCCCGCGCGCCGCCGCGCCTCCGCCTCCGTCGGCGCGCCGCCTCCCCCTTCGCCGCGCCGCGCCTCCGCCTCCGGCCCGCGCGCCTCCCGCTTCGCCGCGCCCGCACCCGCGCCTCCGGCCCAGCGCGCCGCCCGCGACTCCCGCTCGCCGCGCCGCGCCTGCGCCTCCGTCCCGCGGCCGAGACAGGGAGCGAGGACACCGGCGGCTCGGGTGCCTGAGATGCCCCACGCGGCGGCGCGGGCCGAGGCGGAGGCGCCGGCGAGCGGGAGGCGCGGGCGAGGCGGAGGCGAGGCGCGGCGCCGGCGAGCGGGGCGGCGGCGGCGCGCGCGCGCCGCGCGCGCGCGCCAGCGTGGCGGCTTTCACGCTCGCGTGGGCGCCATGTAGGCTCGAGAGTGGCAAAATGTTAATTGCATTGAAGAGGATGGCATTTGGATAGCTGGCAATCTTAAGGGTGGCAAAAAGTTAAATTTCCCGTTTAATTAAGGTTGTTGAGTTCAATCTACCTTCATTTTCGAAGTTTTCTAGTATGTAAATGTTCGCTAGAAGATTGGTTGGATTATTGAGTCCTGCCCTAAATCGCTTGTATACATTAAGGGAAATGTCGTCGATGGTTATCGATTTCGGATGTACACTTGTTTTTAATCGATATGTGCAGGCTGTTGGCGTGATATTTTATACTGTTGGCCCGGGCTAACTAATGGGCCATTGTCTCTTTACGTGGCCCAATTCCAATGAACCAACTTGGCGTTGGCGCATCAGAATTGCAGAATTTGCTGTTGCGCCATATGTTTTCGTGACGATTTTACCTTTATCAGGATAATACTGATAGTAGTGTTGAATAAATTATAACTAATCTGATGTATTAAGGTGGTACCGTCCGGACAAATTGTGGCTACTACACTCGTTGCCTATTCAACGGTTTTATGTTTGGAACATTAAGAAGTTAATTCAGCACACACACACAGTCACACGCTGCTAACAGAATGAAGGGAAAAAAGTATCCAATCAGGTTACGTTAGCAAATAAAGAACAAAAGTATGCATAGGGTATTCAAGGTAAAGGTAACTCATACAAAGCCACCGTGTGGAAGCAAACACAAACCTTAGCCGAACAAGTCACCGGATGAAACAACGAGCCTATGTCATGTGGGTATGACAGACATTGCTAAGTACAACGGTTGACACGGAAATTTTGGCGTTGCCATTCTCTAGCCGTGCATGGAAATGATACTTCAGGATTTGTTCAGAAATGTACAACTGATTACTATTCATTACCACATGATGATCAGGTACATATAAAAGGGGGTTCTGCCTGTAGGTGCAATCAAACTTGCCACAGCAGTAGCAACAGAAACGAATTAAAACATGGGTTTCTTTCAGAGTACTCGAATAATATGCATTCTCTTTGCTGCGCTTTTCACTTTGCATGGTCACCGGAGGAAGCGAAAAAGTTAAGAATTCATAGCATTTTCTCATATTACATTCAGATCATGAACATGGGTCCTAATTCAAGGATCTTATATAGTTTATACACTGCTTAAGTTCTCGTGTCATGTGCTTAGATGTAAACTTAGGAATATACGAGCTCATTGCAGTTATACATCGTCTACCTGGGGGAGAGGCAACATGAGTTGTCACTGCCTCACACCACAACACGCTGGCTTCAGTTCTCGGTATCAGTGATATACCCTAGAGGCAATCATAAAGATGATTATACCACTTCTACATTTATGATCTTTTAAATAATATATTATTTTATCACTTAAATAAATATCTTTCATATTGATCAATAAATATATGACTTGTTCGTGTAACTCTATCATATTTTGATGTTATTGTAAATTATCCTTGATCTTATGTTATTATATAGAACAATTATGATTTATAGATCAGCATATGTATTAATTGATGATCATGTTTCACGGATCATTGATATGATTATATCAAATCAATATTAGAGAACATAGTGTCAGATTGACCTACCATGAGACACTGCAGGAATTATTATATTATTAAGTGTCATCAGTTGGCCTCATACATAGTATATGTAGGATTCTTAGACCTAAGATCGTTACGGTTTGTTGTATGTATAATAGTTTACTTAGGGATTACCAAACACTACTCCATAACTAGGTGGTCATAAAGGAAGCTTTCGGGTTTACTATGAAACATGAAGAGGAATATGAGCGATCAAGATGGAATTTGATCCTCCTATATAATGGGAGAGATATGGTTGAGGAGTCAATCATAACTGAGTAATTCACTATAGAGTTGAGTGAAGTATTGAGCTATCATAGGATGGCATGCTTATCGCCTTGAGTTTGAAATGGTATCATGAGACAAAGAGATCTATATATAAGCACTATATAGGTTCGTCCAATATGATCTTTATCTATATTTGGGAATTGTTATATCCTGTTAGGGACTGTTATTGACTTATGGATCGAAAAATTGTTTTTGGCTTATTGCCAAATATACATGAATCTATAGGGTCATACACTTAACGGGTCAAAACGATAAGGGTCCGAATGATAGATTCCGAGTAGGATATAATTTCTACTTATATTAGATATGGTTGGAGGTTCTCCAAATGGGATAGATCTCTACTCGTATTGGATAAAGATTTAGCTTAAGGCTTTCTGAGTTGGATACGATATCTAATCGTATCAAATAAGGATCCGATTGAAGGCTATATAAAAGGAGGTGCGGAGGCTGAGGGAGGGATCCCAAGACTCACCTATCGAAACCATAACCATCACCTCTCATAACTCTTGCCATGCGCGCTAGTGCTAACACATCGACATACAACATTCCATTCCTAGACGTGTGGACCTCAGTAGAGGTGCTGCTATGACTACAGAGCTGATCGGGATGATCGCGAGGAGTAGATGGCTGGCCAGAGGACGATCAACTACTTCCACTACACCGACGCACTCTTCGTTGAACCGGCCATTTCAACTCTATTTCCGCTACAGTGCGCATCTAGTGGTAACAATCTATGATCTTTTACTTACATGGCTTCCTAGTTTATGTGATATAAAATTTTAATCTGCACTAGTATAGTGTACCCGTATCCCAAGTTCCCAACACTCGGGAGGTAAAGTAGTCAGCACAAGTATTCCTCTCTAGTTTTAGTTTTAGTTTTAGTCTTGCGGTTTAATTAAGGCCCATAAGAGCATCTCCAAGAGATACTCTATATGGCTCTTAATATTTAAATTTTAGAGTTGAAGGGTAAGAAGTAGCTCCAACAGATTTCCAAATAGACTCCCAAAAATAGAACATACCCAAAAAATAGGCTCTTGCTCTCTACTTATAGAGGATGATCTAGGCTCCCAATACTGTTTTTCTGGTTTAGGGTATCTGTTGGAGGGAATGATTATTTTGAGACCTTATATCGTGGTTAGGATCTGTAAAAAGAGATTTAGGGTGTGAATTTATTGGGCATCTCTTGGAGATGCTCTAAGTTAGATAAAAATTTGGGAAACTAAATTTGCAAATGTTCCCATGAGAACACGAAATTTGTGAGCTTAAATCAGAATATTTCAGACGGACCAAGCCGTATGTGGCTAACAAACTATAATGTCATGTGTTTCGACGAAGCCGCCCTGTTGTGCTTGCAGAGACAGAGAGACATTGTTATATATAGTCCCTGTTGGGTAGCGACATCACCTCGCCACCATGCCGCAAAGAGACCTCGATGCGTATCTTGCTTCACGACCATTTCCCAGTCCCGCACAATGAGCCATCGCCGGTGGAAGGAGGAATTTACGCCGAAGTGTAGAGGAAGAGGGGCGAATTGTTGGTTAATTTCAGAAAACCACAGGTTTTACGGCCATAGATGCACAGAAATCAATTCACAAGCTAAAAGATGATGACACAGGGCTACCTAGTTTGTGTGAGGATGAACCAAATGCATAGTATGCATACTACTCGCAGCTGGGACTTCATGGGGACTGCACTCCAACCAACCAAATGGATTGTTGGTAGATGCTACAATGGGTGATGGCATCATCATCGGCGTCATTTAGGTTAATTACTTCACATCCTTTGGGCATTTTTCCTGTGAATAATGACTTGTGTTTTTCTTTTGCCATTTTCTTTAAATTTATAGTTTGTTGTGGGTTTTTTCCCCAACACATTGGACTGGACCTGAATTTTAAATGGATGGTTTTCCTAATTAATAATTACCTTATTCTTCTTTGGATTTTTTTCATTTTGATTTCGTTATCAAAACCAAAAATATTTTTCAGTTTTCACCTAAATGATGGTTTTCGATAGATATATCTGTCTATAGACTATAGGAAAACTTGAGGTTACACAAAATTTATTTGGCAAACCTGAGTTTTGTTTTAACTCAGCTAGAAATACTTAGGACAAAAGTGTAATTTACTCATGGGTTTTATAATTTTTTGGTGATATTTTAAAATAAATATGTGGATTTTAAAATAAATATATGGATTTTCAAAATAAATATATGGAATTTACAAACTGAGATAATTTGCATCAGCTGTAAATGATGAAAAATAAGTTACATGAGTGTTTCCTAAACTCTGAATAATAGCTTTTAGAACTGGAGGTCCAACAAGAAAAACAAAATCCAGGACCATAGCCTAGTTCGGTCTAGTGCCAAGGGCCGAAAACTAACTGGGCTTAGGCTTGTTAGGGGGTGTTTGGGACTGCTCCACAAACTCTGCTCCACAAACTCTACCGTGGAGCAGCTCCACAAAAAACCTAGAGTTTGTGGAGCACCCCTTTAGGTGCTCTCACAACTCCACCTTTTTTCCTCGAACAAAGTGCGTGGAGCTGAACCTGTTTGGCTAAAAAACATAGAGCGGAGCTGAAAAACGTGGAGTGGAGCAGTCCCAAACACCCCCTTAGTTGCCTATTGGGAACTAACGACTAGGGGTGTAAACGGATCGGATTCGGTCGGATATTGCTTAAACCGTATCCTAATCCATATTTTTTTTCGGAATCGGAGTCGAATACAGTAAGACCGGATACGAATACGAATTCGGAATATTCGGAGTTTCGAATACGGTACCGTTGGGACGGATATATAACGAATTCGGCTCGGAAACAGATAATATAGGCGGATAATACAGATGATTACAGTTCCAAAAGGTACAGTTTTACTAGTAAAAAGCTGCAGTCAACACTCAATACTAAATCAAAGGTGGATTCTTACCAACGATCCCAGTGAATGAAACATGAGGATCCGAGAGATATATATCATATATTCATATGGCTGAACCTTTTTTTAGCATATCCTCTTTTTTTCTTGATGGAAATAGCTGCTTTAGCACATAATCCAGGTAGCAGAGTGACAGGGATCGAATTCGGTCGGATATTACTCATTCCATATCATATCCCATATTTTATTGGATTTGTTGAAATTTATTTGGATTTTTTAGATTTTATTTTTAAGCCAAGAGCAAAAAAAATTATTTTAACTATTTTCTAAAAGCTAAAAATAGTTTATGTTATTTCCCTAAGTTCTCCTAGATTTATAGTATTTTTTGTGCATTTTCTGGAATTTTTTTGGTGTTATTTGCATTTATTGGATTTGTTGGAATTTATTTGGATTTGCTAATGGGCTGATGGGCTGAAAATGATGATTTGGTGATGGGCGGATATCCAAAACTATATCCGGTATTATCCGATAAAAATCCGGATAGTATCCGTATCCGTCGGATAGTCCGCTCCCGAATCCGAATCCGTATCCGAAAACAACTATCCGAATCCGACTCCGAATCCGATAATTATCCGATATGACTATCCGAATTCGATCCGACTCGGATTCGGCGGTCGGTCGGTCGGGAAATATCCGATCCGTTTTCACCCCTACTAACGACATGCTTGTTGGAAGCCTCACTTCGCTATTTTTTTTTGCAAAGTGTGGTATGCCATGGTCTTTGTAGAAAAAAATTTTAGCCATGGCCTTGTGCACTGTTTTTGTTATTTGAGTTTGATTTTTGTGGTTTTTGCAGTGTCACCTGTACTATCTAGAAGCACCAGTTAGACTGGCTTCGAATGACTGTCTCATCGCTGATAGGTTGCGGTCTGACTAGCATTGCCTAACGGTTTGATCGGTCGTTGTGGCGATCTAACCAATTACTATCTGGGCGGTCTAATCGGCTTGCTAGCCGACTGGCCCTTGTGCCGAGCTGTGTTAAGTGTTAGTCATGGCGTATGTCCATGTATATGATTTACTAATTGAGAGCCAAGTGCATGTCATTTGTACTCAAATCTATTGCTTTGTCTTTGATGTGTAGATGATTTGATGATGGATGATGACCAGCGGCAAGGCCGAGGCTTGGTTGCCATAAAGTGTCATGGAAGTTCGGGTGAAGTATCATCTCCAGCCAAGAGCATAATTATTGAACCTAGATTGGTGATCAAACCGGCAAAGTCACTGGTTGAATGGTTCAATGGTCCGACCACCAGTTATCGGTCGATCTGTTAGTCTTCAGTATATCAATATTTTATTAATATACCATGTGAAAATCAGAGATACGAAAGAAATATGCTACAAGCAACAACTAATTAATCAAGCCCACGATAAACAAATGGTATTTCCTACTTGCATTAACCACAACCGACCAGAACCAATGCAATTCCAAGTTCCAAGATGAAAAATGCAACTTTCCAACTAAAATAATTTGGCATTAGTCTAATCCTCACCTACGATGTAGGAGATCTCCATCGGGCTATAGCTACTGATGATACTGCCACCGCAATCTCATGCCACCGAGTCACTGATGCTGCTTCAAGGGTGGGAGGATGAACATGGCGTTGGATCTGGATGAAGGATGACCATGACTCATGGGATCCGGGCTTCAGCCGTAGAGAATAATGACAAATAACCAAATCGAGAGAGAAGTAGAGAAGGACAAGAGGGTAAATTTTTTAGAGACGAGACTGAGATGGAGAAGAGGAGGAAGCAAGGAAGCCTGAGGGTCTATTTGATCTGGTGCGAGCATGTGGGCTGATTGGGCTAGGTTAGCCCATTCAGCACTCCCCTACTTTTGCACGTGAACAATGGCTCATTTGGTTAGATTGAAACCACCCGGTTTGTGGGTTTTTTGTTTTACAAAAACTGTCTAGTTTTGTCGGTTTTTTGGTTCGATTATTGGACTGGTCTTTGAAGTGAACCGAACCATCATGGTCACTAGTTCTAGTTTTTCTGGTCCAACCGTCTATCTGGTTCAGTTTTAATAACTATGGCTAAGAGCATAGGAGAGACAAGTATAGTGAGGAGGCTATACATGCATGTGGTGTGCCAATTAGTCTTGGCATTTCAAGTGGTAATGGTTCTCGGAGTAAACGTACGATCTTGGTGGCAAGTAGTGGGCATCACAAATTATGGTGTGATATTGGTTTGCCATGGGACTTGGGTGTTTCAAGTGGTGACAGCCTCTGTGCAAGCGTACGATATTGGCGACAAGCCATGGGCATCGCATCTTTGTAAGGTCGGTGGGTAGCAATTATGAAAATTGTTCAATACTAGATGGAGTGGTGGTTTCCAAAACCGCAATGGTGGTCTAAATGGTTTAGGTCAGATTTTTGCAGATGAAATATCTTATCGGGCTATTTGAGCCATTAGGATGTCATGCTTTAAAAAGCATGCAAGTGTGTGTAATGCAAAACTCGTTTATGTGTGGGTTATCAGGTTTCTTTAATTGTAAGTGGTGTGATCCACTAAGGAGTGGCTGGTTGGTATACGATGGTAGTCTCCACTATATAAGGTCTAACTACTAGCAATTAGAGGTCTGACTACTAGCATTTAGAGGTTTGTCCGGTTTTGAGTTGTTTTTCCTAGAGTTTTGCATTTTGTCGCTCTGGGCTTTGATATGAATTTGTGTTTTTGTTGTATGTTTTTGTTGATATTTGAGAGAAGATTTTGAAAAATTTATTCACCCCCTCTCACTCACCATACTTGATACTATAAGTGGTATCAGAGCAAGGTTGCTCTTTATTTGATCTTAACCGATCTTTAGCAATGACGTCGGAGAGGTATTACAACAAGCCTTCTGTCTTTGATGAGGCCGATTATCTCTATTGGAAGACAAGGATGATAATGTACATCGAGGCTCAAGGTTTATCCATTTGAAATAAAGTGGAAAGCCCTTTTGTTGTGCCTGCTGATGACGTGGTCATAATGTTGTTCAGTCAGCTGAGAATGAGGTAAATACTAAGACACATAATTTTTTTATCCAAGGCCTAGTGAGATCTGAGTTCAATCGAGTAGCTCATCTTGCCTTCGCATATAAGATCTGAATGACCCTCTCTGATTACCACGAGGGACCCCTAGTAGCAATGCTTAGTCGAGCGGCCCAGACTGGGGGTGTACCTGCGCTAGGGCTCAGCACAAGTGCTCTCTTCAGAAAATTCAAGATAAACTTGTTTTCCGAAGCTTCAACATCCAAAGTTCCAAACAAATTTGTTTTCGCAATGTGCAGATGGATGTGGTATACTCTTCATACTGTGCAAGCCTTGTAATAAAGAAAGTATTGATGAAGATGAGTCATTGCTCGCAATTGACTCTGTTTTGCACCCTTATGAACACTTACAGTGTTTCTGTTGTAATATTTCGATCAGTGATACTTTCATTTCTTTTCTCTTTTGTCAAACTACTTTAAGCTTGATTTGCCTTATGCTGGGGCTGTTTTGCTCACTGTTTGCATCAGGGGCGGACCTGTCCTTCGGGAAAGACCGGGTGGCCGCCCGAGCTCCCCTCGCCGGCCGACCATCACCTGCGGTCTGAGGGCCAGGAGAGGCAAGCCATGCCCATCCATGAGCAGCAGCTCACCGGTGAAGGGCTTGCGGCGGCGGGAGTAGTTGTCAACACGGAAGGCCAGGGTGCCGGCGGCGTCGTAGACGGAGAAGCCGTCAGTGCCCTGGAAGCCCATGCTGGACCTCTTCCACACCGTGTACACGGCTGCCAATGCCGATGCTGAGGCGCCACCATGATCTGGAAGCTTGGTCTCTTGACTACTAGGGTGTATCCAATTCATGATGCTGGACTGGTTCGATTGATGCGGTCGAGGAGGAGGCCGTGGGTGTTCTTCGTACGTATTGGTTTGTAGACACATTATTGGAGAAGAAATTAATTATAGACTATAGAAGTTCAATTGAGCAAAAATGAATAATAGAGAGGTGTGGTTAGGTAAAATTCAGCTAAAGTAGCTCAAATGAATATAATTGGAGCAAAAATGAATAATAAAGAGGTGTGGTTAGATAAAATTTAGCTAAAGTAGCTCAAATGAATATAATTGGATGGTAGAGGGGCCTCTACTGCAGTTTTTGCGTTCTGAAAGTTCTACCAGAACTTTTCATTGGTTAACTGACTATTTTTTCTTTGAGGTTCTAAGTATACAAACATCACCTAAATGTTAGTCTTTGTCATAGGAATGGCTGGAGCTATGTCACAGCAAATATAAAAGGTTCCTTTTTTGCTTTGACTGCCATAAGTCCATAACACAAGTTATGTACTATTTGATTAGTGGTTGAGCAAAATATCACTACTATTTAATTAGCAGTTGAGCAAAAGATCACATGATGCTTAGTGGCCAATTATTCGCCCTAGCTAAAATTTAGTTCTGGGTCCGCCATTGGTTTGTATCTTTCCTTGGACCCCGTTTACTCTGATCCCGTCCTGTTATCTTGTAAGAACCTTTCCTTTCTGTGATAACAAGGATGTTTACGACTGGTTAAAAAGATATTTTTGTCATGTAAAGTTGTTTAATTCAAGCCATATCTGTTTTGTTGGAATGTAGCGCAAAAGCACCTCCTGATGGACCAGATCCAAAGTTTATGCAAAGCATGTGAAAGTCATTTCAAAATTTTAAATTTATAAATATAACAAATGAGCTCAAAAATTTATGAAATTTTTGGTGAAGCTTCCTGAGGTATCGTGATATGTTGTGTAATTGTTTTGCAATTTTTTTAGACTATTTGCTACCTCTAAAAAGTCTTGGAATGATGCATAATTAACCAGGCGATTAAGCAATTATGCGTCGCTCTAAGAATTTTTAGAGGTAGCAAATGGCCGTAAAAAATTACAAAATTTTTTTATAGAGCTTCTTGATATAGTATGCTACATTTTATAGTTTTTATGGATTTTGTTTCACCAATTTGCTATCTCTAAAAATTATTTAAACAGCACGCAATTAAATGGGTAATTAAGGCCAGGCCTAATCACCTGCCGCGTGGCCACTGGATGGCAGGCTAGCCATTAGAGGTAGTAAAGTGATACAAAATATTACGTAAAAATTATATAACATAGCAAACTATATGAAGAAGGTCCACAAAAAATTTCATAATTTTTCACGACCATTTGCTACCTCTAAAAATTCTTAGAGCGAAGTATAACTCTTAATCGCCTGGTTAATTATGCGTCGTTTCAAGAATTTTTAGAGGTAGCAAATGGCCTGAACAAATTGCAAAACAATTATAAAACATACCACGATGCCTCAGATAGCTTCACCAAAATTGTCATAATTTTTTGAGCTCATTTGCTATATTTACAAATTTTAAAAATTAAAAATTATGAATTTAGGCAGTAATTAAGCCAGCTTAATCACTTACCATCCCTGCCACCGCCCACCGGACAGCATATGATATTTTTGTCAATACGGTATGTATACGGGTATTTTTATAAATACAATGCAAATCAGTGCCAAAAGTGGCTTTAACTCCAATTTTAAGTATGCAAGTTGGTGCTGTACAGTACTAGTACTATGATTAGATGACACGCTATTCTATAAAAAACTGTGTATATTCACTGTCATCAATTGGAATTTGGACATTAATGTCTGCATTATATAATGGAACTAGAATGGTATCCTGCGCAATTGCGCAACTAGCTATTTCTTTTTAATTAATTATTATAGTTTATTCGTTTCAAATGGTGCCACAAAGAAACAAACTATTAGAGTTTCTTTCTTAGCATATCTGTTTTTTCTTCCGATTGAAGTTGGAGTTTGTTTCACATGTGCTTTCTTTTTTTTAGCTTAAAATAAACATAGTAAATAGAAATGTACTTGGTGGCATGCGTCCGTTTACTTCTGACATTTACTTCTGATTAGCAAAGCAATACAAAAGTTCATGGGAATAATTTTAAGACGTATCATCCATGTATCTTGCTAAAAACATGCTTCATTATCAACAACTTTTGACTCTATCAGTTATAAGCAACTCTTTAGTGATGAGGACATCACTTCGTCAGATACACACAACACTCCTCCACTTGACATTCAAGGACCAATCACTAGAGCTCGCGCCCGACAATTGAATTTACAGGTGAGCTCGTTCCTAAGTACTTCTTTTTGTTCATTTGAGAATCGATTGCTACCTAATGATTTAATTATGATTAGGAACCATGGAGAGGACCTAGAAGTACTTGGAGAAGGGCTACGAGGCGCACAAGTCCAGCAAGGGTGGTCGAATCATGATGGAGGTCCAACTCAAGCCGACTTCGAATCCAATTCGGAGTCCAGGACCAGGCCGCACTAAAACGGACGCCCAGATCGTATTCGGACTCCGTTTTGGACGTTCCACATATGTATGGAAAGCTGAGAAGACTACCTTTCCAATGGCTCTGGTCCCATGTCAAAATTCCTTCTAAGTCAATGGGAATCGTCGAAAAATGGGCGTTCAGAATCTGTCAGGGTGCTGCGCCACCGTCTTTGGGCCGTTCGGCTTTGTATCGTGTTGGAGCCCATTAGGGGCGCATCCAGGGGTTTTGCACGCCCCTAACTCCTTTATATCCAGCCGCCACCCCCACCATTAGGGTTGGGTTTTTGCTTAGATTAATTCTGTCTTAAACAGTTTCGCCGTTCATCGGTTTGTGAGACCCCAACTTTCGAGTGCTAAATCAATACATCTGCAATTCAGTTGTGTTCTTCCTTGTTCTTGCTTGTGTTCTTCGATTCGCAGGCGAGGATTAGCCTTCTTGGCGAGGTCAACCGGGCTGCGCACGGTTGATAACCTGAGGAGACGTGGTGCTGCGATTGCGGGGTTCGGGACGTGTTGTTCGGAAGCCGGATCGATTTGTGTTGCGCCTCCACCAAATCGAACATATCCAGAACCTGTTGGAAGATCGGGACCCCGTCCCCATCAAGTGGTAATCAGAGCTTCGGGTGTTCCTTCAGGTTCGCAATTACCCTCCTTTGTTGTTTTCGGTTTCATCCTAGAGTCCAAGAAAAAGCCCTACAAAAAAATTGTAGTCATAGGTTATTTCCTGTCCTAGATCTCGTTTAGCCTTTTGCACGATTTAATTTCAGAGTCCGTAGTGTTGAGTTTGTGTCCTTAGTCGAGTTGTGTTGCTGGTTTAGATCGTGTTTTGTCTCGGTTTGTCTTGCTTCCGCTACCTCTCATACAAACCCTACCCGTCAACTTTTGTTTTCCCCCCATCCGCGGCAACCCTTGCCGCCGCACCCCCCCCCCCTCCCCTCTCATCCGCGCCATCCTCTGTGGAAAAAAATTAGGGTTTCGGACCCAGAAAAAAAAAGAGAAAAGAAAAGAAAAAAAAGAAAAGAAAAGAAAAAAGAAGAGAAGAAAAGAGAGAGATTGATTTCGGTTCAAAAAATAAAACAGAGCAAAGAGTGCCCCTTTTGTCCGAAATTTGAAAGTTCATCAAACTTTTTCCAACTCCTGTGAAATTTGGTGGTCCTTCTTGACAACTCCAAAAGCCACCAAAAAAAAATTTTTGTGCAAGTTCGGCCACGGGATCAAAAGTTATGGCAGTTTGATTTGAGACCGAATCGAATTCAAATCCGTTTCCGACCCCCTTTCAGTAAAACGGGCATAACTTTTGCATACGGAGTCGGAATTCGACGTTCTTGTACTCGTTGGAAAGCTATCGACGGCGCGCATCCAATAAAAATGACCCGCTTACGCCAGTCACCCTCCAAGACCCCCAAAATCGGCCATCTTTAGCCCCGAAATCGCGTCGCAAGATTTCAGCTTTCTGTTTTTGGGGTTTTATTCGGGCTTCCCTTCAAAATCTGGGGTTCGTCCAGTTGAAAAAGTTGTAGATCTCGTCGAAACCTTTCAAACGAGTATATATAAGCCACATAAAACTCTGCCTTTGCATCTGTTGAGACTAGCTGTTGTATCTACTCAAACTTGAGGGTTGTTCGCGTTTTGCCGATACCGCTGTTTTGTGTTCTCCTTCGCGCGAATAGTCTTGTGCCCTTAGAAAGAAGTTTGAGTAGTGGGCTAGCGTCTCTCGTAGTACTTGTTGTGAGGCTCTCCTTTGCTTACATCAAGTCACATTGATCATTGCGTGTGCGTACATACACTTCCTTGCATAGGGCTTGTTTGGCTAGCTGATATAGGACACATTTAGACCAGCAACTAGGACCATTGCTTTGGACATTTATTCAGCATTACTATCTGTTATTGACTTGTGTTCCACTAACATATTTGGCCTTCCAAGCTCCATATACATACTTCCGGACAACACAGTTTTTGACCCTTGCAATCGCCGGGTCACACTCTCTAGGTATCACGAACCAGCCACCGGTTGTACCACCTACTGTTTGCGATGGTAAGAACACTTGTAAGAGCTTGGTAAGCCACTTCTGTTGTGAGTTCCACTGCCCTTACTTTGTAGTTGATAGGGATAATCCTTTTGTTTTCCCTGTGTTTCCACTAACCATGGCAGGAGACGAAGGGGACGGGACATCGGTCGATTTCAACGAGTGTGTTAGTCGCGGCCAGCTACAAGCTGCACTCGACAAACAAAATGCTTCAATCACTGATCTCGGCGCGAGAATGGACACCATCATCGCCGCCATTGCCAAGTTGAACACCACGGAAGGCATTGAGCGGGTGGAGCGGCGGTTGGCTGACCTCACTGGTCGGATGGACACATTGGAGGCACGCCTGCCACCTGTCAATGATGGCCATCATCCTGATGATGACGCAGTGTATGATGCAGATGGCAACATTGATCGGCGGGCGACACAAGATGCACGACTACGTCGGCGTCTTCAGCAAAACCGACAGGGTATGGGAGGTAATAACCAGAACCGTCATGGTAACGACGACCCTTTTGCTAAAGTCAAGTTTACCATTCCATCTTTTGCTGGTCTTTACGATGCTGATATATATCTTGATTGGGAGATGACGGTAGAGCAGAAATTTAATTCTCACTTGGTTCCTGAACAACATAGAGTTAGACAAGCTACTAGTGAGTTTAAGGACTTTGCTATTATCTGGTGGAATGAACTAAGTAACATGCGCTACAACCTGATACATGGGAGCGGTTAAAAGAAGATATGCGTAATCGTTTTGTTCCTCCCACATATAAACTTGATTTGAGGAAAAAAAATTGCAGCGCTTAGAACAAGGTGATCGTTCTGTTCAGGACTATTATGCTGAGCTTCAAAAGGGTATGATGCGTTGTGGGGTTGTTGAGGACACGGATGATAAGATTTGTCGTTTCTACGGGGAGTTACGGCGTGAAATTCAGGACATTGTTGATTATAAAGAATCTACTCATCACAACCGCTTGTTCCAGCTTGCTATGCTTGCAGAAAAAGAATTGCAGGGACGCAAGGAATCAGCGAAGGCAAGCACCGGACGACCCTTCTACACGCCAAGAACGACTACATCGACGGGACTGCCCAAGTCTTCTTCGAGTTTTCGTTCCCCTCCACCACCTGTGACCAAGATTGCAGCAGCGCCACCGAAGCCACCTTCCACGACACGCCTTGCAGATCCTACAAAAACTTCTTTGCAGGTTCCAGCCAGGAGTTCTTCTTCCGTGGCTTCAACGGGCCGCTCCTCCGACATTCAGTGCCACCGCTGCCATGGGCTTGGTCATGTGCAGAAGAATTGCCCTAGCCAACGGGCATACATCGCCACAGATGATGGAGGCTACATCAGCACTTCAGATGTCGAGGAGGAGAATGATGTTGCTGCTGCCTCGAACGACAATGGTGGTGGTGATGACGACTTGGTCCTTGGTGGGGCGTCCACAGCGACGCTACAGAGCATCATTGTGCAGCGAGTCGTCAGCACACAGGTACAACAACCCGATAAGCTTCAACGCCATAATTTGTTTCAGACTTTCTTCGCAATCAAGAACCGTCGCGCACGTGTCATCATTGATGGAGGAAGTTGCAACAACTTGGTAAGTTCTGATTTGGTCAAGAATCTTGGCTTGACCACGTGACCGCATCCACATCCATACCATATTCAATGGTTAAATGACTCTGGAAAAGCTAAGGTAACACAAACATGTCGAGTCCATTTTTCCATTGGTGGTTATGTTGATCATGTTGATTGTGATGTGGTTCCTATGCAAGCATGCTCTCTTTTATTGGGTCGACCTTGGGAATTTGATAATGATGCTTTACACCATGGTAGTAGTAACAAATACACTTTTATGCATAAGGGAAAGAAAGTTACTTTATCGCTTTGACTCAGTGAGATTATAGAGGTCGATAGGGAGCGAGCTGCTGCTACTAATGATCCAAATAAACATGATAAATCTGAAAAACAGCAAGTACTCCATTTGAACAATTCTATTATGCTTGCCACCAAATCAGACCTTGCCGAAATTGATGATGTTAATGATATATGCTATGTTTTTGTGTGCAAAGATGCTTTATTTTCTCTTGATAATATGCCTTGCACTTTGCCTGCTCTGTCACTAACCTTTGCAGGAGTTTAGAGATGTTTTCTCCGATGAGATTCCTCCAGACTTCCACCCTTCGAGGGATTGAGCACCAGATTGACTTGATTCTGGAGCGAGCTTGCCAAACCGTGCGGCGTCAGGGACCAATCTCAAGAGACTAAGGAGATTCAGCGACAAGTCCAAGACCTTTTGGACCGTGGGTACGTACGTGAGAGCCTTAGTCCTTGTGTTGTTCCTGTTCTTTTGGTTCCCAAAAAAGATGGTTCTTGGCGTATGTGTGTAGATTGTAGAGCCATTAATAACATTACTATAAGGTATCGTCATCCTATTCCTAGGCTAGATGACATGCTTGATGAGTTGTGTGGTGCTATAATTTTCACAAAGATTGACTTGCGTAGTGGATACCACCAAATAAGAATGAAACTTGGCGATGAATGGAAAACTGCTTTTAAAACTAAGTTCGGCTTGTATGAGTGGTTAGTCATGCCTTTTGGTTTAACTAATGCACCTAGCACTTTCATGAGATTAATGAACGAGGTTTTACATCCTTTCATTGGCAAATTTGTGGTCGTTTACTTTGATGATATCTTGATTTATAGCAAGTCCATGGATGAACATTTGAATCACTTACGTGCTGTTTTTAATGCTTTGAGAGATGCACGTTTGTTTGGTAACCTTGAGAAGTGCACCTTTGCACGGATCGAGTCTCTTTCTTGGCTATGTTGTGACTCCACAGGGAATTGAGGTTGATAAAGCCAAGGTGGAAGCGATATGGAGTTGGCCCACGCCCACGACGGTCTCCCAAGTAAGGAGTTTTCTTGGCCTTGCCGGATTTTATCGCCGCTTTGTCAAGGAATTCAGCACCATTGCGACACCGTTGATTGAGTTGACAAAGAAGGCCGTCGTGTTCCATTGGGGGCCATCACAAGAGGAGTCCTTTAATCTTTTGAAGGACAAGCTTACACACGCACCATTGCTCCAACTTCCGGATTTTGGTAAGACTTTTGAGCTGGAATGTGATGCTAGCGGAATTGGTATTGGTGGTGTTTTGATGCAAGAAGGCAAACCTATTGCCTACTTTAGTGAAAAATTGAATGGTCCTGCTCTTAATTATTCCACGTATGATAAAGAATTGTATGCTCTTGTTCGTTCTTTAGAGACGTCGCAACACTATTTATGGCCTAAAGAATTTGTCATTCATTCCGATCATGAATCACTTAAGCATATTCGTAGTCAAACCAATTTGAATCGTAGACATGCTAAGTGGGTTGAATTTATTGAATCTTTTTCTTATGTCATTAAACACAAGAAAGGAAAGGATAATGTGATTGCTGATGCTTTGTCTCGACGCTATACCATGTTGTTTCAACTTGATTGTCGCATTTTTGGTCTTGAAACTATTAAAGCACAATATGCTTTTGATGATGATTTTAAGAATGTCTTGTTGCATTGTAAAGAGGGACAAGCATGGAATAAATTCGTGATCAATGATGGATTTTTGTTTAGAGCTAACCGCCTATGCATTCCAGTTGGTTCCGTTCGTCTTTTGTTGTTGCAGGAGGCGCATGGAGGCGGTTTGATGGGACATTTTGGTGCTAAGAAGACGGAGGACATTCTGGCCACACACTTCTTTTGGCCAAAGATGAGGCGAGATGTTGAGCGGTTTGTGGCTCGCTGAGCGGTTTGTGGCTCGCTGCACTACATGTCAAAAAGCTAAGTCTCGCTTGAATCCACATGGTTTATATATGCCTCTTCCTGTTCCTTCTATTCCGTGGGCCGATATTTCTATGGACTTTGTTTTAGGATTGCCCAGGACTAAGAGGGGGAGGGATAGTATTTTTGTTGTTGTGGATCGTTTTTCTAAGATGGCTCACTTTATACCATGTCATAAAACCGATGATGCCGTTCATATTGCTGACCTCTTTTTCAAAGAGATAGTTCGTTTGCATGGTATGCCTTCTACTATTGTTTCAGATCGTGATGCCAAGTTCTTGAGTCACTTTTGGCGTACACTATGGAACAAGTTGGGTACAAAGTTGTTGTTCTCTACAACATGTCACCCACAAACTGATGGCCAAACCGAGGTGGTGAACCGCACATTGTCTACCATGTTGAGAGCTGTTTTGAAGAATAATTTGAAGCTATGGGAAGAGTGTTTGCCGCATGTTGAGTTCGCATATAATCGAGCGGAACACTCCACCACCAAGGTAAGTCCTTTTCAGGTAGTGTATGGATTCAATCCCTGTGCCCCTATTGATATTTTGCCTTTGCCTACTAGTGAGAGAGTTCATAATGATGCTAAGGAGCGTGCTGATTTTATTGTCAAAATGCATGAGACTACTAAGGCAAACATTGAAAAGATGAATGAAAAATATAGGATTACTGGTAGTAAAGGTAGAAAGGAAGTTAAACTTGAACCGGGTGATTTTGTTTGGTTGCACTTGAGAAAGGATAGATTTCCTGAGTTAAGAAAGTCGAAATTGATGCCTAGAGCTGCTGGTCCTTTTAAGATAGTTGGGAAGATAAATGATAATGCATATAAACTTGAGTTGCCTCCCGAGTTTGGGGTTAGTCCCACCTTTAACATTTCAGATTTGAAGCCATACTTGGGAGAGGAAGATGAGGCCGAGTTGAGGACAACTCCGCTTCAAGAGGGGAGGATGATGAGGACATCACTGTCCGATACACACAACACTCCTCCACTTGACATTCAAGGACCAATCACTAGAGCTCGCGCCGACAATTGAATTTACAGTGAGCTCGTTCCTAAGTACTTCTTTTTGTTCATTTGAGAATCGATTGCTACCTAATAATTTAATTATGATTAGGAACCATGGAGAGGACCTAGAAGTACTTGGAGAAGGGCTACGAGGCGCACAAGTCCAGCAAGGGTGGTCGAATCATGATGGAGGTCCAACTCAAGCCGACTTCGAATCTAATTCGGAATCCGTTTTGGACATTCCACATATGTATGGAAAGCTGAGAAGACTACCTTTCCAATGGATCTGGTCCCATGTCAAAATTCCTTCTGAGTCAACGGGAATCGTCGAAAAAAGTGGGCGTTCAGAATGCTGCATGGTGCTGCGCCACCGTCTTTGGGCCGTTCGCTTTGTATCGTGTTGGAGCCCATTAGGGCGCGTCCAGGGTTTTGCACGCCCCTAACTCCTTTATATCCAGCCGCCACCCCCACCATTAGGGTTGGGTTTTTGCTTAGATTAATTCTGTCTTGAACAGTTTCACCGTTCATCGGTTTGTGAGACACCAACTTTCGAGTGCTAAATCAATACATCTGCAATTCAGTTGTGTTCTTCCTTGTTCTTGCTTGTGTTCTTCGATTCGCAGGCGTGGATTAGCCTTCTTGGCGAGGTCAACCGGGCTGCGCACGGTTGATAACCTGAGGAGACGTGGTGCTGCGATTGCGGGGTTCGGGACGTGTTGTTCGGAAGCCGGATTGATTTGTGTCGCGCCTCCACCAAATCGAACATATCCAGAACCTGTTGGAAGATCGGGACCCCGTCCCCATCATTTAGTACCTGTGTCGAGTTGTTCATAGTCCCGCGACCATGGCATAGCACCTCATCCAGCTCATATACGAGATCACCGTGCCCTCAGTAGATATCACCATTAATATTATCCTGACCATCACAATCTTCCTCATAGACATCACCATTAGTATTATCTTGACCATCACAATACACTTTTATCTCATATACGTGATCACCGTGCCCTCAGTAGATATCACCATTGATATTATCTTGACCATCACAATCTCCCTCATAGACATCACCATTAGTATTATCTTGACCATCACAATACGCTTTTGTCATAAAAATTGACCTGCTTCCTTTGAGCTAGCTAGCTAAGGCCTCGTTTATAACGTAAGAATTTCACAAGACAAAACTAGATGATCAAAAGAATGGAAGATATGAATTTAACATGAAAAACCATTACGGGGAAAACCACGGATGCACGAAGGCAAAATTCTCTATATGAGGAGATATTACAATAAAGCTCTTACTCTTCCTATGGATTACAAGAGTACTTATATAGGCCGATAGAGACGAGTCTCAAATAGAGAAGAAAACTGAATCAGACTCGGATGAGCCAACTGTTGCCACGTCTAACACGGCTTGGTACATTCATGGCTCGGTGCCACGTCTAGCGTAGTGTCTTACATGGACATGATGATGAATTAGGATTACACTTTAACAATCTTTACCTTTAGACGAATTTACTTTTATAGCTGAAATATCAAATCGCCTTAAAGTAAGTCTTCATCACCAGACCTTATGCCTCGAAAGTCTATCGGACTGATCTCAACAAGGAAGACTGGAATAGTCTTATCCAAACGCTTCTCACAAAGCAAAATTGAGCAAACCACCAGTAGATCTAAACATACTGCTCTCAATAAAGCAGACGAATAAATATGGGTCTTCACCAATTCATAACCCTAGTAAAGTCTGAGTCTGTGCAAATAACCTCCTGAAATAAATGCTTAATTGTTGAATGACATAAACCAAAACATCACATGTGAAGCTAGATAGATAACGAAGAACTCATATAATGGAATCTGACATGCTCCACTTGAAACATAAAACTCAGCAAACAATGCTCATTAAAGAGCAATAATCACGTGTTGCCATTACGTACATTAAAATGTTGGCTGCAAAGGTAACTGAATTCCATGACATGGTTAAAATTACACCTATAAAACTATTTGGATGAAAGGAACTCGTATTGCCAATAGAGTAAAACTACAGTACAACCCTTATATCAAGCTATGACAACTGAACAAATATTGTGGTATCCACATAAAAACAAATTCTCTTTTGCACCTAAATCCTTCGTCTCAAACTGGAATTGGAGCAAAAATTTCACTTTCAAATAGAAAAATATCCTAAGAGCATCATGATGTTATCAAATTTCTAAGAATCAATGTTGCCAAAACCCTATAACAGTCGGTAAGTGATTAAACCCATCATCAAAGAAATCACCAATGATTAAACCCAAATAAATGCCACTAATAATAGGCACAATGACTTGAATTGAAATAAACTCCACCTCTAACAAAATATATATAGAGCTGACGTCACAACTTTAACGATGATGGTGTTGCATGGCACTAGGATATGGCTTCGGATGGTGTGGGCAATGATATTGGTGAAACATGATACTGAAATAGTCACCGGGATAGAGCACGAGAGGACACTCAGTATAGAGTCGAGCCATTGAATGAAAGTGAGTCGAAATCGCCAAGTTGAATTGAATCTTGGTACACTACTATGTACGTGTAATAGTGCAGAGCTTTTAAAATGTTCTGGTAACCTTCTTCAGCTGCATGTAGTAATTTTCACCAAAAAATCAACAAAAAACCAAAAACCAACTTCAGCCGACTGGACCTTTTCTTCTTTCTTGAGGTTTGTGCTAACTTTCTCTTTCCTATGATAGCTCTTTTCTTTGTATGCTACAAGAGAATATCTTTTCTCCTGTGCCGAAAGCTGATGCTGCGTGCTGTGTGTTGTACCATCACTGCTTGAAGGGACCGAAGGCCTGTGCGATACCTCGAATTCGCGACTGCCATGGGGAACTGTGTAGCCATGTTTCAAGTTGCTTCGTACATCTATATTTCTAGGGTCTCGTGGCGTAGGTGCCGATGAATGGACTGAACGCTTGGCACGCTCTGTTTTCACCAGGCTTTAATGTTGTTCTATAATTCACTGAATCATGTAACACTTTCTCACATGGAAATGTAAGTTTTGATTTCAATTCCAGATTGAATTTTGTTGTTCTTCCTTGCTGCTTCCACTACAGAATAAAGTTGCCAAGCAGTTGATTCCGCTATAGAGTCATCTTGTTGGCACCGTGCCCTCAGTAGGCATCACCATTAGTATTATCTTGACCATTACAATCTCCCTTAGTAGGCATCACCATTAGTACTATCTTGACCATCATAATCTCCCTCAGTAGACATCACCATCACAATCTGCTTATGTCATAAAAATTAACCTGATTCCTCCAGGCTATCTTGCTAAGGCCTCGTTTGTAACATAGGAATTTCACCTAAAATAATTCATATACTTCCCAAATGAATTTAGAAAAATGCTTATCATAAAACGCACAGCACAAGTAGATGATCAAAAGAATGGACACGAATTTAATGTAGAAAACCCTTATAGGAAAAACCACAGACATACGAATGTGAAATTCACTATATGAGAAGATATTATAATAAGACTCTTACTCTTCCTATAGATTATGGAGGTACATATATAGGGCAGGATAGACGAGTCCCAAATAGAGAAAGAAACCGAATCATAGTCGGATGCGCTAACCATTGCCATGCACCACTCGACGCCACGTCTGGTGCAGTGTCCTACATGGACATGATGATGAGTTATGATAACACTTTAATGATACTTACATTCCAAATGGGGCCTAAAGGTTCTCAACACAAGCTGCATGCATCATGTAGCTCATGTGATGATTTGTACATGGTTAGAAATTAGAATTGTAGACACAACTGGCACTGTAGGCACTTTGATTTTCAAATTTGGCCCCTCCATGAACTCGACAGGTATATACTGAGATAGGGGAGCTTGGCAGGTACGGCAGGACACCGGCCACCTACACAATGATTAAATAATTTTAATTAGTGCTAATCATACACTATAATGCTTAATTGGTGCTAATCATGATTAATTTAATTGACTACCGATTTGTGGTTGCTCAGCAAGTCGAATTCGATGCTGGATTGAATTTTGTTGTTCCTCCTTGCAGATGCCACTGTAGAATCAAGTTGCCAAGCGATGAGCGGTTGATTCTGCTATAGAATCAACTTGCTGCCACCTTGCCCTCGGTAGGCATCACCACTAGTATTATCTTGATCATCACAATCTCCCTCCGTAGCCATCACCATTTGTATTATCTTGAGCACCACAATCTGCTTATGTCATAAAAAATAACATGATTCATCCGGGCTATCTAGCTAAGGCCTTGTTTATAATGTAGGAATTTCATAGAAAACAATTAATATACTTTCTAAACAAATTGAGAAAAATGATTATTATAAAACATAGGCAAAAGTAAATGATCAAAAGAATGGGAGACGGGGATGTAATGAGGAAAATCCTTATGAGAAAAACCACGAACACATGAAGGTAGAATTTACTATATGAGAAAATATTACAATAAGGCTCTTACTCTTCCTATGGACTCTAGGGATACATATATAGGGAGGGAGAGACGAATCCCAAATGGAGAAGGAAACCGAATCATAGTTGGATGCACCAGCCATTGCCACATCTGATACGACTTGGTGCATGCATCGCTCGGTGCCACGTCTAGTGCAGTGTTCTACATGAACACGAAGACAAATTCTGATAACACTTTAATGATGCTTATATTCCAAATGGGGCCTAAAGGTTCTCAACACAACCTGCACGTGTCCTGTAGCTCTTGTGGCAATTTGTACATGGTTTGAAATTAGAAATGTTCACACATTTGGCAATGTAGATACTTTTTTAAATTTAGCCCCTCCTTGAGCTCAATAAGTATCTGTTGAGCTAGAGAGTCTCAGCTGGTATGGCAGGACATCGGCCGCCCACAAAATAAATAAATAATGTTAATTGTGCTTTATTAGTGCTAATAATATAATATAATGCTTAATTATTGTTAATCATGGTTAATTTAATTGCCTGTCAATTTGTGGTTTCTTACCATATTGATTTCGATGCCTGATTGAATTTTGTTGTTCCTCCTTGCTACTTCCACCACAGAATCAAGTTGCCAAGCGATGAGCAGTTGATTCCATCACAGAAACAACTTGCTATCACCTTGCCCTCAGTAGACATCACCATTAGTATTATCTTGACCATCACAATTTGCTTATGTCATAAAAATTAACCTGATTCCTTTGGGCTGGCTAGCTAAGTCCTCGTTTATAATGTAGGAATTTCATATGAAACAATTCATATATTTCCTAAATGAATTGAGAAAAATGCTTATTATAAAATGCGTGGCAAAAGTAAATGTTCAAAAGAACGGGTGACATAGATTAAATATGAAGGCAGAATGGGAGACATAGATTTAATATAAAAAACACTTATGGAAAAAACCACGAACGCACGAAGGTAGAAATTCACTACATGAGGAGATATTATAATGAGGCTCTTGGTCATCCTATGAACTACAGGAGTGCATATACATGATGGGGGATACAAATCCCAAACAAAGAAGGAAATTGAATCAAAGTTGGATGTGCTAGCCGTTTCCACGTCTAATACAGCTTGGCGAATGCACTGCTCGGCACCACATCTAGTGTAGTGTCCTACATGAACACAATGATGAATTTTGATAACACTTTAACGATGCTTATGTTCCAAATGGGGCCTAAAGGTTGTCAACACAGCCTGCATGCATCTTGTCGTTCTTGTGATGATTTGTCACAGTGCTCTCAGTAGACATTACCATTAGTGTTATCTTGACCATCACAATCTCCCTCAATAGACATCACCATTAGTATTATCTTGACCATCACAATGTCCCTCAGTAGACATCACCATTAGTATTATCTTGACCATCACAATCTACTTATGCCATAAAAATCAACATGATTCATCTAGACTAGCTAGCTAAGGCCTTGATCTGCGATGTTTCTCTCTTCTGGCCTTTCAAACGCATGTTAAGTCTAGTCCTGTACAGATTAAATATAGGTATGCACAGTAAATAAAATAGGAGTAGCTTAGTATCTCTAAATATAATAAAGAAACATATAATTAAATTAGAGTCACTGGTAATATTTAATATGACTTAATAATTCTTTTTAGTTAAATAATATGTTTAACTAAAAAGTGTTCAGCATGTTTGTATCCGCATCGAGAGGTCTTAGAGTTATTTTGGCACAAAGCAGGTTTCATTTTAAATATCATACCATAAGTATTTTCAAAGCTTATGACCTAGCAATTCAAACTGAAGCCAAAGTGTCATTTTTAATCAAGTAAGGTATCATGCATGAGAGTTGAATCCGTTCCACCTATAATCACACTATGCCTACAACCATTTATCGTTATCTTGTTTCCCATTATCATTTTATCAAAACTAATCAAGTATGGTCTTCTTCACGATGTCCATAATTAGAGACACCGCTATTAAATATTGCCATATAAACTCTAATTTAATTGAATGTTTCTTTATTATATAATTAAATTATATCCTCTTATATGTTAATTTTATTAAGCTAGCTACTGCTAAAACCATATTGGCATTTTACTATGAGGTGTCTGTTAGTGGGAGCGTTTGTACGACTACTCTTGCGTGCTCGAGTAGATTGGTTCAAGCGAGTGGTTTTGTGAATATATTCGATGCAGTCTATTGTACCGACAGAGATTGGACACCCCGTGTAACAGTCCAGTGACTATTTGTGTGCAGCATACATATGACAAAAAGGTCCAAACTGCTGCTATTTGGTTGGGGAAGAAAACTCGCAATAAAACTTGTTATCCTTATGAAGCTGTTTTTGCAGGCCTTCTACAATGCAGAGTAGGAGATGGGGGCTAAGTTGGCCAAGAATTTGGAGAAAACTAAGACTGCTATCGACAAAATTGTTGATGGAAGACAAGTAATTGCTTGGAGATAACTGACTATTTTCCTTCATCTCTTACGGGGTCTATGTTAGTCTTTTATAATGTAGCCTTTTGTGTTCACCGTGCACAGCATGTGGGTTTACGTAGCATGTGGGTTTACGTCACGTGGAATTTTGTCAAAGATACCACAGCTGACTTGGGCTTAAGTGGCGACACTCATCAGAGACACACACAGACCGAGTGGGCTTAAGTGGCCACTGCCGCCCCTAGCCGCAAGACAAGATCCTCCGGCGAGCCTCCCTCCACTGCCTCCCTGTCTCCTTCGACGGCTGGTCTCCAGATCTGCAGCTGCAGGTTCTTCTTCTTCCTCTGCCTCTGCTTCTTTTTTTCTTTGTTCCTCTTCCTCTGCTGGACCTCTCCCGTATCTGCTCTGCTCTGTTGCTCTGATGCTCTTCCCCTTTCTCCCTGATCTGCTCTGCTTTGTTCCTTTGGTTGGCCGAACTCCCACCTGGGCCTGAGTTGGTGCGACTTCGAGGTCTCCAGTCTGCAACTCGGTCTGCAACTTCGAGGTCTCGAGTCGCACCCAAGCAACTCGGTCTGCCTGAGTTTAGAGATCCCTATTTCTTTTTTTTTATGGATTTTTTTGTGTTTCATTCGTGTTTTTCTACGGATTGGTTCATATTTTTGGGTGTAATCGCTGTCTTTTCGGATTTTATACATCAGTTTTGCTATTGCATAGACGACTGAAATTTTTTTATCTTTCAGTCATCCGAAATTGCACTCTTAAACGACTGAAGTTACAGCTATTCTCCAAAAAAACACCTGCAACTTTAATTTCAGTCGCCTGTGCAATAATCACTCCCTACAACTATATTCATCCCCTTGTATCCAATTATACTCCCCTTGTACAATGGCGGACGCAGGAATTTTAAAATGGGTGTTCGAAGTTATACAAAAAATTTTCAGTACAAAATATAAAGACCTACAGTAGTAATAGTTGACATACAATTGTTCGTACTAGGGATAATATATCAAATAATATAAATAAATTACAAAACAATTGAAAAAGTTCACAAATTAACTCGGCGATGCTTCATGCCTTTTGTTGTTTTGAGTTTGAAGCAAAAGATTCCTCAATTGATGCTTTAGGTTGAATGAATAAATTGTATTTCTCTTGAGCTTCATTGTGGGCACTAATAATTGCTCCAACATGTTTGTCAAACCTATTTTTATGGTTCCAATTTTTAAATCCCCCATTCACAAAACTGTCTCCACCAACACAATTAGTTTTATCCTTAAACAGATAACAAACGAAGCAGAAAGCAGCATCTCGTTCCACACTATACTCAAGCCAATTATATTGGTCAAACCAATTAGCTAAGAAGCGACGGATACCTCCAATATTTCTTTTTGGACAATCATGCGGCCGCAGGTGGAGTGGAGACGCCGGAGGGCGGAGGCGCGGTCGCGTGGTCCGGTCGGCCGGTCATGTGGCGCAGAGCCGGCGAAGCGGATGGCCGAAGGCACAGTCGTCGGTCGTGTGGCGTGGAGCCAGAGCCGGAGGTGACGCGGTCTACGGTGGTGACAGAGCGGAGGCCCAGAGGCCGGAGGCGTGGTCGCCGGTCGTGCGGCGCGCCGGCGGGGAGCCAAACTGCTAGAGCCCAGATCCACCCTCCAGGCTGTGTCGCGGACTCGCGGTGCCGGCGGAGTGCCGAAGCAGCCGGAGGGAGGAGGTGCGCTCGCCGGTCGTGCAGGAGGGCGGAGCGGAAGGCCGGAGCGGAGAGCCGGAGCCCAGATGGCGGTCGCGCGGTGCCGGTGCGGTGCCGGAGGCTGGAGGCGCGGACCACGCAGTCGATGTGGGGTCGCGGGCTGCTGCTTGCCTGCTCAGGTAGCTCGGCTAGGGTTAGGAATTGGGCAAGATGGGGATCAGATGAACCGGGCTATCGGGGAGACGGGGACACCGTTTTTATCGCACAAATTAATGGGCTGGGCCACAGGCCGCGGTGCATTTTTGATTGAGCCGGCCGGTTGGTTGAATAGTGATGGACTTGAGGCTAGAAATAGTTATTTTGGCCCAATTAAATATATGTATATATATTATACCTTATATATACTAGATTTTTTGTTAAAAAATTTGGGTGTTTAGCTGAACACCCATGACCAACATTAGATCGCCAGTTCCCTTGTATCCATCCCCCATCCTATATTCTCTACCACTTCCATGCACTGCATGTCGTGCTAGGTCTGTGATTTTCGCTATTCTTGTGGATTTGTGTGCTCCTTGTTTTTTACCGTGGATGCGTCATGCATTCGTGCTGCTGATGCTCTCTGCTTTGCTACCTCTATAATTGGATGCTTAATGCATGCTTTTATGTTCGACTTATGTCACCCAGGCGACAATTAGGCGACGACCTATTCGACTAGTGGACAGGGCTCCTGTTAGGCGACAATTAGGCATGGAGAGCGTTGCAACAGGGGTGCTGAGCCCTGTCCTCGGGAAGCTATCCGCGCTGCTGGAAAAGAAGTACAATAGTCTGAAGGGAGTGCACGACGAGATCATCTCCTTGAAGGATGAGCTCAGCAGCATCAACGCTCGCTCCTCGGTCGGCGGACATGGATGACCTCGATGTCCAGTGAAGGAGTGGAGGAACCAAATCCGCGAGCTGTCCTACGACATCGAGGATTGCATTGACGACTTCACACACCGCGTCGATCATGGTCCCAGTAGGCCTCACGACATGAAAGGTTTCTTGCGGAATATCATTCACAAGGTAAGGACACTTTGTGCTCGCGATGAGATTGCCAACCAGATTCGAGAACTGAAGGCTCGTGTTGATAATGCGAGTAAGCGACGCAAGAGGTACAACTTCGATGGGGCTGCCTCAAGTTCTAGAGGTGTGGTGCCCATCGACCCTCGTTTACCAGCTCTCTATGCAGAGACAGAAAGCCTAGTCGGTATTGATGAACCAAGAGAAGAGCTTATCAAATGGTTAACCGAAGGGGAGGGAATTATGGTGCAAAAACTGAAGGTGGTGTCTATTGTTGGGCTTGGAGGGTTAGGCAAGACTACTCTGGCCAGTCAAGTTCTTAACAAAATTAAAGGACAATTTAATTGTCAAGCATTTGTTTCGGTGTCCCAAAAGCCTGACACGAGGAAAATATTAAGAGATATATTCACTGGTGTCACAGGGAAAGAGCTTCCAAGTACAGAAGCATATGACGAAAATCAGCTGATCAACAAACTTAGGGAATTCCTCAGTGATAAAAGGTATAAACTTTCCAAGATAATCTTGTTCAAGATAATTTATGTTGCCATGTGCCTATTTTGGCTACCAATAGTCCTACTTACTGCTGAGAGATGTATTAACATTTACAACTTTAGATATGTCTCATATGCACTATCTGCATCAAGTATTTTGTTTCCTTAATGCATGTTCATGTCCATCAATTCGATCCTTGAATATGTATATATCTACTAACCATGAATTTTTGTATATTCCCTAACATACTTTTTTTTGTAAAATATAAAATAGGTATTTTGTCGTTATTGATGATATCTGGAGCACATTAGTATGGCCAACAATCAGATGTGCTCTGCTTGAAAATAACCTCTGCAGCAGAATATTGATAACAACACGTATCATTTCTGTAGCGAGGTCATGTTGCTCTCCTGACTACCATAATGTTTGCGAAATGAAAGCACTAAGTGACGCTAATGCCGAAAAGTTATTTTTCAAAAGAATATTTCGTTCCGAAGATTACTGTCCTTATGAATTAAAAGAGGTATCCAGTGAAATCCTAAGAAAATGTGATGGTCTACCATTGGCAATCATCAGTATGTCAAGCTTGTTGGCTGGTAAACCATGCACGAAAGAACACTGGGAGAGGTGTCGGAATTCTCTTGGCTCAGCACTTGAAAACGTTTCCAGTGTAAGCAACATGCAAAGGATTCTCTCTCTTAGTTATAACGACCTTCCCCACTATTTGAAGACATGCTTACTATATCTCAGTGTACATCCAGAAGATTATATAGTACGGAAGTATAATTTGGTAAGGAGATGGATGGCCGAAGGGTTCATCACTGCAGCAGTTGGGGAACATTTAGTGGAAGTTGGAGAGTGCTATTTTAATGAGCTAATCAACAGGAGCATGATCATGCCAGTGGACATTCGATACCATGGTCAAGCTCAAGCTTGCCGAGTTCATGATATGATTCTTGATCTCACTGTATATAAGTCAATTGAAGAAAATTTTATGACATTATTTGGAAAAAATATACCCGTATTTGGACGACGAGATAAGGTTCGTCGACTGTCCCTTGATTTTCGTGATCAAGAAGATAGTATGATGCCATCAACAATGGTTGTTTCCAATGCTCGATCACTCCATATTTTTGGGTCTGCAAAACACATGCCACCTCTCTCTGGCTTTCAAGCACTACGGGTGATTTGCATACAATATAATTATAAGTTGGAAAATAATTATCTTGATGATATTGGGAGATTGTTCCTGTTGAAATACCTGGGGCTCGTTGATACAAGCATTAGCAAGCTTCCAGAGCAAATAGGGGAACTACAACAATTGGAGACACTAGAGCTAATAGACACTGCGATACAAGAATTTCCCAGGAGTATTGTTCGGCTGAAAAAGTTGATGTTCATACTTGCTTATCCAAGAGTAAGTCTGCCAGAAGGAATTGTAAATATGAGAGCTTTGCAGGATCTTTCCTGTATGAAAGTTGACAACAGCATCCGGTCAACTTCTTTGCGAGAGCTAGGCAGTTTGACTGAACTAAGACGTCTTGGGATTCATTGGTGTGTTAGTGATACATACAGTGATCAGAAAAGTTACACCGCTAGCTTCGTTTCATCGATCAGTAGGCTGTGCAGACTCAAGCTTCGCCATCTGGATCTTAGTTGTGATGATAAAAATGGTTGCTCTCTAGATTTCTTGTTGGATTCTTGGTCCTCTCCTCATAATCTCCTTCAACATTTTGGGATGACCACAGGCTATTGCTTTCCTAGAGTTCCAGAGTGGGTGGCCTCGCTCTCAAATGTCACCTTCCTGGACATCAATGTCAGTCCTGTGGGAGAGGAAGTTCTACGGATCCTTGGGGGCTTGCCTTCTCTCCTAGCTCTCTGGCTATACACAAAATCAGTAGCCCCCAAGGAAAGACTCATCATCTGCAGTAGTGTATTCCAATGTCTGAAAGAGTTTAGGTTCAGCTGGAATAATGCAATGGGGCCATTAATTTTTGATGCTGGGGCTATGCCAAAGCTTGAAAAGTTTAGGTTAGACTTAAGAGCACGAGAAACAGGAGCTCTATGCGGTGATCTTTTTCTAGGTCTCCAGCACATCCCTTCTCTCAAGCGTCTCCTTGTTGACATCTACTGTACGGACGAGAAGACTCAAATGGTGGAAGCAGCTGAGGCTGGCGTCAGGAATGCAACCAATCTCCTTCCCAGCCATATCAAAGTTGAAATCGGCACACCTCGGACGGTAGAAGACACAAGGGGAGCATGGAAGACAATGAATAGTGGGGCAATGAACATTCTGTTTGCAGGCGGAGAGTAATATGAAATATCAGGAAGAGGTGGAAGATGAGATTCACAACAACTGAAAGATAAATGTACGGTACGATGCATGTAAGTAAACATGACTAATTTGAGAGGATTGCAATTTTCTGCCACCTTATAAACTTGTCTCCTCGAATTCCAAAATGGCGGCCTCAGAAGATCGTCAATTCTGCCATCCCTGACGATCTCTGCCATCCCGCACGCTCTGTAAATTCATCACTACGATGTGTAACTTCAAGTTTATGTTTTTGGTACGTATTGTGTGGAATATAGTTCATTATTGATAGAAAATTAAACTCATACTTTTTTAATCCTTCTATGCTGATTTTGAATCCCATGTTAGGCAAACCACTGGCTCAGATTATAGTAGGAGATCAGGCAATCTTCTGTTCTGAGTTCAAACGTTGGGTTCTGGGATATGCAGTTTCCTAGGAAAGGAACACCAATCTGCAGCAGCCATTGTATATTGGTGCGGAGAAATGTTTCAGAAGAGGGTTGTTTGATCGAAGTTTCCTGTTATGAAGATTGCATGATGTACATCAAATACACCCATATCCATGTGCTGCTTGGGCGAGCAATAGCAGCACTGTCTTGGAAGATTTAGAAAATTCACGATATAACTTGTTTCCAGAACATGGTTCAACATCCATATAAAGTTGTTTTCTGCCATGTGTGGATGGATGTCATATACTCTTCGTATTGTGAAAGCCTCATGCTGAAGAAAATATTGATGACGAAGAGTCATTGCTCGAGATTGACTGTATTGTGCACCTGTATGATCTCTTTACAGTGATTTTGTTGTAATATTTCGATCAGTGATGCTTTCACTCTTTTGTCTCTTTTGTCAAACTATTTTAAGTTTCATTTTGCGTGATGCAGGGACTGTTCTGTTCACCATTTACAGCTTTCCCTTGGGCCCTGTTTACACTTATTCCTCTGTTTTGTAAGAACATGTCATTTCCATGATAACTGTTAGAGATATATGTATAGTTTGTTATTCCCCATTGTTATGAGGGGTTCTTTGCATATTTACCACTTGTACTTTGTGTATATATACTGGCCCATTGGCCTCATATGAATACAAGCGCTATTCATAACATGGTATCAGAGCCAAAACTAGGGTTTTGGCCTACCTAGGGTTCCACGCGCCGTCGCCGACTCTGCGCCGCCGTCGCCGACTCCCGCGTGCCGCCTTCGCCGCCGTCGTCGACTCCCCTGTCGCCGACTCCCTCGTCGTCGTCGCCGCCGCCGACTCCCGCCGCCGACGGCCCCGCCGCCTCCTGCGTGCCGCCTCGCCTCCTCTGCTGTTGCCGCCGCGCCGCCGCCGACTCCGTCGCGCCGCCGCTGCCTCCGCCTCCGCGCCTTGGCGCCTCGCCGCGCCTCGGCGCCTCGCCTCGGATCGGCGCTGCCGCTTCCGCCGCCGCCGCTGGGATCTCGAGTCGTGCCGCCGCTGAGAGTCGCGCGCCGCGCTGGGATCGTGGCGCGCTCCGCCCGCCGCCGCCGCCCGCTGAGGCCGCCGCCGCCGCCGCTCATCTCCGCGACCGCCGCCGCCGCCCGACCGACCGCCGCCGCCGCCGCGCGACTCCTCCGTTTCGGTCGGGTTGAGACTTTGGGTTTGAGTCTCAGTCGGTTTGAGTTGTAAACCGATTGCAAAAAAAAAGGTAAAAAAAAGGTAAAAAAAATGTCGTTCTAACCGCCGCGCCGTCCAGCGCCGCCTGTTAGACTTCGTTACCTTGGTCGCCGCGCCGTCTAGCGCCGCCTACCAATGGGCACCGTTTCCCTCCCTCGCTGCCCGGTGATCTTTGATGGTGTTAATTACACCGACTTCTTGTCTCACATGCGTGGTCTTCGTCTCTGGGGCGTCCTTCTGGTGATGTCACCTGCCCGCCTTGCCCTATTCCTCCGACGGAGCCTACGCCTGTTACATTGCCCCCGACAGCCGATAAGGCTGCTGCTGATGATGAAGCTAATGATAAAGCTGTCTCTGCCTACCAGGAGGCTCTGGATTCCTACAAGGATCGTCTGACCGTCTACACTCAGTGGTACGATGACGACGCTCGCCGCTTCTTGTCTTCATCGCGATGTCCACCTCGATTTTCTTACGAGGTTGTGGGACTCTTCGGCTTTCGGATGTGGACTCATCTTCGCCGGCGCACGAGCCCTCCGGTGATGCCCTGCACTCGTCCGTGGTCCGCCAGAGCACTCTCTTCGGCAGGCGATGCTACCGTTGGCGCTTTTACGCTCGAGTTCTGCATGCGGCGCCGCTTGGACTCACTTCGCACTGCTGGCCGCCGTGCTCGTCCGTCTTTGCTGGATGTACGTCGACTGGAGTTTCAGCGGGTTTACGAGTTCCTTACTCGCCGCCCCGAGTTCGAGCAAAGGCGTGCCCAGCTCCTGCACGCCACCTCGTGTCACTCTCGGAGGCTCTTACCGAGATACGCGCAGAGGAGACTCGCTTGAGTGGTGCTGGTCCGATGCCACTCCCTCGTGCTCGCCGCCGCCGCTGCTGCATCGCCTCCTCCAACGGCTACCACAGTGGTGGTGGCCGCCCTCCGTCTGAGGTGGCCGTCCTCACTGCTCCTACTGCGACAAGGATGGCCACACCGAGTCCTAGTGCTACAAGAAGAAGCGCATCTTTCACGCCGTTCTTCTCATCGGCACTAGTGCTTCTACGACGACGTCGCCTCGACATCTTCAGCAGCTTCTCTCACCGAGCAGAGATAGCCGCACTTCGACGCCTACTTGCCGCCAGTTCTCCTCGGCGGTGTTCTGCAGTTCTCGCATCGACTCTTCGGCACCGAGAGACCACCTCCTACACACAGTACCTCCCGTGGATTCTTGATTCGGAGCATCTTTTCACATGACTCGATCCTTCCACCTGTCTTCTATTACACCTCTTGATTCTCCCGCGGTGTTCTTACCGCGATGGTACATCTCTTTCGTCTCTCGTCGAGGATCTCTTAGCAACTCATCTTTTCATGTTCCTTCATTGCTCATGTTCCTCGCCTTACCTTGCAGCTTCTTTCTCACGGGCGATTCGACCTTGGTTATCGGGTTATTCTCGACTCGACTCTTGTTGTGTTCGGGATCGCCACACGGAGCTCGTTGGTTCGGCCTCGGCGCGTGACTCACAGCGTCTTTGGGAGCTTGACGCTTCACCTTCCTTCCGCGCCACCATCGCCGCCGCCTCTCGCTTCTGCCACTTCGTCTACCGGCTCTTTCCAGCAGTGGCATCACCGTCTTGGCCATCTGTGTGGATCTCGCCTGTCGTCCTTAGTTCGTCGTGGTCTTCTGGGGTCTGTCTCAGGAGACGTGTCTTTAGATTGTCAGGGCTGTAAGTTAGGTAAACAGATTCAGCTTCCTTATCCTCATAGTGAGACTGTGTCTCAGCGTCCTTTTGATCTTGTTCATTCAGATGTTTGGGGTCCGCTCCTTCGCTTTGAAAGGGGTCATCGTTATTATATTATTTTTATAGATGATTTCTCTCGCCACACTTGGATATATTTCATGTCTTCTCGTAGTGAGGCCTTGCCTATCTATAAACAATTTGCCACTATGATACACACACAGTTCTCCACTCCTATTCGTGTCTTTCGTGCTGATTCTGCTGGCGAGTACCTCTCTCGTCACCTGCGCAGCTTCCTTGCTGAGCAGGGCACTCTCGCTCAGTTTTCTTGTCCTGGTGCTCATGCTCAGAATGGTGTCGCTGAGCGCAAGCATCGTCACCTCCTTGAGACGGCTCGTGCTCTGATGATCGCCGCCTCTATTCCACCTCACTTTTGGGCCGAGGCTGTTTCCACTGCCACCTATCTCGTCAACATTCAGCCCTCTTCTGCTCTTAAGGGTGCGATCCCTGTTGAGCGTCTCTGTGGTCTTCTTCCTGACTACTCTGCCCTTCATCTGTTTGGTTGCGTTTGCTACGTTCTCCTCGCCCCTCGAGAACGCACCAAACTGACCGCTCGACCGTTGAGTGTGTCTTTCGGGATACAGATGCGAGCACAAGGGCTATCGGTGCTGGGATCCTGTTGGTCGTCGGATACGGGTTTCTCGGGATGTGACTTTCGACGAGTCTCGTCCATTCTACCCACGTCCTGCCTCTCCTTTGGCTTCCTCTGTGGAGTCTCTGTCTTTCTTGACCTTTCTAGATACTCCTATATCTGTTTTGCCCTCGTCCACCTGTCCTATTGCGTCTCCACATATTCCCCCTGTGGCCTCTCCGCCGTTGTCGCCGCCTGTGTCGTCTCCTACGACTCCCCAGGCTCCTCCCACTATCGTCTACACTCGTCGACCTCGTATTGAGAATATTTCAGATGAGCCATCTTCTCCTGATGTTCCATCTTCTTCTGATGCTCCATCTTCCCCTGATGGGTCATCTTCTCCTCGCTACGCTCTCCGCGATCGCCAGTCGCTTCGGCCTCTTGCCCGTTTTGCCTTTGCTGGCGCAGCTACTCATGAGCCTGTCTCCTACCGGGATGCTGTTACTCACCCTGAGTGGCAGCTTGCCATGGCCGAGGAGATTGCTGCCCTCGAGCGTACTGGTACTTGGGATCTTGTTCCTTTTCCATCTCATTCTCATCCCATCACATGTAAGTGGGTCTATAAGGTTAAGACTCGCTCTGATGGCTCTCTTGAGCGCTATAAGGCGCGTCTTGTTGCTCGTGGCTTCCAGCAGAAGCATGGTGTTGACTACGACGAGACTTTTGCTCCTGTGGCCCACATGACCACTGTTCGCACTCTTCTTTCGGTGGCGTCTGCTCGCCATCGGTCTGCTTTCAGCTTGATGTCAAGAATGCCTTTCTTAATGGCGAGTTGCGTGAGGAGGTCTACATGCATCCGCCACCGGGTATTCTGCCTCGAGGGCATGGTCCGCCGCCTTCGCCGCTCTCTCTATGGCCTCAAGCAAGCCCTCGTGCTTGGTTTGAGCGCTTCTCCTCTGTGGTCACGCGCCGGCTTCTCAGCTAGTGATCATGATCTGCGCTCTTTGTCCACACTTCATCTCGTGGTCGGACTCTTCTTCTTCGTATGTTGATGATATGATCATTATGGGAGATGATTCGAGTACATTGCCTTTGTCAAGGCTCGCCTTAGTGAGCAGCCTTATGTCGGATCTTGGTCCTCTTCGTTACTTCCTTGGGATTGAGGTTACTTCCACTCGGATGGTTTCTTCATGTCCCAAGAGAAATATATTCAGATCTTCTTGATCGCGCCTCTCTCATCGATCATCGTCGTTGAGACTCCCATGGAGCTCAATGTTCACCTCCGACTCTCGATGGCGAGCCTCTTTCTCGATCCGACTTGCTATCGTCATCTTGTTGGGAGTCTTATCTACCTTGCTGTTACTCGTCCGGATATCACTTATCCAGCTCATATTCGAGTCGCTTGTTTCAGCTCCCACTCAGTTCACTACAGCCACCTTCTTCGCTCGCGATACCTTCGTGGGACTATCTCTCGCCGTCTCTTCTTTCCACGCCCAGCTCGTTACAGCTTCAGGCCTATTCGGATGCTACTTGGGCCAGCGATCCTCCGATCGCGGTCTATCTCTCGCATCGTGTTTTTCTTGGTGGTTCTCTTATTGCCCGGAAGACGAAGAAACAGATCGCAGTGTCCTGCTCGAGTGCAGAGGTGAGTTGCGAGCTATGGCTCTCTTGACAGCAGAGATTACTTGGCTACGGTGGTTACTTGAGGATTTTGGTGTTTCGTCACTACATCGACCCTCTCTTGTCGACAAGACAAAGTGCTATCGATATTGCTCGTGATCCCGTGAAGCATGAGCTCACCAAGCATATTGGTGTTGATGCTTCTTTCATGAGGACTTGTGTGCATGATCGGTGATTACTCTTCGATGTGCCTTGAGCTTCAGATAGCGGATTTCTTCACGAAGGCCCGGACTCGAGCACAAAGACACGACTTCTACCTCTCCAAACTCAGTGTTGTTGATCCACCATGAGTTTGAGGGGGGGTGTTAGAGATATATGTATAGTTTGTTATTCCCCATTGTTATGAGGGGTTCTTTGCATATTTACCACTTGTACTTTGTGTATATATACTGGCCCATTGGCCTCATATGAATACAAGCGCTATTCATAACAATAACAAGTAGGTTTGCGATTGGTTATAAAGAGACTTCTGTCATGTAAAGTTGTTTAACTCCAGCTATATCTGTTATGTTTGTATGTAGCGCAAAAGCACCTCCAGATCCAAAGGTTATGCAAAGCATGTGAAAACCGTTTCAAAATTTAACACAAACTAGTCATATGCCCATGCGTTGCAACGGAATTTATTGGATGTATAGAGAACCACAATATAGAAGGGGTTGCTCTGAGCGGTTCGAAAGTGGAGAGTGATGAGAAGTTAAATGAATAGAACGGTTAGAGGAGAATGGACGTACGACTACCAATTCGTTCTTTTATAATATTCTTTTATAGTAGTAATGAATATCAGCAGGCAAAACAAAAATCACTTAAGTACTAGTAAGACCACATTATTTCTAAGGGAAAATTGAGTGAGATGTTCATTCTTGTGTTCATACTTATCAAACATATTCAATAAAATGGTTTTTTGAGACTCTTAATCATGAGGTGGTGGAACATGTTCTTCTACTAAGGTAGCGGAACATGTTGTACAACTGCCCTGGCCGACTTCCAATTGCATAAGGATGTTCTGATGTAAATATGTTCTGATGATTTCCAATCGTTCGTCCACGCCTCTTTTGGCGAGGAGGCAGAACGGAGCGGACAGTGGCGAGTTATTATTATTATTATTATTATTATTATTATTATTATTATTATTATTATTATTATTATTATTATTATTATTATTATTATTACTATTACTATTACTATTTAAAGATGAATATTGGTGGCGCCAACTTATGCAGCTGATGGAAACTGATGCTGTGAACCTCAAGACCGCCCTCCAAAGTACACAAGACTTTTCAAGATACGGAGTCCCGTTCAGATATGGTAAATTTGTACTGCTTTCTTGCTTCTTGGAAGTAGGAACCTCGACGGTGAGCGCGCCGCTCACCTCTTTTTTTTTCCCGTCCTCCGCCATTGTTTCAAGATACGGAGTGATGTTCAGATATGGTAAATTTGTCCTGCTTTCTTGCTCTTTGGAAGTAGGAACCTCGCTCGTGTAATTAGGGTATCCCATGAGATGGCTAGCCATGGTGCAAAGCTGGAGCCAGGTGTAGTTACGCTCTCGCCAAAAGAGACGTGGAAGCAAAACCCAAACCTTAGCCGAACAAGTGCAGCGAGGAGATGGCTCGTCCTGGCGTGGCATGAGCGCAAAGCCAGAGGTGCGCAGGGGCGACAAGTGGCGCAGCGGCTGGGTGACGTGGTGCGTTGCGCGCTGGCACGAGTTGGTCAAAAGGAGCGGTCGGCTCGTCTACAGGGGACAGGGAGTCCGACAGAGTGGTCTGCAACGATCAGAGAAGGAGCAGTCGGAGGAGATCTGATTGCAGCACTTCAGAACACCACGCGTGTTCACCGGATCAATTGTTCTTTTCTTAAAAGAAGAAAACAAGCTGCAAACTGAACGAACACAAGTACATACCGTGAAGCTCTTGGCGATGTCAGCCACCTAGGCGCAATGCCAAGTGGCATGTCTAGTGTTAGCCACCCCTAGATGCATTGACAAGTGGCATGTCAAGTGTTAGCCACCCCCAGATGTACTGACAAGTGTCTGGTCAAGTAGTAAAATTACATCCTGTACAAGAATAAACTGGGCAGCACGAATATACCGAGCGAGACAAGCGGTGAAAAGGCTGGGATGGGCCGCACGCAACGCCGCCGGGGCCGATCCGTGCCTCGATGTAGTCGTTCTTTTGCATTATTGTCTTTTCTTTTTTTCTCTAAAAATCTAAATAAATAGGGCAATTTTTAAAATGGTTTTTTAAACAACTTTCCAAATTTAAAACCATATGTACCATTTATATCAGTATCTCTATCGTCCGCTGTCGTCTTAAAAAACACAACTAAAAACCATCAGATATAACTAAAAAATCATTAACCGCAACAAAAAAAAAATGACCGCTTGCTCTTGTTTCTCCAATTGTCCTCTCCTAAAACAGTACATTTTCCCACTACAATGTGGTTAGAATGCTTCGAACAGATCACGCCAGCCCTTGCACATTACCAACAGACCTAGCCACGGAGTGAACAATACATTCTACAGGTAAAAAGTGCAGGATTGACATGCACAATACTGGCTTAGATGTACCTACGTGTTGAAGACAGAGCCCAGTCCGTTTCGAGAAAGAGGGAGAGAAGAAACAAAGCTCAAGGGATCTGTCTGGATTGAATGAATGCCTGATCCGGGAAAAAAAATGGAAACACGATCCTTGATGCTTTTCACCATAATCAACCAAGACCGTCCGTTTTTGGTTGAACGACTGGGGTTGTAGTTTGCTCCACCAGAGTGCACGGCCAGAGTGAGTCCATACGGCGTGGGCCCTTCTCGGCCGGGCTGGAAGTCAAATGGGCGGCCCAAGAGAGAAAAAGGTGGAGCTAGACCGGGCCAAGTCCAAAGATGGTTTGAATTTTGAAAAACTTCTTTGAAAATTTGAAATTCGGATTCTTGATTTGCATTTCAAATTTTGAGATTTGAATTTGAATTCAAATTTGAATTTTAATTTGAATACTTGGCTCAAATTGATTGAAGGTGGATTTTAAATTTATTTTTATTTAATTTGATTTCCGGATATGGGTTTTCAAATTTGAAAATCAGTTTCAAACTATGATCAAAATAATTTCCAAATATTTGGTTCCTGCCTTTGAATTTTATGTTTATTATTTCTTATTTGAGTTTGATTTGCAAAACCTAATTTGAGAATCCAAGAGATTTTTCAAATAACATTGGAAGAAATAAAAAGATTCAACGACTCCTCTCTCTCTCAAAATTTTTACATTTCCATTTTAGGATGTTACAACCTCTATTTATCCCAGTGTAGGATCAAGGATACCGACTAGAGGGGGGTGAATAGGAGGTTTTTAAAATTTTCTTGTCTCCTAAATTAATTCTTTACAATTTTAATAGCAAGAATGTAAAGCAATTAAGCCTACTCAATTTTAGTCAAGAGGAGACAATACTAACTCTATATTAAGCAAATGATCACAATAATGCTAACAAATAAGAGCTAGAAGAAAGCAAGTGAGAGATGTACACAATCGATATTTTTACCGTGGTGATCGGAAACTTGCCGGTTCCCCTAGTCCACGTTGAGGTTAGCCCGAACAAATCAGACTGGCTCCACGAATTAAGCCGAAGCAACTCGATCACTAGAGGTAGCTCTTCCCTGCTCTGGATAGGTGAGCTCCGACCTTGACAAGAACACTGGGTCTTCTCACAAGCTCGTTTGAGAAGATCACCGATCAATCCTCCGCCCAATCGTCCAGGTGTCGGCAAGCACCAAAAGTAATAAATTAGGGCTTCACTTGATTTGCAAATGAGTGCCAATGGATCAACTAATGAATGCAATGCACTAATTGCTCAACCACCTCATATTTAATGCTCAATGTGTAAACAAGGGGTAGAGTGAATGCTCTATGCTCAAAAAATGTTCAATGAGTCTCTTCTTACTGTTCTTGAGCAGTGGTACGAGTATTTATACCCCTCACCAACCAAAACTAGCCGTTTGGAACAAATTCCAGAAAAATTCAGGGCGAGCGGAACTACCGCCGGCCATAGGCCGGTAGTTCTGCTCCCCTTTCTGGTGCGGCAGAACGGCTATGTCAGAGCTCTGCAGTGACCGTTGGAAAGTCAGCGTGATACTACCGCCGTTGTAAAATCCGGAACTACCGCTCTGCGGTAGTTCCGCAAAGTCGGCACGGTACTACCGCTTGGGCCGAACTCCCCAAACTTGGCGCTCTTTGGGAAAAAAGGCTCCGCTCTACCTCCGGAGCTTCTGGGCTCCGGAAGTACCGCTCTAGATAGCGGAACTACCGCACCCTGCAGTTGTTCCAGCGTTAAAATTGCCGGTACTTCCATTCCCGCGAAATCTAAAATGCATCCGGAGGGTGCTGTCTAGAAAAAGGCTTCGCTCGGGTTCCGGAGCTTCCGGTCACCAGTAGTACCGATTTTGCCTACGGAACTACCGCTCTGCAGTAGTTCCGACGTTGAAATCTGCGGTACTACCGCTCTTCCAGACAGAGCACAGTTTTGGTTTTAAAATAGATATTTAACGAATGCATGTTCCTAGTTTGATCCAAATGGCACATAAATTTTGCTATCAAGCTACTTGCTATGATCCCTCTTTATGGTACGATTATCTAGCCTATAATCCGGTCTTCACCTTTTCTCCTAAGACTGGCAAAAATGAAAAGGGATCCTATTTTAAGTATACCTTTGCCTTGAGCCATTTTTGGTCTTCACATTTATCCTTTGGCTTGCATCTTGTCAACCACATATGGACTTAACCTTTAAACACTCATTAAACACGTTAGTCCCATATTCACATAAATTCATTAATTACCAAAACCATTTTTAGGGGCCTAGATGCTTTCAATCTCTCCCTTTTTGGTAATTGATGACAAAACACCTTTTATGTGGAAAATAATGTTTTTGAATATACCACTTGTTTGACAACTAGTTGTATATTCTATCGTGACTTTAAATGAGAATAATTCTTGCAATGAGATTTGTTTTAGCTTTTTGTGAATCATCTCCATTTTAAAGTCAAAGTGAGGAGAAACTCCCCCTAAACATGTGCATGTATATAAAGAGGATAAAAACATCACATATGAGAGAAGATGCACGTGACATAGAGATATCATATTAAGGAAATAAATGGACATTAAGCGATAAAGGCATTACAACCAAAAGTCATCCATAGGCATAAATGAGCATAATGTCATTACCACCAAAAGCATCAAAAAGTGAATAAGGTTCATTACATCCCAAAAATATAAATGAAATAAGACTTATACCCCCAAAAGCCATCCTAGCCCCAACTAGCCCATCTTGTCCACCTTCTCCATTCTTCCTCCCCTTTGGCATCAAGTACCAAAAAGAGCTACTCCTGAGGACCTGGAGGAGAAGGGCCGCGACGACGGCATCGAGTGTAGCGCAGGGGTGACGAAGAAGACTGGGACAGGGACTGCTCGATGGCTGCAACTCGGCCATCTAGTGAGGACATCCTCCGTCCAAAGAGTCCATCCTGGACGTCAGGGAGGTGAAGCTCTCAGCCTGGGAGTCTCGCAGCTGAAGGATGGTAGCGTAGATCTAAGAAAGAGAAGCCTCCTCGGGCTGAGCTGCTGCCGTTGCTCCTGCTGCTGCTGCCGGATCTGAGCGCTGAACTCTAGCAGATGTGGGAATAGGAGGTTCTGGCCTAGGCTTATATGGTTTGTGCAGTCCTCCTAATCCTCCTCTGAACTCATAATTCTTCTTAATTAATGCCATTATGTAGGGAGCGTAGTTGATGCGCTTAATGCTGTCATTCTTGGAAGAAGCAATCTCCCTGATGATCACATCCACTACATCAAACTTTTGCCCCTTCATTATGTAATCAATGAGGTTCCAAGAATGACCTCTGATGGCATCAAAATTCCCACTCTTGGGGAAGATAGTATGGTTAATGATCCGGTTTACCAAGCTGGGAATAGGAAGCAGACCAACTAACTTGCCTGGTATGAACTTTTTAGCAGTGTTATAATAGATAGACATTTCTGAGATGTTGAGGGCTGGTTTGTTGTATACCTTCTCATATGCGCTGGACTCGGCCCTCAACGCAAGCTCAAAGTCATGACGGTTGGCCTCGAGCTTCTAACAAACTGTCATCCAGGTAAGCTGCTAGAAGTCAGGGGTGATGTGGACTATGGCATAAAACTGTCTAATAATCTCCTCATTATAATCGGACTGCAATGCCACAAGCTGATGTAGTACGGCCCTCTGGAATAGTCTGTAAGTCCCATCATATTTGTTGATGGAATCCAAGTGATCCCAGTTGACATACTTGTGATTAGCAAACAGTCCGTTCTTCCCATACAATTGATCAAAAATCTGCTCCTAAAATTTTGTGTGGAACTTTGGCTTGATGGAATTGGAGGGGAGCTCATACTGGTTCCGGTGTCTCAATCTGGCAAACTCGTCAGCTGAGATCGTCCACAGGTCGATCTGAGGGTCCTCCCTGTCTGCTAAGTCCTCCTCGGACTCCTCCATCGGTGAACTGATAGCTTGCTCAGACTCGGTCTCGGAGTCTGACTCTGATGCCGGTCCCTTCCCCTTATCTTGTGCAGCCTTCTGAGCTGCCTCTGTGGAAGGAAGAGCAGGGGTTCCTGAAGAATTTCCGGATGTGGCAGAAGAATACATCCTTCGGCCCTCGGTCCTTGTCCTAGGCATCTAAGAACAAGGAGGAACACTATTAGGGCTAAGGGAGAATAGATCAATTTAGATTGAAAAAGAATAGAATGAAATTGCTGTTCTGTCAGGGAAATTGGAAGTACCGCCGTTTAGGAGCCGGTAGTTCCGCACTGCGGTAGTTCCGCTCCTGTCGAGCGGTAGTTTCGCTCCCCCTGACCGATTCTAGGTCTATTAAACACCAAATCTACTCATTTGCCCTAGAATAATTGTGCAAAATCATCTACATTTGTTCAAATCTAGAAAATTGACCTAGGTTTCAAAAGGAGATCAAAAGGAGAGTTTTGATCCGAAATACCTTGAGTATCGGAGGAGTTGAACCCTTTTAAGATGAGGAGATTTGAAGATTCGAAGAAAAACCCGCTAGATTTATGGATCTAGGGGACAGTTTTTTGGAGGATTTTGAGAGGGAGAGAGAGAGACAGGTTGTACGGGCACGGTACGGGCAGGGGAGGAGTAATGAGCGGTATAACCGCAGGAGGAAGGAGGGCCCCGCAAGAAAACCCTCGGGCTTGGGCAGTTTTTCCACTCAAGTCAGATGCGGTAGTACCGCTGTGATGGCCAGTAGTTCTGCTCAGCGGAAGTACCGCTTACACAGCCTGTAGTTCCGGTCACCGGAAGTACCGCAGGGAAACAACGAAGAAAATGGATTGGAATGAGAGTAGATGCAAATGATCCCTAGTTTTTGCATTCAACTAAAATCATTAAGGATCATTATGCATTAAATATACCAAAGTAATAGCTTCAAATAATTTTTGCATTTGATCAAAATCAAAACTCTTTTTGCATAAAATTTTTTGCACAAAAACTGAGAAACCATGTGGAGGTAACCCCGTGTTTATGATGAGTAATTGACGCTTGTTTTAGGGAGTTTGAGTTTGTTTTGGGTATTCCATGCTTGAGTACCTTCTTCTGAGCCAATGTATGATTATACTGTCTTGAGTGGTGCTATGTGTTGTTTTCTTGTCTGTGATGGCTGCAGGACTTTGAAGCTGAGTCATGGCGAGGCATGAGATGGTCGGACTAGGCACAGGCGGTGCTGAGGTCGAAGCGGTCGGGAGAAGCCGAAGATGGCGAGGGTTCGAAGTGGTTGCACGGCGTGGACAGCAAGAAAAGAGGAAGCTTCCAGGAAGGTGCAGGAGTGGCATTTCGGTAAAATACGCAAGGCTGCAAAATGGAAGCGGATTTGGTTGAAGATAACGGGTAAAGCGCTGAGTTTGCTAATGGGCAAAGCAAATTGAACCCGGTAGTGGAAGCTATAAATAGAGAGGGTTAGGGTTTGAAGAGGGTGTGCTTGTTTTCCTTTCTCTATCTGTATGTGAGGGTGTTTTGCTTTTGTCCTTATGAGAGTCTGAGAGCTTGGTCTGCATTTCTTGTTTTTCCTTTTTGGGTATATGCTTAGATTGTGAGAATGGGGATGAACTGGCTGTAGCAATGCATTATGTAATCATTCATATCTTTGAATCAATATGAGAAGGAATGTGGTTGAGCTGTGCTTATTCCCTATTTGTCTGTGTTCTTGTTTTTGTTTCTTCTTTGCACTTTGTTCGTCTCTGTTCTTTTCTCTCTGTGTTGGATTCTTCGTCATGTAGAAGCAGAATCCTTGCTGCTCTGAACAGGGAACATCCTCAAGGCCATTTGGCTACTTCATTCTCGAGAGCAGAAGGTTGAATCAAAGAGTTCTTTCATCTTTCATTCATGCGCCTCATTTCCTCTGTTTCAAAATTCTAGGGTTTGGAGGCAGAGCAATCACGTGCTCATGCTTGTGCCAACTAAAGGATGTTTGAGGTGTGGGTTCTTTTGATCTGAGATCATTTCCTTGCCAAAAATCAAAGTCTCATGATCAAAGTATTCATGAATCAGAAGGAATTTGGAGGTTGTCTAACCTGCTAAGTTCTTCTTGATAACTTCAGTATTCTGCACTTCCAATGGCTTTTGGTCTACATTTTCTTCTCACTGAGGTCGATTTGTTGTTTAGGATGATGTCCTGTTCAATTGACCTGAGAAGAGCAGCAAATATGCGATAAATTTTCTTGTTTTTGATTGTCTTCAGTCCTCACTGTTCAGTTATTGCTGCGCTTCACTTCTTTGTTCTGTTTTCTTCTTCTCCGGATTACTTCTGCTTTTCTGCTTGTAGTCCTGGCTACTTGTCCTGAGAAGCACATCAATCATGCAAGCATTTCCTCGTTTTGGTTAGTCTCTCACAGTAGCTACTATGCCATTTCTTTTTAGTCTTTGCCTGCTTCAGTCTATGCTTTGGTCTACGGAGACCCTGTTCCCGGTCAGACTGAAGAAGCCATGGTGGTCAGACCGCTACCCTCTTGACGGTCAAACCACTAGGGTTTGGCGGTCAGACTGGTCGCTCATTGGCAGTCAGACCGGTGGCCAGCCGGCGGCTAGCCGACAGTCAGACCGGCCTCTAGTTGCTGCTCTCTAATCTGTTTTAATTTCTTTGTCTCGCTTTAGATTCTGACCTGTGTGGATTTGCAGTGAGCATGAATCTTCTTGCTTCATAGCTATTATAGCTATCGGAGAAGAAGTATGTGGATACTTTGGGGCGGTTTTTGAAGGAACCATTCACCCCCTTTGTTGCCATTTCGGTCCTACAAAAACTCTCAAGCGACTTCAAGTGAGCATACATTTAAATGTGCCATACATTTATGCAATATTAGAATAATCTATGACATTTAATTCACTCCTTAATTTGCAAAAGCGGCTTTCATCTAAGGGTTTGGTGAAGATGTCCGCTAATTAGTCTTCGGTCCAGATGTGGCTAATGCAAATATCTCCTTTGCTAACATGGTCCCTCAAGAAATGGTGGCGTATATCTATATGCTTGGTTCTTGAGTGTTGGACTGTATTATTGGAGATTTTGACCGCACTATCATTATCACACAAAGAAGGCACTTTATCAAAATTAATTCCATAATCTATTAAAGTTTGCCTCATCCATAATAATTGAGCACAACAACTTCCGGCGGAAACATATTTGGCTTCGATGGTTGAAAGTGCTACGTAATTTTGTTTCTTTGAGGACCAAGACACTAAGGATCTTCCTAAAAATTGACAACTTCCCGATGTGCTTTTTCTATCCACTTTACAACCCGCATAATCGGAATTCGAATATCCAATTAATTCAAATTTAGAACCTTTAGGATACCAAAGCCCTATATTATAGGAATGTTTTAAATATCTCAAAATTCTTTTTACGGGCTTTAAATGATACTCTTTTGTATGTCGGGCCTAGATGCGGTAAGATAAAGCAAACTACCAATCATGGATTTATAAAGCTTTGAATCTACCGACTTACCTCCTTCATCAAGGTCTAGATGCCCGTTTGTTGCTATTGGTGTCTTGATGGGTTTTGCATCTTCCATGCCAAACTTCTTGAAAAGATCTTTGACGTACTTTGTTTGCCTTATAAAGATCCCATCTTTGAGTTGCTTGATTTGGAGTCCAAGGAAATAGCTCAATTCTCCTATCATTGACATCTCAAATTCCCTAGACATCATTTCACCAAATTCTTCGCAAAAAATCTTGGTTAGTAGAACCAAATATAATGTCATCAACATAAATTTGGCATGCAAAGAAATCATCACCAATGATTTTTGTGAATAATGTTGTATCTACTTTTCCAATTTTAAAGCCTTTTGAAACAAGAAAATTTCGAAAACGCTCATACCATGCTCTAGGAGCTTGTTTTAAACCATATAGTGCCTTTGAAAGTTTATAAACATGATTAGGATATTTGTGTTTTCATTGATTTTGGATGTACAGTTTAAGGGGTTTTCATGTTCCGATAAATATTTGTGACCGTATTCGTTTTGATTCGTATTCGCTCCGTACCTGTATTCGATATTATTCGTATCTGAGGTATCCGTTTTCATATCCGCATCTGAGAAAAAAAATACAAAAACAAATATGGTAGAGACATTATCCGTCCATATTCAATCCCTTTGCATCCCTAATTGCATGCATGACATTCTGGGCCGTCTGCTGAGACAGTGCAAAATATGGCACCGTGTGGCTGCTAACTGTTGCAGCAACCACGATTAATCGGCTATGCCCTGCAACCATTACTCTTGGAAGTGGCCAGAAGCTTTTGGTATGTTTCTGCTAGTCTGGTTATTCTATTATCTAATACATTATATTACTGGAAAAAGGTAATTTACTGTATATTTTTCAGGAAGATTGCATGTATATCCCTGAAAAGGACAGGCCTGGGCGAGAATATGTATATGTATATGTATATGTATATGTATATGTATATGTATATGTATATGTATATGTATATGTATATGTATATGTATATGTATATGTATATGTATATGTATATGTATATGTATATGTATATGTATATGTATATGTATATGTAACAGGGGCACCATGGTGCCTATGCTCCATGATTAAGACTTTCCATCTATGTCAATGACTTCCTTTCCATACCATTGCACTAGCACGCATCTAAAAGCAATCCAAAGGCAGGGAGGCTTGGTGCCCAGACACCGTGGTGCCCCATTTCATCCATGATTGATTTAGCATGCTAAACCAATGACTTCCTTTCCAAATTGATGTCTTTTCAAAATAATGAATATTAATGAGTTTGCCTGATATATTATACATGGAGGAGATTTTTTTGTTCATAATGTTGGATGCGTTGCTACAGCAAGAATTGAATGCAAAAAGATGATGAGATGTGTTTTTGCGAAATAAAATAGACTTTATAACAAAGTTGGGAATAACACAGCATGCAAGATTTGCCAACATGCATATGAAAGAGCATCATGCATGATGCAACAAACCGAACTACTCGTATGATACATATGTGCCTTTTTGAATTGGAAATAAATTTGAGCTTCGGGGAGTAGTACGGAACGGCCCGACCTACTGCATGGACCAGGGTCATTTTCCCTTCCTTGCGAGCTCTGCGTTAAACTTCTCAGCGGCCTCTTTGGCCTTGGCTGCCATCTTCCTCTTTTTCCTGCACTCCTTCTCGCGAGCATCATGCTCCGTGCTCAGCGCTCCCCCTTGCGGATCTTTTAGGTCCTTTTGACATTCCACTCCTCGAGATCAAGAGTCCACTAGTCATATGGGTGGATCTCTAGGTGGATCCACTTGCGGTAGCCACATAACAGTTCTAGGGACTACGAGTAGATAGGAGAGGTTGTTAGTGTATACTTTAAAAGAGATATAGTAGGGGGAACACACTGTAACTGGTCTTTACCAGCTGCCGATAGGTGCTTGTGTCCCGATGGCGGTCGGCATAGTCATAGGAATAGTTTGTACAACTCTAGTAATGCATGCTCAGGCTGAGTCGCTGCTTAGATTTGAAGAACTTGCATGGGTTCCTGCACCAACAGAGGGGTGGCGTCTCCTCGTCGGGCGGGTGTTGCAGTGAACGCTCGGTTGAAATATTCATGATGGGGTTGCTACTACGGGGGTCGTCATTATGGGGAGTTGACCTCCTAGTGTGCTCTGCTTGTTCGGCCCGAGCCACAGCAGCCCTTGCTTGTTCGTCGTGGGCCGCAGCAGACCTTGCTAGTTCGCAGGTCTTAGTGATCTCCCCCAGATTTCTTCCACCTCCTTTTATAAGCCAAAGGATTGGCATGGTGTAATTAATTTGTTGTGAGCAGTCTGTGAGGTGCAGTGCTGCACCATCTGGTATTGTCACTACGCAAAGCTGTCACGCTTGGGTTGGTCACTGTGCAAAGCCGCCCCATCTGGTCTTATCGCTATGCAAAGCCACCTAGTGTGGTCACTTCAGAAAGGTGTCTGTTCTGGTCTTGTAATTATGCACATTCCAGCGGATGCACGGAATGTGCAGCAGACACCGGCGTGCCGACCTCCAAGAGTCGAGTGCACAACAACAGCGCAACGACACGTGCACAGTTGGCCTGCACACGATGGGCGAACTAGATCAGCTCTTCGTGTGTGAGCTCGACACCATTGCCGATCCTGCCCCCATGGTGTGAGAGTCCTTCCAAAGCACAACACCGATATCTGCCTGATAGGAAAACATGAAAGGGTGAAACATATTTATGGAATTGCCACAAGAGATGATTTAGGAATATGATGTAACGTACCACGGTGTGAATATCCTGGGCGAGGTATGCGGGGTACGTGTCGGTCGGTGCTGCGATGTGTGGTGTGGGTGAGTCGACGACATGTATCAGCCTGGTACTTGTCTGAGTAGTGTACTAGTGAAGGTACTTGTTGAACACACTACGGTCATGTGGGGTGTCCTCCTGCATACAGTCATGCAGCGCGCCCTCCCATTGGGTTGTCCACACCGCCATCTTCGCTGTCCAGTCCGACCTACATCTTACTCCCTTCCTAGGGTGCCTACAGGAGGTAACATTTAGTTAGAAGTCATGCAATGAGACAACAGTGAATGGAGAGACATCTTTGGCAGTAACTCACGTGTAGACGTTGTCGGGATAGGTAGCCCATATGGTACTGGAACGACCTGACATAGGCCGAACTAGCGCATGACACGATGCGCCATGTAGTCCTCCACGAAGACGTTGAACATGAGCTTCCTCTGCATTAGCTAGAAAGCCCGATCGTGCCAACACAGCGAGGACAAACCATCAGGAGTGTGGCTCTCTAGTGCCTCAGGAGAGTAGGGCTCCCAGCGCACGTCATCGGTTGTGATCTGATCGAACTGCTCCACGAAGGGCAAATACACCCATGTAACCTGAACGTGCACGAACTATACGTACAAGGAACACCAGCTGTTACATAGGGTGATCCATAATAAGAATGAATTAATTGCAAGAGAGACTACGTACCCATCTACAGCACCAGAGAGAACCCAGCGTAGGCCGGTCCACCTCGCCTCCTAGGTACGCTCCACACCGTATGGAGTGATGTCCTCCAACATGGGCCATCTGAGGCTGAAGCGCTTCAACGACCACAGCTGCAGTAGTAGCAAACACCTCATGAGCACCGAGTTTTCCTTAGTCCTCCCGCACATGTCGCACAAGCCGTGGTATGTTGCGGCAAGTGCGTCCGAACCCCAGCTGATGTGAGGGGCTTCCCCGTCGGCGATGGCCCTAGCATAGGCGATGAGCCACGCATCAACGGTGTTGCCGTGGCTGCTGGTGAAGGGCACCCAACTAAACAACCACAACAAGTAGGCCTCCAGGTGCCGCAATACCTACTACTCGTCCGTGGCCGGGTCCATCCATTCCACCTAAGTACAATGAAAAACTTATTAAGACCGTACTGCGGAAACACGAGCGCAGCGGATCGAATAGGAAGGCCATGAAACATGTACCCAGGACTGTGAGAGCCAATGCAATGACAAGCTGTGCGTCTGATTCGACGGGAAGACGTAGTACCCCTCTGCGGCCCTAGGCAGAAGGACTCCCTGGAACCTCACCAGCAAGTTCGTGCGCCAGCCATCCGGGGCCACCGGTAGGAAGGCAGCACCTCCTACGAAAGGAAGGCCAAGCAATAGGGAGACGTCCTACAACGTTGAGGCTGTCTCCCCGAATGGGAAGTGGAAAGTATGCGTCTCCGGCCGCCACCGGTCCACCAGAGCTATCAGTAGGGAGTGGTCGAAAGAGAAGCGTCACGACCACTCTGCACCATCATCCCAGACCGTAGCTGGTGGCAGACCATCCTTGTCTATGGCTTGCACCATCTGGGCGAGAGTAGTAGTCCAACATCACTCAGCCTGCATAGCAAAAAGGGTCAATACGAAACCTACGTATGACGAGAAGGCAACACGCGTGGGTCTAGCCTCCAGGCTACCCGGATGGCTGGCGCGTGAACTTCCTGGTGAGGTTCCAGCATGGGTAAACCTAGCTATCTAGCGTGGGTCTAGCCTCCAGGCTACCTGGGGTGTGCGTGTGCAGACCACCCCATGTCAATCACCTCCTCCGCACTCCCAGGGGGCAGGACATGGCATGACACACAATGCAACCGATCGACGCACTCATCCAGGAAGTCGTAAGGCCAGTCCACTCTGTAAACTTCAAGAGTCATACCTACAAAATGAATTCAAGTTAGCATTCATGCAGGAAAAAACATTAAATGTAAAGTAGTAGTAAATGTAACATGTAAATAAACGAATGGAAAAATTTGTACTGCTTTCTTGCTTCTTGGAAGTAGGAACCTCGCTTGTGTAACTAGGTGTCTCATGAGATGGCTAGCCATGGTGTAGTTACGCTCTAGCCAAGCACGGTTCCAGCGCCTGTAATCCCTTTGGTGTTCAACAATTGTGCCGCGTCCTCGGTTTAATGGAATCCTCAGATCACCAGTTCAGAAAAGAAAAATATTTCCCCTACTTCGATCCATCTCTTCAATACCACCACGAAAAAACTTTCTTTTTTCATTTAAAAAAACTAACCAGAAAACACAGACAACATTTATGTTGTTAGACTCGAGGTGCTAAAAGTAGAGTACAGTTAAATTGGTTCTGAATTCGTTATGAGATTCTTGAAAAACTGAGATATGTCTCTAATACCATGAAAAGCTATGTATTTGCAGCAAGAATCCCCTCAGGGTTTGCGTTTGTATTTATATTTAGAGTGTCCAATATAACCGGATTACAACAGAGTATTCGGCCTGATCTACAACCGCATTACACGCTGTTGGGTTGATCTCGGCTAACCGTTCCCGAGATTTTAGGGAGGCACACCTCCACTCGTGCCCTAATCGGGGGCGCAACCAACCGATTTTGTTTCGGTACCGGTCAGCTAGCGCTATGCAAATACAGAATGGACTCGGCAGGGCTAGGGTTCACGTTTTTGCTCTAGGCCACGAAGATCCCGCACAACCCGATATCTCAGAGCGCTCAGGTGGACGAAGACCGAGCCCTCTCTCGTCCCGTCAACGGCTACTCCGACGCTGGGCAACCACCCCTACATCACGCCGTAGACCACCTCCCTATGGCTTCTTCTAGTTCGGGTATGTTAGTTACGCTTTTGCTCTAAGTATTTTGGCTAGGTCTTCATGTTTGATCTAGGGTTAAAGCTTTTGATTCATGTTTAGACTTAGATCTTTTTAGCATTTGGTATCAGAGCCACCCTAGACTCGACATGAACCCAAATTAGCCCTAACTGGACTTAGATTTTTGGTTAGTGGGCCGATTTAGAAATTAGAAGGAGGGAATATTTGAAACTCTACCAAAACCCTAATGAAAATCCAAAAAAATCCCACCACCCGAACCCTCAAACCCGAATAAAAATTAGATCGACGGTGGAAAACTTACTTTTTTATGGATCCCCGGTTTCCTCCAGTCACGGGCGCCGCCGTAGCTCCACTCGACAGCAGCGCGTGCAACTTCGGTCACACGCGCGCGCCAGCGAGGAGGGCTACGCAGGCGCCGCCTCACGCCACTGCCGATGCCGCCATCACCGCACTGCCAATGCCATGCTGCCTCTCTTCACGAGCGCGCCACCGTCGCCGCGCTGTCGCTTCACGTGAGCGCTGCTGCCGACTCCATGCCGCGTTGCTTCTTTCTGCACGCGCGCCGTCACTACGCCCGTGTTTTTCGGGTGGAGACGGTGGGAATGAATTAGGGTTAGGGTTTTCGGGATTCTTAAGTCACCTGCAGCGCGCTCAGCTGTTGGATCAGATCCTACGACCATCATTTTGCGGGCTGAAAGGGTGTTATGGGCTGGCTGCGTTTCCAGCCGTCGGATCAAGATCCGATGGCGCGTGCATGAAACGCGTTTATGTGGGTTGCGCCGGAGCTTTTGGGCTGTGTAGGCGTGAACTGGGCCGCGCACGCGTGCGTGAGTTTCGTGGGCCCCACGCGCAGGTGGAGTTTGTGGGCACACGCGCGTGAGGTGGGCTGTGCGAGATTTTTTGCCGTGCGCAATTTTTTCCGGGCCGCGCATTTTTGGCCGTGCACGATTTTTGTGGGCCATGAGCATGTTTCTTTGGGCCAGTTTTTTCTTTGGGGCTGGTTGCAATAGTATTTTTTCTTTTCTTTTTCTAGTGTATTTTCTTATGTTTTAAGTCTTCTTTTGTGCACTATTTTTTAATTATTTTTAGTGGCCCAAATTGTGATGTGTCACTACCATATCCTTATGTTTTATCTCTGATTAAAATTGAACCAACAAGATATTTTAATTAGAGATTTTTATGTTTTGTTTTGGCATCATGTATGCACTTGACTACATTCTGACCAACGTTGTTTGTAATCATGTGTCACTATATAAAATTATTAAGTTCTTTTTCATTTTCTGCCCAACGGTGATATGAATTAGAACTGTAGTTTTGCATGTTATTAATCAGACCAACGTAGGGTTAATTGCGTGCAATATATATCTTTATGTTATTTCTAATTTCTGCTCTATATTTTGATATTCAGCAATAAATACTTCAAATGTTGCCACCACAATTGACAATATTGAGCAGCTCACGGGGAGCAATTTTCCCACATGGAAAGAAAGAATTCATGTTGTCCTTGGAGTTTTGGACCTTGATTATGCTTTAAGGATAGCTGTTCCTGTTCCCCCCACCGAAGGTGAGGAAAATTATGATGAGAAAAAGAAAACTTATGAAGCTAATTCTGAGAAATGGGAGTGGTCCAACCGTCTATCACTAATGATTATGAAGACCACTATCTTAGTTGGGATCAGGGGAGCAATCCCTGATTCCGAAAATGCTAAAGAGTACTTGGCTTCAATAGAGGAGAAATTTAAAGGCTCCACTAAAGTTTATGCTAGTACTTTGATCCAGAGGCTCTTAACCACCAAGTATGATGGGTCCGGGAGCATAAGAGAACATATCATGATGATGACTAATATGGTAGAAAAGATCAAGGGCATGGACATGGAGATATCTAATGGTTTTCTAGTCCATTTTTATCATAACTTCTCTTCCTTCTGAGTACACGGCATTTAAGATTAATTACAATACTCAGAAAGAAAAATGGCATGAGAGATTTAATCGCCACGTGTGTCTAGGAGGAAGAAAGAATAAGAACAGAAAAGAAGGATTTTGCACTTTAAATTGGTGGCTCTAATAAAAGAAAGTTCCAAGGGGACTTCAAATCTAAGAAAAAGCTGCAGTTCTCCCCCAATTCAGATAAGTCGGGGCCTAAAGTGCATAATGCACCTAAGCCCCATGTTGCTCCCGCTGGAGCACCTAAAGGGGGGAATATCACTTCTGCAAGCAGCCAGGGCATTTCCAGAAGGATTGTGTTGGTTTTCTAAAGTGGCTCGCTAAAAAGGGTAATGATACAATAACGTTCATTGATGAAACTCTTTATGATGATTTTTCTCTTAATTCTTGGTGAATTGACTCAGGTGCAACTGTGCACGTTACCAACTGTTTACAAGGATTCTTTACCGTGAAAACACTAAGAAAGGGGGAGCGAAGTCTTAGAGTCGCGGATGGAAAGGAAGCCGAAGTAGAATCAGTTGGATCTATTTCATTAGTCTTAGATAGCGGCTTCATGCTTCGTCTTAATAATGTAGTCTATGTTCCTTCCATCAGGAGAAATTTGATTTCGGTTTCTTTATTGGACGATGAAGGCTTTAAATGTATTTTTGGTGACAATAAATGCATTATTACGTTTAATTCAAATGATGTTGGTCTTGCTTTTAGATAAGACAAGCTCTATATGCTTTCCCTTAATGAATCTCCTGTATCTTTGAATGTGTGTGATGTTAAGCGTAAAAAAATGACGAGACTTCTTCGAAAGTGTGGCACCGTCGTTTAGGCCACATTTCGAGGGGAAGAATGGAGTGTCTCATTAAAGGAGAAATTCTCCACCCATTAGATTTCTCTGACTCAGACCACTGCATTGATTGCATTAAAGGAAAATATGTTAAGCAAATAAAGAAGGGAGCCACTCGCAGCACAGGACTCTTAGAATTAATTCATACTGATATTTGTGGTCATTTTTCTGTGACATCAGTGGATGGTTTTGATTCATTCATCACATTCACCGATGATTTCTCCCATTTTGGTTATATTTTTCCCATTAAAGACTGATCTGAGTCACTTGACAAATTTAAGATATTTAAGGCTGAAGTTGAAAATCAGCACAACCTAAGAATTAAAGTGGTAAGATCAGATCGTGGGGGAGAATATTATGGAAGACATGCCTCTTATGGGTAAATTCCTGACCCTTTCGCTAAGTTCCTTCAGGAAAATGGCATCGTTGCCCAATATTCTATGCCAGGTGAACCTCAGCAGAATGGGGTAGCTGAAAGACACAACCGTACACTTATGGATATGGTACGGAGCATGCTTAGTCATTCTAGTTTACCAATTGGCTTGTGGATGGAAGCACTAAAGACAGCCGCACATATTCTTAATCGGGTTCCCAGTAAATCAGTACCTAAAACACCTTATGAATTATGGACTGGGAGGAAACCGAGTATGAAATATTTACGAATATGGGGCTGTCGTGCTGAAGCTAAGATATTTATTCCACATATTGGGAAATTAGACCCTAAGACAGTAAGTTGCCATTTTATTGGGTATCTTGAGAGATCCAAAGGGTATCATTTTTATTGTCCTGATAGGATAACTAAGTTTGTAGAAACAAGGCACACTGTGTTCTTAGAGGATAACAAGGACCTGGAGCCCAGGAAAATAGATCTTGAGGAAAAGCGGGTTTATGTTCCTTCATCGCTCATCCCAGAGACCTTTATTCCTGTGCCTCAAAGTGTTGCACCTCTGATGAGAATATCGTTGTTGCACCCACTGTTGAGGTCTCTGAAATTCCTAATGTTACACCTAATGATGAGCCTCAGTAGTCTCCTGAAATAACTAATGAACCTATTAGAAGATCACAGCGGGAGAGAAGACCTGCCATCCCAAATGATTATGTTGTTTATATGAATGAGGATATTAATGATATAGGTAAGGTAGATGATCCCACCTCTTATAAGGAGGCCATGATGAGCGAACATTTTTCTAAATGGCTTGATGCCATGAAGGATGAACTAAAGTCTATGAGCAGTAATGATGTATGGGACTTAGTAGAGATTCCTAACGGAGTCAAAATAGTAGGCTGTAAATGGGTCTACAAAACCAAGCATGACTCTAAGGGAAATATCAAAAGGTTCAAAGCAATGCTCGTAGCAAATGGCTTCTCCCAAAGAGAGGGGATTGACTATAATGACACCTTTTCTCCTGTCTCAACTAAAGATTCATTCAGAATTGTTATGTCACTTGTAGCTCATTATGATTTAGAGCTGCATCAGATGGATGTTAAGACGCATTTCTTAATGGCGACTTGCAAGAGAATGTTTACATAGCTCAACCGGAAGGTTTTGTTGTGGAAGGCAAGGAGCATATGGGATGTCGACTTAAGAAATCAATTTATGGTTTAAAACAAGCGTCGAGGCAGTGGTACCTCAAATTCGATAAGATCATAAGGAGTTTTGGTTTTAAGAAAAATGAAGTTGATAACTGCATATATGTTAAGTTCAAGGGGAGTAAATTCACCATCATAGTACTTTATGTGGATGATATCTTATTGGCCAGCAGCGATAAGGATAGGCTGTTTGAGACCAAGAGATTTCTTTCATCTAATTTTGATATGAATGATCTTGGTGATGCCTCTTATGTTCTTGGCATCAATATTCACCGAGATAGGTCCAAAGGAATATTAGGTTTATCTCAGAAGGTATACATTGACAGAGTACTGAAGAGAACAATATGCATAAGTGCTCTGGCTCACCTGCCCCTATTGTTAAGGGCGATAAGTTTGGGACATTTCAATGTCCAAGGAACCAATATGAAACTGATCAGATAAAGTCGGTTCCTTATGCTTCAGCTGTGGAATGCATTATGTATGCTCAAGTATGCACGTGCCCTTATTTAGCTTTTGTAACCGGGATGCTTGGCAGATATCAGTCAAATCCAGGACTAGACCACTGGAAAGCCATTAAGAAAGTTGTTGGTTATAGACCAGACCACGAGATGCTTGGCAGATATCATGCTCACATATAAGAATTCTGATAGCCTTGAAGTTGTTGGTTATTCAAATTCAGATTTTGCGGGATGTGTTGATACTAAGAAATCCACGTCAGCTTATATCTTCACACTCGCTGGAGGAGCTATCTCGTGGAAAAGCTCCAAACAAACCCTTACGGCATCTTCAACGATGCAAGCTGAGTTTGTGGCATGTTATGAGGCTACCGAACAGGCTGTATGGCTTAAGAACTTTATCCCGGGTCTTAGAGTGGTAGACAGCATCTCTAAACCACTCACCTTATACTGCGATAACGAACCCGTAATCTTTTATGCAAATAACAACAAGTCAAGCGGTGCTGCCAAACACATTGACATTAAGTATCATGTTGTGAAAGATAAAATCCAGGATCAAACCATTAGTATCAAGCATATTAGTACTAAGTTAATGCTTGCGGATCCGCTTACTAAAGGCTTACCACCCAATATTTTTCGTGATCATGTTGTTGGCATGGGTTTATTGGAAAGCCTCTGATTCTGGATAAAGGACCTTAAAGCAAACCAATTCCCATTAAGTATAACAAATATCCATCTCAAGATGGGATAGTACACTATAGGTACGGAGGTTGTATAGCACGTCGTTGGCCATGCAACACATTGCCTTGGTATGCTGTTTTATTGAGAATGGGTTTATGATGTTAGCCTTACGATCAAGGGAGAGAATGTTGGGTTGACCTTGGCTAACCATTCCCGAGATTTCAGGGAGGCACACCTCCACTCATGCCCTGATCGGGGGCGCAACCAACTTTCGGTCCCAGTCACCTAGCGCTATACAAATACAGAAGGGACTCAGCAGGGCTAGAGTTCACGTTTTTGCTCTAGGCCACAAAGATCCCACACAACCCAATCTCTTAGAGCGCTCAGGTGGACGAAGACCGAGCCCTCTCTCGTCCAGTCCACGGCTTCTCCGACGCCGGCCGACCACCCCTGCATCACATCGCCGACCACCTCCCTATGGCTTCTTCTAGTTCGGGTATGTCAGTTACGCTTCCGCTCTAAGTATTTTGGCTAGGTCTTCATGTTTGATCTAGGGTTAAAGCTTTTGATTCATGTTTAGAATTAGATCTTTTTAGCACACGCTACAGTCAACAGCCAGATTTGCTACAGTAGCAAAACAGAGAAATAGAGTATCAGTACAGAGAATGTATCTGGGGGAAAATTGAATACTGTTATCCTCCGATGAGATAAGACTTATCTCTAACTACATTTTAACAAAGCCACCGTGTGAAAGCAAAACCCAAACCTTAGCCGAACAAGTAACCGGACGAAACAACAAGTCTATGTCATGTGGGTGTAACAGATATTGCTAATTTCAACGGCTGACCTGGAGATTTTGGCGTTGCCATTCTCTAGCCGTGCATGGAAATGATACTTCAGGATTTGTTCAGAATTGTACAACTGATTACTAGTCGTTACAACATGATGATCAGGTACATATAAAAGGGGTTCTGCCTGCAGGTGCAATCAAACGTACCACAGCAGTAGCAACAGAAACAGACTAAAACATGGGTTTCTTTCAGAGTACTTCAATTGTATGCACTCTCTTTGCTGCGCTTTTCACTTTGCATGGTCTCAGCTTCGCTTCGTTTGAAGCACCGGAGGAAGCCAAAAAGGTAAGAATTCATAGCACTTTTCTCACATTACATTCAGATCATCAACATGGGTCCTAATTCAAGGATCTTACATAGTTACACACTGCTTAAGTTCTCATGTCATGTGCTTAGATGTTTACTGAGGAATGTACGAGTTCAGTGCAGTTATACATCGTCTGCCTGGGGGAGAGGTAACATGAGGATGTTGATCTTGTCACTGCCTCACACCACAGCATGCTGGCTTCAGTTCTCGGGAGGTAAAGTAGTCAGCACAAGTGTTCCTCTCCAGTTTTGGTTTTAGTCTTGCGGTTTAATTAGGGCCCATAAGTTAGATAAAAATTTGGGAAACTAAATTTGCAAATGTTCCCCTGACAACACGAAATTTGTGAGCTTAAACCAGAATACTTCAGACGGACCAAGCCATACGTGGCGAAGCAACTATGCTGTCATGTGCCTCGACGATGCCGCTGTGCTGTGCTTGCAGAGACGGAGAGACATTGTTGTCGTCCCTGTCGGGTAGCGACCTCCTCGCCACCATTCCGCAAAGAGACCTCTCAAAACCAAAAATACTTTCCAGTTTACACCTGGCGGGGTGCGGGGCAGCATGGAACAAGGTCGGCATGGGCGGTGGTATCAGTGGCGGACCCAAGATTTTTAGAATGGTTGTCGGATTTCGGAGCTAAGTTGCTCGAATACGTTGATACCGTAGCGCACCGTCCCCCCAAACACCGATACAACGATACGTATATGTAGATATAATAAAAATACATAAATTGTAGAAATTAATGATTTCTTATGAGGAAATGGGCGACATAAGGTGAGCATAATTATATGAATTAAACAACAAGTTATATAGATAAATGAGAGTTGTATATCTTGTTGATTTTGCCTTTTTTTGCTATTTTCCCATCAGCAAGAACTGTCCATCTAAGAAGAGATTGTATGTTCCTTCTATGGAGCAAAACAGACCAAGAAAGAAAATAAGTGGAATGGGGTGTAGCACACATAGATCTGAAGAGAGGACGATGACAATAAGTTGGAGGTGCTACTCACTTCCCAATGCCACGCTTCCTCCCAGCTATCGCGTTGCTCCATTCCTGTCGCCGGTTCCCTAACTCTGTGTTCATTGTGCCACTGTCTGCTTGCCCACGACACCTCTCTGCTCGCCCGCACTGCCACACGCTCACCTTGCACCACGCGCCGCCTCACGCATGATTGTTGTCACATCATGGCACCACGTCTGCGTCCGCCGGTCGTCACTCGCCTCTAGTCTGCACCTCCGCCTACTTGCCACTCGAAGGCCGAAGCCGCCTCCCACACAAATAACCACAAGATGAGAAATAGAACAAATGTTAGGATTTTGTTTATATCTTTACCTCTTTGGACGTGAGGAGGGCTGAGGTGGAAAGAAGAATGGGTCTAATATATTACATGGGCTGCGCGCGATATACGAGAAGTGCGGGCTGAATTTATTGGCAGGTATCAAATATAGTTTTAACACAACTAATAGTATATATATCTAATATACCTATTATATACCTGGTATTTTATAAAAATTTTTAGGTGTTCAGCTGAACACCCTTGACCCATGCTAGATCCGCCCATGGGTGGCGTGGCTAAGACTCGGCCATGGCGCGGTGGTGGATCTCAACAATGAGGGGGTTGCGATGGTATTTCGGCATGGACTCTGGCACAGAAAGCCTTAGAAGATGGGGGTGGATGTGGTGACATGGATGGCAAGGGGTGGGACTGCATAACACAGCATGTCGACATGTGCTGGCATGCTCGGTGGTGAGGCGGGGCATCTCGATAGCTGTCGGCAGGGCTCCCGACGACAAGGACGAGGAAAGAATGGCTCACTGGGATCACAAGACAGTGGATAAGATGAGGTGGGCTTGATTTGGGTAGAGGGATGACAGCGTGGGCTAGTAGGCTGGAAGAAGAACAGTGCCCTCCCTCTCTCTCTCCTTCCGTGTTTCTTGCAAGTGGGGTCTATTGTCAGTACAGTGGGCAAACCATGGAGAAAGAACATAGAGGTAATATTTGTATTTATTAAATTTTTAATCTCCAAAAAGGGCTCTAATGACTATTTTTGGATGGAAAACGTGACGCCCATAGCATTTTTTTTAGAGTTTTCATGTTTGCGATGGTATTTTTCTATTGGTGTCTATCCTGTAGAGGTAGTCAAATTGGATCACTGATCGATTTTTAGTCAATTTTATTTGTGATAGTATTTTTTAAGCATGCTATTCTTTGTAATTTCACGAAACAAATCATTATCATTATTATTATAAAAGAACGAGTTGGTGGTTGTACGTTCATTCTCCTTTAACCGCTCTATTCCCTCAACTTCTCATCATTCTCCATTTTTTAACAGATCAGAGCAATTATGTTCTATAGCACGATTCTCTATATATTCAATAAGTTCCGTTGCAATGCACAGATATATAACTAGTTATCTCTATAAAAATCATCAAATCCACTAGTGCTCGTGCTTGTGGGTCCCACATTGTCCCTTGCATGCAAAGAAAATCCAAGATGGTTTTCGATTCATGAGCATGCGCTGGAAAAAGGAGGTATTTTTCCCCGCGCTTGATTGGGACTGTAGGAAATGAGCCAAGTTTTGAGAGGAAAGAGGCTTCTATACGCTGGCAAAAGTGAATAATTTTATCCCAACGTGTGTTTCTACTGGTTGTGACTGATGATTTTTAGCTATAGTTGATTATTTTTGGTTAAAAATAAATAATAGTGACTCAAAGAAGTGTCTTTTAGAAAGAAGAAACGAGTGGTGGAAAAGTGAGGAAGAGATGGATGCGCAAGACGAAAACGAGAGAAATCAGATATGTAATTCGTCCATAAGCCCCTACCTTATCTTTAAAACGAGACAAAAATAAGAGAAATAGAGAAGCCATTTTAAATTGCTAGGTGTTTCTATTGGCTTACGAACACCCCTTAGTGACAAATTGATGTTTCCATATCGTAAAACGCCCGAGAAAATTAGAGTTAAATGTGTTTAGAAACATTCTATGCTAACATAAATATTACTATTACAATGATTTTATCGGGCGCTATATATATGGGGATCATATCCAGTGCAAATGAGCTATTCAATGGTAACATATAAACGCGGATCAGAGCTGTTGAATCTACCTTCCACAGCTTGGATTCGTACAGGTAGAAGCCCCTAATTCACTTAGGCCATTCTCAATGGAGAGTTTCATGGCGTTCTTTCCAAGACTGCCACATCATGTAAAATGAAATGAAACATGGATGAAACATCCATCCTCAATGCATAGTTTCATTCTATTGTTTCATAGACATTTAATTTCATGACTCATATAGAGTTGGTAATCGTGCCAAGAGAGTTTCATCTAGATGAAACTCACTTTTTCTCTCTCTTCTTAAAAATATTGTCATATCATCAAAAATGCCTAAGTGGCAGCTTATTAAATGCAGATGAAACTCCCACTGAGACTGGCCTTATGCGTTTTATCACAAAACCACCTATGCGCCTTCTCCCCTTTGCGAAATCGCCCCCGTCTTTTGTCTCCTGGCCGCCTTAGTCTCCCGATGCTTCTAGGGTTTGCTATCTGCTGCCTCACCCACTCCAGCATGGGGCCGCCGCCTAGTTCTGACCCCGTGCCTCTTCCACTTGCCTCGCCGTCCACCGCCCCCTCCACCACCCTCCACCATCCCCCTAGCGCCACCCCTCTACGATACCCCCGGTGTCACCCGGGCTTCTCGCTGCCTCACTCCCCTCTCCCCTGGTATCACCCCTGCATTGTCGTCCCCTCCCTCTGACCCGGGCTCCCCCTCCCTACAGCACTGCCGCCCGCCTTTGACCCAGCGCTTGACACCAAGCAAGTAATCAAGTGCTCTCCTTTCCTTCTATGTAATTTGATTTATGAATTTTTGAACTTGTTGTCTTTCTGATATGATTGCATATTTCTTCATCATGATAATTGGATAATGCTAGCTTGGTGGGTTTTACTACTTTATAATCTGATCCATTTACATTTCTTTTCTGGATGGGCATCATTTTCTAGATATGGCCCTCGATTCCTGAGCGATGCATGTTAATTTTCTCCTGAATACTAGCTACTAGTGGAGTTCTTTAGAATCAATCGATCATGCATGTTAATTTTGTCGTGAACATTAGCTACTAGTGGAGTTCGTTAGAATTAATCAATATTCAGATTTCTACTGAATATTCAATTTTGGGAAAAGATTTATGTTGTGGCATATGAGTTTTATATATGAGACACACAAAATAAAATAAGTGCATTGGTACAATTGTGGCAGGTTGGGTCCTTTTACAGTCTGCTTCTGCTTGTAAATGCAATTAATTTTGCATTGAATACTAGGGCGATGTTTAGTTTGTTTAAACAGTCGAATATGCCCTCGTATTCTTCTGACTTTATGGGTGTCATTTTTGTAGACGTATTTTCTCTTAATGCACCTTGTTTGTCAAGATATACTAGATAATGTTTGTAGATGAATATTTTTTGTAGATGAATATTCAATTCTTCTGACTTTATGGGTGTCATTTTTGCAGATGTAGTTTCTCTTAATGCACCAAGTGTTTCAGGTTGTAGTGAATGTTTTAACTGAATATTGATGCTTCAGTTGTATACTTCAGTTTTAACTAAATCCACTTGTTATCTTTGACAACTGACGAGTTCATTTCTTGTCCAAATTTCAAGATTCATCTAATACGTTTGCTGTCGGAACATTTGCAGGCCCTTTTTTGAAGCATGTGGATTCGGTGACGATGCAATGGATCTGGTATAGCATGCTAGCAGCAGTTTAGTTGCTCATACAGAAAGACCGAGCATACATTGTTCACAATATATTCACAATTCTGATACTATTCACAGCTTTATGTATGTCTGTATTGTGGGAAATCCTGATACTTGGGCTCGTGCTTATTTTGTCATTCTTGTGGGTTGAGGCATCAGACATGTATCTTTTGAGGTTTGTTCAATCCTTTTCAACTGTTTTTGATGGAATGAAGAAGCTAGGCACTATATAGTCTTCTTCTTGCCTTCATGTGGCTGATGTGCTCATTTTAGTGAATGTAACACCCCGACCCTCCACAGGGTCCAAGATGCTACCACCACACCCTTACCAATTCAACAGTGTTGCTAATTCAACTTTTAGCAGCACCTCCTCTGTTATTTTTATATCATTACCCACAGAAAACAAAGCACGAATAACAGTAGGATAATTGCAAACACCACTAACTTCATATTTCACAAGCTATAACACAAACAGCAACGGTGGGCTCCACGACCATGGAGACCCGCCATCCTGGCTCGTAAGTAAGCTAAACCCAACAGGGAGCCACAAGTCTAAACATTATATTAAACATAAAACCTCAGTGTACGGCTAAACTGTTATTTCATATGTACAGTGCCAAAAGTGCTATCCCATTCCATGCATGTCGTCATTCTTCACCTAAAACAACGACAAAGCAAGGGTGAGTCCGGAGACTCAGCAAGCACACGATAAAACAGTAACATCACTTTAGCAATTTCGATTAATTTCATGAACTGTAATCTTAATCCCATTCTATGTCTGTAAACTGTAGGCTAAGTCTCAGAATCGTATATCTGTAAATCAATTCTATGTCTCAGAAACTGTAATTCAACCTATGTCTCATAAATCAGTAAATCAATTCTATAATCAGAATCAACTCAGAATCAGAAATCAGAACTCAACTCTATAATCAGAATCAACTCAGAATCAGAAATCAGAAATCAGAATCGCAATCAGAATCAGAAACGGTAAATCACAATCAGAATCAGAATCAGATTACTTCACATCGTAATGCAATGCAATATCATGCAATGCATCTCGTATGCTCAGAATCGTAGCGTATACCGGTATAGCGGAGCGCCCACCCGCCGATGGACCACTCAATTGCCTACCTCTGAGGTCTTACTCCGAGCACTCGAATAGTCACTTGACTTTCTCACCGACCTTGCTTTTATTCAAGAGCACTCGGACTAGTCATGACTTTCTCACCGCTCGGCTCTTATGCATTTGCATGATGCAATATGCTTCAAATATGAATGTCCAATCATAAGCGATACTCATCGAGGTATGATTAGCACAATTCATATACATCTCATAAATACTGTAAATCATAGCATGGAAACCTAAATAACAAACATTCACCACAATTTACTGTTCTACCCTGCACTTGCCTGTTAACCTGGCGGACGGTGCGTGGACGGCACCAAACTCGAACCGCCACCTGAACAAGCATTAATCATCTCAATCATCACTCATGCAATACATTCAATTACGAGTAAATAATATCGCTCAAACGTTCAATCGACAACCCACTCCTATCTCACCGGGCAACCTCTCATTGACCCAATGCTTAACCCGTCTATAAATTGAGCGATCACATTATTTATACTCGCCGATCAATTTCTACACATTTAATCTCACTTTACCCGTTATACTGTTTAACCTCAGATTATGCTTTCCTTCTCCCTCTTCTGCCACAGATCGACCAGATCAACGGTGGCAGTACCAATTTCGTCGTCCAGGCATTCATATTAATAAACGATAATTAAATGATCACATGCATCAATTCTAATTATCGACCTATTAATTTATGCCTGACTCGGTAAAATAAGCAGAGAGAAGGATTTCGATGTGTTACCCTGGCCGCGAACAATCGGATCGGGACAACCTTCCTTTGACTCAGCCGGATCGGGCAGATCTGGCCGCGGGGCTAACTTCCCCTCTTTTTTCTCCTCTCTTTCTTTTTTTTCTTCTCCTCTTTCTTTCTTTTCCTCTCTTCCTTGTTCTTTTCTTTCTTCCCCTTTTTTTTCGGCCGGCCAGCTCTCCTGGCCCTTTTTTTTCACGCCGACAGCCTCCCTCCTCCTCTAATCCCCTTCCACGGCCGGTGCCTTCTCCTCACTCCCTCGCCCCCACTCCCCCCGCGCTTCCTCTTCTTCCTCCCAACCGGCCGACGCGCCCTCTCTCCTCTCCCCCACCGAATCCCGGCCCTCCCCCTTGCCCCCTTGCTCGGCGTGCGGCCGACGGAGCCGGGGAGCGGCGACGGCGGCGGCTAGAGGGGTGACGGTGAGGCACGGCGCGCGCGCAAGTGGCGGGTGACGGCGAAGGCGCGCGCGCGCGCGCGCGCGCGGCAAGCGGCAGCGGCGCAGGAGCGGCGAGGTGCAGCCGACGGAGCGACGGCGGCGGCGGGCTAGCGGCTCGGCGACGGCGGCGCACCGCGACGCAGACGGGGCGGCGACGGTGAGAATCGGCGCACCGGCAGCAAGCGCGAGGAGCGAGAGCGGTGAGCACGGAGAAGGCAAAATGGATTTTTGCTTCTCCCTCTGTCTCTCTCTCGGGCATAAACGTGGCATACATGGGCCGGGCTGGGCTGGGCCGGGCCAGATATTACATTCTACCCCTCTTAACAGAATTCGACCCCGAATTCTGCAACTCGATAATCTGTACGAAAAATCAAACAATTAAGTTAAACATAAATTAACTGTAACTCGTACCCGTAGAGAACAACTCTGGGTACTTCTCGCGCATGCGAGATTCCAATTCCCACGTCGCTTCTTGCTCAGTCTGATGCGACCATAGGACTTTAACATACTTTAACGTTCTGTTCCTCAACTCTCTCTCCGATTCCTCCAGAATCCGAACTGGACGGGACTCGAAGGTGAGGTCTTGCTTAAGGGGAAATGGTTCTAGAACAATCTCATGTTCCGAATCCCTTAAGTACTTCCTCAACATAGAAACATGAAACACATTATGCACTCCTCGCATCGACTCGGGAAGACCCAAACGATATGTCGACTTTCCAATTCGTGCCTGAACCGGAAACGGCCCAATATACCTCGGGCTAAGCTTCCCTTTGATCCCAAATCTCATAATCCCTTTAGTGGGAGACACTCTCAAAAGCACATGATCCCTCACTTCGAATTCTAAATCTCGCCTTCTAACATCCGCATAGCTCTTCTGCCTACTCTGGGCAGCTAGCAGATTCTGTCTAATTTCCGCCACTCGTTCCACTGTCTGTTGGACCCAATCCGGTCCTAGAACTGCCTTTTCACCTACGGCATCCCAACAGAGTGGCGATCTACATTTCCGCCCATACAGAACCTCAAATGGCGCGGCCCGAACACTGGAATGATAGCTGTTGTTGTAGGCAAACTCCACGAGTGCCAAATGATCCTCCCAGCTACCTTTCCACGACAGAACACAGGACCTCAACATGTCCTCTAATGTTTGAATGGTGCGTTCGGATTGCCCATCTGTCTGTGGGTGGAAAGCTGTACTAAACTGAAGTTTTGTGCCCAAAGCGCTTTGCAAGCTCTCCCAAAACTTGGAGACAAACTTAGCATCTCTGTCCGAAACTATCGTCTTGGGCACACCATGTAATCTCACTATCTCACGCACATAGACAGGTGCCCAATCACTCGCCGAATTCGTCGTACGAATAGGGATAAAGTGCACGGACTTACGGAATCGGTCCACCACTACCCAAATCGCATCTTTACCTCGCTGGCTACGAGGCAAGCCAATTACAAAGTCCATGGTAACATCATCCCATGGCCACTGTGGAACATCTAAAGGCTGCATTAAACCCGCAGGATGCTTATGCTCAGCCTTCACTTGCTGGCAAATCCCGCAAGACGCCACATACTGCGCGACATCCACTTTCATTCTCTTCCACCAAAAACTCTTTTTCAAATCTCGATACATTTTGTTCTCACCAGGATGTACCGTGTACGGGGTACGATGAGCCTCTCTCAAAATATCATCCTTGACCTGAGCCTTTTGTGGCACGCAAAGACGGCCTCTAAACCGTATTGCGCCCGACTCATCAAGGCTGAAATCCCCTGATTTTCCTTCATCGAGGCGCTTCCTCACTTTTTGAAGCAGGCTATCGTGCTGTTGTGCTTCTTTCACCCATTCTGGAATTGCCGATTCCAGTAACAACTGTGTCTCTACCTGTGCTGTACCGGCATAACAATAGGAAATTCCCATCCGCTCAAAGTCAGCAACGAGACAACCTATAGTGGAGGGTGTCGTCTTGCGACTAAGGGCATCAGCAACCACATTTGCTTTGCCCGGATAGTACTGAAGAGTGAGATCATAATCCTTTATCAGTTCCAACCACCTTCTTTGCCTCAAATTCAACTCTTTCTGAGTGAAAATGTACTTGAGGCTCTTGTGATCAGTGAAAATATCACAGGATTCTCCATACAAATAATGCCTCCAAATTTTTAGAGCAAAAACCACTGCAGCTAGCTCTAAATTGTGAGTAGGGTAATTTTGCTCATGTTTCTTTAATTGTCGCGAAGCATACGCGATCACTTTGTTGTCTTGCATGAGTACGCAGCCCAAACCTACTCGCGATGCATCCGAGTAGACCGTGAAACGCTTCCCTGGCTCAGGAAGAGTGAGAACAGGAGCAGTTACCAACTTCTCTTTCAAAACATTGAAACTGCGCTCACATTCACCGGTCCACTGGAATTTCACGCCCTTCCGCGTGAGTTGAGACATTGGCTTAGCAATAATGGAGAAATCCTTCACAAAACGCCTGTAATAACCAGCTAAGTCGAGAAAACTTCTCACCTCCTTAACATTGGACGGTCTCTTCCAGTCTACTACTGTAGAAATTTTGGCTGGATCTATTGAAATGCCCTCCTGGTTAATCACATGTCCTAGGAAGCCCACTTCAGAAATCCAGAACTCACATTTCTTTAACTTGGCAAAGAATTGATTTTCCCTTAGAGTCTCAAGCACAAGCCTCAAATGCTGCTCATGCTCTTCTTCCGTCTTGGAATAAATCAAGATATCATCAATGAACACGACTACAAAGTCACCCAAATACTTGTGTAGCATGCTGTTCATTGTCTCCATAAAGATAGCAGGCGCATTTGTTAGTCCAAAGGACATAACTTTATACTCATAGTGCCCATACCTCGTGGAGAAAGCTGTCTTTTCAATATCTTGCTCCCGCACTCGAATCTGATTATACCCAGATTGTAGATCAATTTTAGAAAACACCTTGGCTCCCTTCAATTGATCAAACAAGTCCTCGATGCGAGGCAATGGGTATTTATTCTTGATGGTCACCCGATTAAGAGCACGATAATCTATACACATGCGCCAACTCCCATCTTTCTTCTTAGTAAATAGGACGGGGGCTCCCCAAGGTGATACACTGCGACGGATCAACCCCTTGGACAACAACCCATCCAATTGCTTCTTCAACTCTTCTTGGAGTGGTCGCGCTAAACGGTACGGGGACATAGAGATAGGTCGAGTGCCAGGAACAAGTTCAATCCTAAACTCCACATCTCTTGCGGGTGGCATACCCGGAAGTTCTTCAGGAAATATGTCGGGGTACTCACATACCACTGGGATATCCTCAACGCGCAAAGGCGCACTCGGTTTTTCCACAAGTGATAGAAGTAACCCACACTTAAACATTCGTCGGCCAGAGAACAGGCTGGCCAACACAAGAAGAGAACCTGGAGGTGCATTCCCCTGAAAAACTATCTCCTCCCCTGAAGGAGCTTGTAAAATGACTGTCCTCCAGAAGCAGGAAATCACTGCCCGGTAGCGATGTAACCAATCCATCCCGAGGATAACATCAAAATTCTCTATCGGTATAACCATAAGGTTAGCCACAAAATCCTCGCCATCTATGGAAACCATGCATCCGGGACAAACCATAGAACTAACAATAATACCCTCTGCAGAATTGACTTTAACTGACTGTGAAATCTGTTGCATACTCAATTTTGCCTTTCTAGCAAACTCACAGGAAACAAAGGAATACGTGGCACCGGAGTCAAAAAGAACAAGAGCACTGTGTGAATCCACTAACAAAGTACCTGTCACCACATCCGGTCGACTCGCAGACTCAGTGGCAGGCAATGTGTAGACTCCCGGCGGCACTGGGGCGGCAAGAGCCCCAACACTCTACTGTGACGGCATCGGAAAGGGAGGCTGTGCAGCATACTGAAGTGGAGTAACTGGGGTAGGAGGCCAGCAATATCCGGCAGTGGCGCCAGAAGGCCGCCGTGTAGTAGCAACGCCAACACTGGATCGACCCGGGATGAGACATTCGATGACGCAGATAATCGCTCCCACTTAATGATACCGAGGATTCTCGCCGATGCACCTTCTCCATATGGCCCATCCGACCACAGTGTTGACACTCCCCTGTCCAGGTACACTCAGCAGCTCGGTTTTCACCGCCACATTTAAAGCAAATCATGCCCTGCCCAGGGACAGGACGCAAAGCTGGTGGTGCAGGTGATGACGACGTCAATGGCTTAGACTTGGATAACTGTGAAGAACGTCGACTCCACTTGGACTTCTTAGGAGCGGGCCGCTGAGATGACCCACCCTTCTCACTATAGCTCCTCTTCTGGTCACCACCAGAAGCACTCTGACCACCAGAGGGTTGCGACCCTTTTGTAAGGTGCATCTCCATCTCCATCCCTCTGGCCTGCTCAACCACAGACCTAAAGTCACGTGGCGCAGGAGCACCCATAACATGCCGATACTCGAATCGAGCCCTCGCGGAACCTCTTGGCCTTCTCAAGGTCACTTTTGCTACCGACAGTGCAGGCGAATCAAGTCATTGAACCGCGCCTCGTGCTCAGCCATCGTCATCTTTCCTTGCACAAGGGTCGACAAGGCAACCTCCATACTCTCCACAAAAGACTCTGGGTAGTACTTCGCCTTAAACTGCTCAACGAAGACCTCCTAGGTGGCTGGACCATCGGCAGGGTCTCGCCGAAAGGACTCCTCCCACCGGATGTCCGCCGACCTTTCAACTGAAAGGCCACAAAGCGAGCTCTAAGCTGTGAAGTCATCTCTAAGGCTTCAAACTATCTTCCCATATAGCGCAACCAGTCTGTAGCTTGAACTGGCGTACCCGTCCCATCAAAGGTGTCCAACCGCAGTGCCATCCATTCGCGAAGGCCCATTCTTGGCTCCGACGCGACTGGATCGGCAGTCGGGACAGCAGCAGGTACGGCCGCAGCAGCTGCTGGCGCTTGTCGTCGTAAAGCACGAACCTCCTCTACAAACTCCCGCAATAAGGCTAAAGACCTTGCCTGATCCCCAGCTACAGAATGCTCAGCAGACCCAACTTCCACGTCGGGTGCCTCCTGCTGAACCTCTAGCGATGGCTCTGCTTGGGCACGGCCACGACCACGGCCTCCACGGCCTCAGTGCGCACCGCGACCACGACCCCTACCTCTCGGCATCTCTGCTCACAACAGAGAAGCAATCACACAATCATCAACTGTAACATCATAAATCAACATCACAATTAGGGAAAACGCATATGCAATGCAAATCCCCAAATCCCAATCCTACTGTGCAACAATGTGTGTCAAATTTTATTATTAGGCCTAAATCAAATTTCTCTACCACGGACCTAATGCCCGCTCTGATACCAACTATAACACCCCGACCCTCCACAGGGTCCAAGATGCTACCACCACACCCTTACCAATTCAACAGTGTTGCTAATTCAACTTTTAGCAGCACCTCCTCTGTTATTTTTATATCATTACCCACAGAAAACAAAGCACGAATAACAGTAGGATAATTGCAAACACCACTAACTTCATATTTCACAAGCTATAACACAAACAGCAACGGTGGGCTCCACGACCATGGAGACCCGCCATCCTGGCTCGTAAGTAAGCTAAACCCAACAGGGAGCCACAAGTCTAAACATTATATTAAACATAAAACCTCAGTGTACGGCTAAACTGTTATTTCATATGTACAGTGCCAAAAGTGCTATCCCATTCCATGCATGTCGTCATTCTTCACCTAAAACAACGACAAAGCAAGGGTGAGTCCGGAGACTCAGCAAGCACACGATAAAACAGTAACATCACTTTAGCAATTTCGATTAATTTCATGAACTGTAATCTGTAATCCCATTCTATGTCTGTAAACTGTAGGCTAAGTCTGTAAATGTATACTGTAAATCAATTCTATGTCTGTAAACTGTAATTCAACCTATGTCTCAGAATCAGTAAATCAATTCTATAATCAGTAAATCAACTCAGAATCGTAAATCAGAACTCAACTCTATAATCAGTAATCAACTCAGAATCGTAAATCAGAAATCAGAATCGCAATCAGAATCAGAAACGGTAAATCACAATCAGAATCAGAAATCAGATTACTTCACATGTAAGGCAATGCAATATCATGCAATGCATCTGTATGCTCTGTAACTGTAGCGTATACCGGTATAGCGGAGCGTCCACCCGTCGATGGACCACTCAATTGCCTACCTCTGTAGGTCTTACTCCAGAGCACTCCGGAATAGTCACTTGACTTTCTCACCGACCTTGCTCTTACTCAAGAGCACTCCGGACTAGTCATGACTTTCTCACCGGCCTGGCTCTTATGCATTTGCATGATGCAATATGCTTCAAATATGAATGTCCAATCATAAGCGATACTCATCGAGGTATGATTAGCACAATTCATATACATCTCATAAATACTGTAAATCATAGCATGGAAACCTAAATAACAAACATTCACCACAATTTACTGTTCTACCCTGCACTTGCCTGTTAACCTGGCGGACGGTGCGTGGACGGCACCAAACTCGAACCGCCACCTGAACAAGCATTAATCATCTCAATCATCACTCATGCAATACATTCAATTACAAGTAAATAATATCGCTCAAACGTTCAATCGACAACCCACTCCTATCTCACCAGGCAACCTCTCATTGACCCGATGCTTAACCCGTCTATAAATTGAGCGATCACATTATTTATACTCGCCGATCAATTTCTACACGTTTAATCTCACTTTACCCGTTATACTGTTTAACCTCAGATTATGCTTTCCTTCTCCCTCTTCTGCCACAGATCGACCAGATCAACGGTGGCAGTACCAATTTCGTCGTCCAGGCATTCATATTAATAAACGATAATTAAATGATCACATGCATCAATTCTAATTATCGACCTATTAATTTATGCCTGACTCGGTAAAATAAGCAGAGAGAAGGATTTCGATGTGTTACCCTGGCCGCGAACAATCGGATCGGGACAACCTTCCTTTGACTCAGCCGGATCGGGTAGATCTGGCCGCGGGGCTAACTTCCCCTCTTTTTTCTCCTCTCTTTCTTTTTTTTTTCTTCTCCTTTTTCTTTCTTTTCCTCTCTTCCTTGTTCTTTTCTTCCTTCCCCTTTTTTTTCGGCCGGCCAGCTCTCCTGGCCCTTTTTTTTCACGCCGACAGCCTCCCTCCTCCTCTAATCCCCTTCCACGGCCGGCGCCTTCTCCTCACTCCCTCGCCGCCACTCCCCCGCGCTTCCTCTTCTTCCTCCCAACCGGCCGACGCGCCCTCTCTCCTCTCCCCCACCGAATCCCGGCCTCCCTTGCCCCTTGCTTACGTGCGGCCGACGGAGCCGGGAGCGCGACGGCGGCTAGAGGGGTGACGGCGAGGCACGGCGGCGCAGCAGTGGCCGGGCGACGGCGAGGCGCGCGCGCGCGCGAGCGGCGGCAAGCGGCAGCGAGCAGAGAGCGGTGAGGTGCAGCCGACGGAGCGACGGCGGCGGCGGCTAGCGGCTCGGCGACGGTGGCGCACCGCGACGCAGACGGGGCGGCGACGGCGAGAATCGGCGGCAGCAGCGGCAGCACGCGCGAGGGGAGCAGCAGCAGGTGAGCACAGGAGAAGGCAAAATGGATTTTTGCTTCTCCCTCTGTCTCTCTCTCGGGCATAAATGTGGCATACATGGGCCGGGCTGGGCTGGGCCGGGCCAGATATTACAGTGAACATGTCTTTCTGAAGCAAATGCGCATAGCCCACGTCGCGCACATTACTGAGGATGGTCTACTTCTTTTTCTCCTGAGTGATACTCTTGCTCTGTGACCAGTGACACTGTCGTAGTGCATATGTGAAAATGCAATGGAGGTTTAATCCTCCTAATGTGTTCAAGTTAGGGGGAACATTGTGATTGCTCTTGTTGATAGGTCCTTTTCATTTCCTAGACCAGCTAGAGGAGCCGTTTAGGACTTTCTTTGCCTTCTGTCATTATGTGATTGACGTGGATATCAGCTTACTAAGACATGACTCCACTACCATGATTGCAAGATATCTTCTGTAACAGTGAGGTAAAGACAGTTGGTAAAGACAGTTGGTAATGACATGATCAGGCCTCCAAAACTGAATTGTAGTACTGTACCAATGGCATGCTGAATTTTAAGTTCTGTTAAGCTCATTCTGGTTCTGAGCATGTTCCAAGAAGTTTATACAAAATATGGTTGGGAATTTTGTGCTTGAAGATTGACTGGTATGAAATGGACTTACAATGATCAATTGAGTGGTATGAAATGGGATATCAGAAGGAGAATACGCATCGACTGGTATTAAATGGACTTACATTGACCATCAATTAACAATTTGCTATTGCCGTGAACTCATTCATACACACTACTACAGAAAGGCTAATAGTAGACGGCAAATCACAAACGGTTTTGTGAAACCGTCTGTAATGTAAACTATTACAGACGGTTTTAATTTGAAGGCCGTCTGTCGTATTTGTGGCGGGAAAAAGGAGTATCACAGACGGTTCTTACCGCTGAACCGCTGCGTGATATCGAATATCACAGACGGTTTTATTAAAACCGCTCGTGATAATTGATTATCACAGCGATTTTTATTAAAACCGCTCGTGTTGTGTCGACTATCACAGCCGGTTGTTGTTAAGAACCGTCGGGAATGTTCATGCACGGTTTTTCACAAGAACCGCCGTGATGTCCCTTTCTCTCGTCATATTCTAGATTAGAGGTTAATATATAAGTACACATTGCTTCTAATAACTTAACTACGTAACTACTGAGACAAGAGATCACAAATTAAAGGCAAATTTATTAATTTCAATTGAGGTAAATTTATTACAAAAGTCGCATTGTACAGAGTTTCCCATTGTATTCTTTTGGGCTTCGTAAGCTTCTTCTTCAACTTGGGGACTTGGAGGATCACCGCTAAATTCTCGAACGCCGTTAAGATTGCCCTTGTCCTTAGCACTTCCTCCTGCAGCTGGGCAAATGATCGCAGATCCATAATGTCGTAGAGGATAGCATGAAAAGATTCCTCGACCGCCGCTTACGCTTGATCGGCAAGGCTATCCATCGATCTCTCGCACGCGTAGAGCTTCTTCCGCATTGCGCACATTGTGGAGAAGAACCAGGTGAGGGCGCTTCCTTTCTTGAGCGGCAGCGAGACGCCTCCGTCGATGGCGGAGGATCAGTCAAGTCGACGGATGCAAGAAAGTCGGGAAGGAGAGCAGTATGGTGCGGAGAAGTCGCTCCAGATGCAAATTGCTGGCCGCTTTGTAAGGTTCCGCCAACAATTCGTGATGAACAGATGAGAGGAAGGAGATGATCACAAGAACAGAGTAGAAGCCATGTTGTATTGTATATTGTATTGTACGTGCGTAGAAGAGACTGGATTAGGAGCGCATATTTAACCTTTAGCACAAACGATTCGTATACCCAAACATTAATGATATAGACGCTCAGATAACGATCGAGAGACGCAATTAGACGATCAAAACACGGCGCTCGCATCAAACACGCGCGGCGCTTCGTATGAAGCTTATGACAGACGGTTTTCATAAAAACCGTCAGTGATAATATTTATCACAGCGGTTTTAGAAAAACCGCTGTGATAAGCATTATCACTGACGGTTTTAATTAAAAACCGCTCTGTGATAACTACGCATTTATTGCGCCGCTCGCATCGCATCTGCCTTCATTTCGATCCAGATCTAGCCATCGCCGCGCACTTTTTCACTCGGGAGGAAGCTAGGCGATTTCGTGCCGCTTAATTTGGTGGGAAGTGGCAGAGATTGAGCTTTGAATTAAGATTCAGACTTTCCTGGTTGTTGTAGATATGGTTAGTAATGAAATTTATTTTTTCTTTAATTGCATTACAATTTAGGTCTAGGTAATCCATGAGTGGTTATTGAAGATGGTTAATTTGCAAAATTGTTGGTTATATAATAGTCATGTTGTGTTTGTAATATGAATTGAACTAGCAAATTAAGTCTGAATATAATAAATGTGGCCGGTATATACGTAGTTATAATTAGTTAATCTAGATTTTAATACTAAGTTGTTATATATGTACGTAACGTAGGACCAAGCTGGATGTATGCCGCGAGCCGTGTGAGTGAAGAGTACATTAATGGCGTTCGCTTTTATAAGAGCCGCGAGGAGGATATGTTGAATAAGGGGTGGAATATATGTGCTGTCCATGCAATCGATCGCGAATTTGAAGATGTTTAAGAACCGAGGCAAATTGAAGCGCACTTGATTCGGAGGGGTTTCAAAAAGGATTATACGTGTTGGACCAGTCATGGCGAAGTGAATGATCATATGCCGCCGGATGACATCGCCGGTGAAGTGAATGATATGCCCCCGGATGACATCGCCTGTGAAGTGAACGACATGCCGCCGGCTGATGTCGATTGTGGCTCGGATTCAGATAGGTTGCACGATGATAATCTGGATCAGATGCTTCGCGATGTAGAAGAGAACTATGATGAGAGAGAGTATGTTAAATTCCGTGGCTTGATGGAGGACTCAGAGAAACCTTTGTACACGGGCTGCAAGTACACGAGGTTGTCGGCCGTGCTTGAACTGTTGAAATTGAAGGTAAGCAACGGTTGGTCCGACAAGAGTTTCACGGCGCTGCTAGGTCTTTTAGCGGACATGCTTCTGGAGGGAAATGAGTTGCCTAAAACCACGTATAAAGCTAAGAAGGTTCTTTGTCCGTTGGGAATGGAAGTAGAAAGAATACATGCATGCCCGAACGATCAGATCCCTCTACCGTAAAGGGTATGCAAACATGCATGTATGTCCGTGTGCAACGATCCCGATACAAACGTAATAATCAATCGATGATGGCGAGGAACAGAGGCGAAGAAAGGACCTCTGCTAAGGTGGCATGGTATTTTCCTATAATTCCCGCTTGAAAAGGTTTTTGCAAATCCAAAGGAGGCAAATCTGCTGCGTTGGCACTCGGAGGAGCGCAAGAAGGATGGAATGATAAGACACCTTGCTGATTCCGCGCAGTGGAGAAACATCGATAGGAGGTTTGCAGAGTTCGGTTCAGAACCAAGGAATATAAGGTTTGACCGAGTACAGATGGAATGAATCCTTTCAGTAGCATGAGCAAATGACATAGCACATGGCCCGTGACTCTCTGCATCTATAACCTTCCTCCTTGGTTGTGTATGAAGCGAAAGTACATTTTGTCGTCGATACTTATCCAAGGGCCAAAACAACTGGGAATGATATCGATGTGTTCCTAGCAATCGTTGGTGGAAGATCTAAAAGTACTGTGGAACGAAGGGGTACAGGTATGGGATGCATACAAACGAGAGAACTTCACTCTGCGCTCCTTATTGCTCTGCACCATAAATGATTATCCTGCCCTTGGTAACCTATCGGGCCATAGTACAAAAGGTGCCAAAGCTTGTACTCACTGTTTAGATGGTACCGAGAGTGTGTGGCTGAGACACTCACGCAAAACCGTCTACATGCGTCACCGCCGGTTCCTTCGGAGGGCTCACCCATACCGCAAGATGAAGAAACAATTTGACGGAGAGAAGGAAGACGGTTCAGCTCCAAGGCATTTAAGGGGACACGAGGTTTATGATACGGTTAAGGATTTAGATGTTGTCCTCGGAAAGGGACATAAATTGAGGGCTCATGAGAAGAACACCGGAAGAAGAGATCAATATTTTGGGACTTACCTTATTGGGAGTACCTAGATGTACGGCATCGCATCGACGCCATGCACGTAGAAAAGAATGTGTGCGACAACTTGATTGGTCTCTTCTGAACATCCGTGATAAAACAAAGGACGGTGTCAACGCACGGCTTGACTTGGCCGACATGGACATCGGGCGGAGTTAGCACCGATAAGCACCGATAATGGACGAACGTACCTTCCCCCTGCGTGTTACACTCTGTCCAAGGCTGAGAAAACAGAACTGTGCCAGTGCTTGCATGGTGTCAAAGTTCCGTCTGGTTACTCCGGCATCGTGAAGAAACTTGTTTCGATGCAAGATTTGAAGTTAAATGGCATGAAGTCTCATGATTGTCATGTGCTGATGACACAGATGCTCCCTATTGCAATTAGAAATATTTTGCCGATCAAAGTCCGAGAGACAATCATGAGGCTATGTTATTTCTTTAACACAATTGCTCAGAAGGTCATCGATCTCGAAGGACTAGATGCTCTGCAGGACGAGGTGGTGATGACTTTATGTCACCTTGAAATGTATTTCCCTCCTTCGTTTTTCGATATCATGGTCCATCTCATTGTTCACGTTGTGTGGGAGATAAAAATGTGCGGGCCCGTATTCCTACGTAGCATGTACCCATTTGAGAGGTTCATGAGAATTCTTAAGTCCTACGTACGGAATCGTTCTCGGCCGGAGGGCAGCATCGTCGAAGGTTATGCAAGCGAAGAGGTCATTGAGTTTTGTGTCGATTATATAGCTCAGATTCAACCGATAGGTGTCCTCAATCTCGCCATGAGGGGAGGTCAAGGGTCTCGAACTATCGGAAGGAAAGCAATCACTCCAGATATGGACACGTATACTCAAGCCCATTTCACGGTGTTGCAACACATGACCAAGTGGCGCTTATGTGGACCAGCACAAGGATGTGCTTCGCAATGAATCCGAGCGCCGGATGTTTGGATCATGAGGCAACACAACCGTCGGTTCAACCAATGGTTGAAGGAGCAAATCGCTAGGAGCTCGCGAGTGAGACACCGACATGGTTGGCAAAAGGGCCGACATTTACAGTTGTGACATGGCAAGGATATGACATCAATGGGTACACATTCTATACGCAGCCTCGTGGATGTCAAGAGCACTAACTGAACAGCGGTGTCCGCATAGATGCATTCAAGATCGATGGGTCGAGAAACTCGTACTATGGCTTCATAGAAGAGATTTGGGAGCTCGACTATGTGGTTTTCAAGATCCCCTTATTTCGCCGCCGTTGGGTGCATCTCCCACAGTGAAGGTTGACAAGCACGGTGTCACGACCGTGGACCTCCAACGTGTCGGGTACAAAGACGAACCATTCGTACTCGCCAATCAAGTTGTTCAAGTTTTCTATGTAACCGACCCGGCAAATAAGAAACGCCATGTAGTTCTTCACGGAAAAAGGAGAATTGTCGGAGTGGAGAATGTAGTGGACGAGGAGGAATACAATCAATTTGACGAGTTACCTCCTTTTGGAAATGGCATATGGTCGACGATGAACAACGTGATTTAAACTAGTTACGTACGCATTGATCATGATGAAGGGCTAATTTTTAAAGGAAATAAGCAAGTACAATAAGAATGTATATGTGAAAATGTGCGACAATTTTGAGATGTATATGTGAAAATGTATATGTGTGATGTATTTGAGACCTTGTCAAAATGTATCAACTGGTTGGTGTTGTATATGAATGCAGCTGTTTGGTGGTTGATATGAATGCAGCTGTGTAGTTATTGGTGCTGTCTTAATTGCGACAGTCGGCAAAGGCTTATCACAGACGGTTCTAAGTGTAGAACCGTCAGTGATAGTTTGTTATCACGACGGTTCGGCGTAGAACCGTCGTGATAGTTTATTATCGCGCACGGTTCTACACTTCAACCGCTCGTGATATGTTATCGCTGCACGGTTCTATGTTTAGAACCGCTCGTAATAATCGCCTATATATACCCTCTCCTAGGGTTTTCGTGTGCGCTGTAGTTATTCGATTCGATCTAAATCCCGAGCCCGCCGCCGCCGCCGCCTCCCGAGCCCTCGCCGGCTGCCTCCCGCAACCCTCGCCGCCGCCTCCCGACGAAGACGCCGCCGCAGCCTCCTCCTCCTCCGCCGCCTCCCGAGCCTGCCGCCTCCTCCTCCTCCGCCGCCGCCTCCTCCTGCGCCGCCGCCTCCTCCTCCGCCGCCGCCTCGCCGCCCGCCGCCTCCTCGCCCCGTCGCCGCCGCCTCCTCCTCTGCGCGCGCCGCCTCCTCCTCGTCCGCCGTCCCTAAGGTCACCAAAACCCTAAGGTTGATGCTTGATGTTTATTATGCTTTATGCTTGATACATTGGTACATAGTACATATTTAGGTTGATGCTTCTGTTAGTGTTATGGTTGATGCTTCGTTAGTGTTTAGGTTGATGCCATACTGTTAATGATATGCTATTTGGTACATACTACATTGGTACATTGTTTATCGCAGCTTGCTTAGTTTACATTGGTACATATTACATTGATGCTTGATGCTTCATACTGTTATGCTTGATGCTTGATGCTGTTATGCTTTATGCTTGATACATTGGTACATAGTACATATTTATGCTTGATACTGCAGTTGCTTAGTTTACATTGGTACATATTACATTGCTTGTTGTGTTAGTATATAGTATATAGTATATAGTATATAGTATATAGTATATAGTATATAGTATAGGCACATAACCCCTCTCTGTCCACATCACCTCCTCCCTTCTCCCCCTTCCCTCTACTCCTCTCGTCTCTTCCTAACATTGAGCATCATGTTTCACTTTTCTTGCTTCCTCATCTTATCATGTGCAACCCTACAATTTGAGAGCACCAATCAAGGAAGAGTATTGCAAAAGATACATTGACCATTTGGGTGGAAAGAAATACGTTGTGTCGTCAGGCTCATGACTGCCAATTCGAAGCATAGCATAGCATCCGAGGCACATCCGGATGCTATGCTATGCTTCAAATTGGCAGTCATGCGCCTGACGAAACAGTTGATCTTTCCACCCAAATGCTCCATGTATCTAGACATCACCCCTACAATTTGAGAGAACACATTAAGCAATCAAGGACCACTCTAGTGTATATGCCACATAGACCTTCAAGGGGCATGAAGCAAGTGACACACTCTAGTGTATCAGGTTCAATGAACCAGATACACTAGTTTGTGTCATTTGCTTCATAGAACTTTGTTTAGAGACCTTGTAGTAATAATATATGCCACATAGACATTCAAAGGGCATGAAGCAGTGGGACACTCCAGGTGTATCCGGTTCAATGAACTTGATACACCGGTTTGTTCCATTTGCTTCATAGAACTTTGTTTAGGACTTTGCTATTTGGTTTATAGTATTAGCAACTAAAGTAGGTGCTAAGATAGGCACATCACCCCTCTCTATGTCCATATCACCCCTCCCTTCTCCCCTCCCTCTACTCCTCTCTTGTCTTCCAATTCAATATGATCACTTTCTCATCTTATCTTAATAGACCCACAAAATGAGCAACACGTCACCCGCGCATTCTTCAACATCATCGCGGAGGTGTCTGCTCCAACATCAAGATGCCAAGGAAGAGGGCTATCGAAGAAGCTCGAGGGCCGACAGCACCATCACAATGTAAACGATCCGGGTCCCTATCCTTCCTAAAAGCGGTAGCGCATTCAAGCATGGTCGGAATAGTTGCACGAGAACGAATTGAGATCACATACAATTTGTGGAAGAACGTGCCTGACACTCGGAAACGTGAGCTGTGGACCAAAATTTTGGCATCGTTCGAGTTCCCAGAAGAACACCTACACGCTGTGCAACGACAAACCTACCTAGCGGCGTGCAAAGCATGGAAGAACTTCAAGAGCACGCTTGTCAGGAAATACGTGGAGACGGACGAAACGCCTTTTCATATATACCCATTCCTGGAACCACAATGGGAAGAGTTCAAGGCGATGAAGACGTCCGAAGATTTCAAAAGTACAAGTACGGCGCACAAGGCCCTCCAGGCAAAAAACACACACCCCCCGCACTTGGCACAACCGGGTATGCGGGTAAAATCCGTAGTGGATGAAGGAGGATGACTCGCAGCTGCACAGACATCGCCCGCCGCTTTTCCAATATCCTGATGACCGCGCCGAAATTGGATTAGAGCAAGGTCATCTACAACGACATCGGGGACGTCTCCTTTCGAAACCCCGCACTGCAAAGTGTCCCAAATACCGTAAGATATCGATAGAACTACGTAGCTTGTAATTTCTCCACAACTTCGTATGAGTTGAAATGACATTTCGTGCTCTTGCAGGAAGAGCTGAGTTTTGAATCTACCCTGGGATCATTCCAGGGAACAAGGGAGAATGATATGCTCTCTGTGGCCCTGGGAAATAAGGAGCACCAGGGTCGTACGAGAGGCCTTGGGCTTTACGTTCCTTGGAAACATGGTTTCGAAGATGACTCCGGAATGTATCGGCGTAGGAAGAGAAACAAAGCCGAGCGTGATGCACAGCTACGAGAAGAGATCAAGGAATCTATTCGAGAGGAGCTATTCGCTCAGATGGGTGATGTAATCAGAGAAGAGGTGCGGAAACAAACAGAAAGTCAGCAGGCCGCCGCCGCCGTTGATCGTGCAAAACTGCACACCCGCAAGTGAACGGACTGCCGCTAAGATAGCAGCGAATGTCGTGTCCTCCACAGGGACTAGAGTACCGATGACAGGACACTAAACCAAAGCTAAATCGCACAAACTGGGGGTCTCAGACTGATTGCTAAACCTATAGAAACTAAAAGCTAGCGATCAAATCTGCCTAAGAGAAGGAGAAAGAAAGAGCTAATGGTGCTGAGAGAATGGGTCCCTGACTGAAGAAGAGAAAAGAGAAGGATCTGAGAATCTAACTCTACTGAGAGAAAGAGAGAAAGAAAGAAGACTAGCCAGAAATAACAGAATGAAAGCTAATGGGAAAGAGAGATTTAGAGAGAAAGAGAGAGAGCAAACGAGAGAATAGGGCTAGAAGTAGGTTGGAACTAACAGATGATAGAGAAGAGAAAAGAAAGAGAGCAAAGATAAGAAGAGAGTGCTAGAAATTAGAAGATTAGAAAATGGATTGACTGCTAAAGAGAGACTTGAGATGAGAAAGAGACTAGAGAAGAGAAGAGAAGATAGAAACCTGAGAATCTAACTCTACTAAGAGAATACAATAGTAACATTAGCTAGAAATAAGGGAAGTTGAGCAGAGGGTAGAGAAAGAACAGAGAAGAGAGGCTAGGAGACGATTAGGCTAGAAGACTAAAAGAACAGCAGGGAACTAAAAGGGAAGAGCTTAAGCCTGAGATTAGAAAAAAAGATGAGAGATATAACTATAAAAGGAAAGATAATCAGGAACTAGAAGGGAAGAAAGAAGATAGAAGAGAGCAACTAAAGAAATGAGAGAGGTAGATAAGAGATAAGAAGAAGTAGGCGCAGAGGACTAAGAAGGCTGGCTGCAGATCTAAGAACCGAAGGAATCTTGAGAAGAGAGAGGAACTGAGAGATAAGAGGAAGAAAGAAGGGATTAAGAAGGTTAAGAAGCTAAGATCCAGACTAGGATTTAGAAGAGAAAGAGAGAGAGAGAGAGAGAGCTGGACGGGATGAGAAGAAAGAAGCGAAGAGACTAGAGATAACACTACTCTGAAAGAAAGACAGAGGGAACTAAAGAGGAGCTAGACAGAAGAATATAGCTAGAGAAAGAAAGAGAGTTTAGAATAAATGAAGGAGGCGCAAGGATACGACTGTGAGGAATACAAGTGCTAGATCTACGATCCCATTCCATCAAGCAAACAGACAGACAACTACCAGGAAATAAACAAAGTCAAGCAACCATCAAGCTAGCCATGCTACTCACGTAAACAAGAAAGTAAAGCTAAACAAAAGATCTACAAGAAACAGCAGGTTTAGACTAACTGAATATTTTTTTTTACTTTTCTACTAACAGAAATAAACAGATCTGCAAACGTAACATTTAATCTAACAGAATGATTAAAACTAAAAGACAGATAGCGGCATCACACGGCTAGAAATTAAACCTACAAGCTGAAGCATAAACTAAAGTAGACTAACTGAGCAATCAAGTGAAAATCATGAATCTATCAGAAAATATCATCCACATCAACATTTCAGATTAAGCAAGAACATGAAAATAGCACTCCTAGTTCCCAGATCCACACGGAAAATACATGCATATCACAGATCTATCATGCAAGCATCTCAAGAATAAACATGAACTAGACAAGCACAACTTAGTAATCCAGATCCACTAAGACATACATGCATATCACAGATCTGGCACAGTAGCATCTCAAGCAAGCCATTACAGTATTAGATCAAATGTTTGGAGAAGAAACAACCCATAAAATGCAGATCTGAGCCGGAGAAGATCATTTGTAGTGGATGCAGGCAGGGAGAAGCAGATCTGGTGTAGAAGCCGAAGGGGATGCAGGCAGTAGATGCAGATCCGATGCAGAAGCCGAAGAGGTAGCCGTGTAGAAGTAGCAGATCAGCCGTAGAGGAAGAAGACGAAGCAGATCGGCCATAGACGTAGCAGGTGTTGCAGATCCGGCTGTAGATGTTGTCGACTCGTCGGAGATGAAGCAGATCCGGAGCTAGGGTTTCAGATTCCACCGTGGGTGAGCAGATCTGGACGAGTAGCCAATGGACTTAGTTCGGGAGAGGGCTAGGGCGGCCGAATGGTGAAGGGTTTGGCGCTATGGAGGGAGGGAGATGAGCGAATGGGGGATCTGGTTGGGAGTTTTTGGAGAGGGATAGAGGATGGGTGATGGCTGCTCTGTGAGGAGAGGAGTATGGCGGCCGGTTCTTGGAGATGGGGCTCTGGTCGAGGCAAGGCAGATGGATGGCTAGGGTTCTTGGAGATGGGAGGAGGATGAGTGCGGCTGCTCAGTCAGGAGAGGTGCGGCGTGGTGGAGAGGTGGAGATCGGTGGAGGCTCTGGAGAAGATGGGTGGCGGCCGGCTGTGGAGATGGAGGCGATGGGTTTCTGGTGGCGGCGTGAGGAGATATGGTGAGCTCTGGTTGGGAGGCCTTCGAGAGGAAGCGGCTGGGTATGGAAGATGAAGAGGATGGGTGGTGGCGGCTGGTGTTAGCACTTGGTCTCCCCCCGTGGATGGTGTTGCTTGCTGGCTTTTATAATGCGGCGCCCCCCTCTTCTGCTGGCTAGGGTTTCCAGGGAATTGCTGCGGTGGGTTAGGGTTTTTGCTGTGGTTTTGCATTTTAATCCCTCTCCTTGCACTATTTTGCAACCCTAGCTCCTTTTCACTGATCTTCTTTGGATTTTTGCGCCTAATTCGCTGCCGACTGCAAGGATATTACAAACCACTCAGAAATTGTACAAAAGGGGAGCAAATGTGTATAATTGATGAAATTATGGCCAAATTGAGCTATTATCCACAAAATAATTATATGAAAATGTACTACAATTATGATGCATATCACTGCTATGCTAGCTAGCCCGCACAACCGTCCGAGTAGCTGCTCGTCCAATCCGACGCATACCCAGTCCAAATTTCCTGTGGACGACATCCTGGTAATAATTATTACCTCTCGAATGCTTGCTCCATTGGTAGGCCTATTCGAGTAGCTAATTTTGTATCGTTATGTAGGAGCCTACGAAGTGCAGGCTCCAAGTGAGATATGGCTCCATTCCCTTGTACGCTGCTTGGGGCTAGGCATATTCCTCTGGTATCGGGGTTACGCTGCACGGTCAAGCTTTAGCGCCAGGCTTCGCAAAAGTTAATGTGGATGGTGTGTATATCAATTTTGAGGTGGTCCCGCTACCGAAGCCCCCCACCGACGAGATCGTGACTCTAGGACAGGCCATTGGAATATTCATCCAGTGGCCCAAAAACGACATCTCCCTGGAGGCTTCTTCACCGGTGGCAAGACCAGAAGTGCAGTGCGAACCACAGCAACATGCACTGGTGCCATCTCCACACGGGCAGTGCGAACCACAGCTACCTGCACCGGTGCTATCTCCACGGGAACTATTCTCCCTAGAGCAACTTGCACCGTCTATACCATTACAGTCGACTAGCATAAAGTCGAGCGACAATCGAGGCAGTGGCCGGGGCAAATCTAAGATGAAGGACGATGACGATATCCCGTACATGCCATTGGCCCGCAAATTCGTGCTAGGCGAGCCGATGGTATTCAAGGAAGAGCTCCTAGAACTAGGACTTGGTTGCCAAAGATTCCACGCTTGGTATATGGAACAGTCCAATAAGCCAGAGGGAGAACGGCGCTCGGTATCATCACAAATTCAAGCCGGAACATTTCATTCACGGTTCGTGAATGTGTCTTCGCGGTGACCTTCGACGATATATTTGAACTTTTCACGCTGAACGCCTCGACGCCTCACTGCTCGATGCCGACGCCGTAAGTCCGTACAATCACGCCTCTATTCACGTAATACCGATATATGTCACAATTTGTTGCTTTTCGTGTTATATATAGATTCATGCCGACCGGCTAGATCATCGAAATCATGAATTGGTTTCTTGACCCACGCTTGGTCGCCATTGATACCATCATCGAGAATGCATCCTTCGCCGAGGACTATATTGTAAAAGCACTGCTGGCTCACCAAGATAAGGAATTTGTTCTTATGCCATACAATGAGGAATTCCATTGGATTTTAATTGTAATTATACCAAAATGGAACAAGGCTATATACCTTGATTCTCTAAGTAAGAACAAATCCAAGTACACACTATCGCCCGAATACTCGATAGGTACGTACATTGTACATTGTACTCTTTCTTTCCTTTCGAATGACTAATCTAACTTTTTCGAATAACGAAGGTCGTTCGCTACATACGTTAAACAAACACGTGACTCGACGACGGGGGCCAAGCCCTTGAAACATGATCGCAAGTTTCCGGTATTCCCTAGCTACATATTAATTAATCATATACAACACATAGTAGTAATGCCACTTGATTTAACACATTCTATTTTTGCAAGTGCCACCACAGCAGCAATGGGCAACACATGTGGATACTACGTGTGCCACCATATGAGACTACTCCTCGATTCCACCAAGATCACTAATTCTAAGGTTTGTCAATCTTCCCACAATTATTTCATACATGTCACGTGTTATATGTGCGCGTTGATATTCCTATCTACAAAGTTGCGCCCATCTCTAAATCTGCATTGGAACAAAGCGGACTTAGCAAAATTCGAGGAGAGTTGCTTTGGTTTTGTGGGCTAAAGTCATCAAATCAGATGGAGAGTTCCACTGCAGATTGATTTTTATTGCTCTTATCACTCTGTAATTCTGAATTTGTAAATGGATATTTTATTTCATTTCAATTAATTCATTTGCGAAATGGATGCCTTATGTCCGTGAATGAAATGTGATGTGAATTGGATGTTTGTCAAATGAATTGAGATGTGAATTGTATGTATACTTGTTTATCTCGCTTGTTTCAGAGGGCATGGCTAGCATTTCGAGGCTAGCCAATAAATGTAAATAGATTCGTTAGGGGAGGAATATCACGACGGTTTTTCATTAAAACCGTCTCGATTATCGGATAATCACGCACGGTTTTCATTACAAACCGCTCGTGATATCCGATAATCACGCATAGCTTCGAAAACCGCCTCGTGATAACTTGGATTATCATCGACCCATAATTTCAGCGGTTGAGATAACCGCGTGATGACGATTTCAACCGCTCGTGATGACCTTTTCTGTAGTAGTGACAGGGACACATTTGCGCAGTATATTTACCAGAAAAGGTCTATCTTGGCACTACATCATATGGGCTCAAACAGTTACTTATTAAGAAAAATCAATTACTGGAATACCTCAATGTCTTCTGCCTTTCCTTCACATAGCCTACAACATGCCTTTACAGAAACGGTTTTAACCAAGATGCACAGATGTGAATACTTTTATTAAATATTTTCTGATCATCAATAAGTTCATGTGTGTTAAATTGTGCTGCCTAGCTTCATTTGTGTTAAGCAGCAACCAAGTAATGTCTAAAAAGCATCTCATGTTTCTTATGTGCTTGCTCACAAGTACTTTGCTTTTGGTTTCTTAATCATTTAAAATCACACTGTTAGGTTAAACAAGTTTCCTGTATAATTTTCAGCATAAGAACATAAAGAGACAACACACAATTATCTCATATATACACCGTCATAGTTAACCGGAAGTTCCCCCAATTAAGCACCACATACATCATAAGCTCAGACGAATCTGGGAAAAATGTTCAAAGCATTGACCATGGGAGCCGAATCTTTAAATTTGCACAAAAGGCAAATGTTATTTGCTTAGTTACAGCAACATGTAAACAATCTAGAAACTAGAGATGACAAGAACTCATGCCGGCCTTATTCCTCGTCTAGCTCAATCAACAGCGGAACCGTACTTCTATTTTGACCAAACTGATGTACAAAATATACAAATTCTGATGTGCAGCGAGGGAGGCGACGTCGCCGAAGGCCAAGGGAGGGGCACGATGGGCCCAGAAGGGAGCCACAGGAGGCCAGGGAGGGAGCCGACAGAGCTACGGGTAGGGGACGAGGAGCCCAGGTGGTGCCGGGGGATGGTGGAGGGTGGTAGAGGGGCAGCGGACGGTGAGGCGAGTGGAGGAGGCGCAGGATCGGAGCTAGGCAACGGCCCTGTGCTGGAGTGGGGTGAGGCGGCTGATGGCAAACCCTAGAAGCACTGGGAGACAAAAGACGGGGTGATTTCGCAAAAAGGATAGGGCACACGGGGGGTTTTGTGAAAAATGTATAAGTGAACTTTGGGCTTCCATTTTCATCTGCATGAATCTTAGCTGTATAAGATAGATCCAATGGCCCTGTTTCACGTTTGTATATTACAATTGAATAGCTCATTTATACTATATATATATATATATATATATATATATATATATATATATATATATATATAATAAATAACAAGGGCACCATGGTATCTGGGCATCAAGTCTCCTTGCCTTTGGATTGCTTTTAGATGCGTACTAGTGTGATTGAAACTTTCCATCCATGATTGATTTAACATGCCCGATATATTACATACCATTGCACTAGCACGCATCTAAAAGCAATCCAAAGGCGAGAGGCTTGATGCCCCATTTCAACGTTATATATATATATATATATATATATATATATATATATATATATATATATTATTTGTTATATTTCAACGTGATGCAAGACAAGGAAGAAGTAAGATACACCAACCCTACAGGACCACCTGTCAACTTGGGGGTCCCACCAACAGCATGACAAGTTGGCAACCAGGCTTGCCTACCTCACATGTAATCGGGACACCGTGCACTGAGAGTACTTTAAGTGTATTGAACCGATATTGATTTAAAGTTATGTCATGTAAGTGTTTTAGGAACTAAGTTTATTTTTCTCTAATATACACTATAACACGACCAACCTTTGCCGACACTTTCTAAAGTGGGGAAAGGGTACCTTTCCCGACAGATAGCCTCCTACCAAATGTTTTGCCGACAATTTAGAAAGTGTCGCGGTACAAGCGATCATGAAAGTTTTGCCGACAGTTAAAACAATCGCCGACAGTTAAGGTGTAGCCAAATGGTGGACCTACGCCGACAGTTAAAATCTTTGCCGACAGTTAAATCTACGCCGACAGTTAAGACCTACGCCGACAGTTACTACCTTTCCCGACAGTTTGTATGTTGGCGAAATCGTTTCCAAGGCATTTTATGAAACATGCCCTTATCAGCAAATAAACTGTTGGCAAAACTATATAACAGATATAGATATCAATACAATTTGGATAATTTCACAAATCCACTTTTGTTTATAGAGAAGACATCACATTGAGCAAATCCACATGATTTCATAGAAATAATATATTAGATCTTCCATACATACATCAATTGGATATATAGCAAGTCAAGTGATGATCACAGTACATAGAGCCATGCATATACAGGTCCAGGATATAGATGAGGTACTAGCAGACTTATATAGACATATACTAAAAGTCTTGTGCTAAATGATTATGGCTAAAGCTAAGAGATCAGAAGATCATGACTTGGGCACAAAAGTGTCATTCAGACTTCCATATGTTTGGCCTACATGATAGTAGGTGCAGACAAAAGAACAGTAACAGCAATTCATGTCTTGTTGCAAAATTCTTGGACACTTGAATACTTCTTTCCTTGATTCTTGGACACTACAAAGAATCACAAACCAAAACATACTCAAACACAAGCTTGCTCCACAAAAGGTTGCCAACCCAAAATACTTGCAACACCATATAGCTTAAGTACCTAACATGAAAAAAGGGTGAATCATCAAGGCAATGTGCTCTATACTTTAAATTTGTTCTATACAATTCAAACAGTTTGGATCACATATAAGTTGAACTCAAGTAAAATACCTTCGAGCTATGAAGGCCTTCTTGTACCACCACCTTTTGAATGTCTGCAGTGACTTCTTGTCATCCTTCATCTAGTAGAAAACAAATATATTACTAATTAGTAAAATATAATAATCTTTTTTTCAAGAATATAGAGAGGTTAGACCATTACTCTGTCATGTGGCCATGCAATGCATCTCCCACGAGCCTCTACAATGGTGGTGACCCCTTCATATGGACGAGGCATTACAGCGTTCCTCATAAACACATGATTAACAACCACTTCACAGAACTGCACGCCAAGAGGAGTACCCCCCACAATAGCCCTTGGGTTCTTTGTTTGAATGGTAGCCTTTGCCACAGGAACATCATAGGGCCTTACTACATTATATAGTATCACATCTCTTCCACCCTAAAGCATAAAATATATTTTAGAACAACGTACATATCTATTAGCACCTCCATAGTTGACAAAGACACCACTCAAGTCAAGCAGTTTGGAATAAATTTGCACTTAGAAAATAAACTTTGTCCATGATTTTGGCAATTACCTCATTATGTCGCTCCTCCGAAGGACCACTCGCCTATTCAGAATCATGTCATCATCACCATATAAGTGCATATCATCCATATCATCCCCTGCATATGATCTAGCATCGTGTTCTTGTTCTTCTTCATGTACTTCTTCATCATGATGAGTTGGTGCAGCCCTTAAGTTCTACATCAAAGCAAAACCATTAAACAGCTATTGCACTAACAAAGAAAAAAATATAAGAGATAAAGGTTAACAGTTACCACCTGTGGTGTATTATTAGATCCATGGGGAGTGCTACTAGCATTTTGAAAGGATAATTGTCGCTGCATCCACCTATCCATTGTTTCTTGAAGTTTGTCTAGACGATTTGTTAGATCTTCTACTTTCTTATCAGATTGCCGACGAGCTTCTATCTCCATTTGAAGCCTTGTTGATGTGTATTTTCTAGCTCCAGGCATTTCCAAATCAGCTGGACTTGGCCCCAAACCCACAACCCGAACATATCCATTCTTCTCTGGCCCACAAACATGGGAATAAGCATCACCTTCCTGGATACTCTTGTCTTTCAATGCAGGATTATCTCTAATTGCATCTTGAAGTGCATTCTGGTGCAAATAAAAATTTGAGCAAAATATGATGAGTCTATATGTAATAAAAAGCAGTGAGTTATTCAGCACTCTAAAATTAGCATGTTAGCATGTCAACAATCTCATCCCAATGCATGTTAGCATGCATGGACATGATTCGTTCTAGGCACAAGCGATGGCATAAGAAAGTGTTGTGTTTATCACACTTACAATTGTTCTTGCAGCTCCTTTATGAGGTACTCCATTGTTGTGTGTGTGAGTTTTGATGAACAATTCATCTCTACGAGGGGGACGCCCTAGCTCCTCACCCCAAACCATTAATGTTATTGTAGTTACATGATATGAAGAAAGGGAGAACAAGCTAACAAGATACGTTGCATACCAGTTCATTACCAACACGTGCATGACTCTTACTCCCAGTTGTATGGTTTTGGGTCAGCTTTGAACGATTTGCTTTCCCCCTCAAAGAACGGGCCTAATAAATTATTTCATGTTTATAATTCAGTGGCACATACATTTTGAAAATGAGAAAGCAATTTGTAGCTTACAGTGCCTCCGAGACCCCAATGATCAATTAGCCACTTCAGTCATCCTCATGAACTCACATCGCACATAGCAAGCGCTTCATCATCTTCCTTATCATCATCATACACCTTTTTCAATTCTGATTTAAACTCCTTCCATTTTGTAGCTCATTGTCTTCATAAACCAATTGAAGACACGGTTGTCTATTTGCCAATATAGCTATACAAACACAAAAATTAAGTTAGAACTCAATCACATGACTACAGAGGTACATTTGCAAAGCTTATACTCGAGACTGTGCATCTGTCCAAAGCTTATACTTTTGGCGCGATGCACCTTCCTCCAATCATCATGTGCAATTGGGAAACCCTTTGTTCTCACAAGTGTCCCAATGAAGTTAGCAAATCTAGTGCCTGATGGTCCACAAGGTTGACCATGTTCATTGACATCCATTTGGAGTTTAGGCTTATTTTGCCTTGCATAGATATCAGCCTTTTTAGTAGGTCCTCGAACATTTTTTTGGGCTGTTCAGGAGCATCTGGAAAACAAATATAGCATAGTACACCCAACATAAGCATATATGATGCATTGCATTATGAGCTGCCACAACATAGAGAAAAATACCTTCATTAGGCTGATGTTCAGGATGTTCATTCACAGCCTCCCTATCAACATGTGGGGCACTTATTCTAGAGCTGGATCGTAAGTTACGTCCAATTGCAGCTGCGGTTCCCTCAACAGGAGTATGGCTAGGTGTCTTCATTTGGGGACAACAATTATTTTAGATTTATATAGACATTTCATAGAGAAAACACTATATAGGAGAACATTACAGATTGTGCTACACATTTCAGATTTATATACAGATCTACACTTATATTTCATATTTATATACAGATGCATATAGGAATACATACCTTTCTCTTTCTCTTTGCTTGTTGCAATGAGTTAACTTCTTGTGCAATGGACCGAATATTCAGTTCTTCCATTCTCTGCATATTTCTCATGATGTGTTCATTCCTTTCATTTTCATACTCGCTAGGCTCCACGGCTTTTCTTTTCCTCCCTGCATTTGACATCTTTTCTCCTGAAAAAAATAAAAATGAATTAGTATGTAAGCAATCAACAATTAGTTCACACCAACAAAGCAATTATGTCAACGAAAAAACTGCACAACACCAGCAACAATTGAAGGCTTTTGAGACTTACTTCCTCTTTCTTTCAGCAACAATGATTCCATCTATATCAGACCTTACATGTACAACATCTCCAAAAAGACCACTGAGATCAACATTTGTATCCAAATCAGGCATCGGGTTACATATTTCATTCTCATGCTCCATATCATAAAGATCACGTGGTTTTGACTGGACAACAGCATACCAATCTGTTTCAACAGCTTCTTTAACATAGTAAACCTGTACGACTTGTGATGCCAAGATAAAAGGTTCATCTAACATTTTTCTCCAGTATTGAATAAATGCTTTAAATTAACAGTTGTAACCCCAAATTGATCTTTTTTTACCCATTTATCTTGTATGCGGTTGTCCACCCAATCACATTTAAACAGAACTACATTTCCTTTGTTGCGATAGTTTAACTCAATGATTTCTTTGATGTTGCCATAGTATATCTTGTTTCTCATTACTGGGGTCACATTGTTTCCTTTTTCAAAGCAATAGGTCTGGGCAACCAAAGCTACTCCACTGCCTTGAATTGGTCTACCCTCATCATAAGAGGACGTATGGAATTTAAATCCATTAATGGCATAGCTATTGTACATTGTTGCAATCATGAAAGGTTCATTTGCCAAAATGTGTATCTCTTCCGGTACTTGTACACCACTTTCAACTAACCCTTCCACCTGGAAATATCACATTACTTATGGTTAATTTAAGTGTATTATATCTGAACAGAGCATGTTAATCATGCCTTTACTTACATGCTTTCTAAACCAATCATGAAACGTTTCATGATGGATACAATTGATTTCTCGCTGATTGCTGCGACCAATCGAGGAAAGGTACTCAATATGTTTGCTGCAAAGGTGTGTTACCCATTGAGCAATATATAGATAACAAGAGAAATGCAATATGTAAAATAGTGTGGATTGCTTACCTCAAGTATGGTTCCATATTATCATAGTTGAACAATACATATCTATGAGCTTGAACCCAAGTCTTGTAGTCTAAGGATACGGTGCACTTGCCACTCAAAGCTTGCCCTGTGCTTTGGAAGAATGGCGTAGTAGACATTTCATAGTCCATACTTTCACCATTTCCTACTTGCCCAGTCTCACAGCCTTTTAAAAATTTGGAGCAGAAGGTAAGACTCTCATCAAATTTGTAGGCCTCACAAATTGATCCCTCTGGATGACTTCTAGTACGAACAGAGCCCTTGCACTTCATCAAATACCTATGAAGTAACAGTTTTAGTGTGGAATCTAACTACAAATACGTTGCAAATAGCTATTGAAAATAGTTTAATACCTCTCTACTGCCCACATGCTACGATAGTGTACAGGACCAGCAAGTCTTGCTTGAGCAGGCAGATTCACCATCAAATGTACCATGATATCAAAAAAAGATGGCAGAAATATAGTCTCAAGGACACTTAGTGTCTCAGCTATTTCAGCCTCTAATTTTTGCATATCACTAATACGAATAGTGGGTGAGTAGATCTTCTTGAAGAAATTGCTCACACGAATTATTGCCATGACCGACTTTTTGGCAATATATTACGAACAATGAGGAAGTAAGTGTTGCAACAATATATGGTTGTCATGGCTCTTTAATCCAATTATCTTCTTCTCCTTAACATGCACATTACGGCGTATATCAGATGCATAACCATCTGGGAACTTCACTTCCTTCAATACTTGGCAAAACAATTTCCTATCATCAGGACTCATTGTATACTGTGCTGGAGGTAAATAGAACCTATCTCCTACACTAACAGGATGAAGATCACTTCTAATGCCAAGTTGTTGTAGGTCCATGCGAGCATTTAAGTTATCCTTGGATTTTCCATCAGTGTCCAAAAGTGTGTCAATAATATTCTCACACACGTTCTTTCCTATGTGCATAACATCAAAATTATGTCGTAGCAGTAGGTCTTTCCAATATGGCAACTTAAACCAAATGGATTTTCTTTTCCAAACAGTTGGTGGCTCATTATCTCTCTTGCGTGGTCGCTTGGATGGCTCCTCTGTAGTTGGATTGCATGGACGCTTCGCTGGCTTCTTGGTTATTGGGTCCTTTCCAAAGGTTGTGCATATATTGGCTGTCAGCTCCAATATTTCCTCTCCACTAAGTGGTCTAGGTGCTGGCCTAAGTTCTGTAGTACCATCAAATGAATCTGCATCAAACCTAAATTTATGTTTGGCATCTAAGAATCTGCGATGGCCCATGTAGACACACTTGCCTCCCTGTTTCAATTGGAAAGAATATGTATCTAAGTGGCATTCAGGACAAGCAACTTTGCCAGAAGTAACACATGCCACCAAATAACCTAGACCTGGAAAATCAGATATGGTGCAAACTATGGCAGCACGCAGTTGGAAGGATTCACACTTAGAAGCATCATATGTTCTTACACCATCAACAAACATATCTACCATATCATCCACCAAATGCTCAAGATAGACATCCATATCACCACAAGGTGCCTTAGGTCCAGGATCAACAAGGAGAGGATGAAATTTGATTGCTTCATACACTTCCAAGGTGGAAGGTTATATGGGATCGAATAACGTGCCAAATGCTATAAGTTGATTTCATGGTCCTAAAAGGATTAAAGCCATCGCTAGCTACAGCTAGTCTAAGATTTCGACTCTCGAGGCAAATTGTGGATGCTTAGAGTCAAAATCTTTCCAGAAAGGAGCATCACCGGATGCCTCAAAGAAACCATCCTTCGTATGTCCTTCATCATGCCACCTTGTGTCACTTGCTGTTTTTGAGCACATAAAATACCTCTGCAGCCTTTTCTTTATAGGAAAGTAACGTAGAACTTTCTTAGGAACCCTATGCACACGTTTTCCATTAGGACTACTCTTTTCTGATTTCCATCTTGAAGTGTTACATGTTGGACAAACATTTTTCTTTGCATGGTCTTTCCAAAACAGTATGCAGTCATTCTCACATGCATGAATTTTCATGTACCCAAGACCTACGCCTTTTACTATTTTTTTAGCTGCATTGAAGTTTTTAGGAAATGATCACCCTTCAGGTAAGACATCCTTAAGTAACTCTAGTAGCATGTCGAAGCTTTTGTTACTCCATCGCCCAACGAATTTGATATGGAGTAATCTTACAATGAAACGTAGCTTCGAGTACTTGCAACCTGGATATAGTTCCTTGCCAGCATCTTCTACCATCTTGTAAAAAGCTTCCATATCCTCATTGTGCTGCCCCTCGTTCACTTCTAAGTCCCCCATGACATCTAAACCCCCCGCTACGTCTTGAAGTAAACCAGAAATATCATCCTCTTCATTTGGGTTCCCTACTTCTACCCTTTCAGATTGTCTACTATTTGTGAAAAAACTGGAATTGGGTTCACCATGATTCACCCATGTTATATATCCTTCCGTAAATCCCTCACATATCAAGTGCTCATGTACAGTACTACGGACCCTCCAACAAGAGTTTTTACATGCCTTGCAGGGACACAAAATCTGATTTCCTTTTGCTGAATTACTAAAGGCAAACTCTAAAAACATATCCACTCCTTCTCTATACTCAAGGGTTTGCCTACACATAATTATCAACATATTAGACCAAACACCGTATGTATGCAGATTCTAGTATATAGTCATAGGTTTATAATGTACCTAGGCTGATCCATCCATGTTTTATCCATGACGCACCTTTTACAAAATGCAGTGTCAAAATCATCACATCACATATCACACACAACCTGCAATTTTATGGCAAATGCAGAGACAACATTCACAAGAAAAGAAAAGCATACCAATCAAGCAATGATAGTAGAAAAGCTGATGAAGACTAGAAGGTCAACTTGCTCGAGCTCCTCAGAGAGAATATTGCCAACGCTAATTAATCACACAAGGCAATACAAATAAGTCGAAAACTTTAGCACAAGTATTCATACAAGTTCTATATTAGCATAGTTAACTTTTGGAGCGATAATAATTCTAAGTACTCAAGCCATTAGTTACTCTTATGCCACTACTGCTCTATACTACCTACTAGAGACTATAAACTTCTTTTGAACTATGCATGTTCCCCAGCAACAATACATAAGATAGATTGCTTGCTGTTCATCTGTTCTTCAATTCTTATGCATGGGTCCAACACAAATATTTAAACAACACAGTATCACAAGATTTGTTCAAGGTTTCATTTTCAGTTATGTATCCATTCTAGAAATCATGCCCCAATGTTACCTTTGTGCCGGACATAGTAGCCCCAGGCAAATAGGACTTTGGGATGCAAAATTTTAATAAATTTGAATATTGACTAGAAATCACTTGTCAAAATTCTAGGACAATAGCTCCGATTCAAGCTTGAAACAACAATCTGTTAAGTGTCCGATCGATGTACATATTTGGGAACATATGTCCGATTGGAAAGATCATGACATATGTGTTCAGTAGCGCAAATGCAGAGGAAAACAATATACACCGATCACTGATTAGACAATATATAAATCAAAATTTTCAACAAGCACCACATCTATATTGTTATTACAGGTTGTTGACTGTTGACCATACTCAATGGTGAGACACATACGTTTGATGAAGTGCTCAAGTAATAAGGAGAGCAACAAGTCCCTTGGTCTGCATTGAGGCCAAAAACAAACATGCATAGAGCATCAAGACTCCTGTACAAACAGCACAAACGTGGAAGAAAATTGGGTGGAGCATGGCTCCAGACCTGCTTCCAGACCTGTGGCTCGGTGAGTGGGGACGGCGGGTGCGGGCGGCGGCTCGGCGGGCGTGGCGCGGCAAATCCAAGACGGTGGCGGGTGGGGCGGCGCCTCGGTGAGTGGGGCAGCGGCTTGGCAGGTGGGGCGGCGGTGCGGGCGGCGGCTCGGCGGTGCGGCGCCGGCAGATCCAAGACGGTGGCGGGTGGGGCGGCGCTCGGTGAGTGGGGTGGCGGTGCGGCGCCGCAGATCCAAGACGGTGGCGGGTGGGCGCGGCTCGGCAGAGGGCGGCGGCAGATCGGAGGACGACGCGGTGGGGCGCGCGGGCGGCGCGGGGCGGCGGTGGGGCAGCACGGGGGGGACGGCGGCGGAGCGGAGGAGAGTGGGGGTGGCGGGTGTCGGCGCTGAGGACCGAGCGCGACTGAGGGAGTGAGTGAATGGGTGGCGGCGGCTGTGTGCGAGCAGTTGAAATTAGGGTTGAGGTTTCACGGCAGCGTCGGCCCAAATTTTTAGCTCCCGCGTATGGTTTTTTTGCCTTCCGTCTCCCGCGCAGTACATGTACAGTTGGCGTCTATTTTGGTGCTAGGTGTACTCCTTTGACGACACTTAGATAGTGGTTTGTTTAGGCTACAACGACACTTGTTTTGTCTAACAACTTTAGCCGACACTTTTTCTGTCAAAAGGAGAAACGCCGACACATAACATGTAGCCTTACAGTATTATTGGCGACAGTTTATTTGACACTAAAAAGTTATACAATTGCCAACACATAATGTGTAGTTAAAACCCTTGATTTACCAACACATAATTGTAGGGAAAAGTGGGTCATGGTGTAGTGATATTGAACCGATTTCTACTAATAACTAGGATCCATGTTACATTAAAAAACCACAAAATAATAATATCCTCTTTCAACCACACTCTCTCCTATGTAGTTATTTAATACTTATATGAATTATTTAATACTTTGAATCAATTGTTAAGTAGAGTCCGGTTTCATGCATTTTTTGTTGGAATCGATCCCTCCAATGTATTAAATTGATTCAATATCTTCTCTCTCCCCTCATTTGAACTAGTTAAAACATAATATTAGAGATGGTCTAAGGACACAAAGGGCGCTTTAAGTGCCTCTGACTTCTTTCAGAAGGCATAAGCCATTTAGGACACGATAGCTTTTTAATTTTGGTTTTTATTTGCCTTTTACTATCTTTTTGTTTTTTGTTTTTTCTCTTACTTTTTGCATTGACGGTAGAGATATAATGTTGTTATTTATTTATTTAAGCAATTTAGCAAAAATTAATCGTTGCTATATTGTAATTTTAGCTAAAAGTTAATAACAAAAAGTCGGAAGCTGCAGCCATTGGAGCAGAATGAAAATCATCAAATCCGCTAGTGCTTGTGGGTCCATATTGTCCCTTGCATGCATTGAAAAGCCGAGATGGCTTTGGATTCATGAATGTGGGCTGGAAAAAGGAGGTATTTTTCCATGCTTTTGATTGAATGATTGGGGCATTAGGAAATGCGCCAAGATCAATTGATCAGAGGGAAGAGGCTTTTGTACGCTGGCAAAAGTGAATAATTTTGTCCTAACTTCAGAGCTGTTCATATATATTGTTGCCGATAGTTTTTAGCTAAAAATAAATAGTAATATTTAAAAAATGGTTTTAGAAGAAAAGAAACAAGTGATAAGAAAAATAGAGAGAAACATATACACAAAACAAAAGTAAGAGTAGTAATGTATGTGATATTTCTGTACCCTACTGCTTTATTTTTGGAATGAAACAGAAAGAAAAAAGAAGCCGCGTGTTAATTTGGAGAGAACTGGCTGTTTTCCTTCATCTCTTACGGGGTCTATGTTTAGTCTTTTTTTAATGAAGCCTTTTGTGTTCACCGTACACACCCTTTGGGTTTACGTCACGTGGAATTCTGTTAACGAGACCACTGCTGTGACTTGGGCTTAAACGGCTACACACATGACACATCAGAGAGACACATAGACCGAGTGAGAGAGCTCAGAGAGGCGATGGAACCTTGGCCGCTGTCATCCCTCGTTGCGCCGGCCGCTGCCGCAAGACAAGATCCTCCATCCTCTAGCGATTCTTCTAAGATCATATAGTCGTAAATTTTATTGTGATCACTTTTTGGTCATAGAAATTTCTATGGAAAATTTATCTCCAACCAACATGTCTATGACAATGAACTATATTGTCGGTTCATCTGACAAGACGGTTAGAATATGCATTTATCTACTAACCACACACGGTCTCTCTCTGACAACAATAGCTACATGGTGAACGGATTTTTACGTCTCTCTGATAGTAACTTCCGTCAGGCAGTTATCATCCGAAGCGTTAAGGCGTCTTCTGACGTAGAACAACTGTCGTTGCTTCACTGGCTATATAAAGGTTAACGTCAAAGGGAGAAGGGGAGAGAGGGCTAGCCATTCGTATAATTCTCTGTTGTAATTCTTTTTTTATTGATTAGCAATTACACAGGACGTGGGGTTATTACTCTCTCAGGAGAATGGCCGAACCTGGATAAAGTTTCCCGTGTCTTTACTCTGCATGTGCATACTCTAGGTTTATTGAGAGAATCCCTGAATCCATACAAATTATACGTAAAATCGATATTAAAATATCGACAACCATTTTGATAGAATGTTCTTGAGTTCATGGTTTCGAGTCTCCATGCACATGGAGCCCTAAGTCTTGGTTATGTTATGTTTATCGGTGATTTGCAATTAGTTGTCATGTTTATGTGTGATATGGAATCCGTTGTCACATTGCTGTTATTCTATATATTAATTGTCATTGTTTGTAGTGATATAAATAGAAAAGGTGCTGCTAAAAATTTTTATTAACAACGTCTATTTAAGAAGGTAAACATGTAGTGGTCGCATCCAGATCGTAAGAAGGTCCGGGGTATTACAGCGATCGAACGGGTTTCTGGGCTGATCCTGTTTTTGGACTGGCTCACACCTGAGATCAGGCCCGTCGCTAGTTGCAACAAATAGTCAAGAGATGTGGCATGAAGTGACATGACATGGCCCACCACTTCCTTTCACAGGTCACGGCGTGGAAGAGTTATTCATAGGTCACGGCCACCTTTCATGTCCTTTAGGATCACTGTCATGTGAAATCATGAGGTCGGGATTTTCAATAGGGCCTATCTAGAATAGTGAAATTCACATGAAATGCTTCAATTATTCGATCATAATCCGATCGTAACATTCATCGCTAGCAAATAAGACTGGCAACATGAGGAGCTAGTTGAGTGCCACATCTCTGCAGAATTCCCGGGTTTAGGACATATAGTCTTGCTTGCTTACCTCACTAAGAAATTATGCATCAGTTGTTATTATCTCACTTTTGTATATATGAGAAAAGAATGATTGCTTCTAGTTAAACAGGGCAAATTTTCCCTTGATTTCATTTGGTTTTCCAATCCAGTGAAGTAATTTTTTCTATCAGTTTTGTCGTGAGTGAATTTATACCTTAGCATGCGCCAAGTTTATTTGTGTCAGTTTAGTCATGATTCACTGTTGAGTAATTGAGTGTTTTTTTTTTCCTTTGTGAGTACTCAAATTTGTGACTCTCAAATCTGTATCTAATTGATCTCCTTCCTCTCCCTTCTCTCCTATATAAACCCACCTTCTTCCAACCCTAACAAAACCCTAGCCCCCACCACCACTACTACCCACCACAGCCACGTCGCTGCTGCCCTCCGGTGAGTCGCTGCCCTGCTAACACTGCCGGATCCCCCTACGTGGGTATCAACGCCAAGGATGTTACTGGTTCCGCCCGCTATCTCTCCCTCCACCGCTGCCACCATCTTCCTTATCTTCAGTGAGCTCCTACTCCCCCACGTCACCCTCTTTCCTTATCTTCGATGGCTACCGCTGTTGGATATTACACTACCCCTCGCTGTCTCCTAACCACTCCCTTCTCATCGTCCCCGCCAACCTCCACCACAAACCGGCCTCCTCCCTGTAGCTGGCAAAGCTCCCTGCACAAATCGCAATGTAAATTGGAGGGATAGAAATTTGAGTACTCCTTAGCAATCTCCTTTATATCCATGAATAGCTGGTAATGCACAAGAGGGGCAAATTGATTAACTTGGCCGCGATGAATGCACGAAGGGGTGCGTTGACTTGAAACTCTCTATTTGTTTCTTTTTTCTTGATGGATTTCTTGTGTTTCATTCGTGTTTTTTCTACGTATTAGTTCATATTTTTTTGGTGTAATTGTTGTCTTTTCGGAATTTATACTCCCCTTGTATCCATTCCCCATCCTATATTCTCTACCACTACCATGCTCTGCATGTCGTGCTAGATCTGTGATTTTCGCTGTTGTTGTTGTGGATTTTGTGCATTCCTTGTTTTGTTTGGCTGGAGATGTGTCGTGCATCCGTGCCGCTGAGGCTCTCTGCTCTGCTGCCCTCTGCTGTGTGCTCTGCTGCTCTCTTCTCTAGTGCTGACCTCAATAATTTGATGTTTAACGCATGCCTTTACGTTCGCCTTATGTCACCCAGGTGACAATTAGGCGACGACCTAGTCGACTTGTGGACAAGGCTCCTGTTAGGTGCCACCATGGAGAGCGTTGCAAGAGGGGTGCTGAGCCCTGTCCTCAGGAAGTTATCGACGCTGTTGGAAAAGAAGTACAATAGTCTAAAGGGAGTGCACGACGAGATCATCTCCCTGAAGGATGAGCTCAGCAGCATCAATGCTCTGCTCCTTAATTGCCAAGAGATGTGGCATGAAGTGACATGACATGGCCCACCACTCCTTTCACAGGTCACGGCCACCTTTCATGTCCTTTAGGATCACTGTCGTGTGAAATCATGAGGTTGGGATTTTCAACGGCGCCTATCTAGAATAGTGAAATTCACATGAAATGCTTCAATTATTCGATCATAATCCGATCGTTACATTCATCGCTAGCAAATAAGACTGGCAACATGAGCAGCTAGTTGTGTGCCACATCTCTGCAGAATTCCCGAGTTTAGGACATATAGTCTTGCTTGCTTACTAAGAAATTATGCATTAGTTGTTATTATCTCACTTTTGTATATATGAGAAAAGAATGATTGCTTCTAGTTAAGCAGGGCAAATTTTTCCTTGATTTCATTTGGTTTTCCAATCCAGTGAAGTAGTTTTTCCTATCAGTTTTGTCGTGAGTGAATTTATACCTTAGCATGCGCCATGTTTATTTGTGTCAGTTCAGTCATAATTCTCTGTTGAGTAATTGAGTGTTTTTTCTTTGTGAGTACTTCAATTTGTGACTCTCAGATCTGTATCTAATTGATCTCCTTCCTCTCCCTCCTCTCCTATATAAAGCCACCTTCTTCCACCCCTAATGAAATCTTAGCCACCTTTACCTTAGACCCCACCACCGCTACCACCCACCACAGCCACGTTGCTGCTGCCCTCCGGTGAGTTGCTGCACCACTAACACCACCCAATCCCCCTACGTGGGTACCAGCGCCAAGGACGTTACTGGTGCCGCCCGTCGTCTCTCCCTCCACCTCGACCATCGCTACCACCATCGTCCTTATCTTCAGTGAACCTCTACTCCCCCGTGTCACACTCCTTCCTTATCTTCGGTAGCTACCACCGTTGGATATGACACCACCCCTCGCTGCCTCCTAACCATTCTCTTCTCATCATCTCCGCCAACCTCCACCACCTACCGGCCTCCTCCTCCTTGTAGCTGGCTAAGCTCCCTGCACAAATCACAAGGCAAATTGGAGGGATAGAAATTTGAGTACTCCTAAGGTAAGAAAACACATTAGTACTCCTTAGCAATCTCCTTTATATCCATCAATAGCTGGTAATGCTCCTTGTAGCTGGCTAAGCTCCCTGCACAAATCACAAGGCAAATTGGAGGGATAGAAATTTGAGTACTCCTAAGGTAAGAAAACACATTAGTACTCGTTAGCAATCTCCTTTATATCCATCAATAGCTGGTAATGCACAAGAGGGGCAAATTGATTAACTTTGGGTAATCCATTTCTGGACGCAATGAATGTACGAAGGGGTGCGTTGACTTGAAAGATGAAACTATCTATTTGTGTTCTTTTTTCTTGATGGATTTCTTGTGTTTCATTCGTGTTTTCTCTACGGATTGGTTCATATTTTTTTTGGTGTAATCGTTGTCTTTTCGGATTTTATACTCCCCTTGTATCCATTCCCCATCCTATATTCTCTACCACTACCATCCTCTGCATGTCGTGCTAGATATGTGATTTTCACTGTTGTTCCTGTGGATTTTGTGCGTTCCTTGTTTTGTTTGGCCGGAGATGCGTCGTGCATCCGTGCCGTTGATGCTCCCTGCTCTACAGCCCTCTGCTGTGTGCTCTGCTGCTCTCTTCTCTAGTGCTGACCTCTATAATTTGATGTTTAACACATGCCTTTACGTTCGCCTTATGTCGACTTGTGGACAAGGCTCCTATTAGGCGCCACCATGGAGAGCGTTGCAACAGGGGTGCTGAGCCCTGTCCTTGGGAAGCTATCCACGCTGCTGGAAAAGAAGTACAATAGTTTGAAGGGAGTGCACGACGAGATCATCTCCTTGAAGGATGAGCTCAGCAGCATGAACGCTCTGCTCCTGAAGCTGGCAGACATGGATGACCTCGATGTCCAGGTGAAGGAGTGGAGGAACCAAATCCGTGAGCTGTCCTACGACACCGAGGATTGCATTGACGACTTCACATACTGCGTCGATCATGGCCCCAGTTGGCCTCACGACATGAAGGATTTCTTGCGGAATAGCATTCACAAGCTAAAGACACTTGGTGCTCGCAATGAGATTGCCAACCAGATTCGAAAACTGAAGGCTCGTGTTGATGATGCAAGTGAGCGACGCAAGAGGCACAACTTCGATGGGGCCACCTCAAGTTCTAGAGTGGTGGTGCCCATCGACCCTCGTTTACCGGCTCTCTATGCAGAGGCAGAAAGTCTAGTCGGTACTGATGAACCAAGAGAAGAGCTTATCAAATGGTTAACTGAAGGGGAGGGGATTATGATGCAAAAACTGAAGGTGGTATCTGTTGTTGGACTTGGAGGGCTAGGCAAGACTACTCTAGCCCGTCAAGTTTATGATAAAATTGGAGAACAATTTGATTGTAGAGCATTTGTTTCGGTGTCCCAAAAACCTAACATGAGGAACATATTCAGAAAAATACTCATTGATGTAACCGGGAGAAAGAGTAATCCAAGCAAAGATGCATATGACGAGGATCCAGGCATAGAAACATATGACGAGGAGCAGCTCATCAACAAATTGAGGGAATTCCTCAACGATAAAAGGTAGTACAAACCTTTCCATGATAATTTTGTTCAAGATAATTTCTGCTGCCATATCCCTATTTTGGTTACCAGATACTCCAACTTACTGTTTAGAGATGTATTAACATTTTCAACTTTAGACATGTCTCATGCACTATCTGCATCAAGTATTTGTGATTTCTTTTGAGCCTTAGGAGTCTAGATCTGAGAGAGAAGGGGAGAGGGAGAGAGGCCACCGACCGTCGGATTGCGTGGAGGAGGAGCCGGCCATGGCTGTTCGTCGGTGAAGTCTGCGGTGGCGGCGATCTCCCTGGCGGTGGTGGGCGATGTCTCCCTGGGACTGCGAACGGCGGCGGTGGAACTTCCCGCCGCTGGCTGCGCACCCTCTACGATCGGTCTAGGGTTTGTCGGGTGGGGATGTACGGCTCAGGCGAACCTCGTAACCCGAGCCGCCGGCCCCCCACCCTCTATTTATTGCGCAGCGCGATGGGGGCCCATCAGCCAGTGGTTGGGCTGAGCGCCCCCGATCAGGGCGCGGATCAAGGCCCGATTAGCCGTTGGGCTAATCGGTTGAGATCATTCTAACATTCTCCCCCTTGATCTCAATCTATGCTTTATCTTTAATTACTTTTGACTTTACTCATTCCATCACAGATTAGTACATAGAACATGTCTCATCGTCACGGTCAATCGCCGATAGATTCAACAGCTACAATACACCTCTCTGTTCTGAAATAGTTACTTTAATCTTTTGGGCCATCTTTTAGTCCAGGAATCATAGGCTTTCCCTTAAACCCATACCGGCTACATGTTCTCTGAACACGTTGGGTGGTAAGCCTTTAGTAAGCGGATCCGCTAACATCTTTGCGGTACTTATATGCTCAAGACTTATAATTTGATCCCGAACTTTATCTTTCACAACATAGTACTTTATGTCAATGTGTTTGGCAGCACCACTTGACTTATTGTTGTGGGCATACGTTACTGCGGGTTCATTATCGCAGTACAACTTAAGTGGTCTATTGATGTCGTCAACCACTTTTAAACCGGGTATGAACTTCTTTAGCCAGTTCACCTGCCCCGTAGCCTCATAACATGCTACAAACTCGGCATACATTGTGGACGATGTAGTGACGGTTTGCTTAGAGCTTTTCCACAATATAGCTCCTCCAGCGAGAGTGAACACATATCCGGATGTCGACTTTCTATCATCTCCCGCATAATCAGAATCTGTATACCCCACTATATGGAGTGAATCTGATCTTCTGTATGTCATCATGAGGCCTTTTATTCCTTGCAAATAACGCAAGACTTTCTTTATCAATTTCCAATGTTCTATTCCAGGATTGCTCTGGAATCTGCCAAGTAACCCGGTAACAAACGCTAAGTCAGGGCGCGTACACACTTGAGCATACTGCAAGCTTCCGACAGCTGAAGCATATGGAACCGATTTCATTTGATCGAGCTCGTACTGGTTCCTGGGGCATTGAAAATCTCCATATCTGTCGCCCTTGACTATAGGTGTAGGTGAAGGACTACATTTATGCATACCAAATTTCTTTAAGACTTTCTCTATGTATGCCTTTTGTGACAGTCCCAATACCCCTTTGTTTCTATCTCGGTGAATTTGATCCCTAGAACGAACGAAGCTTCACCAAGATCTTTCATATCAAAGTTTGAGGACAAAACTTCTTTGTCTCCATGAGTGCATCGACATCACTACTAGCCAATAGGATATCATCCACATACAGGATTAGGAAGATAAACTTTCCATCTTTAAACTTTGCATAAACACAGTTGTCCTGTACATTCTCTTTAAACCCAAATTTTCTTATTGTACTGTCAAACTTCAAGTACCACTGTCTTGAAGCTTGCTTTAACCCATAAATCGATTTCTTTAGGCGGCATCCCATTCTTTCATTTCCTTCCACGACAAAACCTTTCGGTTGTGCCATGTAAACGTTTTCCTCCAAATCCCCATTAAGAAATGCCGTCTTTACATCCATCTGATGTAACTCTAAATCATAATGTGCTACTAATGCCATTATGATTCTGAAGGAATCTTTACATGAGACTGGAGAAAAGGTCTCAGTGTAATCAATCCCTTCTCTTTGCATAAAGCCTTTTGCCACAAGTTGCGCTTTGTATCTTTCTACATTCCCTTGGGAGTCAAGCTTTGTCTTGTAGACCCATTTACAGCCTACTGTTTTGGCTCCTTTAGGAATAATTTCCAAGTCCCAGACTTTATTAGCCTTCATGGACTTCATTTCCTCTTCCATGGCCTCAAGCCATTTTGAAGAATTTTCGCTTCTCATGGCTTCTTCAAATGAGGTGGGATCATCCTCCATTTGAAATTCCTCTGTATGATAAATCTGATAATCATCAGAAATAGCTGATCTTCTCACTCTTTGAGACCTCCTCGGGGCCTCCTCATTTGGTACGTCTTCTGTTTGAGGCTGTTGTTGCTCCCCCTCATCTGTGGCAATGGGTTCTATAGGATCCTGAAGAACATGTTCCTCATTCTCATTCATTATTGCCACAGGAGGAACAATAACAGGTGCTGGCACCACAGTGTCTTGCACCGTCGATGCAGCGACAGCAGGTAGTGTGAAGAATGGCTCTTGAATCATCGGAGTGGGCGCATACACCCGCTTCTCTTCAAGGTCAATCTCTCGAGCTACCATGCTCCCCCTCATCATTTCATCCTCTAAGAAGACAGCGTGTCTCGTTTCTACAAACTTTGTATATCTGTCTGGACAGTAGAAACGAAAACCTTTTGACTTTTCAGGGTAGCCAATGAAATGGCAACTTACTGTTTTGGGATCAAGCTTCCCAAGGTTTGGGTTAAATACTTTAGCCTCAGCAGGACTCCCCCACACACGTAAGTGGTTTAGTGAGGGAACTCTTCCTGTCCACAACTCGTACGGTGTTTTGGGCACCGACTTACTAGGCACTCTGTTGAGAATATGAATAGCGGTTTTCAACGCCTCCATCCATAAACTCAATGGCAGTGTGGAATAGCTCATCATGCTTCGCACCATATCCATCAGGGTACGGTTGCGTCTTTCAGCTACTCCATTTTGCTGAGGTTCGCCCGGTGTAGAATACTGGGCCACTATGCCATTTTCCTGTAAAAACCTTGCAAAAGGTCTAGGGACTTGTCCATATGGGGTATGTCGACCGTAGTACTCCCCCCCACGGTCAGATCGGACTATCTTAATCTTTAAATCGTGTTGGTTTTCAACTTCAACCTTAAATATTTTGAATTTATCCAAGGCTTCATTTCTTTCTTTGATTGGATAAATATATCCATAACGGGAGTAATCATCCGTGAATGTTATGAATGAGTCATAACCATCCACACTTGTCACAGGAAAAGGACCACAAATGTCTGTGTGAATAATTTGTAGAACTCCTGTGCTTCTTTTGGCGTCTTTCTTAATTTTCTTTACATATTTTCCTTTAATGCATTCTCTGCATTGTTCTAAGTCTGAGAACTCTAATGGAGGAAGAATATCATTCTTAACTAGTCTTTCTATTCTCCCCCTCGAAATATGGCCTAAACGACAGTGCCATAATTTCGACGACGCATCTAGAGTTCTCTTTCGTTTCCTGTTTACATTCGTAGACGAGGATTCATTCACTTTCTCGCACGCGACGTTCCCATTATCGCATACGACATTCACATCATCACGTAATGATAACAAATAAAGCTCATTTTGTAAGATGGCAAGACCAACACATTCTTTATTAAACATTATTTCACACTTGCCATTTCCAAAATGACAATCATAACCATCATTGTCCAAACATGAAACACTAATCAAATTCCTCTGTAAAGAGGGAACATAAAGAACATCTCTAAGTAAAAGAATGAAGCCATCAGCCAGCTCTAATGAAAGATCTCCAACGGCTTCAACTTCAGCTTGGACTCCATTTGCGACTTTAATGCATCTTTCTTTTCTTTGCGTAGTCCTCGTCGAACGGAATCCCTGTAAGGAATTAGCAACATGAACAGTTGCTCCTGAGTCAATCCACCAAGTAGATTTCGAATATTGCACATACAGGGATTCATTTATAAAGGTAATAATGTTCTCACATTTCTTTGCCATTATCATCTTTAAGTAATCAGGACAGTTCTTCTTGTAGTGTCCCGTCTTCTTGCAGTGAAGACACTGATCTTTGTCTACTGCAAACTTATTCTGTTGGGGCTGATGGACAGAGGCTTTTCCCTTGTTCTTTGAGAAGGAGTTACTGTTGAAGTTCTTTTTCTTGTTGTCTTTCACATAGTTGATAGAACCACCATGTGAGGATTTGATTCTTTCCTCCTCTTGCACACACATAGCAATGCACTTTTCTAAGTCCCATTTCTCGGGCTGCATGTTGTAGTTGACAACAAAGGTGTCAAACTCTTTTGGCAAGGAAGCAAAAACCAAATGAATAAGAACTCATCCTTGAGAGCCAAATACATTGGTTTAAGCTTGGATGCCAAGTTGCTCATCCTTAGTATGTGCTCTCTTATGCCACTGCCACCACCAGAGTACCTTTCTGTCACAAGCTGTTTAATCAGCTGTGTAGCATAAGTCTTTGAAGAGCCAGTAAACTGACTCTTTATTCTCTCAAGGTACTCTGTGACAGTGTCACACTCTGCGATTGAGCCCACAATTGCAGGCTCAATCGTGTTCTTTATCACAGCCAAACATTTCTTGTTGGCAGTGACCCACTTTTTATGATCAAGATCATATGACATCTTTATGGGAGCATAGTCCCTGTGCAGTGCGCCAAGCAAAGATCGACCTCATTTTCATCTCTCACCGGTGCCACAGGCTCTGTGGGACACGGTGTGGTGACTACCCAGTCCACCTCAGCCAAGATGAAGGCCAGGTCAATCTTTTTCTTCCATTCACCGTAGTTGTCTCCTTTGAGAACCGGGATATCCCTGATGTAGCCCATCAAAGAATATCCTCTTGAAACCACAATCCATATACAGTGAGAACATTTAAACATTAATAACAACAAAATTATATGCCTTATTTCCAACGTTGGTCAAAAATACGACATACAATTTTTATTTATACATTAAATCTACATCACCGTTGGGCAGAAATAGAAATAATGCATAAAATCATCAATTAAAAAATTATAATATTGTTATTATCAACGTTGGTCAGAAAATAACAATATCATTAATCTCTGGAAATTATATCTATTTTTCCAAAATTAAATTCTCCCGTTGGTTCGAATTTAATAATGAAAATTAATCAACATTAACTTTTGCAGCGGAAACATGAAATTATTCTAAAATTAACTTTTACTCAGAAGCATTAAAGCTGTATTCATCTAATCTCTGGAAAATTAACACGTTGGTGCAAAAAAATTCCAGAGATTTGATTCAAATTTCATTCAAAATTGCTTTTGTAAATAAATAAAATTCATTTAACGGAATTACTGTGCAAATGGCCATTTTGGCCCAACCCTTCGCAGCCGCGGCCCAAAAGACTTGTATTCAGCCCAAAAAAACGCGCAGACGATGACTGTCGGATCAAACCTCAAATGCATCAGACGGCCGAGGCGCGCAGTCGGCAGGGATATAACCCCCGAAAACCCTAACCCTAGCCCCATTTAGACCGGGTCCTCCCGAAAATCACGGCAGGTAGCGGCGTGCGCATGGAGCGGCGGGCTGCACGGCGGCGGTGTGCGCGCCACGGTCGGCGGCGCGCGGCGGCGGGCGGCGGCAAGCGGGCTCGTCCGCGCTTCGCGGCGCTGCGCGCGCGCGCCTTCCGCGCCCCTCGGCGGCGGCGGCGCTTCGCGCGCGAGCGCGGCGGCCTCGCTTCGAGCATCGAGCGGCGGGCGAGCGCGCCGCGAGGCGCTCCATCGTCGGCGGCGGCGGCGAAGCGGCGCGTGAAGCGGCGCGCGCGCGCCGCGAGGCGCCCATCGTCGGCGCGCGCCCGGGAGCAACAAGCGGCGGCGGCAGCCGTAAGTCTCCTCCCCGTTTTTGTGTTTGCTCTTCCTACCCCAATCCGAAAGGTTCTATTGATTTGGGAATTCTAGGCTTCGGGTGGGGCTGATTTTGGGGATCTTACATTAAGATTTCTACTAGAGATTCAACATTCCTCTCCTTCTAAATTCTAGCCGAGCCAACAAAAAAATCATGACCGAAACTGGAAAGGCTCTGATACCAATGTGATTTCTTTTGAGCCTTAGGAGTCTAGATCTGAGAGAGAAGGGGAGAGGGAGAGAGGCCACTGACCGTCGGATTGCGTGGAGGAGGAGCCGGCCATGGCTGTTCGTCGGTGAAGTCTGCGGTGGCGGCGATCTCCCTGGCGGTGGTGGGCGATGTCTCCCTGGGACTGCGAACGGCGGCGGTGGAACTTCCCGCCGCTGGCTGCGCACCCTCTACGATCGGTCTAGGGTTTGTCGGGTGGGGATGTACGGCTCAGGCGAACCTCGTAAACCGAGCCGCCGGCCCCCCACCCTCTATTTATTGCGCAGCGCGACGAGCCCATCACCGATGGTTGGTGGCGCCCCGATCGAGGCGCGGATCAAGGCCCGATTAGCCGTTGGGCTAATCGGTTGAGATCATTCTAACAGTATTTTGTTTCCTTAATGCATGTTCATGTCCATCAATTCGATCCTTGAATAATGTATATATCTACTAACCATGGGTTTTTGTATATTCCCTAACATACTTCTTTTGTAAAAAAAATAGGTATTTTGTCGTTATTGATGATATCTGGAGCACATTGGTATGGCCAACAATCAGATGTGCTCTACGTGAAAATAACCTCTGCAGCAGAATATTAATAACAACACGTATCATTTCTGTAGCGAGATCATGTTGCTCTCCTGACTACCATAATGTTTGTGAAATGAAAGCACTAAGCGACACTAACGCTGAAAAGTTATTTTTCAAAAGAATATTTGGTTCTGAAGATCATTGTCCTTCTGAATTAAAGGAGGTATCCAGTGAAATCCTAAGAAAATGTGATGGTCTACCATTGGCAATCGTTAGTATTGCAAGCTTGTTGGCTGATAAACCATGCACGAAAGAGCACTGGGAGAGGTGTCGGAATTCTATTGGTTCAGCACTTGAAAACGTTCCCAGTGTAAGCAACATGAAAAGGATTCTCTCTCTTAGTTATGACGACCTTCCCCACTATTTGAAGACATGCTTACTATATCTCTGTGCATATCCACAAGATTTTACATTAGGGAAGTATAATTTGGTAAGGAGATGGATGGCCGAAGGGTTCATCACTGCAAAAGTTGGGGAAAATTTAGTGGAAGTTGGAGAGTGCTATTTTAATGAGCTAATCAACAGGAGCATGATCATGCCAGAAGACATGCTATATGATGGTCAAGCTGAAGGTTGCCAAGTTCATGATATGATTCTTGATCTCATTGTATCTAAGTCAATTGATGAAAATTTTATCACATTATTTGGTAACCACAATCAACATGGTAAGGCTCGTCGACTGTCCCTTGATTTTCGTGGTCAAGAAGATATGATGATTCCGTCAACAATGGCTGTTTCCAAAGTTCGATCACTCGATATTCATGGGTCTGCAAAACACATGCCACCTCTCTCAGTCTTTCAAGCACTACGGGTGCTTCACATACAATGTAATGATAGGTTGGAAAATCATTATCTTGATGATATAGGGAGATTGTTCCGGTTGAAATACCTAGGGCTCTTTGACATGAGCATCAGCAAGCTTCCAGAGCAAATAGGGGAACTACAACAACTTGAGACACTAGAGCTAATAGATACTGCGATACAAGAATTACCCAGAAGTTGTTGGGAATCACTCCCTCTCTTGTTGGAAATCACTTCCTCACTCTTGGTGTTTTTCACAAACACTCACTAGCCTGATTCTTTTCTCTACTGGACACAAGAACAGGGGCTGGACAACACACACAGAAAACTGATTTTTGTTGACGCAGACACCATCTGGCTCTCGCCTTTATCCATTAATTTATAGACTAAGTACATGCAAGAGATAAGAACCTGGCCATCCACTAATGCCATATTCCTAAACTAATGCAACATGCAGGATGCATGCAAGTCACGACCTCCACCAGTCACTACTTCACATCGTGGCTTTTCCCTTGGACCCGGCTTAGCGCACATCACCTGCATGCATGCAAGATAATGATGCCTTTCATTCCGGCCGCATCGCACGGCTCCTCTGCCATTCTTGCGTACGCATCTCACGTACCGCCACAAGCTTCTTCAGGCATCACACACTACTATGAAAGGCAAAATCCTATATACCTGATGATCGCTACATGCATGCACATAATTAAAAACATAGATATGCACTAATGACAAGATTAAACTCTAACAATTACCCCCCTAATCTTGGCATCATATCTCCACTCACAGGAGAGCTGGCTCATAATCGCTTGATGCTACGGCAAGGAGTGCAGTCTCATTCTTCTTCTTCTCAGGACATTCCCAAGCAAAATGTCCAAACTCTTCGCAGTTGTAGCATTGTACCTTACTTTTATCTTTGTGCCATTCGCCACGTCCACGGCCGCGGCCTCGTCCTCGCGACGAGTCAAGTCCTCTTATCATGAGAAGTTTCTCATCTGTTTGGACCTCTCGTCCTTTGAGCAGCTCTTCATGGGCCTTCAGTGACCCAATAGCCTCCTCCATGGCCATTTTGTTGATGTCACTAAACAACATCAACGATGAAGCGACATTGACGAACTTGGTGGAGACGGCTCGCAGCAGCTTCTTCACGACGTACTTCTCGTCCATCGCTTCTCCAAGTTCACGAATGCGCCCAACTAGCACCGTAAACTTCGCCGCGAAATCATCCACGGACTCTGCATCACCCATCTTGAGGTTATCAAAATCAGACCGCAAGGACTGAATTCTTGCCTCCCGAACACGCTCGCTGCCCACATGCATAGAGCGCAACGTCGCCCACACATCAGAGGCGGTCTCCTTCTCAGCAACTCGCAGCAGCGTCTCGTCGTCGATCGACTGCGAGATGATCGTCAAGGCCAGTTGGTCCTTGCTCTCATCAACAGCCCCGGACGCCTTCTCAGGATCAATAGCACCCCACACGCCATTGGTTCGTAGGAGGTACTTCATCCTCATCGCCCACGCCGCGTAGTTCGTGCTTGTCAGCATCGGGAATGGAAGCCTCCCCGCCGTCGTAGTCGTCGTCGAGTTGCCCAAGCCACTACTCACAATGGCTCCGCTCGGCGAGTTGTCACCACGCGGCATCGTCTTCATCATCACCTTGCTCTGATACCAAATGTTGGGAATCACTCCCTCTCTTGTTGGAAATCACTTCCTCACTCTTGGTGTTTTTCACAAACACTCACTAGCCTGATTCTTTTCTCTACTGGACACAAGAACAGGGGCTGGACAACACACACAGAAAACTGATTTTTGTTGACGCAGACACCATCTGGCTCTCGCCTTTATCCATTAATTTATAGACTAAGTACATGCAAGAGATAAGAACCTGGACATCCACTAATGCCATATTCCTAAACTAATGCAACATGCAGGATGCATGCAAGTCACGACCTCCACCAGTCACTACTTCACATCGTGGCTTTTCCCTTGGACCCGGCTTAGCGCACATCACCTGCATGCATGCAAGATAATGATGCCTTTCATTCCGGCCGCATCGCACGGCTCCTCTGCCATTCTTGCGTACGCATCTCACGTACCGCCACAAGCTTCTTCAGGCATCACACACTACTATGAAAGGCAAAATCCTATATACCTGATGATCGCTACATGCATGCACATAATTAAAAACATAGATATGCACTAATGACAAGATTAAACTCTAACAGAAGTATTGTTCGGCTGAAAAAGTTGATGTTCTTAGGTGCTTGGCCAAGAGTAAGTCTGCCAGAAGGAATTGGAATTATGAGAGCTTTGCAGGAAATTAGATACTGTATGAAAGTTGACAACAGCATCCGGTCAACTTCTTTGCGAGAGCTAGGCAGTTTGACTGCACTAAGACGTCTTGGGATTCATTGGTGTGTTAGTGATACATACAGTGATCAGAAAAGTTACAAAGATAGCTTTGTTTCATCCATCAGTATGCTGTGCAGACTCAAGCTTCGCCATCTGGATCTTAGTTGTGATGATGAAAATGGTTGCACTTTAGATTTCTTGTTGGATTCTTGGTCCTTTCCTCCGTATGTCCTTCAAAGGTTTGAGATGACCACATGGTATTATTTTCCAAGAGTTCCAGAGTGGGTGGCCTCGCTCTCAAATGTCACCTTCCTGGACATCAATGTCAATCCTGTGGGAGAGGAAGTTCTACGGATCCTTGGGGGCTTGCCTTCTCTCCTAATTTTCTGGCTATGGACAAAAACAGTAGCCCCCAAGGAAAGTCTCATCATCTGCAGCAGTGGATTCCAATGTCTGAAAGAGTTTAGGTTCGGGTCCTGGAATAATGCAATGGGGCCATTAATTTTTGATGCTGGGCTATGCCAAAGCTTGAAACGTTTAGGTTAGACTTAATAGCACGAGAAACAGGAGCTCTATGCGGTGATCTTTTTCTAGGCCTCCAGCACATCCCTTGCCTCAAGCTTCTCCTTGTTGAGATCAACTGTTCGGCTAAGAAGACTCAAATGGTGGAAGCAGTAGAGGCTGGCGTTAGGAATGCAACCAATCTCCTTCCCAGCCATCTCAAGGTTGAAATCCGCAGATATTGGACAGAGCTGATGGTAAAAGACTACGATGTGTAACTTCAAGGTTATGTTTTTGGTATGTATTGTGTGTAATATAGTTCATTATTGATAGAAAAATAAACTGTACTTTTTATCATTCTATGCTGATTTTGAATCCCATGTTAGGGCAAACCACTGGCTCAGATTATAGTAGGGTTCTGGGATATGCAGTTTCCTAGGAAAGGAACATCAATCTGCAGCAGCCATTGTATATTGGTGCGGAGAAAATGTTTCAGAAGAGGGTTGTTTGATCACAGTTTCCTGTTATGAAGATTACATGATGCGCATCACCTACACCCATATGCTGCTTGGGTGAGCAATAGCAGCACTCTCTTGGAAGATTTAGAAAATTCACGATAAATCTTGTTTCTCAGAAGAAGGTTCAACATCCAAATAATGTTGTTTTCTACCATGTGTGGATGGATGTCATATACTCTTCGTAGTGTGCAAGCCTCATGCTGAATTGCTCGAGATTGACTCTGTTGTGCACCTGTATGATCTCTTACAGTGTTTCTGTTGTAATATTTCGATCAGTGATGCTTTCACTTCTTTGTCTCTTTTGTCAAACTATTTTAAGCTTGATTCCCTCCTATTGGACCATAACATGTCCGTTTTGTGATAACTAGTAGGTTTGCGATTGGTTAAATTTAGACTTCTGTCATAAACAACTCCAGCTATATCTGTTATGTTTGTATGTAGCGCAAAAGGTTATAGCTGGTTATGTTTGTTTGTTCTCCAGATCCAAAGGTTATGCAAAGCATGTGAAAATCATTTCAAAATTTTACGCAGAATATCAGCAGGCAAAACAAAATCCATGAAGTACTAGTAAGACTGCATTATTTCTAATGGAAAATTGAGTGAGATGTTCATTCTAGTGTTCATACTTATCAAACATGTTCAATAAGGCCCGTTCATATTAGCTTTTGCCTTTGACTTTTGGTTTTGTCTTATAAATAATAACAACTTGTAGAGAGAGACACTCGTATGCAACTTTGATCGATATAAATGAAGTCACTATAATGTGTATTACAATTGACTAGTAGACTCTATCTTGAAAAGATATTTCGTTTGAAAGCTAGGTACCATAGAAATAGGTTTGTTCTTTTTTGTTTCAGCTTATAGCTTTTGGGCTGTTCGTGATAGAGAATACGGAATAACAGAAACTCGTGTATGGTTTTGGTTGATATAAATAAAGTCGTTACAGTATATACTACAATCAACTTATAGGCTATACTTTGAAAAAATAATTCGTTTAAAAGCTAGTTATTATAGAAAAGCCGAAAAACAACTTTTAAAAGCTAAAAAGAAGAAGCTCATTTACTACAGAAAAGCAGTTTTTAGAAATCATTACGAACAGGTGACTCTTAATCACGAGGTAGTGGAATATGTCATCTTCTTCTACTAAGGTACCGGAACATGTTCTGCAATTGCCCTGGCCGACTTCCAATCGCATAAGGATTTTCTGATGTACATCTTATGCCAACCGGAGGACGGCAGATCATAGTTACAACATTCCCGTGGACGGAGTGGGATGGCATGATCATAGCTGCAGATCGTAGTTACAACGTTTCTGTGGACGGAGTGGGATGGCATGAATGCTGGCAACGGGCATGCCCAAGAGTTTGTCCACGTCCAAGATCAATATTGGTGGCGTCGGCCTGCATTGCAAGCTTGAAACGTTTAGTTTAGGCTTAATAGCACGAGAAACAGAAGCTCTGCATTATGTACATCAACTACGCCCATATGCTGCTTGGGTGAGCCATAGCAGCACTCTCTTGGAAGATTTAGAAAATTCACGATAAATCTTGTTTCCAGAAATCCAAATAAAGTTGTTTTCTGCCATGTGTGGATGGATGCCATATACTCTTCGTATTGTGCAAGCCTCATGCTAAAGAAAATATTGATAATAAATAGTCATTGCTCGAGATTGACTCTTTTATGCACCTGTATGATCTCTTAGTGTTTCTGTTGTAATATTTCGATCGGTGATTCTTCCACTTCTTTGTCTCTTTGTCAAACTATTTTAAACTTCATTTGTGTGATGCAGGGGCTGTTATGTTCACCACTTACAGCTTTCCCTTGGTCCCTGTTTACACTGATTCCTTCCAGTCGTCTTGTAAGAACATGTACTCTCGATGATAACTAGTTTTGCGATTGGTTACGTAGGACCAGTATGTCAACAGAGGAGTAAATACTGTCTTTAAATTTTTCTCTAATGTTAGACCATGTGGCTAGATTTATGATATTTTGATGATGAATAATTGACAATGGTTATTTTGTTATGATGAATAATTGGTGATTTTATTTATCGATGTTATGCGAGGTGGGTTAGCGTGTGTGCGTATGGACTGATGTTGGTCAAGTTGAGTAACTTGTGCCGGGAAGAATGTTCTTTGGTCTTTGCATGTGCAGGTTAAGCATGGAGGCGATCATGGTCGGTGACGAGGTGGACCGGGACTAGGATGGGGAGATCCGAGGTTCAGACGGTCGAGGATGTCATGGGATGATCGGGCTTATGCTTGGGGCGCATGGAGATTAAAGGTGGATGGGTCGTGGAGAAGCTACGGGAGGTGTGGTCCTGGAGGCTTCGACACGTGGCGTGTTAGAAAAGTCGGGAGTATGAAAAACCCGTGTTAGGAAGGGTTTCGGGTCCCTTAAAAATTAATGGGCAAATAGCCTGGTTGAGGTAAAAAGGCCCAGACCCAGTTGAATGAGTTGTATTAGGGTTTGAGTACGTTTGTGAGTTTATTTTGGATTGGTGGATAAGTTATAAAAAGGTTAGGGCCGGCGGCGTGTGCTGTACGGTTTTTGGTGGCGAAACGAATCTGATTGATCTCCACGCCGTCGCTGCTTTATCTTCTTACGGCGGTTTTGATCTGCTCTGGATCTCACGCCAATGGTGGCCATACGCTGGTGATCCATTGGCAGCAGGCGCAGGCACACAGGTCTTCGCGTTTCTTCACATACGGCTTGACTTCAATCGGCACGATTTACAAGATTGGATGGCAAAGGCTGATTGAAGTGAAGAGATTCTTCGGTTTTTCAATTAAGTTCGTGAGTTTTTAGATTCGCATATATTATTCTTTTTCTTGGTTTTTTGATTCTCATATATTCTCCATACATTGATCTATGTCTAGGTATTTTTGTTGCTTACACACATGAATTAGTTTTAATTAAAAATTAATTAGAAATTTGAGCAAAAATATGCATGTTTTGGAGATCGATCGGGAGTTTCTCGCTGCTACAGTAAATCGCTACAGTACTGCTACAGTACTTTGCTACAGTAATTGTTACAGTAAAATCGGAAAAATTATTTTTTTTTAGGATTTTGTTATTTCTGTTTTTGCACATTAAAAGGTAGAAAATCCAAAAAAAAGTTTTCGCTGTGCGCTGCAATCATTCACCCCCCTCTGATTGCCATCGACGATCCTACAAGTGGAATCAGAGTAGGTTGCAATGGCATCAAATCGGGATCGGTTTTCAGGTAAGCCACCGTTTTTTGATGGATCAGATTATCTTTATTGGAAGACGCGCATGGAGATTTTTCTTCAAGCACAAGGTAATTCTATTTGGCAAAAAGTTGAACATACATATGATGTGCCTCCTGTTGTTACAACTGAAAATTCATCTGATGTTGAAGCTAATGCTAAGGCTAGAAATATATTGTTGCAATGTTTAAGTAGAAACGAGTTTGTCAGAATTGCTCATCTTAAATCTGCAAATAAAATTTGTACCACTCTAGCTGATTATCATGAAGGATCTAAATCTGTTAAAGGTGTGCGTCAGAATCAATTTAAAAAGGAGTATTCTAAATTTGAGATGAAACCTGGAGAATCAGTAGATGCTCTTTTTGATCGCTTTAATAAAATTGTTAGTGATTTGCAATCTGTTGATGTCACATATTCTGATTCTGACAATGCTCGTCAAATTTTAAATGCTTTGGATATGTCTGTTTGGAATGTGTTAGTCACTACTATCAATCATTCTGTTAATATGGAAACACTCACTTTGAATGATCTTTACTCGAAGATGAAAACACATGAGATTGATGTTTTGGCCAGGATAAACAAGACTAATTCTTTGGGCTTAGTGACTAACCAAGCTGACAGTTCTTCTAGTTCTTCTATTGTTTCTTTGTCTGCATTGTGCTCTATTTCAGATGAACAATTAGAGGATATTCCAGAAGAGCAGCTTGTACTTCTCTCTAACAGGGTAACCAAGACAATTAATAATATCAGATTAAGGCGGAGAGGAGGTCCAATCAAATGCTATGAATGTGGTGAGTTTAACCACATCAAGATGAATTGCCCCAAACTGAGAAGCAAGGAGGTTAAAGATGACAAGACATCGTTTCCTCTTTTTTTTTCTTCTCACTGCTAGATGCATATACTTTGTAAATGACATGACGGCACTTAAATTTAAAGGAACAATCAGTACCAGTGCAAATGTTGCCCAGATACGGATACGAGGCAGGGGCAGGTGTTAGGGCAGCGGCGGCAGGTGCTGAGGCGGCGTGAACTCGTCGACCGAAGCAGGGCCAGGTGTTAGGGCGACTGCGGCAGGTGCTGGGGCGGCGTGAACTGATCGACCAAAGCAGGGGCTCTAGGTAAGGATGTACGGTGGGCGGCCACGTACAATATGCCTGGCCCACAATGATCTATTGCCACGAAAAATTTTCATATTTTACAACAAATTTATTGTGTGGCATAAATACTTGTTTCATGTACAATATAGAGTATCCTTTTGCAACGCAATCCAAAACTATAACTACCCAACAAGACCGTGGCAAAATTGTCAGCCATTTGCAACGAAATTCTATATCGTGGCAATACCCCATAATTAATGCAACGCACATCAATATTATTGCAACACAGGAATCTCATGGCGATAAAGTTATACTTCTTGCAACCGTTTTCTAAATAGTGGCGAAAGATCACCTTATTGCAACGAATTAAGGTGACTATCGCGACACCATATTTAAGTAGCAATATGTGCACATATTGCCATGATTTTGGACACAGGTTGCAATAACAGGTACCTATAGCAACTAATTTTATGTCGTTGCAATGCATTTCGTGGCCAAAGACCCGGAATCTAGTAGTGCAACTCGTCGTTCTCAAATCAAGATTGATCCAAACAAGAAGCGCAATTATCGCAGAGCAGTCAACAAGATAATTTCAGCACTTGATGAGATTGTTTTGAGTGATGATGATTCTGAAAGCGATGATGAGGACAATGGCAAGAAGGCAAAGGAGATGGACTTCACAGGGATGTGCTTTATGGCAAATAGTGAGAAGCTCGACAGTGAGGATCTTTATAGTGATCCTGATGAGGTAAAACCTTCTTACACTGATTTATCTCGTGCTGTACTTAGATTGACAGATGAGCTTAAAAAGTATAAAAAGAAAATTAAAAATCATGATTTCATTGTTGAGAGCTTAAATTCTGAAATTAATAGACTTAGAGTTTCTATTCCTGATGATGAATCTTGTGAGTCTTGTCAAGTTTTACATACTGAGTTAGAATCTGCTAGAACCATTAATGCATCAAATTTGGTTCAACTTAGTGATGTAACTGCTAAACTTGATGAGTTGAGATTGGCTCATGACTCTTGTGGTGAAAAGTTAAAACTTGCACATGATGAAATTGAAAAGCTCAAGTTTAGCTCTCCTACATGTTTAGAGTCAAGTATTTCAAATGCTCAATCTAAAACTTGCTTTAAATGTGAATTGCTAGAACCTAGACTTAATTCATCACAAGAAACAATTCAACAGATGCTTTATCAGGAGATATCTTCTTGCTCTAATTGTCCTAAGCTTAACATTGAAATAGAAGCTTTGACTAGACAACTTAATGATTTTGCTGAAAAAGAAAGATTGGCTCAGTCTAGTGCTTCTAAAAATATTGTGAATGAACCTGTTAAATGCACAGCTTGTCCCACTCTAGCTAAAGAGAATGAGTACTTAAATCATATTCACGTGCTGATTTTGGATATAATTTAAATAATTCACGTTCTTTTCGGCATTCTAATCACCTACATGCACGTGATTTTGGTTCTAGCTTTGTTGCTCCTGTTCGTCGTGTGTCTCAGTACTGGATTCCTAGATCTTATTTCACTAACCCCAGTACTGCGAGACCAATGTTTCCTGTGATGTAAGAACAACTGACAAGGATGGAGAACATGAGCTCGATTGGGTTCCGGTCTTTTTCATCATTTGATTGGAATACTTGATGGTTCTTCACTTCTTTAATGGCTTGCAAGAGATTTCACTTTTTGAGAGACCATGTGGAAAAGGTAATGTAGTCTTACATCCTATTGAGTTAGATTCTCAAGTTGCTGATATTCTCACTACGTCGCTTGATATTTCTCGTTTTGCTCTTTTGCGAAGTGAGTTGGACATGTTGCTTCTTATGGGATTATTCTGAGGGGGAGCTTGTTGTTCAAAAATTTAGAAAGCTTTGTTTATTATACTTGTCAAATAAATCAACAAGTACAAGCCATTGAAATCAAATGAGTTGTAGAGCTCTCTTTATCATATTTATTCATATATTGTGAAGCTTTGATTATGTCTGGTTATAATTAATTTGCTATACTTGAACTAAAATACAACATGGCAGAACACTTTGACTAGATTGATTATAGATAGTACTCTACGATGTTCATCGAAAATGATTAGCTTGATTGTGAGTCTTATTTTAAATCTTGGCTATGAGGCTCGCATGTTTCATATGGCAACCTTTTTATGATCACTCAATTTGGCATGCTATAAAAAATGAGCAAGAGACAATTGAAAAGATGTATGCTTCAAGCATGCCATGGTGAATAAAAAGAAAAAGCACAAAAGTGCGCAAAATGAAAAGAAGTATGCTTCAAGCATGTCACCATCTCAAACAAGAATGCTACAAGCATTTTATTATGAAAAGAAGTATGCTACAAGCATGCCACATGCCTTTGAATTGAGTGTGGAGCAATAGGTTGTTTTATGAGACTGCTAGCTCGTCCGGATTTAAAATTTGCTTCACTTTTAGGCTTTGACTTTTTGTTGTGATATATCATTGTGCTTTTTATAATTGATTTGGTCATTGTTGAGATGCCTGTTATTAATATAAATTGCTTAATCATGTTCAAGACTGGTTTTGATATTGCTATATGATATATGACTTTATATGATCTAGATAGCTCTACTCAAAAATATGGCTTGGTTATTTTATTTAATCAATGCACAATGACTTGTATAATCTACAAAGCTTCTTGATTTTTTACTCTCATTGCTCCTTCTTAGAATTGTTCCTTTTCTGAATTGTCTTGATGATTACATTGCCAAAGGGGGAGAGATTTGATTTGCTTTGTGAGAAATTGGAGACATTTGCGAAAATTACCTCTCTTGTGTTGAGGGGGAAAGATTTGAGATTTATGGCTTACAAAATGCTTTTTCGGCTTCAGTTCTTCACTTATATTTATTTGAAGCTAATTCATCATACAATCTTGTGGTGTTGTCAATGTATTCATCAAGGGGGAGATTGTTAGACCATGTGGCTAGGTTTATGATATTTTGATGATGAATAATTGACAATGGTTATTTTGTTATGATGAATAATTGATGATTTTATTTATCGATGTTATGCGAGGTGGGTTAGCGTGTGTGCATATGGACTGATGTTGGTCAAGTTGAGATAACTTGTGCCGGGAAGAATGTTCTTTGGTCTTTGCATGTGCAGGTTAAGCATGGAGGCGATCATGGTCGGTGACGAGGTGGACCGGGACTAGGATGGGGAGATCCGAGGTTCAGACGGTCGAGGATGTCATGGGATGATCGGGCTTATGCTTGGGGCGCATGGAGATTAAAGGTGGATGGGTCGTGGAGAAGCTACGGGAGGTGTGGTCCTGTAGGCTTCGACACGTGGTGTGTTAGAAAAGTCGGGAGTATGAAAAACCCGTGTTAGGAAGGGTTTCGGGTCCCTTAAAAATTAATGGGCAAATAGCCTGGTTGAGGTAAAAAGGCCCAGACCCAGTTGAATGAGTTGTATTAGGGTTTGAGTACGTTTGTGAGTTTATTTTGGATTGGTGGATAAGCTATAAAAAGGTTAGGGCCGACGGCATGTGCTATACGGTTTTTGGTGGCGAAACGAATCTGATTGATCTCCACGCCGTCGCTGCTTTATCTTCTTACGGCGGTTTTGATCTGCTCTGGATCTCACGCCAATGGTGGCCATACGCCGGTGATCGATTGGCAGCAGGCGCAGGCACACAGGTCTTCGCGTTTCTTCACATACGGCTTGACTTCAATCGGCACGATTTACAAGATTGGATGGCAAAGACTGATTGAAGTGAAGAGATTCTTCGGTTTTTCAATTAAGTTCGTGAGTTTTTAGATTCACATATATTATTCTTTTTCATGGTTTTTTGATTCTCATATATTCTCCATACATTAATCTATGTCTAGGTATTTTTGTTGCTTACATACATGAATTAGTTTTAATTAAAAATTGATTAGAAATTTGAGCAAAAATATGCATGTTCTGGAGATCGATCGGGAGTTTTCTCGCTGCTACAGTATATCGCTACAGTACTGCTACAGTGTTACTACAGTAAAATCGGGAAAAATATTTTTTTTAGGATTTTGTTATTTCTGTTTTTGCACATTAAAAGGTAGAAAATCCAAAAAAAAGTTTTCGCTGTGCGCTGCAATCATTCACCCCCCTCTGATTGCCATCGATGATCCTACATCTAAGTATTTGATGATTATTCACTCTAAAAGCTATGAGAATCTAGAAAAATTAAGAAGCCAAAAATCTGAAAAATCACGCTACCACAGGCATTTCAGATTGGTGAACAATAAAAATAGTTCTTTTTAAATCTAAAAATCTATTAAACTTTTGATCCGCAGATCTAAAAGGCTTGAAACTTGAACCAAGTCTAAATCGTGACCTTAAGAACATATCCTAACCATAAATCTTGAAAGAACATAAGAGAATTGAGATCTTTTGGTTTGTCATTCTTTGCTGCACCAAAACTAAGTTAAAACCTAAAATTGAGCTAACTCTCAAACAAAAATCTCCAAATCACATAAAATTTAGTATGCACCATCTCTAGAATGTCAGTAATCTATTCTAATTAATGATTAAGAAAATCATTACCAAACTTATAACCTTTTTCGTTTGAAGATAGGATGCATCAAAACCCGCTAAAAGATCAAAAATGGTGAATATGACTTAGTCATGGGTGATTGATTGCTGAGATGGTTCTAGATGTATTCTCACATATCACAGTAAGTAAGAACACTAAAGAAATCGAGCCAAAAATACACTTGTGAGAGTCGAATCCACTTGTGAGAGTCGAATCCAAGCAAAACGGGTGTCTTTACGAACTTTCTAACCAAGTATCTAGATGAGTGGAGATTAATTTTCAGAGATTATCTCTATATCTTACACGTTATTAGCATAGCAAGATCGAGAAAGGGGGAGAGAATAGCAAAAACCAACCAAATCAAGAACAAATCAATTAACAAAAGAGAGATCTATGGAGATGAACAAATTGTGGTGGATCTAGGATTTTGCCACACCCTAGGCTGTGGAGGGCTGGAGACCACTATTACCTAGTCTGGAGGGAAGGTTATGCCCTAGACTTACCTGCACTCTACACTGGTAAATATACCTAGGCTGGAGGGAAGGTTGTGCCTTAGACTTATCTGCACTTTGTACTAGTAAATATCCCACGCCCTGGGTTGGAGCCTAGGTTACCATATGCCTAGATCCACCCCCTGTGAACAAAGATTGATGTATTGCTACTTAAAGATGAAGGTTTTATAGCTATTCCACTTGAAGGACAAGAGAGCACACCACAACACTCAACTTCTCTCAAACCCTAATGCTACAACACTTGGTCACAATAAGATGATAGTTGGATGGTAAACTACAAGTCTCCGCCCCAACCCGTTAAATAGATAGGTTAGCCAGCCACATCTAACCCCTAGAAAATATTATCTACTTACCACATATAGAGAAAACCCGATAACCCATCTCACACGGGTTTTAACTCACATACTACACTTATGCACACTTTTCAAAGCGCATAAGTTCAAATTCACTAAGTTCTTAGTTTTGATCCAACTTGATCTTCTCAATTAATTCTTGACCTAAATCGTCTTCTCAAGCACGCGGTTTTGATCCAAAGTAGTTTTCGATATTTCGGTGAAACTACCAAAAATACCTTTTCTTGACCTGGTCTTCATCCTCTATTGTAAGCAATTACCATACTTACCACGTGTAAATGCATCACTGGCTTACCACACATCAGCAAGTCTCTTCCATTTCGGTTCCATCGAACCACGTCTCACTTGGTGTGACACCCCATTTTTTTGCATTCATAATTTTTGCCTGGTTTTTGCTGTGGTTTGAAAAAGCTAGTTCAAAAATTTCAAATTGTATTCCTTGTTTCTCCCAAAAATCACCATTCCTTCTTATTTTTCCCGGGTGGGCCAGCTTTCCTTTTCTTCTCCCCCAGCGCGGCCCGGTTTCTTTTCTTTTTCTCCTGGCCCAGCCGGCTCTCTTTTCTCCCCCGGGCCTGTTTCCCCCCCGTCCCCTTCTGGGTTTCGCCCGGCCCAGCGCCACGCTTTCCCCCTCTCCTTCTTCTTCCCGCAGCACCCGCGCTCCGCCTCTCTCTCCGCTCCGTGCGCGCCCTCTCCGGACCCAGTAGCAGAGGCCTGCCTCCTGGTTCCCCGCGCGCGCTACCCGTGGCGGTCTCCCCGTGCTTCCCGGCGTCCCCGTCGGCCTAGGCCCCGACCCCCTCGCCGTAGACCCTCCACGCGCCGGCTCCCCGCTCGCCGCCAGGACAACCCGATGGAACCACCCCGGTCTCGTCGTCCTGGCCACGTCGCCGCTCCCCAGCTCCGGCATGGTGGTCACCGCAAGAAATTAATGGGCGGCAGTGGAGCCGAGTCGTTCCCCCGCCTCCCCGGCGTTGTCGCCCGTCGTCCGCACTGCCCTGTGGCCGCGCCGATGCACCGCCGTACCCAAGCCGTAATAGCCGGACAACCCCGCCCATACCCGTGCGCCATGCCCCCTCTGGACGGCCGAAGGGACGCGGTACCCCTCGCCCATGCCGGCCGTGCGCCCTAGCATGCCTAGCCCCCGTCACGCCTCTCCTCGCGCCGGTACACTACAGGAGCAGGAGCTCCGTCGCCCATGCCCCCCTCTGTCCTACCCCTGCCCCGCTTTTCGCCGCTGTAAAAACCCGCTAGTGGCCACTAGTTTCCCCCTCCACCCCCGTTCTTCGCCACGAAAAACAACGCCGGCGGCCGTTCTTCGGGCCGTCGCCGCCGCCAGCTCACCCGAAGACCCCCCGGCCGGCATTACTCTCCTCCCCGACTTCCTTTTGTCCCCGGGAGTCTTTTCCCCCATTTAATCGACCCTTCTCCCCCTCTGTAGCTCGCCGGCGCCCGTCTTCCCCATCTCCGGCCAACCTTCACCGCCACCGACTCGAGGGACCCCCGGCCGATTCCTCGTAGCCGGAGCGTCCTCGCCACCCCGTGAAGCCAACCACACCACCACTTCGGGACTTCCCCCACTCGTCTTCCCCGGCACCGGCCGACCCCCGCCACCTTCGGAGCTCGCCGACGCCAGCCGCCTCCACCGCCTCCCGAGCCCCACTCTCCTCCCCGGTGAGTCACAAACCGCCTCTAGAAGCTCCCTCCTCGTTTAATTGCGCTCCCGTTGTCGAAGTCACCGCCGCGGCCAACCCCCTGGCTCCGCTGCCGCTGGGCTCGCCGCCGGTGCCTCCCCGGTCCACCTCGGGCCGATTCACCCTACCATCGGATGCGCGCGAGGTCGGGCGGTCCATTTTAGCCGTCTCCCCGAGCTCCCCTAGCCCACCCTCGCCGCCGGCTGGCTCCGCCGCCGCTCGGTCGGGCGGAGCTCTGCTCCCGCGCGGTTAGCCCCCCGGTTTGGCCGTTAATCACCGGTGGTTAAGGCCTAATGACCTCGCTGACAGTGGGCCCAAGTAGTTTAAAACTCCACTAGTTAGACTGACGCGTGGGCCCTCCGTTTAAAATGAAACGGTTAAACCCCAGGGAAAATGGCTTAAGAAACTGACAGGTGGGCCCTTGCTTAGTACCTAGGCCCACATGTCAGTCTCTGGCCCATTTCCAGAAAAGAGAAAATTTATTAAACCGTGGACCCCACCTATCATACACAGTGCTTTCCCAAATAAAAATTATTCTGGAATTAAAATTTAAAAAACCCGCGGGACCCACATGTCAGAGAGTGAACTCTCTCTCCTTTTTCATTTTTGGGATTTTCCCGGGAATGAAAATTCAAATGACTCGTTCTCTCTCATCGTAACTCCGATTTGGGCGAAACTTGTTTCTAAATTTTTCTAAATTCAAGCTCTTTCTGTTGGTTCTGGTTTGGTTTATTTTTGAGCTCATTTGCTTGTTATTTTATGCTTATTTGTGCTTTATGTCTATTTCCTGCTTTGTCGGTTTGCGTCGTTCGAGTAGAATTTGAAGGCACGCCAGAGCAGCAGGGTGACCTACCTCAAGACCAGCAAGACCCTCTACCTTTAGACCCAGGCGAGTCAATATTCTTGATCATTCTGCTCCTATGTTTCTTGCAAATTATATTGGTTTAAAAATAGTCAAATTGTATGCGTTATTTCATGTGTAAAGTATGTGAACTGTAAGATAGTTACCTCCCACTTGAAGATCTAAAAACGTATATAGCTATACCCTCCTTGAATTTTGGTAGCCCATGTACCTTGTCGCCGTAGGTATTACTGCTACTATTCTAAATAGGTGTAAGACTAAATTAAATGCCATGCGCGTTCTGTCCAGTCTAGGGCATTACCTGCCCTAACCATAGCTTCCAAAAACTTGAACTCTAGTTTTGGGCTAGTCACGGGATGTACGTGGCTGGATATTTTGTGTCAACTTATTTTAGACTTCTCGAAACCCTCAAAACTTGCTATACCTGTTTGGGCGGACGGTAAGAGTGGTGGGTGTGGAAGTAGCACATTGGTTTGTGGTTTTGAACCGCCCGAACACATTAAGGACTTAATCCTGTGATGGCATCTCCGTGTATAACAGTACGACCACAAGCCTGCAATTTGCAACTTAGCTAAGTAATTCTATCAAACCCCCGCAACTCATCTCACCGGTAGTGGAAAGGAGTGCTGTAAGGGCAAAGGAGGGCCTAAAGGGACACCGAGAGGAGGGTGACGTCTCCAGCTGTGCTAGCGTTATGGAGAGTGGAGTCCGAAGGCGCTAGTTCCCGTGGAGACATCCCGTGAAAGGTATGGGACCCACCGCCGGTGGGAGCAGCCCATAAGGTGGGATGACGAAAGGGGATAGGTAGTTCGAAAGGCTATTGTGGTGACCTACTCAACTGCACGACTACGGAATCGTGTGGGGCAACGAGCGGGTCGTCTCTTGTGGGTAAAGTGTACGATCTCTGCAGAGAATAAACTATTCGAATAGCCGTGCCCACGGTCAGGGGCAGACATGGAAACTTCCTTGAGTTAGTTCTATTTCTAAAACTCTTGTGGGCGGGAAAGAAAAGCAAATTGGAGGGAAGTACTCCAACCTTTGAATTTTTTTCCTGGAGGGTAGTACTCCAGTGGTGATATAGATTAGTAACTCCAAAATCTATAGCATCGGTGGAGGTATCCGATACCACTAAATACATATTACATCACTCAACTCTTGAAAATACGCTTTGTTAAAATGCCAGGTCCTAGGGTTTTGTACTTATATTAATTGCAACTGTTGCTCTGCGCAAATAAAAGAGCCCAAGCTATCCTTGTTCAAGCCTTGCATATGATTACATGCATTCTGTGAATGTTGGCTCGCGGAGCACGGTTGTGTGTGCTCACCTCGCTCTCCCTCCCTTTCCCCCAGAGTTTGCAAATCAAGACCAATATGAGTACTACCCGGATCAGGAGGGCGAAGAAAATGAAGATGGTGGTAGTTAGGCTAGAATCTATTCTCTCCTTACAGTCTGGCCGACCAATCTAATTGGAAGGTGTCCTTAATGTTAACCAGGTCTCCTGGATGATATTAAGCACACCTAGGTTACCCCGGTCGCTTGCCTGTGGGGAGATGAGCCTCCCTTTTGCTTCCGTCAATAATGCAATGGTACACTCTTGTGGCCTGAAGGCCCCTTTTGTAATACTTGTCCTTATATGGGACTTGTGTACTTGGTATTGTAATAATATGACCAGAATCGTGTATGAAATGAATTAGCATTGTATCTGTGAGCACTATCTACTGATCCAGGGAATAGTGCAGTGAAATCACAGGGGATTCTGGGTTGGTTCAAACCCGGGGTCCGACACTTGGACCGATTAAGCCACATGGTTCAACCCGTCACTTAAACTTTCCTTCAATATTTTCCACCTTCCTTGTGTCATGATTGAGCTCAACCATCTTACACGATATTCTTGATCGTTCTAGGTTTCGGCTCCTACATAAGCGTAGCCCTGATCCTCGCCATTAACCATGGTTGACTCTAAGCCATTCTGCACATCCAAAGACTAAGAAAATATTTTTGGCACAAGTTTTTCACAATTTGACTCATGTTAGCTGTAACATATATCATGTAGTACATATGCACTGACTTAGGTCAAACTAAATCATTCCATAACTCAAATTTTCGAAAATCATCCATTTCTGTGAACTGTCTAGAAAAATCTACAAATTTTAAATTTCCACTCCCCTAAAATGACAATGGTCATTACAACAAAACCATAGACCTTCTCATATGGTCCTTTGGGTTAAAAAGAGACTTCTGTCATGTAAAGTTGTTTAACTCCAGCTATATCTATTATGTTTGTATGTAGCACAAAAGCACCTCCAAATCCAAAGGTCATGCAAAGCATGTGAAAATCATTTTAAAATTTTACACATAATATGAAGCACTAGTAAGACTGCATTATTTCTCAGGGAAAATTGAGTGAGAGGTTCATTCTTGTGTTCATACTCATCACACATGTTCAATAAAATGGTTTTTTTGGACTCCTAATCATGAGGTGGTGGAATATGTCATCTTCTTCTACTAAGGTAGCGGAACATGTTCTGCAACTGCCCTGGCTGACTTCCAATCACATAAGGATGTTCTGATGTACATCTTATGCCAACCGGAGGAGCTGCAGATCATAGTTACAACATTCCCGTGGACGGAGCCGGCTGGCATGAATACTGGTGGCAATCCTAAACCAGCGTCTCAGGAGCATGCCCAAGAGTTCGTCCATGTCTCTTTTGGCGAGGAGGCAGAAGGGAGTGGAAAACGGCGAGTTTTTTTATTGTTACTATTTAAAGATCAATATTGCTGGCGCCGGCCTGCATTGCAAGCGGAGTATGACTGATGCTATGAACCTCAAGACCGCCCTCCAAAGTACAGAACACAAGACTTTTCAAGATAAGGAGTCCTGTTCAGATATGGTAAATTTGTACTGCTTTCTTGCTTCTTGGAAGTAGGAACCTCGCTCGTGTAACTAGGTGTCCCATGAGATGGCTAGCCATGGCGCAAAGCTGGAGCCAGGTGGAGTTACGCCCTGGCCAAACACGATTCCAGCGCCTCTAACCCCTTTGATGGCCAACAATTGTGCCGCGTCCTCGGTTTAATGGAATACTCAGATCACCTGTTCAGAAAAGAAAAAGATTTTCCTTACATCTATCCATCTCTTCAACACCACAACGCAAAAAAGTTTCCTTTTTCATTTTTTTTAAAATTGACCAGAAAACGCAGACGACATTTTTGTTGGACTGGATGCGCTAAAAATAGAGTACAGTTAAATTGGTTCTAAATTTGTTATGAGATTCTTGAGAAACAGAGATTTCTGAGAAGCGACATCAACGATAAGTATTGTGTTCCCTATGAGGAAATCGACATGAAAAATGTAGTAGAATCTTGAGATTTCTGGCACTGATTTTCCCATGTGCTAAACAGATTGAGGACGCCTTGTCTCAATCAACCTCTACTCATCGAATGTAGGGACCAAATTAACCATTCTGACAAATCGTGTCTACTACACCCGTTGCTTGTGTTTGGAACATTGAGAAGTTAATTCACCACACACTCACACACGCTTTTAACAGAAAAAAGGAAAAATGTATCCAATCAGGTTACGTTATCAAATAAAGAACAGAAAGTATGCATAGGGTATTCAAAGTAAAGATAACTCATACGAAGCCACCGATTGAAACATTCAGAAGTTAATTCACCACACACACGCGCGCGCGCTTTTGGGCCTGTTCTTTTTGGCTGCGGCTGGTGAATAGTAACGGCTGGAGCAAAAGCTATTTTGTTCTTTACGACTGTTGGCTTTTGGCTTTTTGCTGAATAAGCTGTAATAAACTGGAGCATTTAAAAAAACGAAAATAATATGCGGTCCATACATAAACAGAATTTTCGTAAAACAGAACCATTCCGTTTGCAGAACACCACCGCAATGACTTATGAATTAAATAGGACAGTACATGACATGCTTGATACATTAACATGCATTGCATGGGAATATTTATCATATGATGTTACAAGGTGGTATACAAGCTGCAATAAATCATGCCACCAGACCATCTGCTATCGCCTCACGTAGCTGATTCATTTGCAAATGACCCGTGTGTTCAGTGCCGTGAACCGGAAAGGAGCTATGATCTAAGACAACGGGAGTGTTCGCGTGACCCATGTCTGCCCGCACACCGCCAACTAGGAAATTATGCAACACCACGGTGGCCATAATTAGCTTCCGCTGCATGACGTGGTCGAAACTAAGAATTCGTTCCAAAATACGCCATTTGTTCTTCCACACGCCAAACGCCCGCTCAATTACGTTGCGCAAAGATGCATGAAGGTAGTTGAAGACCTCGTTGCGCCCTTGTGGTCGACCGCAACGGGCAAAGTCGGGGGCATGGTACCGAGTGTTCCGAAACGGGGCTAGCAAGCCTATCCTGTTCGGATAGCCTGAGTCCACCAAATAATACTTACCTGCCATGCCAAAAAAAGGACAAAGTTAGACCGTCGTACATACATTATAGTTACGAATCACGAAGTGCATTATACCTGGAGGGGGATGTGGAAACACGTGGTCGTAACCATGAGTGTGTCTAGCAGGATGCGTGTGTCGTGGGCGCACCCAGGCCATCCTGCACACACAAATATAAACCGCATGTCGAAGTCACATATGACCAACACATTCTGGCTAGTCTCCCCATGTCGGTTGGTGTGCATTACACGCCGCTCAGCAGGCACTATGACGGGGATGTGTGTACCGTCGATGGCCCCTATAGCTCCTGCGAAGTGAGGGTAAAATCTAGGTTAAGTCAACCTATCATGTAGTACACTAAATGATGGATCGATCGGCCTAATGTAGTCTGCCGCCATGGCGTACACGCAATCCAACACATGGTGGAACTTCACGCTCACGGTGTATGACGAGTGCGCGAACCGGTTCATGACCTGCAAGTACGGTTGCGGGGATCCGACAATCCACAAGAACATGCCCAACACTTCCATAGGAAGAACTTCCCGCGACGACTGCAAACCGTACTGCGTGACAAGGGTGTCATGCATGCAACGCGTGGAAGCAGTCCACCTCCATTCGGAACATGCTTCGGCAAAGGTTCAGTGATGCCAGTTGCTCCTGCACCCATTCTAAGCCGGTTTGCATTGGCTCGCGGGTAGGTCATCATGATGACCCCGACTGGAACTGTGCCATATACTGAATTAGGGCAACCTCCAACGCTGGTGGGGGCAAACGTTGCCATTGTTTGCACCATCTCCTTGTTCGCCATCCATCACAGAACTGCATGAACTGGACATAATTCTGCATAGTATAATTGTTCCATTCCTCAAGTCCAGGCAACTAATAGCACATGAAAGAGGAAAACACTTAAAAGTGGAGATGCTTCTGCTGATGCGGGTAAAGAAATTGAGAATTACTCAACAATCTATTTGCTTACTCCATAGGCTGCACAACATTATCAGTACATGAAAGCAACTAGCCGGGCCACGGGAAAAAATCTCAATACTCAGTGCACGAATCCGTCAGTTGCAAACTGCATACTAACATACCAACAAATAAAAGAGAAGATCAATCTCCATGCATTGTTTAATACTAACACACCAAGAAATAAAAGAGAAGATCAATCTCCATACATTGTTTAATACTAACTCACCAATAAACAAAATACAAGATCAATCTCCACTTGTTTAACTGATTCACGGCAGGAACCAACCAACAGCAGCACGGCAGGAACCAGTAGCTCCCTATTTTCTGCTATTGTATGGCAAGAGTCAAAAGAGGTGTAACACTACAAGCTCCAAGCAAACTAACCAACGGAGCCATGTTTATATGCCTCACGGTAGGAACAGAACAGCAGCATCAATTATTTGTCAGCACAGAATCCAAACAGAACAGCACCATCAATTATATGGCACACCTCAGACCAGACAAAACACGGCAGAACCACTGCAGCATGCACCACTGCACCATGCACCTCAGACCACGGCACTACGGCAGAACAAAGAAAGCACAACAACAACTAAATAACAATATGGCACAACCACAACATGATGTCCTCAGTGATGAAACATGTCATCATGGATACAAACGATACAAATAAATAAAAGTACCTCACACAACAACTAAATAGTCCCGACATGAACAACTAAATAACCAACAGATGAAGTAAATAGTACCGAGAGATAGAACCCTCACGGGAACGCAAGGCCTCCGCGGGATTGGAAGAAGGCCACATCCGGCGTAGATAGGCAGCACGACCTTCCGCGGTACAAAAGCCCGTGAAAGCATCTCTGACCCTCTTGTCCATCAACATGATCACGGCATTGGAATGCTCATCCGTGCCCTCGGGGAACCCATCGGCGACGACCACCTGCATCAACCGGTGAACCTCCATGCGATCCGTGTCAACGTTGTCCCCCGGTGTGGCTGCATGAACCTGGCTAACGGACTGATCGTACGCGTTCACAATCCGAATCATGCACTCGTCTGCCGTGCTGCTGCGGGTCTTCTTTGACTATGGCCCTAACGATGTGCCTGCTGCCTCGCTGCTGCGTTTCTTGGACAAGCTGGCAGGCTCAAAGGCTGCCTCCGGCTCCAGGTCTGAGCTACCATCAGACCCGGCATGACCATGCTGCCTACTCACCCCGGGGACTTCGGCATGCTCGTTAGTGCAAAGGCCCTCACGAAAAATGATGTTCATTAAGTCCTCGTGCGCCAAAGGGGCTTTCGCAAAATTTTTGGCCCCTAGCACGCCTGCAACATGTAAATACATTTTCAGTTGTAACCCACCGTAACTGCACATGTAATGAAATAGTACAAACCATGTTTACCTTGTTTTGCTCCTCAAACCATGTGTCCGTTGCATCGATTGAGCCAGTAAGTGCATTCATTCCCAAGCCGGTCGCATTCAACTTCAACGTCTTCCAAATGTAGTTCTCCCTCTTGAGTGCATCCTAGTGGTTCTTGAATTGTTTCCTGGTGTTCTCGCGGCCGGTCCGTTCCTTGAATTTCTTCCCCAAGTTGATGTATCCACGCCTGTTTAGGCAGCCCCCTGTTGTGTTCTATGCCTCGAACTCCTCACGGCATATTTCCAGCATAGCCATATGGGCGGCGGCGTCCCAGGTAGCATTATCATTATGAGTCTACCCCTTGGCCATCTGCAGGCATGAGGCAAGGAAAGGCGAGTAAATTCAGCACGATCAGAGAAGAAAACTACAAGCATTGAACAAGGGGTGCATGCCTCACTAGTCACTACTGCAAAATTTCATAAGGTATATGAAACAACACGCATTGAACAAGGTTACAAATCAAGTCAACCATCTGTCATCTGTTCAGCTCACAAGGTGGATATCGATAAACTCATATGGGCTTTCTTCATTGTTGACTGTAATGAAACAACAGGTGAAAATATTGTGTGCATCACCTAATTGACAGAAGTGACCTATAATATGCACTTGAATGGTATCAAGTATCCTTTGAAGATGGCATCTAGATCTCATGCACAAAAAGGTTCTGTAATTGTAAGTATTTCTTACCTTAGGCGCCACCAGCACGAGGTCGAAGATGGGCAATTCGGCACACACCAGGAGCTCTACGGGCTGTCGGCCGGGGGCTTCACTGCGCATGGGGAGGAAGGGGCACAAAGCCGACGAGGGGACGACTGCGCAGGACAAGGAGAGGACGACGCGTTCGATGCCGACTCCGAATGTACGGGGGAGGTGGCGTCGGACATCGGGGGGGAGGACGATGACTCGACGATGGCTGCTGGATACACGCACGCCGACGCCGAGGCCGACTGGAGGGGGGACGGGTGGGGGTTGGCGGTCCACGGATCTGCGCATGAGGGGGAGGGGGGCTGCGGGTGGTGGCGACACAGGAGCTGTGTGCAACGTCGCCCGGCGGACGCCCTAATCGTGGAGGGAGGCACGGTGGGAGGAGGTCTGTGCGGTTTGGGACGGACGGCCGAAGCAGCGGCTTTTTGACATATCCACACAAGCCGTGATGTTCGACGCAGCTTTTGGCTTTTTTGGGCAGAAGCTGATGTTACAAATGTGGGCAATATTTTAATTCCAAGTTTCATTAGGAGACAGAAATAATAAACTAATGATACAAAACTAACAACTAACAACATGCTACTCATCATACTTCAGAACATACACAAGAAAAACAATATAGTAACAAAGTCGAACGTGCGCACAAACGACTTACTTGTTAGCCTGATGAAGAACAGGAAGCCGCGCAGGCTTGACGCAGTGCAGAACGTAGGTGTAGCAATGCAGTGAGCAGTCGCGCAGATGCGCTGCCCAGAAACCTTATTGCCACCCCGTGTAGGTACTCTCTGCGGCAACGGTTCGGAGATAGCCGCTCTCCCTCCTTCCAGGTGCACGCCGGGAAAAAGGTCGACGAGGTTCAGACCGCACAGCACAACAGCACAACAGAGCAGAAAGTAGGGGAAGAATGGAGGTGCAAAATTCTCTATCTTTTCCTGGACGTCTCCAGGCCCTTTTATGGGCGCTGTAGTTACTACTCACTAGTAACTGCTGCGTTTTAAATAGAATTATGCACTGGTGACTGCCTCATCAAATCACAAATTAAGCAGTGTAAATTCACTTGTAACTGCCTCATTCAAATGTTTAAATCTCATTTAAACAGAGAGAGTGAGGTGCACGGTTCAGCAAAAATAAAGATGGACTTGGTCTGCCAAGTGGCGCGCCACGTCACGGCGCGGTCGCAAGTCACAAGTCACGCGATTTTCACGCGAAAATACGCGAATACGCGCACGCGCGCGCGTGCGCGCGTTTGTGACTAGACAGAACCATCCTCATACCATCTCTTTCCATATTCAAGGAGTGGGGAGAACTCCACCTTATAAATCGGTCTTCCTCACCCTGCCTTAGCAATATGGTACTAAACCATGCATGCTTTGGAATTAAGGAAATAGGCCAAATTAAATGGGCCAATTTCTAACAATCCCCCACCAATTCCAAAGCAACAAGTAAACGTATGACAAAGATATTGTGCTGAAGTACTGTTAATATACCAGTCTTTTAGTGTAAGTCCCATACGGGTTGAATTTGCACCTAGAATGACAAGATTCACCTTCTCACAGCTGATGAATGGACTATGCCTTGAATTCACAACTTTTCGTGATCAGATTTCACTTGAAATATCAACTAGTACTAGGCTGCCAATGAATCTCGCCTAAACGGACGTTATATGGTCATGCTCCCTTATCTGCTCATGAGCTTTCTAGAGAATGCCCCGTTCTCGTGAACTGCGACCACACAGTTAAGCTCAAGTAGGTGTATTCTTTCTAGGTATCCTGCAGCCTAATACCTTTTCCTTATTTGGACAACAGAATACATTAAGGCTTTATGACAACCTTCCATACAGTCAAAAGTACATTGTTTATTAGGACATGGGTACAATAAATATGTACTCTCTTGTTACAACATCAATTTGTTTTTCCCATTGCCTAAGTCACGGGATCTCCGATCAACAAGGTATGGGTTACCATTGTGATGTAACTTAAATGGGCATCATTCCCATGTCCATAGATGCAACGGAAATCGCTTTCCGTGCTAACCCCTTTGTAAAAGGGTCTGCCAGATTTTTCTCAGTGTGAATATAGTTCACAGCAATAACTCCAGAGTTTCTCAGTTTTCTGACAGATTTAAGCCTACGCTTCACATGTCTAGAGGACTTCATATTATCCTTTGTACTTGTGACTTTGGCCAACACTGTTTGATTATCACAGTACATCAGGATTGCAGGTATTGGTTTTTCAACCAATGGCAAGTCCAATAGAAGTTCTCTCAGCCATTCAGCCTCAACTGTGTGGCTGTGTCAAGTGCTACAAGTTCTGCTTGCATGGTTGACCTCGTCAATATGGTTTGTTTGCAAGACCTCCATGAAACTGCAGCACCAGATAAAGTGAATACATAACCACTTGTAGCTTTGATTTCATCCGCATCAGATATCCAATTAGAATCACTGTATCCTTCTAATACAGGAGGCTACATATGCAAATGCAGAATAGGAAAAAGATCAGATGGTACAAATACTGGATGTCGATCTGTACTTTCCCAAGCTGAACAAGTGGTAATAGGTAAGGATCATACCTGATCGTATACTTTTGGTCCATCTACATGAAGTTGTCTTTCCAGCTTTTGATGATCTGAAGCCTCTCAACCAATCATTCTGCAGGCCTGAGTGTTTCTGCTGTTGTGGTCATGGCCTTGACATGCTTGTTGCCTCTCAACCAAAACAATTGATGATGACTGTAGAGAAGAGTTTGTCAATGAGATAATTATCTTGTCACAGATTAACCATAGGAACATTGTGAGGTTACTTGGTTGCTGTTTGGAGGTAGATGTGCCGATGTTGGTGTACGAGTTCATTTCGAACAGTACCCTCTTTGAGTTCCTTCATGGCAATGATCGCAGATCACCAATCCCCTTGGATCTTAGATTGAAGATCAGCAGAAGCTCTTGCTTACATTCATTCATCAACTTCCCGCACAATTCTGCATGGAGATGTCAAATGGTTTGATATAAGTCGTGGTTCTTCAGTGTTCACTGTGCAGATGATTTATGAAACAGCAATGGAAAACTTCATGCAGCTCATTCACCATGCAAGTTCCTGTTTTACCTTTAAAAAAGGAGTAAAAAACAAAGATAAGCCACAGCAAATCTACCTCTAGGCGTCTTTACTCCATTTTCACTCTTCCAGAAGTGAGGCTAAGACGGAGGTTAAGACATAGGCTTACCATTTCCAGAAAAATCTGGGTGTTGGCTTAGTGAAAGTAAGGAAAAAGTCTTAAGAGTCCAGCTAGAAGTTCCTGGGTACGTGATTGACAAAAAAAAAAGCATAAGCAAAAAGACCAAAAAGAATAATGAAAGTGTACCTTGAATTGTATCCAAATTTGGTGTACTGTTGTTTAAGACCAATTAGGTTTAATAAAATGAACTAAGCAACATACATGGTATCCTCTTCCAAGCATTGAATAAATGCAACAGTTCACATACCTTATCACACGATCAACATAGATATGCAAATCATCAAGGCCTAGTTGCTCAGTTATACATTCCCTGCACATATAAATTACAGGACATGAGTATGGGTACCTTTCAGAGAAATTAGTACATGCCAAATATATGGTGATTATCCTAACATTGCACCAGTTCCACATCAGGCTATGCAAATGCGCACAGGCTAGTGTGTTACTGCATGTAAAAATATATGTTTTTTTTGTGTGTGTGCGCAAAAGCATGCACACACAATCATTTAATTTTCTTGCAGGAAGGTGGAGGAACGGGGAGGGATTGCAGGCGGAGGAGGAGAACGGGGGTGGGATGCGGAATTTGGGGATTGAGATGTTAGACGAGGGATACGAGGAGTCCGGTAGTGGGTAGGCTAATATTCACTTGGCACTAACATCAGATATTAGATACAAAATATTTGCATGTGGAAACAAAAAAGAGGCGAGAACCCAGTGGTATGCGCTATAGCTTCTAACTGTGAGGTGGAAGGTTCGATCCTTTCTGAGCTAGAATTTAATTTTTGTTTTCCTATTTTTTGCTCCCCCACAAATTAATTACAGTATTTTTCCTCCCCAAAAATTAATTACATGAGTTGCGCTTAGTTACTTATTATTTTTCTACTAGTATTTTGTCCCACTATATGCGAACAACCAGCGAAAACACCAGACTTAAGCAAGTATTTTTCTTTTAAAACAATGAAAGCCGTCTTTTATTCACTAAAATGAACCTATATCTGTAACATCACAAATTACTCTATTGTCATACCATATTGATCATAAACCCATACATTGTAAATATATGTAGTCACATTCATTGATCAGAACGCCTTCTTCTAGAACAGTTATAGTACGAATACTCATAAGGTTGGTTCAATGCCCGCCTCCCCAAAACTTGTCTTGCAAGTTTTCTAGCGAAGTTGATGAAGATGATATAATCAAGACTTACATGTCCCTTAGAAAGCGTAGGTCAAACAAGTAGTGGCATAGGAACTCGCCAAGCTTGCAACTAAGTCAATACCCTTTGCAACGAAGAAACAAAGGGCGCATTGGTACTATACTTTAGAGGAACGATATAGTTGCCGTCGACGAGGCGAGTGGACGCCGGAATTGAATTGTTAATTTTGAATAAAAACTTAAAACTCCACGAGAGTTCTGCTAGTACAATAATATTTTATGCTTCTCTTATGTAGGAGCCCTTCAGTAGGTGATAATGAAGGAAATAATACCTACATCGGTCAATTTGTTACGTTCACGATTCCATAGCTCCCTCCATGTAATTAATTATTCTACATTCTAGAATGATCTGAAATTTCAGCTAGAAGGTACCTTTCTATTCCATTTAACATTATCAGCAGACGGACATTATCAGCTTTGATTTTTCATTTAAAGAACGGCTGCTCACTTGTATAGGTTGATACAGCCAAACGGTGTACGCACTATCTTCCATGATTTCTCATGTGTAGTACAGAATGAACTATGGTGGCAAATTGCAATGGCGTGTCAGCGGTGCAGGTGGGAGTCCAGCATGAAATTTTGAACTCATTCAGATAACGATTGCTCGCCCACATAGGTTAATATAGCCAAACGGTGTACGTACTGCCTTCTACGATTTCTCATGTGAAGTACGAAATGAACTTTGGCCGTGAATTCTAATGGCACATTAGCGGTACAGATGGGAGTCTAACGTGAAATTTTCAGCTCATTCGAAGAACGACTGTTCGCTTATATGCATTGCCAGCTCAGATGGCTTGTATTTGCATCCTGTTCTGGCCGCACCTGTGGCTCTAGCCTAGTCTAGGATAGTGATTCTGTTTGGTAATTGCCGAATGTTTTGGTGGAGATTGTAACGGGTGGGTCGTCATCGGAGTGCAGGGAGCGGTGAAGGATTCGGCGTTCTTGGGTGTTCGTCTCGCGGATGGCCTCAACGTGGTGACCAGTTCGCTGGGCACGCGCACCAAGGTAACTGCATGTATTGTATAGTTAACCGTTTAGTTAAACGTGGAAAACTAAAAATACAATTCTGCCCCTACCAATTGAACGACCAGATGTGGTGGAGGTGTTAGCACCTCCAGCACCTCCGTATGGACTGAACCAAATCTCATACTTTAAACTATTGCGTGCATGTTATTCATTTGTACCTAATCAACATGGTTTTAAGTTTCACTCAAACTTATACAAAGTTCATCAAATCATTAATGGTCCACGAACATGATGTGATGACACCCAAACAAAATTTCTAAAATTTGACAAACTGGACAGCTCGCAAATTTATAAACAAAGTTAAATTTCCGCCAAAATAGAGATCCCACCAATATTCTCCCAAACAAAGTCACAAGCGCGCCTTCTTCCTGCTAAAAACCGCGAAAAAAAGACGAAGCGCCAAAACCCCCCGCCTGGACCCACGTTTTTGCCGCCCCCGCGTACCCTCCGCCCAAAATAATCCCCTCCCTAATCTAATCTGGAGGGGGAGAAAGAGAGAGCCGCCACCAGATAGTTCTCCGCTCCTGTAGATGGCGACACCTGAGGACTCGACGGGAGCACCTGCGGCCACGGGGGGAGGGGAAGGTGGGTCACCGGCGGCCACGATGGGGTCACCTAAATCGACCGACGACGGCAGCGGCGACCTCACATGCCACAGCCGCAGACCGCCGAACCCACGTCGTCATGCCTCTCTGCCGGTCGTTGATTTATCGCCGTTTGAATCTCCAACCGCCCCCAGGTATGCACCCACCCTGATGATCCTGCGTTTAGAGAAGGAATCACGTAGTATAGTCATAATATTTTTCGGCATCTAGGGTTCCACGGGGATTATGAATATGTATGCTTGTTTTGTTTGTTATGCTGATGCCGAGGGGCAGGTGGTTGCTTGCGTTCCTGTTCTTCAAAGGGTAGATGTTTAGTGTTGGCAGATCTAGGTGCACGAAGATCGGAAGCGGTGATTAGATAGTTTTGTTTCCAGATGGGTTGGTTAATTTGAGATTTGTCACTCAGGAAATTTGTTTACCCATTGTTCAATGGTGGCCATGATTTATTTGACAAATGCAATATTTGAGATGCCCTGTTAAAACAATGGAACCACTGATATGAGAAATGCTGAAAATTTCATGTTTTCCGAGGATGTATTGGATGTATTGAGTTTTAGCTGGAATTTATTAATGTGCATCCACTGCCAAGTTATTTATGTTTACTGTATTGTGATCAATTTGTTCCCTTTTCATCCTTTTAGGCTATTATAGTCACAACATTAGGGGCATGTTTGGTTAATGCCTAATCTTGCCATGCCTAACTTTAGTCAAGTGTGGCTTGCCACACTTTTTGTGGCGTCCAAATTCAACGCCACACCTTAGGCAAAGCTAGGCAAAAAACTGAGTCTATGCCGCGTGGGCCATATGGCTAACAAAATGTGGCAAGCCACAATTGTGGCAATGAACCAAAGACCCACCTAAGAAATTGTGGCGCGGCTAAGGTTAGGCGTGAAAATTTTGGCTGCCAACCAAACAGGCCCTAGTTGTAGTATATCATCATATTCCCTTAGCTCAAATTGATTCTGCATAATAGGGCAATATTCATCATATATCTGATTAGTCAAGTATGTCATCCAAGTATCAATTGTATGGTGTGGCAGGACCAAGACCACATGGAATTTATATTTTCATTGCAAGGGGACAAGGACAGGAGATGAATTTGTTAACTTTCGAATCGAAAGGCGGAACATCACATTTGGTAACTTAGTAACAATGAAATCACAACCGGGTACTCGGGAGGGACTACTTGTACTATAAGAAGCGATGCGGTAGGGCTGCAGCAACTCTAGAGGATCTCGATTATGAGGTTGATGCAGATTCAATGATAGTAAATAATGAGGGGACAAAAAATCATATTAGTATTGTCAAGGAGGAAGAAAGAGAGCGACATGTGAACATAACACCCATGAAACTACCGAACTCGCCCCAACTTTTGATGAAGAGTGTACAGAGGAACCAATTGACGAATACAAGGATTGGCTTGCGAATCTACATCGGGAGGAAGTGGGCACGGGTAAGTTAAGTTGTTGCGCTCGTCTCAATTCTCAGATTGTAATAGACTGCAACGACCATTGCACTAAAATAAACATGATTGCAGAATTTCAGGATAACTACAGGGATGAGACAATAGCAACATACAGTGAATGGCTAAGGCTGCAAGGCGATCTTGATGATATTCGTAAGTTAATATGACTCGCCGTGTATGTAAAACAAATATGAGTTCTTAGCAATCGTTTGTAACTTACACATGCTTCCATTTTCTGTAGAATCATATTTTCAAAACCGTAGCCTGGGTAATCAGAGAACTGGAGAGGATGAAAGTCAAGACAACAACCCAACACCAACATTGCCACAGCCTTCTCATGCTCGACGTCAGAAACAACAGGGAAATGGTAAGCCTCAGTTGTTTAAATTTTTGTATATGTGGTTCAATTACATTTTCCCAATCTGAATGAGTATATTGAATTTATGCTATTGTATATCGTTTCGTTCGAGGAGACTGCCAAAAGACGAAGAAACGTGGACACGTGTAGAGACCTGAATATACAAATCCGGACTCTCCTGTGTATTTTGCACTAGTCCAGGATCACGCTAGTGCACACAGCGTAAACAAAGATAAATATCATCCATATCACGATATTCTAAGAAAAACCAAATTATATTGATAATCATCAGAGTACGACCTTATGGCCAAGCTTACAATAAACTAGCCCGAAGGGCTTAACAAAAACTAGCAGCGGAAATCCAAAAGAAAGCGCAGCAGCCAATCGACACGCCCACAGGCTATCGAGTGGAGAACGAAGCCTAATCCGCGAAGACGTCGAAGTACTCTCCTTCTGGAACCTCCTGCTGGTGATACTCCTCCTCCTCAACTGAGCAACAGGGGCATAAAGCCGTGAGTACATTGGTACTCAGCAAGTCGTTTGTAACAAATGAATGCAATATAATATGCAAGGCTTACCAATGGATGGCTGAAAAGTTAATTTTCATAAAACGGCATTTGAAAATACAATAAATAGATTGAAGGCGCATTTGAAGTAAACAATAATAAATAATAATCAAAGGAATTGAAGTAACCACTTATGAATCTCCCATCCATAAGCTAAACCAACCACTTATGGACCTCCCATCCACAAGTCAAACCAACAGTGAATTAACCATCCACTGTCCAAAACTTTTTAGAAATAACTATACCTCGTGTGAAATCACCAAGCATTGTCCATGACCGAGGACGCGGCTATTCGAATAGTTTTACACTCTGCAGAGGTTGTACAACTTTACCCACAAGACATGATTATCCCGGATTGCCACGCGAGTTACACACTTCCTTAGGTGTGCGGTGAGGAGATCATGACAAGGCCTTTACAATGTTCAATCTCAACCCAGTTCCGTCTCGCTAAGGTTTCGCCGTCGAGTAGGGTAACCCCCTAGTCGATAATTGCCCCCTCTTGCGCCATTGTGGATCCATGGCTCCGACCACACCACAATCATCCCAACGACGGAACCGAAATTGAAACATCACAAATTAGTTAGCCAGGTCCATCCCATACTGGACATGTGGTTGTACGATAAGGCTCAGATCAATGGCGCACAAAGTTAAGTCCTTAAGTGTACCCGGGCGAGACTTCCACATCCCATGTGCCTCTCGCACCCCCTTTACTGCACGATCATTCGCCCGAGTGAAAACCAATTTTGTATAACCACCGCCAATGACGCACCAACGTCACGGCACAAATTTTATAACAGTGGCACCAACCACGATTCACTGTGGCACCAACCACAATTCAATATCTCATTAAGTCAAATTAATTAATCACATGTGATGATGAACCTTTTCGCAAAATAAGCAAGGCTAAGCATTCTAATCGTACCAACCCAATGTGACAACTAATACTGTATCACTAAATAATTTCCCATCCTATAGTGACAATGGAATCATGGCTAACAAATTATCAAGGAGGAATAATCAATTAGGTCATTAACTACCAATACAAGGGTTTTATAATAAAGTAGCAATGCATGATAATTTAAAGCAACATAATACATAATAGATTTGAAAACTGGGTTCCACATGATCAAAGGACACGACTTGCCTTGGCCTTGCTCAGTTAAGAATTCTTGATCTTCGGATCCGGCTTCAGCTCCTTCGAAAGCGTGATCTAACGAGAGAGAAAGCGAAACGAAACACAAGAATAAAATCAAATAAAATCCAAATAAACTCCAAAAACTGTAAAAACAGAACCAAAATATAGAGCTCAATTTTAGATGAATTTAGGAAGAAGAATCGGGTCGATTGGAGTTCGGACGAAGGAGAACGAGCTATCTAAAGTTTGCCGGGGCGAGAAAATGCTGGAAATTCACAGATGTTACTGTTTATCCGAGAGCAATTTTTGGAAAGGAGGCTAGCGCTGGCGAGATGAGGCATGGGAGGTGAATCTAACTAGCAAAATGGGTTGTTAGGGACCTAAGGCACACATAGGAACTGACGGCACGCCAACCGGAGACCGTTGACGGCATGGACGGCTACAACGACAAGGGTAGGAGAGAGGAATAAAATCCGGGCATAGTACATGGAGAAGTAGGGTGAGCACGGGCTAGAACGTGGCTTGGCAAAGCTAGAAAAATTATCGGCTCGGCCAGAAACCCACCAGAGATGGCACAATCGACGTTTGAACGACGTCGGGAAGGGTAAAGGAAAAACGTAATATCTTGGTGCTCGGTGAACGAAATCTAAAACCACTTGGAGGGTAGCTACCTGGGATGGTTTGGCACAAAGTGACGCGAACGGATTGGTGAAAACATCATCGGGTAGATGGGGGACACGAGATGCCATTGACGGCCATGGCGAGGTTCGGAGGCGAAAATTTGTGGAGGCTTTTCAGGGAAACGGAAGTGAGCACGGCGTAGAACGCGGTGAGGCAAGCCTAAGAAAAATTACGGCAAGGGCTAAAGCTTACCGGAGGCGACGAATCGACGTCGGGAAGCGCTCTTGACCTAGATTGGGGAAAACTCGATTCCGGGAGATTGGCTGCACCAAAACCAAATTAACTTGGCTAGAAGGTAGATGGGACATGAAGGCAAAATGTGACGCGAAAGGATCACGGAGAAACTCACCGAATAGCTCGAGACACGACGAGCAAATTCGGGACCGGAGGGCTCGGTGCCGACGGCGTCCTGGGCTTTGAGGGGACTTGGCACGGCTTGGGATGGGTTTAGGGGAGCCAAGGGGTCGTATTTATAGGCTTGGAAGAGGTAGAAACCGACTCCAATCCACGGATTTCGGTTTAGAGTCCGTTTCAGAAAATTGGAGATAAAAGGCAAATGGATGAACGAAACGGAAAGAGGCCAGTTGGGATGGATTCCTTGCGTGATTTGGCACAACTTTTCTTTTGGGAAGACATTGAGATAAGGTCCGGATTGAAAGTTATGAAGAGAGAGGAAAAAGGAAGGAAACGTACGCAGCAAGAGGAATCGATCGGAGCTCTGGCCGCGCGGGGGAGAGGAGGGAACAGTACCCCGTGGGGACTGTTCATTCTCTCTCCTGCTTTGTTTTTTTTTGGAAATTTCAAATTGAGCTCAAACAAACTCCGAAAAATTCCAGAAAATGCAAAAAAATTCCTTGTGACACAAGGAACACAAATAAAATATTTTTGGCAAATATTAATATTTAATTTAATCATATTAAATCTTTTTGATTAATAAAAATTCCAATTAAGCTTTAATTAATTCCAGAAAAATCCAAATGGTGAATTTTATTTTAAAAGCTTCAAAAAGACTCTGAAAATCAGGATGTTACAACGCGGCACTCTTAAAGGTTTAGCGGTAGTAAGCAAGAGAATTAAGCAAGGCAATCAGAAACTAAAAATCGAATTCTCATCTAGACTGGGAGGACCTGTAGGTGAAAACGCACACACGTTTGTGGATGAAGTTGTAATGTTTACAAGAAAAAAGGCTCCCCTCATTGGAGTGAGAAGTTGGAAAGATGTGAAGCAAGTTGTCAAAAATTCAATAGCAAATGATATAATGGTAAGTTACAGATTCTTTTTGCCTACACATTTTAATTCTAACATAATTCAAAAAATGACCTACTCTTTGTATTTTCTTTTTAACAGAATAGGTGGGACATTGAGAATTCCGAGGATACAAAGCTAAAGATATGGGCCATCGCTAAGGAGCGATACAAAGGATGGCGATCAACATTTAGTTCTACGTACAAGGCATACCAGACTTATGATGAGAGAATGCAAAATAAGCCTGAGGATCTAGACATTGTTGAATGGCACTATCTGGTGTTATACTTTGTGTAACATCCTGATTTTCAGAGCCTTTTTGAAGATTTTAAAATAAAATTCACCATTTGAATTTTTCTGGAATTAATTAAAGCTTAATTGAAATTTTTTATGAATTAAAAAGGATTTAATATGATTAAGTTAAACATTAACATTTGCCAAAAATATTTTAGTTGAGTTCTTTGTGTCTCAAGGAATTTATTGGAATTTTTCTGGATTTTTCTGGATTTATTTGCTATTTTCTAGAGCTCAAAATGATTTATTTGAATTTCTGGAAATAGAAAACCCCCCAAAAATCCCAAACCGGCCAGTGGGCCGAAACCCACCAAGCCGGCCTGGTCCAGCCGCTCGCCCACCGGCTGCCCGCCCCTCGCGCGCGTCGCGCATCCGCCGCGTCGCGCCGCCTTCCTCCGCCGGATGGACGACATGCGTCGCCCATCCGAGCGCCTCCTCGCGCCGCGCCCGCATCCGGGCTGTCCGCTCACCTGTGCCGCCGACCGTTGGGGCCCGCATGTCAGGTCGTCGTCCCCGACCCGGTCTCCGCCTCCGTCTCCGACCCGAACTCCGCCGCCTACCTTATCCGTCGCCGCCGTGTTCGCCGTGGACTCTCCGCCGCTCGGGTATAAAAGGGGCCGAGCCCTGGGCTTCTCCCTCATCCCGCAGCCGCCGCCTCCGCCGCCGCTCACCGCCGTCCGCCGACGCCCGTGAGCCGCCGTACACCGACGTCGCCCGTGTGTACAACCGCCGCCGCCGCCGCTCCGTCGCCGTCGCTTCGCCGCCACTCGCCGTCGCCGCGCGCCGCCGCCGCCGTCGCCGCCGCCGCCGCCGCCCCCGTTATCGCCGGTAAGACGTCGCGCCGCCCGAATCTCGCCGCCGGTCGAACCGCGCGCCGAACCCGTCGGCCGCGCTGCGTCCCCGCACCCGCTGCGAACCGCGCCGCGTCGCCGCGCCGCCTCGTCCCAGCGCCCACGTGTGTCAGCGCTGACACCAGCCGTCCCTTCGCCTTCCCGTGGACGCCGTCCACCGTGCGCCGAGCCGCTGCCAGTGGGAACCACCGGTCAGGGATGGTCCCGTAGACCCGTGCGCCATGAGCCACGTCACCCCGCCATGCCAGCAAGCCACGCAAGCAGCCACATCAGCCCTAGGCTAACGTGTCAGCCCCGTCAGCAGGCCACGTCAGCACCCCGAGGCCCCAAGTGCCACGTCAGCTACCACATCAGCATGACACGTCACCATGCCTAGTCAACCGCCAGGTCAGCCCTACATGCCCACGCGTCGCCATGTCAGCTGCCGCGTCAGCCCTAGCCGCCGCGTCTCCTGCCCAGTCAGCCGTACTGTTTCGTGCAACGGGTTCACGGTAGACCGGGGATTCCGTGCACCGGGTCCACAGCATAGTGCCATTTTCCAATTTTCCCAAATTTCTGTAGATTTAACCTTCCAGAGGCCCGTTCTCCCTCGTCCTAGCTCCGATTGACCCGATTCTTTTTCCTAAATTCATCTAAATTGAGCTCTATCTTTTGGTTCTGGTTTTGCAGTTTTTGGAGTTTATTTGGATTTTATTTGAATTTATTTTTGTGTTTCGTTTCGCTTTCTCTCTCGTTAGATCACGCTTTCGAAGGAGCTGAAGCCAGATTTGAAGATCAAGAATTCCTAACTGAGCAAGGCCAAGGCAAGTCGTGTCCTTTGATCATGTTGAACCCCGTTTTCAAATCTATTATGTATTATGTTGCTTTAAATTATCATGCATTGCTACTTTATTATAAAACCCTTGTATTGGTAGTTAATGACCTAATTGATTATTCCTCCTTGATAATCAATATTAGTTGTCACATGGGTTGTGCGTCTAATTGCTTAGCCATGCTTATCACTAGTACATTGGGTTTATCATCACATGTGGTTAATTAATCTTGACTTAATGATATACTTGAATGTGGTGGTTAACCACGGTTATAAAACTTATTGCCATGGCATGGGTAGTGTCATTGGTGTTGGTTATACAAAATTGGTTTTCACTTGGGCGATTGATCGTGCAGTAAAGGGGGTGCGAGAGGCACAAGGGATGTGGATGCTTCGCCTGGGTAATTCTTAAGGACTTAACTTTGTGCGCCATTGATCTGAGCTTTATCGTGCAAACCACATGTCTAGTATGGGATAGACCTGGCATAATAATTTGTGAAGTCTCCACTTTGGTTTTACTACCGATCTTGTTGTGGCGCAAGAGGGGGCAATTATCGACTAGGGGGTTACCCTACTTGACGGCGAAACCTTAGCGAGTGGGATCAGGTGGAGATGGATCATTGTAAAAGCCTTGTTGTGATTATCTTTAACGTGAGGATTATCACATCGTGTGGGTACAGTTGTGCAACCTCTGCAGAGTGTAAAACTATTCGAATAGCCGCGTCCTCGGTCATGGACAATGCTCGGTGATTTCACACGAGGTATAGTTATTTCTAAAAATTTTTGGACAGTGGATGGTTAATTCACTGTTGGTTTAACTTGTGGATGGGAGGTCCATAAGTGGTTGGTTTAGCTTATGGATGGGAGATCCATAGGTGGTTACTTCAATTCCTTTGATTATTGTTTTACTTCAAAATGCACCTTCAATCTATTTATTGTATTTTCAAATGCCGTTTTATGCAAATTAACCTTTTAGCCTTCCATTGGTAAGCCTTGCATATTATATTGCATTCATTTGTTACAAACGGCTTGCTGAGTACCAATGTACTCACGGCTTTATGCCCCTGTTGCTCAGTTGAGGAGGAGGAGTATCACCAGCAGGAGGTTCCAGAAGGAGAGTACTTCGACGTGTCGATTGGCTGCTGCGCTTTCTTTTGGATTTCCGCTGCTAGTTTTTGTTAAGCCCTTCGGGCTAGTCTATTGTAAGCTTGGCCATAAGGTCGTACTCTGATAATTATCAATATAATTTGGTTTTTCCTTAGAATATCGTGATGTGGATGATATTTATCTTTGTTCATACTGTGTGCACTAGCGTGATCCTGGACTAGTGCTGAATACACAGGAGAGTCCGGATTTGTATATTCGGGTCTCTACACTTTGGCACTAAACAATTCAAGGTTCGATGGAATTTACTTAAATTGTTCTACTACTTTAGCTTCACATAATGCTTTCTTTTTAGAACTTTAACATTAACTCATTCTGCAGAAGATAAGCAGCCAGAATTCTCAAAACAGACATCTACAACAGACCAAGCATCTCATGGGCTCGAAACCTTTTTCCCAGTGTAGCTATGAGCAAGTAATGACATGAAAAGAACATGTACTTGTTTTGTTCAATGATGAAATATTCATATGTTAGATTCTTCCCAACTTAGAGAGACCCGGAAACTGGAGAAGAGCCAAATGATTTGAGTCTTTGGATGACAACGCACACGAAGCATGGGCAATGGTCAAACAGTGCATCTAAGGCTATCTATGTGAGTATATAATAATTTGTAATGAATTTATTGGCTGTGATCGCTTCTGCTACTTGGGCTGTGGCTGCAGCTGCTGCGGTATACATTTAACAACTGCTGCTACTACTCAGCAACTTGTATGTGTGCAGCTGCAGCCCAAGAAGCACAACCGATCATGCCAACTAAGTCATTCATAATATTGGCCTACACTTCCAGTCTCAATTGACACCTACAAATATGTTCTGTGCGTTAGGATACTGCAAGCAGCAAAATAACAGAGAAGGAATTAGAGTCACAAGATAACTTCATTTCATCACAAGAGGAAAACTTTGTTTTCCAGTCATCATATAAGGAAAGCACTAGGTGCAAATCATCAAAAAATCATGGTAATGGATACTTGGCGTACTATCCAACACGAAGGCAGCTATACAATGAAAATTTGCAGATGCAAGCCCGACATTCTGCGGAATCCCATAGGACAAGGTTAGAGCTCCAGTCTGAGGTTCAAATGTTAAAAGAACAACTTGCAAACCAAGTTGCTGAAAGGGCCAACGAAAAGGAAGAAAGCAGGCGTCAGATAGAAGAATTGTTGAATTCGAGAGACACAATTAAAGAAGAACTCAGGCAAGAGTTTATGTCCATGCTAGGAACACAAAGACAAGGAGCCTTCCAAGAGGTAATACTTTTGAAACAAATTTAACTTATAGTTAATAACACCCCCCATGGTTCCAAAGAGCTCTTTGCATTTAAAATCGTTTCTTGCATGACGAATCGTTCTTCATGATGTAATAACACCCCACACCCCTAGGTACGTTCCTTACGTATGTCCTCCTTTAATATTGATGCAGTGGTTTGATTAATCACCCACGCGCTAGCTTAATTCCAGAGAGGGGACAACATATACACACAAAGCCTGCACACAATGTTAATTTTAGCTAGTTAGTGAGACAAGCATTGCTTCCTTTCCTTAATCAATCTTGCACTTACATACTTCATTTCTTGTCCCGATGCGCTTACTGCAGTAATAAGAGCATCTGATTGACACAGATATGCTCTACGACATATTCCCCATCATCATTAGTTGAGATGCTGTGCCACTAGTGTAGCTAACTGCATATATGTGTATGTATAGGCACTTGTTATCTCTCCCTAGCTACTTTTTATTTGTGTCACCAAAAGCTTCCTAGTAATAGATGGTATCATATATGTACTGCTACAAGATGTCCTTTTGGTAAGTGATCGACATTAATATGTCTGAACTAGATATATCCTGGTTGATCTTTTGACACTGGTATGTGGTGTTCGTGTGTTGTGAAACTAAGCACCAAAGGGTAAAGAGGCAGGAGTGCCAGCCAGCCATTGGAATGGGATGCATCAAGGATGAACAGTGGTAGCTCATCGAGACATCGCTGGCTAGATCGTTCCATTAAGTGGGGTGTTAATAACTTCAAAGAGCTAACTATTTGAAAACTAAATTTTAAATGCAGGCTAACCAAGCTGCCAATAAAACAATACATGTTCCTGCTGCCCCAACCGAACAAAATGACACGACTCCACGGAGTGAAGAAACAACGCCGCAGGTAATAGCAATTGCAACATGTTTACAGGCAACATGGATCACTACACTGTATGAGCCCTGCAATGTTTTCTCGAATTTTTTGATAAGCAGACTAACCCAGATAGCAACCTGGAAACACAACATGAAGCTAGGCGAACTGCAGAAACCAATACTCGCACCCCTAGAAGTTGTGTTCTTAACCGAACTCTTCCCCAAAACAAAGACGGGAATGCGTCAGTGAATTATATTACTAAAAAAACACTAAAGGCTGCTGTTGCTACTAAATGTGCACGCACAAGGAGTCAACAGGTATGCATTGCAGAGGGATTTTTTTTATAGCTGTAATGCCTATCTACTACAACATTGCAAATTGTTAATCAGTGCGAGTTTTTCACTGTTGTATGGTATGCTTTGAATGACAAAATTCTGTGGAGAATGTCTCTTGTTAGTGCACTTCACATCATTTTGCGTGGAGAATCGCAGATCCAATGACATACTTTTGCATATGAAAAGTAAACGCACCGATCTGGATTGATTTTCTCCTTGAGTTCACTATATTAACTCTGTTTTGATTGCTTGGCTCCTTTCTCCGTTATGTCACCAATGACGTTAATTGGAATCTAACTCGCTCATCATCTACCTTTACGTTGGTTCTTGAGCTCTACATATTTTGACAATCATGTCTATATCTCTAAACATTGCATTGATGCGATGAATGAACATATGTATTCACGTTATGAAAATTTATTCCATTTACAATGTGTTACTGTCGTGATGAGCTGAACAACTGATGCATATGCCATTTTGAATGATTTTATTCAGGAGGAAGGAACAAATTGAGTGCAGTGCTCAGACCATGGGAAGCTAAGGTCAATTCAAGCTATTCAGCGAGGTCAAGCCAAGCTTCAATGCAGTGATAGCTAGGGACATTTTAGTGATGCTTGTAATACAACTTCAAATTTTTGTCACAATTAAAGTTGGTTTCATTTCAGATATGTGTAGCAACAAATTCTATTTTGATATAATGATTTTACTACATCGGTTGATTCCTGTTGTGACAAACATTAATGGCGTTGCAATAATTCTTGTTGCTACTAAAGCAATGCGTTGCAATATACACTATTCCCTTCAACTTTTGGCATGGCAATATATGCTATAGCAACAAAAAAACAGTGTACCAAAAGAGTCTATAGCAACAAAAGATCAAGCGTGGCATTAGAAGCTATGGCAACGAAAATAGCAAGCGTGGCAATAGAGGCTGTTGCAACCAAAGTATGTGCGTGGCAATTGAATCTATTACCACGAATTTTTTGCGTGGCAATATCACTATGTCCTATTACCACGAATTCTTTGCGTGGCCATTGAATCTATTACCACGAATTCTTTGTGTGGCAATATCACTATGTCCTATTACCATGAATTATTTGCGTGGCCATTGAATCTATTACCACGAATTTTTTGCGTGGCAATATAGTCTATTGCTACCACTAGTTTCGTTGCAATTTAACTTATAACCACGAAATCGGTATGTTGCAAATGCTATCTACAGCAACGCCTCATTGCGTGGCAATAGTTGTTTTTGCCACGCAATACATTGTTGCATAAACTATGTATTGCAATGCTTTATTGCGTTGCAATAGGTAAACTTTATTGCAACGAACCGAAATACCGTGGCCCAAACTTTAGACCACGCAACTTCTTGCCACGCCTACCAACGAAAAGTTAGCGTTGCAATAGGTGCTATTGCAACCATTTTGGGCCTATTGCAACGTTTCGGCGCCGTCGCAATAGGCCCAAAAATTAGTAGTGGACGTTGTCGCAGTAGACGAGCATAGTGCGGCGAAGGGGTGTATGAAGCTCGGCAAGAAGCTACCGCAACCAGCTGCCTTCAGCAACGCCGTTGGCGACGGCCTGATATTCAGCCTCCGCGCTGGACTGAGAAACCGTGTGCTGCCGCTTGGACGACCAGGAGATGAGATTAGCACCGAGGAAAACACCGTAACCCGAGGTGGATTTACATGTGTCCGGGTAGCCAGCCCAGTCAGCATCAGTGTCAATAGTCAGCTCACCCGGAGAAGTGCATTGAAGGATCAAGCAGTAGTCAATGGTCCCACGAAGATAGCGAAGAATACGCTTAACCAAGGCAAGGTGAGGCTCCCGGGGGTCATGCATGAAAGACAGACCCGCTGAACTGCACAAGCGATGTCTGGACGAGTAAACGTCAGATACTGTAGGGCACCAGCTAAACTGCGATAGTGAGTAGCATCGTCGACAGGGGCACCATCACCAGATAGCTTTGAGTGTGTGTCAACAGGGGTGCTACACAGTTTGCAATCTGTCATGCCAGCACGCTCGAGAATTTCCAGGATATAGTGACGTTGAGACAAATGGAGAGAACCATGTTGTCTGGTCACTGACAAGCCTAGAAAGTGATGAAGTGGTCCAATGTCCTTCATGGAAAACTCATGCTGCAAGGCGGAGATGGTCTGACGAAGAAGAGCAGCGGAGGAGGCTGTAAGCACAATATCATCCACGTAGAGAAGCAAATAAACAGTGTCGGTACCACGACGGAAGATGAAGAGTGAAGTATCAGACTTAGCCTCGACAAAACCCAGGGAGGGAATATATGAGGCAAAGCGGTTGTACCAGGCACGTGGAGCTTGCTTGAGGCCATAGAGGGATTTGTTGAGTCGGTAGACATAATCAGGATGAATTGGGTCGACAAAACCAGATGGTTGAACACAATAGACTATCTCAGAGAGGGTCCCATGGAGAAAAGCATTCTTTACATCGAGTTGATGAATCGGCCAGTCACGAGAAAGAGCCAGAGTGAGAATAGTACGAATGATAGCCGGCTTGACCACTGGACTGAAAGTCTCATCAAAATCGATGCCAGGTCGTTGAGTGAAACCACGAAGAACCCATCGAGCTTTGTACCGATCAAGGGACTCATCGGGATGGAGCTTGTGACGATACACCCACTTGCCAGTCACAACATTGACATCCGGAGGACGAGGCACAAGATCCCAGGTTTTATTGTTGAGCAGGGCATCATACTCCTCAGTCATGGCAGCCCGCCAATTTGCATCGGTGAGTGCACTGCGATATGTCTTCGGTAATGGTGAGAGAGCAAGTGCATGAAGATTCAAGCGTGCTGTCGGTAGTCGAAACACTGTCTTACCCCGTGTGACCATGTGATGGGCGTTAGTCACAGGAGGAATGGGTATGATCAGTGGCGGACTTCCAGTTCGGCTGATTGCAGCTGGCACCAACGAGGTGGCAGAGTCCGCCGAGCGGTGATCCGGAGATGCGCTGGGTGCTGTTCCTGGAACCGTGCGACCAGGCGACGAGGGCAGCACGGGACCAGGAGACGAGGCCGCAGGATCGGTCGATGTCGGGAAAACATGGCCAGGCGATGCGGGCGTGATCGCACGCGCATGACCAGGATTCAACACGGGACCGGGCGCAGGACCAGGCGCTGCAGAGAAGCCGCGTCGAGACGTCTTGGGCGGAGGCACACGCGCGGGTCTAGGGGCGAGCACGGGCGCAGGACTGGAGAGCGCCCTGGATCGGGAGTCCAGGGGCGATGAAGATTCCGGGGGCCCGGTCCTGCTGGCAACGACCCGACTAGCGGGGGCAGCAGGACTAGGTGGTGAACCTGCAGAAGCCCGCTGTCCAATGGGCAGCGGGGATGAGTCCATGTCGAGCAAAAAATCAAGGTCATCAGAAGACTGTGACTTCATGTTAGCGAAGGGAAAGCTTTCTTCATCAAACGTGACATGCCGAGAAACAATGACCCGATTGGTAACCAAATCAAGACACCGATAACCTTTGTGCTCGGATGAGTAGCCAAGGAAAACACACAAAGTGGAGCATGGAGAAAGTTTATTGGCTGTTGTGGCAGAAAGGTTCGGATAGCACCGGCACCCAAAGACACGAAGATGATCGTATGAGGGAGGGGTACCGTGAAGGGCTTGATATGGTGTGGAAAAGGCTAATGTTTTGGTGGGATGTCGGTTGAGAAGGTATGTGGCAGCATGAAGGGCCTCCACCCAAAACTGCGAAGGTAAGCTGGCTTGGAACAGCAAAGTACGAATGACGTTGTTAATGGTACGTATAGCACGCTTAGCCTTGCCGTTCTGCTGGGAGGTATAAGGACACGACATGCGGAGTGCGATGCCGTGGGTGAGAAAAAAAGAGCGAGTGGAGGAGTTATCAAACTCGCGGTCATTATCACATTGGACACTTTGGACAGTGGAGCCAAACTGAGTTTGGACGTACGCGAGAAAGTGAGACAACGTGGAAGACGTGTCCGATTTAAAGCGTAAAGGGAAGGTCCAAAAAAAGTGAGCGTAATCATCAAGAATAACTAAATAATACTTGTAACCAGTGACACTAGCAACGGGGGAGGTCCAAAGATCACAATGTATTAAAGCGAAATTCTTGGTGGCACGAGAATGAGAAGTAGCAAAAGGCAAACAAATGTGTCGCCCGAGCTGACAAGCATGACAAAGGGTGTCAATGGGGCTTTTATTACAAGAGATGGCTGAGGAGCTGGTTAAATGATGTAAAGCTTCGCCACCAAGGTGATCGAGACGACGATGCCAAAGTACGGGAGAAGCGGCGGCGACCATGGCGTAGGGGCTGGTGGCGGATGGAAACAAAGGGTAGAGGTCGCCGGAGCTATTGCACCTGGCGATCACGTTCCTGGTGCACAGATCCTTCACAGAAAGGCCATATGGATCAAATTCAACGGAACAGTTGTTATCAATAGTAAAACGACGAACGGAAATAAGATTTTTGATAATCTGTGGGGTGACAAGAACATTCTGAAGAAAAAAAGAATGGTCTGTGGCTGGAATATGAGTGGTACCAGTGGATTGAATGGGGAGCATGGAACCATTGCCAACAATAATAGATGTAGGAGAAGTGTGCGATGGTGCATGGGCAATGGAGAGGTTACCAGCATCGGATGTCATATGATTGCTAGCCCCGGAATCCATGTACCAATCGATCGTCGGTGGCGGCGTGAGTGTCACGGTGTTGAACGCATTGGCGAGAGTCGTCTGGTCCCAAACACCGGGCTGCTGTTGCTGTGCTGCGAGAACATGTGCAGGCATTTGCTGCTGTTGCTGTGCCGTGGGTACATGGCTGTATGGAAGCCCAGGAACGCCATACGGGAAGCTGGGAGTGCCGTCGGGAGCGCCATATCCGATCGGGAGCCCAGACGCACCAGGGGCTGCAAACAGGGCGTGCGGTGGCTGCTGCAATTGCGACCGTTGTGCAGCCCCGCCGGCAGAAGGACGCGGCGCCATGGCAGGCCACACCTGGACAGTTCCCGTCCAGGGATTGAAGAAGGAAGGCGGCCATCCACTGCCCTGAGCGTCAGAGCTGCCATCGCCAGTGTGGTTACCTTTGTTGCGATGACGGCGGTTATTAGGACGATTGTCGCCCGTGGTTACCGAGCTGTGACCACTGGAACCGCCCAGGTGGGGAGCGCCCTTGCCGCCAGGGGTGGCAGGAGATGCGCCGCCATACGCACTGCCATACGTGCCGCCAGGAGTGAAGTCTGCGCTCCCAGATGGCCTACTCTGGGTGTTGTGGCCGCCGGTAGGGGGCCCGCGGGTGGTGGAGAGGAGCGCTGTCGAGGGTGTCGACGCCCTGTCGTTGAGGATGATCTCCTCAAGAAGAAGATCATTGTGGACGTCGTCGAACAGCGGGAACGGCTTCTGGCGTTTGAGGAGGGCCGCCATATGAGTAAACCGTTCGTTGAGACCGCGCAGGGTTGCCAGGACGAGAGTGCGATCGAGCACAGGTATACCCAAACTAGCGAGCTGATCTGCCATTGTTTTCAACTTGCGACAGTAGTCAGAAATAGTAAGGTCACCTTGAACAAAAGTGCGAAACTCCGTGTCGAGGATCATGGCACGAGTCTCTTTGTTGCCGACGAACATGCTTTCAAGGGCCAGCCAGATCTCCCGGCTGGTGGCTTGCCGGTCAGCGTGGCTGGAGGTCATGATGCTCTCGAGAAGATTGGTAGAGATGGTACCAAAAATCCAAGAGACCACGACACAATCCAGGCGATGCCAGGACGCGACGTCGGGAAAGGTGTCGTCGGAGAGAACGTGATCGGTGAGCGCATACTTGCCAAGAGTGATGAGGTGAAGGCCGCGCCACTTCTGGTAGGAGGTGGAGCCGAGTTCAAGAACAATGGGGACCAAAGCCCTGATGTTCATGACGGCTACTGCTTGAGCATGAAGGTTAGCGACGAGGAGAGCATCAGCCTCGGCCTCGCGGCGGTGACGTGCGTCCTTCTCACGCTCGGCCTCCTGACGGCGTTGTTCGGCGGCGACATGCTCGGCGGCACGCCGTTGTTTAGCTTCGGCACGATCCCGATCCTCCTAGGCGCGCTGGGTGGCTTCCGCGCGGAGAGTTTCGATCTCCAGGTGCAAACGGGCAAGTTCGTCGCCGGTGCCGGCCATAGATACAAGAGAAACGACGGTGGCTAAAAACGGATGGTGATGCGGAAGCGGTAGGTCACAGGAGCGACGCTATCTGATACCATGAGAGCGGAAATAACTCACACAATAATTCTTCCATTGGCCATACAGGCAAATATATAGAGTTATGTTACAACCGGAAGGAAACAAAATAAGAGATTAAGAGAAAATCCTATTTGAATCCTAGTTCTGGTTGTTGCCGTATAAAGGAAGACGTGAATCCGTTGTTGGAGTCCGTTGCCATGCATATCCCACGGACGTAGCCGTATACAGCTACAGTGCCATGCATATGTACGTATACATGGGCAGTCCCATGCACGTATATGGCTAACACTCCCTATGTTGTGAGATACGACATAGAGTATAATTACACCCGAGAGTAGAAAAAGGCTTCCTATACATACATACACACACACACACACACACACACACACACACACACACACACACACACACACACACACACACACACACACACACACACATATATATATATATATATATATATATATATATATATATATATATATATATATATATATATATATATATATATATATATATATATATATATATATACCGTCTATGACCAACACTAACACAGACGGTTTTAATTTGGACACCGCTCTGTGTTGGCGGCGTCGGGAAAAGCCGTATCACGAGCGGTTCTTAACTATGAACCGCTCAGTGATAATTTAGTATCACTGAGCATGCAGTATTAAAAACCGTCAGTGATAAGTTGGTTATCACGAGATGGTTTTAATAAAAACCATCGTGATAATTCACGACAGTTTTAATAAAAAACCATCGTGATAATGGCGGTGGGCATTTATTGCGCTGCTCAGACCACATCTGACTTCATTTCGATCCAGATCTAGCTGGTGCTTTAGTTAAAAACCGTCTGTGATATATCAATATCACAGACGATTTTTAGTTAAAAATCGTCTGTGATAATCATATATCACAGACGGTTTTCAGTTAAAAACCGTCTGTGATATTGATATATCTCAGACGGTTGTCGAACCGTCTGTGAAAACCTTGGATTATCACTGACCCATAAATTCAGACGGTTCAGAAAACCGTCTGTGATGACGTTTTTGAACCGTCTGTGATGTCCTTTTCTGTAGTAGTGGCCTCACCCACTCCAGCAAGGGACCGTCACCTAGCTCTGGCCCTCGCGCCTCCCCCACTCGCCTCACCATCTGCCACCTCCTCCACCATCTCCCCGCCGCATGTTAATTTTCTCCTGAACACTAGTTACCAGTGGAGTTCTTTAGAATCAATCAATCATGCATGTAAATTTTCTCCTGAACACTAGCTACTAGTGGAGTTCTTTATAATTAATCAATATTCGGATTTCTACTGAATATTCAATTTTGGGAAAAGATTTATGTTGTGGCATATGAGTTTTATATATCACACACAAAATAAAATAAGTGCATTGGTACAATTGTGGCAGGTTGGGTCTTTTTACAGTCTGCTTCTGCTTGTAAATGCAATTAATTTTGCATTGAATACTTGGGTGATGTTTAGTTTGTTTAAACAGTCGAATAAGCCCTCGTATTCTTCTGACTTTATGGGTGTCATTTTTGTAGATGTAGTTTCTCTTAATGCACCTTGTTTGTCAAGATATACTGGATAACATTTGTAGATGAATATTCAATTTTCTTACTCTATGGGTGTCATTTTTGTAGATGTAGTTTTTCTTAATGCACCAAGTGTTTTAGGTTGTACTGAATGTTTTAACTGAATATTGATGCTTCAGTTTTAACTGTATCCACTTGTTATCTTTGACAACTCACGAGTCGATTTCTTGTCTAAATTTCAAGATTCATCTAATCGTTTGTTGGCGGAACATTTGTACGCCTTTTTTCAAAGCATGAGGATTCGGTGACGATGCAATGGATCTGGTATAGCATGCTAGCAGCAGTTTAGTTGCTCATACAGCAAGACCGAGCATACATTGTTCATAATGTATCCACAATCCTGATACTATTCATAGCTTATGTATGGAAATTTTTGTACGGATAACCCATTTTTTATTCGAAAATACACAAATATACCCGCGACAAAATTTTTTACACAAATAGGCTCCAGTCGCCCAACCATAGGGCGACTAGAGCCTGTCGCCCAACCAAAAAACGACACAATTGTAGTCGCCGAACCCACAAGCGACCGCAGCTAGCCGCCCTCCCATTGGGCGACTCGCATGCAGTCGCTCTATGGTAGGGCGACTGCATGGTGCCCCCGAAAGATTTTGTGAATTTTGTAGTTTAAATTGGTAAAAAATGTGGTATAGTTGTAATAAAAGTTTATGTTTATTGGATGTATAAGATGCGTAAAAAATTTTAGAAACTTTTTTTTTCGAAAGATTGACCGTAGAACTATCGCCACATACACTGTTAAGTGATATACGTTGAGAATTCGAGGACGAGAACTAGTATTTAATATTTGTTACATGACTTGATATAGAAATAATTTTCTATACGAAAAGAAGAGATGATAGCATTGTTTGAATTTAAATGAACTTTATAATATAACGCAGTAACATGCCGCGTATTTATCCATTACATGCATGACATACACCCCTCACTCCCCACCCTAAGGTGCTCCGTCACCACGCCCGCGTCCTCCCATACGGCCCCGCTTGGCCGTCCTCCGGTGCAACGGATTACGAGGCGGGTGACGAGGGTCCGAAAAAGTAAAACGATCAGGTGGGTTTCGCACCCGCGGCTGCGCCGGTGGAGTCAGCTGCACCTCTGGCTGTGTGGCCTCCGGTGCACCGGGGAGGCCACTGCCGGAGAGAACCTCCGGTGCTGCGTCGGAGGACGGCCCAGGCCAGTCCTCGAAAAACTGGTCCACCTCGATGTGGCCCGGGGAGAAGCGTCCCTGCTGCTGGTAAGGACCTGCAATAGTAATATCGTTAGTTCGTTGCATGCCGTCTTAGGATAAAAACAAGATCGGACGATGCGTACCCGTAGATGGCGCCATGAAATCATCCGTGTGGAAGCCGGGGATGTACGTAGGAGGCCGTGACCAAGCAGAACTCCCTGGCTGCTCCGGGGGAGGTGGAGGCCGTGACCAAGCAGAACTCCCTGGCTGCTCCGGGGGAGGTGGACGTGTCCACGTACTACCTCCGGAGTAGTGCCACGCTGGTCGGGGTGGCACTGGTGGTCGGGGTGCACTGGGCGTAGGTGTGGAGACCGCCGGTAGCCTCGTGCAGGACAGTAGGCTGACGATACGTCTACACCCGGCCTGCATCCGTCGCGCAAAGCTGACGGCCTCCTCGCGGGTCAACTCCCCACCTGTGCCCCACCTCTGCACTAGTGCGGAGGACTCCGACCACATCGCAACACCGACGTCAGCCTGGACAAAAAGACATAGAATGGTCCATCATCGAAATGATATTGCCATTTGAGAATTTTTGAAATTACAAGTTACGTACCGCGATGTGAGCGTCGCGTGCGAAGTGCGCAGGGTACGCGTCTGTCGGTGCGGCGATGTGTGGGGCAGGTGGGTCAACGACATGTACCAGCCTGGTACGAGTCCGCCCCTGGTACCAGATGAGCTACTCCGCGTAGTCGGCTATGTCGTATGGCTGGTCCTCCTCCACGCGGTCATCCAGCGCACCCTCCCACTGCGTAATCTAGGGCTGCATCCTCCTGGACCAGTCCGTGCCTTTTTTGACGCCCTTCGTGTTGTGCCTGTTTATGGAACCATTACGTAATGTAAGTACTTGCGATCACAATAGTAAGTACATACAAAAATATTAGAAGCGATCACTCACGCGTGCACGCGAGGCGGAATCGACGGCCCGACTGGTACAGGAAGTGCCTGCCGCAGCCCAAACTGCCGCATGACTCGCTGCGGTGCGTAGTCCTCAACGTAGATGCCGTACACGAGCTTCTGGCGGGTAAGCCAGAAAGCCTGGTCACGCTAGCACAGTGCAGACAGCCCGTCAGGAGCACGGGCCTGCACTGCCTCCTCTGCGTAAGGCTCCCAGCGCACGTCGAAGTCTGCGAGGCGGTCGAACTGCTCCACGAAGGGGTGGTACGCTCGCGTGACCTGCACGTCTGTGACGAACCGCACTGCAAGAAAGGCAAATTGTTTAGTACGACGATCGTTAATAAGTTGACTATGATAAAATAAAACTCACTCGTCGACGACACCAAATAGAACCCATTGTCGGCCGATCGATGTCTCCCCCCGGGTACATCTCGGCCCCGTAGGGACCCATGTCGTCTAATACAGGTCGTCCGAGACTGAAGCGCTCGAACGACCACAACTGCAGCAGCAGGGGACATCCTGTGAGGATCGAGTTCGCCTTAATCCTCGTGCACGCATCGCACAGGCCGCGGTACGTCGCGGCAAGTGCGGCCGATCCCCAGCTGATCTGGTCGGCCTCGCCGTCGGCAATCGCCCTCGCATAAGCGATAAGGCACGCGTCAACGGTGTTGCCGTGGCTGGTGGTGAAGAGCACCCAACCAAACAGCCACAGCACGTAAGCCTCCAGGTGGCGCGCGACCTGGTAATCGTCAGCATCTTCAACCATGCGCTCAACTTGAATGCGAACAAGTTCTTATTAGTATGTAATTGCAGAAATAAGAGTTTCGAAGACGCGATCGACTTGAAACACCACGTACCTGGTACTGTCCCAGCCACCTCAGCGTTAGTCCATGCTTCTGCCTCTCGTCGAAGATGTGGTGGTGACCGGCCGGTGGAAGGACCCCCTGGAATCTGCCGAGCAGGTCCTCGCGCCACTCGGCAGGAGCCTCCGGTAGGAAGGCAGCGTCTCCCGCGACCGGAAGGCCGAGGAGTAGGGACACGTCCTGCAGGGTCGGCGCCATCTCCCCGACTGGTAGGTGGAAAGTGTGCGTCTCGGGCCGCCAACGGTCCACCAAAGCCGTCAGCAGGGAACGGTCGAACGGGAAGCGTCGTGATCGCTCCACGACCGGCTCGTCCCCCTCCCCGGCCAAGGCACCTCCGTCCTCATCCGTGGCCTGCACCATCCGGGCAAGAGGGAGAAGTCCGGCATCCCGCAGCCTGCAAATAAAGTGAAGGTCAGCATGAAATGTTCTTATGGTAATACTAAAACGTTGGCGTAGTGCAAACCTGGCAGTCCAACGGGGGTCGAGTCCCCAGGCCACATGAGGTGTGCGTGTCCGGACCACTCCCAGCTCAGTCGGCTCGTCCGTGCTCCCCGGTGGCGGCGCACGACGGGAAGCGCGGTGCACGCGGTCCACGTGCTCGTCCAACAGCGGGTACCGCCAGTCACCCGTCATAACTGCAAAATTATCTAAATGTAAATTTGTACACTACATTTTCTACAATAATACATGAAAAATAGTATACAAAATTTCGACACAACAATTTTCTACATTTAAATTTTCTTCATTTAAATTTTGTAAACTGCATCTACATTTGTACATTGAATGATCTACAATAAATTTCTAAAGTAAATTTTCCACAATAATGCATTACAAATATTACATAAAAAACTATATTTTTCTACATTTAAATTTGTACATCTAAATTTGTAAACATAAATTTAATGTTCTAAACTAAATTTTCTAAACTAAATATCTAAACTAAATATCTAAACTAATTTTCTAAACTAATTTTCTAAACTAAATATCTAAACTAAATTTAATGTTCTAAACTAAATTTTCTAAACTAAATATCTAAACTAATTTTCTAAAATAAATATCTAAACTAAATATCTAAACTAAATATCTAAACTAAATTTCTAAACTAAATATCTAAACTAAATTTCTAAACTAATTTTCTAAACTAAATATCTAAACTAAATTTAATGTTCTAAACTAAATTTTCTAAACTAAATATCTAAACTAAATATCTAAACTAAATATCTAAACTAATTTTCTAAACTAAATATCTAAACTAAATTTCTAAACTAATTTTCTAAACTAAATTTTGCTAAACTAAATATTTCAACTAAATATCTAAACTAAATTTGTAAACTAAATATCTACACTAAATTTTCTAAACTAAATTTATCTAAACAAATTTTCTAAAATAAATTTTCTAAAATTAGAAAAATACCTGCAAATCTCGCGGCTTCTTCTCCTCCCCCTCTCCTTCTCTTCTTCCCTCTCCTCCCCCTCTCCTTCTCTTCTTCCCCTCTCCTCCTCTTCCTTCCTCTCTTCTGCTTCTCTTCCTCGCGCGGCCGAGAGGAGTGGCTTTCGATTGGCGAGCAGGCGTGGCGCGTGGGGAAGAAGGCCATGGCCGTCGGGCTGTATCACATGCAGTCGCCCCCCCCCCCTGTTGGGCGACTCGCTTGCTGTTGCCCAACCGTTGAGTGATTGCATTTAATCGCCCAACGGGGAGGCGATCGCATTTAATCGCCCAACGGTTACCACATTCTTCATAAGTCGCTTTTTGGTTGGGCGACAGGCTCTAGTCGCCCAATGGTTGGGCGACTGGAGCCTATTTGTGTAAAAAATTTTGTCGTGGGTATATTTGTGTATTTTCGAATAAAAAATGGGTTATCTGTACAAAAATTTCTTATGTATGTCTGTATTGCGGGAAATCCTGATACTTTGGCTCGTTCTTATTTTGTCATTCTTGTGAGTTGAGGCATCAGACATGTATCTTTTGAGTTTTGTTCTATCCTTCTCAACTGTTTTTGATGGAATGGAGTAGGCACTATATAGTCTTCTTCCTGCCTTCATGTGGCTGCTGTGCACATTTTAGTGAACATGTCTTTCTGTATTCAATATAGATCTTATTTTATTAAGCTCTCGAATACAATGGTGTAAACAGATCGCTGGTCAGATTTTAATGAATGAGTTATTTTATTTTTAGTTTGTAAAGAACATAAAAAATCACAAATGCACTTATTCTCTTCTCTCTCCTACTACATGCATGTTGTTAGTTATGAAAAAATTACTATCTTCTGAATATAAAGTTATCATCTGTAATTAATGAAGTTACTATGTAACATTTAGCAAGAATTGCACCAGGTGGCCAAATCACGCGCATGCACCAATGGCCCACATGTAGCGTCTTGCACGTGCTATACATACATACATACATACATACATACATACATACATACATACATACATACATACATACATACATACATACATACATACATATATATATATATATATATATATATATATATATATATATATATATATATATATATATATATATATATATATAGACACACACACACATATATACACATACACATACATACATATATATACACATACACGTACATACATATATATATATATATACATACACACACACACACACACACACACACACACACACACACACACACACACATATATATATATATATATATATATATATATATATATATATATATATATATATATATATATATATATATATATATATATATATATATATATATATATATATATATATATATATATATATATATATATGTACATGTATGTATATATGTGTATATGTATGTATGTATGTGTGTATATATATATGTCTATATATATGTGTGTGTGTATATATATGTATGTATGTATGGGAAGAAGTAAGATACACGTCCCCTACAGGCCCACTTGTCAACTCAGGAGTCCCACCACCAGCATGACGAGTTGGCAACCAGCCTGCCTACCTCAGATGCAACCAGGACACCATGCACTAAAAGACATAAAGGGCGCTTTAAGTGCCTTCGACTTCTTTTAGAAGGTATAAGCCATTTAGAAAATGACGGTTTTTTATTTTGATTTTTATTTGCCTTTTGCTATCTTTTTGCTTTTTTACTTTTTGTATTGTCTATAGAGATATAATATTATTTTTATTTATTTTTATTTTAAATCAATAACTCAGCAAAAAATAATTGCTGCTATATTTTAGTTTTAGTTAAAAATTAATAGTCAAAAGTTAGAAACTATCGCCGCTAGTGCTTGTGGGTCCATATTGTCCCTTGCATGCATTCAAAAGCCAAGATGGCTTTCGATTCATGAATGTGGGCTGGAAAAAGGAGGCATTTTTCCATGCTTTTGATTGAATGATTGGGATATTAGGAAATGAGCCAAGATTTGACAGGAAAGAGGCTTTTGTGCGCTAGCAAAAGTGAATAATTTTATCCTAACTTCAGGAATAGTTACATCCACTAGAACTATAAACTCCGAAAAATAGATATATCTAAAAGCTTTGTTAGAAGAAATAAGACCCTCCAGTTAGTAAATACCGATGTTAGACCATTAACCTTAATAGATAAGATAAAAGGCAAGAGTGAAAATATTGATAATTTAGAAAAAGTTATAGACCTGGAAAGAGATCTTAAAAGGTATCAAAGAGATGCTTTGAGAAAAATAAAACCCCAACAGATATATCATATGGGTATATTTGAAAGCAAGATAGGATTATATAGAATATCTAGAGAGGTAGAATTAAGTGTTTTGATACAACCAGTAGAATTAAGAATAGTAAGTAAGCAATTTAAAAATGGGTTACAATATTCAGGATACAAATATATACATCAAGGAATGTATATTATAGGAATTAAAGGTATGACAAGAAAGAAATTAAGAACAAAGGTTCTAATAACCTTATAAGACAAAAGATGGGACACTATAAATAAAGTAGCATTAGGTTTTTTAGAAGGTGATATGAATGAAAATAGCCTAATAACTTATATAACCCCAGATTTAATTATGCCTATAAAGGAATTCATAGAAAAATGAGTTTTGATTTCTAGACTAAAGATTATGAAGAATTTAAAGGAAAAAATTTATTAGTAAGCATACAATTTTTAAGTAAATGAACTATATAAAGTAAATGTGAATGATATAATCGAAAGTATGCAATCGAAGGGTATAAATTTTATGAGTCCTTTAAGAATTGGTGCTGAAGAAAGGGCAGGTAAAGAATGGAATATAAGTAATTTAATAGAAGAGAAGACTTTAAAGCAGCCCGAAGATTACATAAGTTATCAAAATAATAAAGGAAACACTAGTATTAGATTTATAAACTATAAATCAAGAGCTTTAGATGATTTAGATTCAGTCATATTTGAAAAAAAATAGTGAAGATAATAGGAGGCATAGTATTTCTAAATTCATGGAAAGATTAGACTTAGATAGTGAAATAAAGTATTGTGAAGACAAATTGAAGCGTATATCTGAAGAATATAATAATACTATAAGAAATGAATGGCCTATATTAAAAGACAAAGAAATCTACTTCCATAGAGAATTATTTAGGTTAAAAAAATTAAAAAAGATAAATATTTAGTCGTAGATCATTCAGAAATGTGAAAGGATGAGAAGAAACAACTTAGTGATAAAAAGGAAGTTGAAAACAAAGATACCATGGCAAAACAATTAGTGAGTGAAGAACAGTGGGAGGAGAATGAAAAAATATTATTAGAAAGATATGAAGAAGAAGATGATTTAATATGCAATGAAGAAGAAATTACAAATAATGCAGAACAATATAATGATTTTATAGATTCCTTAGATGAGATAGGCTTACATAATTTGGATAATGCCATAGAAGCTATGGAAGTAGATATAGGAGGAGGAAAGAAACAAAGATATGGTGAAAGTTCAGTTAAAAATGAAGGAGAATTGGGGAGACCATCTAGAGTAGCAGGAAGATGGCTTCCAAAGAGGGAAGAATATCCATATAATTATATCCCTAGACAATATAGATATATGGGTTCTAAGCGAAGAGATTTTGAAAGGACCATAAAATTCCAAAACCACAAAAGCGATGGTGCAATATTAAACTTAGCTGCATATGATCCTATAGACTGGCCAAATATCATAAGTACATGGAAAGGTCTAATAGTGCAAAGATATATACAAAATCGGCATAATATAGGAAATAAAGTTGAAGATATGATAACATATTTAGAAACATTCCTAGGTGAATCTGCGAAAGTTTTATGTGAACAATGGGTCGAGAATAATCCTAATCTCTATGAAGAATTAAAAAGAGCAGGAAGCAATCTAAACAACTTTGCAAATATAATATCAAATATCATAGCAGAAGATCCATAATTGAGCTATCCAATGCTATAGAATGAAATGCTAAGAGAATAGAGAAGCTAACATTAACAAGTTGGAAAGGAATAAAAGAATTTTCATAGCATTATCTATACAATGCCACTACGGCCAAACAAGGATACAATAAGGGCATATCCAATCCTTTAGGAAGCATGATATTTGATGAATATAAAAAGGAAACAGAAGGTGCAGTCATCAATATATCTCAAGCTATAACGTTTGTATTTAAGCAATTAAGAAAATAATGCACAAATATACAAGCTCAACGATACATGAAATATGTAGATTATAATTTTTGTAACAAGATAGTCCAAATACCTTTAACATATGGAGAAGATAGACCTAAAGGTAGAAAATATTATAAGCCTCAAAACAAGGGATATAATAAATTTAAAACAAAGAAGAGATATTTTCTTAGGAAATCAGATAATAAGCTTCCATATTTGCATAAAAGAAATGTAAGGCGTTATAATCCTAGAAAAAATTATGATAAAACATGTAGATGTTTTATATGCAATTCACCAGATCATTTAAGTAAAACTTGTCCTAATAAAGATCAGAAAAGAAACTCAAGTAAGTATGAAGAATAAGAAAGAGTTCTAATAATAGATAGTATAAATAAAAATATATTAGTATGTGATGATGAAATAAAGGATGACGAGTCAATATATTCAATCATAGAAACAGAAGAGATCGAAAATAATGAAGATGAATATGAATCAAGTAATGATGAAATATACCTAATAGATGAATTAGTTGGTTTAAAAGTTAAAATGATGGATCAAATAAAGTGTGAACATGATTGGATTAGAGGAAAGGAGACTATAATATAAAATGCAATTTTTGTATTCAAGCTAAGAAAATAGAGCTACTTGTAGTTCATATCTAAAGCAAGCATACTCAGAATGCCTAAAGGCAAAAGGGCAAAGATGGAGAAAGAAAATAGAATTAGAACTAGATGAAAGGATATTATCTAGCAGGGTTAGAATATTAGAAAATAGGATAATAAATTAGAAATAGAAATAGAAGAGCTTAATAATCAAATGGACACTAAAAGATTACAAAAAAGATAAAATCACAGAAAATACCAAGTTTAAAGAACAAACTATAATTTTAAAAGAAAGCAAAGGGACCAAGATGATCCAGTTAAAAGATGCTATAACTAGTTTTGGGAATAAATATATAGCCAAGTTACCTTTTAAAGAAATATTAGGAATAAGAATCCCAGTAAAAGTAAAACTGAAGTCAAACATTTCCCACAAAATATTAGCATTAGTAGATATAGGTTGTACAAAAAATATTATCCATGACAAATACTTCATAAAATGTCCTAACATAGTTCACACAATAGAGGACAATAAAGCAGAAATATCAATAGATATGTCAGGAATAAAGAAGATCCATAACCAATTAGCCTATAATATTGAGATGTACATAAATGGCACAAAATACATAATAGATGAAATTACAATAAGAGATTTATCTATGATAAATGACGATATGATAATCGGTCTAAAATTTTTACAACAATCACTACATACCACAATCATACATGAAAAAGGTATCACATTTATCCCATATCAAGATAATATTCCATATATCTCAGAAGTGCAAAAGCGTGGTGAGACACCTCAAGTCTAGCAGCACTTAGAGATTTCTAGCGCCACAATCCCTGTAATAAACATAGAAGAAGAGCTTAGCGAAAATATAGAAGTATACTATACATTAAATTCTTGTGTGGAAGGTATTGGTTTATAGTCATTCGCACCCAACTGGTATAGAGACATAATAATAAAAAAGATATATAAAAAATTGTTCAAAGGTTAGAGGATATTCAAATAATTGAGGAAATACCTATGAAACATTGGGATAAGAATTATATTATATGTAAAATAAATATAATAAATCCGGATTATATAATTAAAAACATATCAAATAGAAGCTACTCCAAAAGATATAGAAGAATTTAAAATGCACATAGAAGAGTTATTAAAGTTGGGAGCTATAAGAGAAACTAGAAGCCTGCATAGATCTACTGCCTTTATAGTAAGAAATCATGCTGAAATAGCTAGAGGCAAGTAAAGAATGCTTATTAATTATAAAAGACTAAATGATAATAACATAAACGATGCTTATAATATTCCAAATAAACAAGAATGGATTAATAGAATACAAGGAAGTAAATATTTCTCTAAATTTGATCTAAAAGCCGGATTCTGGCAAGTAAAAATGGCAAGAGAACGTATAGAATCGACAAGATTCACATGTCCTCAAGGATATTTTGAATGGCTCGTAATGCCTCTAGAATTAAAAAATGCACCTACATTGTTCCAACGAAAAATGCAAAATATATTTAATGAGAACCAAGAATTTATATTAGTATATATAGATGATTTACTATATTCTCGAAATCTTATAAAGAACACATTGCACATCTTGAAGTATTCTTTAGAAAGGTAGAGAAAAATGGGTTAATACTATCTAAGAAAAAGATGGAAATTTATAAAGAAAAATTAATTTCATTGGTCATGAAATTGGAGAAGGTAGAATATATTTACAAGATCATATTGCTAAAAAGATTTTACAATTCCCTAATACTATGAATGATAGAAAGATATTACAATAATTTTAGTAATTATAAACTATGCTAGAAATTATATAGATAATTTGGCAAGATTAGCCGGGCTATTACATGCCAAGTTAAGAAAGAATGGTAAAAATACTTTAACTCTGAAGATATTAAATTAGTTAAGATAATAAATAATAAGGTTAGAAACTTAAAACCACTAGAATTTCCATTAGAGAAAAATTATTTTATTATTGAAATAGATGCTTCTCAAATAGGACGGGGAGCCATATTAAAGCAAATGCTTAATAAATATTCATCAAAGACTAAAGAAAAAATATGTAGGTATGCTTCAGGAAGTTATAAGCTTAAAACTATAAATAATACAGATAGAGAAATATTAGCAATAATTAATACAATAAACTCTTTCAGATTATATTTAGGCTTCAAAGAATTTACAGTAAGAACAGACTGCGAAGCTATTTGTAGGTACCACAATCAAATTAATAGTAAAAAAAGCTCCATTAAAAGATGGGTTCTATTTGAAGATATTATTACTGGAAATGGCTATAAGGTTATATTTGAACATTTAAAAGGAAAAGATAATAAACTACCTGATTTAGTACCTTGTTCTTCTATTTTACAGGAATGAAGAGGTCAATGAATTATAACGGAAGCGAATTCTTCAGCTTTGGGGCAGTTAATAAGCGGACAATATTCCCACCAAATTCATATAAGTTCAAGCCAAAAGACCACATAATCATTGACGAAGTACAAGAATGCATATTAGATAATTTCTGGTACCAATATAACAATAAACGCAAAGAGAAAGGATATATGTTGTCCATATTAAATAGCCTTGCTGAATATTTCTATATGACGAATGAATCAATGCCTATATCAGAGAATCCTGAATTTATAGAGTTAAAACCCTTATATGTGGTGTTTGAAGGGAAAACACCAGGAATATATATACCATTCGAGGAAATAATAGCCCAAAAAATAGATTCTAAATTAGCTAGAGGAATATCCTGAAAAAAGTATGCAAATATGGAGGAAGCATTAACTCAAGCCAGAAAAATATTGGGAATAAATTATTATATAGAACCATCTACCAAAGATTATATCTAGAAATACAAAAAAAATCTAGAAATAAGAAAACTCTAGTGTCTTCACCTCTGGTAAATATAAAAGAAGAAGAAGAAATATTAAAGAACCCACATATAAAAAATGTTTAGTAAAAGGGATGGATCCCTTAGATGGTTCATATATAGACTAGAAGATAGAAGAAAAATTTAAAGCCATATCCCCAAAATGGAAATATGATATAAAAGAAGACTTTTTGAAAGAATTAAGCAAAGAAATGAATGATAAACTTAAGGAAATGAAAAAAAATATATGATGAAAAATTTGAAATATCCTTATCAAACGAAGCCATCATGGATATTGCTGGACATGGAAAAAAATTTAAAATAAATAATACACTGAAGAAATAATCTTAAAAAAGGGAAGGGCAATAATGCAATCAATAATACAATGTGACCTTGCACATTCTAGAATAATATTTGTGAAGGATAGGCACGGGTCATGCAAGGACAAGGCAATATTCGCAAGGACAAGCACAGGTTATGTAAACTAGTGCGCACACCAATAATGAATGCACGCCACGCCAGTTAAAGAGGATATGTACACCAATTATGCATGTACTCGAATTAAAGGCATCATGGCTATGCAGAAAAGGAGATTCCTTAGGCCAGTGCAGCCTAAGTAGTCTAGACTCATTTAAATAAGGAAGAAAGAGGCTCCTCTTGAGGCTATAAAAGGGGTGCCAGCCAGCAGCCTAGGGTATCATAAAATTGAGAGTCAAAACCACTAGGGCAAGCGAAAGCTCTCCACCAGCATTCCCTCTAGTTCTTAGTGTGAGTACTCCGCTATAATATATCCACTCAAGAGAGTGTTGTAATATTGCATGTAAGGTATATTTACTATCTTTGTCTTAATTGTCAGGGTCCCCAAAAGGGAAAACTATATGTAAGCTATCTTTGTGGAAATGAAGTAGTTCTTCTTTGAATACCTCTTGGTCTTCTTAGTTTGATTATATGGGATGAGATTTTATGCTAAGGACTCTGTAGGAGAAAACTCTTTGACGATTCTCCTATAAGCCGAGTGTGGCTGGGGAGAACTTAGAGGCCGTAGAGAAGTGTTCCCTTCGGGTGGAATTGCCTGGGGTGACGATAAAAATTTATCCTATATGATTATGACTATGAATGCTTAGAGAAAGATTCGCTACTTTTGAAGCAAATTTAGTGAGAAATATGGCGGGTACCGAGTAGGATTTTCACAACACTGCTGCACTACCACTGTCTTGTTGGTTTCACCAACCTGCAAGATCCTGATAAGAGTTACTTTTAATATTTTCACAGAAATTCTAAATAGTAATTTGAACAGTAATTGCTTTTGAACAGTTAGTAATTTGAACAACAATTACTTTTGAATATATATGTGTGTGTGTGTGTATTTATATGCGTGGTAGTGCAATGGTATATAATATATCAGGCAAACCAATTAACATTCATTAATTCGAAAAGGCATCAATTTGGAAAGAAAGTCATTGATTTAGCATGCTAAGTCAATCATGGATGAAAAGTCTTAATCATAGAGCCTGGGCACTATGGCGCCCTGTTATTTATACTACATATATATGTGTGTGTGTGTGTGTATGTATGTATATATATGTGTATACATACACATGTATATGATACATATACACACATATATATGCACACACATATATATATATATATGTATATATATGTGTGTGTGTGTGTGTGTATGTATATATATACATATGATTAATCTGCATCATTATAATTATTTATATATGTATATGTATGTATGTATGTATGTATGTATGTATGTGTGTGTATATATATGTATGTATACATACATACATACATACATATATATATGTATACATACATACATACATATATATATATGTATGTATATATATATATACATATATGTATGTACGTATATGTGTGTGTATATATTATTTGCTATATTTCGGACGTGATACAAGACAAGGAAGAAGTAAGATACACGTCCCCTACATGCCCACTTGTCAACTCAGGGGTCCCACCACCAGCATTACGAGTTGGCAACCAGGCCTACCTACCTCAGATGCAACCGGGACACCATGCACTAAGGACACAAAGGGTGCTTTAAGTGCCTTCGACTTCTTGCGGAAGATATAAGCCATTTAGAAAATGATGGTTTTTTAAATTTGATTTTTATTTGCCTTTTGCTACTTTTTGCTTTTTTTACTTTTTGTATTGTCTATAAAGATATAATATTATTTTTTATTTATTTTTAGTTTTAATCAATGACTCAGAAAAAATAATCGCTATTATATTATAGTTTTAGCTAAAAATTAACATTTAAAAGACGGAAACTCCAGCCATTGGAGCACAATAAAAATCATCAAATCCGCTAGTGCTTGTGGGTCCATATTGTCCCTTGCATGCGTTGAAAAGCCAAGATGGCTTTCGAATCACGAATGTGGGCTGGAAAAAGGAGGCATTTTTCCATGCTTTTGATTGAATGATTGGGACATTAGGAAATGAGCCAAGATTCGAGAGGAAAGAGGCTTTTGTACGCTAGCAAAAGTGAATAATTTTATCCTAACTTTAGTTAAAAATAAATAGTAGTATTCGAAAGAAATAGTTTTAAAAGAAAAGAAACATGCCATGAGAAAAGTAGAAAAATATATATGCAAAACAAAAGTGAGAAGAGTGATACATATAATATGTCTGTAACCTACTGTCTTAAAAGGAACATGCGATGAGAAAAATAGAAAAAATATATACATGAAACAAAAGTGTGAAGAGTTATATATATGGTATTTTTGTAACTTACTGTCTTATTTTTAAAACGAGACGGGAAAAAGCCGCTTCAAACAACTTTTGCAAGTGTGGTTAGTGACTTACGAAAACCCATTAGTGAATTCGTAAAAAACCCAAGAAGCACGTGGACCCCGCTACCTTTGACATGCATACATCCACCACGCGCAGGGGACAGTACGAAATGACCGCATCGCATTTCGCGTGCGAGGGCACGCTGGCTGAGAAAATAGTTAGGAATATTTTAATTAGAAAATTATTTGGAATATTTTCGATCAAATTTTATCTCATGGTCTTTTCCTCTAGCTATAAATTATGATGTATCCTGATTATATCCTCTTATGTGATGATTTTATTAAGTTAGCTACTGCTAAAGTCATATCGGTATTTTTATTGTGAATACATTCGCCATAGTTTAGTTCAAGTGTGTGGTTTTGTGAATACATTCGCCATAGTTTGCTGTATCAATAGTGGTTGACGCTCTTAGTTCGTACGAATGCATAGTGTTCAAACGATCTTATGTTGTGGTGTACAGTGGTTGACGTATTTGGTACGTGTGAATGCATAGTATTCAAAAGATCCTATGTCGTGGAGATCAAATATCTGTATAACAATACTGTGAATATTTGTTCCAATTTGTTTGCAGCATACATGTGACAAAAAAGTCCAAAGTGCTGCTATTTGATGGGAAAAAAACTCGCAATAGAACTTGTTATCTGAAAAAGATTCAACATCTTCATGAAGCTGTTTGTGCAGGCCTCCTAGAATGCAGAGTAAGAGATGGCGACTAAGTTGGCCAAGAATTTGGAGAGAGCTGCGACTGCTATCGACAAAATTGTTGATGGGCAAGTAATTTGGAGAGAACTAGCTCTTTTCCTTCGTCTCTTACCCGGTCTGTGTTAGTATTTTTTTAATGAAGCCTTTTGTGTTCACCGTACACACCCTGTGGGTTTACGGCACGTGGAATTCTGTTAAAGATTCCACAGCTGTGACTTGGGCTTAAGTATCTACACACGACACATCAGAGAGACACACACAGACCGAGCGAGAGCTCAGAGACGCGATGGAACCCTAGCCGCTGTCGCCCCTCGTTGCGCTGGCTGCCGCCGCAAGACAAGATCCTCTGGCGAGCCTTCCTCCACTCCTTCCCTGTCTCTTTCAACGGCTGGTCTCTAGATCTGCAGCTGCAGGTTCTTCTTCCTCTGCATTCGCTTTGTTTGTTCTTCGTTCCTCTGCCTCTACTTGTTTTTCTTTGTGCATCTTCCTCTGCTGGACTGCTCTCCGATCTGCTCTGCTGCTCTTCCCCTTTCTCCCTGATCTGATCTAATCTGCTCTGATCCTCTTCCCGTTTTCCCCAGATATGTTCTGCTCTGCTGCTCATGCTCTTTGCTTGGCTGCTCTGTTGCCCTCTGATGCGTGTTCTGCTGCTGATGCTCTCTCTTCTCTAGCGTATAAGTGTAGTGTGTAGAAGTGTTGGGCTGTTAGGTGCAGCTTTGACGTCTTTGGTTGACCGAACTCCCACCTAAGCTAGAAATCGAGCGTTGCAACTCGGTCTGCCTGAGTTGGTGTGACTTCGAGTTCTCGAGTCTGCAATTTCGAGGGGTCGAGTCGCACCAAGCTCTGTCGCCTCTCCGTTGTTGGTTTTGCCCTGAGAAAATGGGTACGTCATAAATAAACAGAGAGAATAAGGAAGAATTTGTTCTGATCACAACTGTTTAACCGAGTTTTCTAAATTTCTTTATTATCTTGATTGCTTTTATAAAATTATTTACAAGTCTCCTTGATATAGGATAATATTTTTCTACTAACATATGTATTGAATTTCAAGCTGATCATGACTTCAAGTTAAATAACATATAGAGACAGACTCTACTGCATCTTAGACCCGGTTAAAACTCTAAATTAAGATTATTTTCAACAATCTCCCTCTAATCTTAACTCGACATACTCCTAATTAGTCTTAATGTATTATGAACTACTAGCCACACCTTCACATGAAGCGTTCTATATGCAATCTACATGTAGAAACTCAATTCAACTGGTACGGGTTCATCTAGATACAAATATTCTAAAACATTGAGGCTTTCGGTCTCAAATACGACTTACCCAACTCATACTTGACATAGAATGGTGACATATCTCCTCAACGTTTTGGACTTAACTCTACGTACTCAAGTTTGGATGGCAAACACATCTTCTCAATGCTCCAGACTTATCTCAACTTACTTGAGTTTGTACGGTGAATGCATCTCGTCAACATCTCGGACTCATCTCAGCTTACTTGAGTTCTCATGTACACATTCATCTTGATTGCCCAGGCTGCATAATTACTCATTGTGAGCATCGGATAATACAACGAGATAGTAAAACTCTCCTTCGCCATTACACTTGATGATGCCTTGTCATTGGTAACACTACTTTTCAAAAAACACGACATGATCTTGAGCATAGATCAAGAACTCAGACTTACTTGAAACGACTATGGGATCTAGGGACGGAGTCTTATCTTTGGATTTAGGGTAGACAACTGCTGAACACTGGGTTTTACTTTTCCATTTGAACTGAGAGACTGAAGTAAAACATTATTTGCACAGACTGCCAGACCGCTAGCCAACTCGGTCACGATCTACCACACGTGGCACTTTTCTTTTCCTTGGCATAGGTCAAAAACCAGGGCTACTCTGTGCAAATGCCGGAATGCCTCCGGTCGCTTTCTCGTTTCGCTCGCACCGGAGGAGGATGTGCCGTGCATAAGGAAATCCTATGGAAACTGCCCCAAAATGCACTGTTTAACGCCCCTCCTAGGATCATGCCACGTGGGTATCACCAATCTCAAAGCTACCCATCCATCTCCTCATCACCCATCCATCTCCCACCCTACCTTCACCCATCCATCTCCCCCACCATCACCATCACCACCATGTCTCCACCTCCCCCTGCCCAATCCGATCAAGGCCCCCTCCCCACCGTGGCCGCCCTTGAGGCCGTCCGCAATGGACTCCGTGCTCCTCGCCGTCATCGTCGCCACCATCCTTTCCCGCCTCAACGTCCACTCCATCCTTGCCGTGGCCGCCCTCGAGGCTGTCCGCAAGGAAACGCCACCATCGGCATCCGTGGCATCGACACTGCCATCCTCGGCATCAAGAAGTAGTCCATCCCCAAGGTCTAGGATTCCAGGTAACCCATCCCTTCCACACCCCTCGTGTCACGTAGCCCGTCAGTCGGATCTCATGATTCTCACCGAAAATCCCCCAAATTTCCATGTCCGTGCGCAAATTTCCATGTCAAGGCGGAAGAATGCGTGCTCATCAACTAGGCTCCCGTCGAGTGCTAGAGCCACCGGCTCACCGTCGACCCTGTTTCTATCGAGAACATCACGCACTACATCGCCAAACTGCAGAAGTACACAGAGCGGAGGGCTACGACGATGGCACGGATTGTGGCAACGCTGCCCACACGGACGATGACAACAGCCGCTGGGCCTTCCATCTGAGCACGATCTTGTTTAGCCCCGTCTCCTCCACTGTGTACCCGTTGTTGAACAGGCCAAGTAGTAGCCTGACCCGGCTGTGGTTGAAGAAGCTCAGTGGCATTACCTTGAACCCGCTACCGCGCATCCACTCCCCCTACCCGTTTCTCTCCTCGTTGTCGCCGTCCACCCCCGATACGAGCAGCTCATGACATCGGTGATGTTCGGGCCTAGGATGACCTACTCCATGAGGCTGTGCACTCAACTCTGTATCAGGAACCCGACCTCCAGCGAGTCCCACACTGCCGAGTACTGGTGCAGCTCCTCCGTGAACCGCCGACAAAGCTACCTACCATGGCTTCGCCGGCATCCTTGCCATCCTTATCGGCTTCCCCTCCTCCACCATCGTCACCACCTTGGCCCCCAGCACGGCCATGCCGGTCAAGAAAGACGCCACAGAGCCAGTGGGTCGTCTGATTGTGGTCATCACCGCGGCTTGGCGACGTTGCCTTGCGATGGCCTCGAGGGCGGCCACAGCAAGGAGGGAGTGGACGTCGAGGCAGGAAAGGATGGTGCCGAAGACGGCGGCGGGGAGCATGAAGTCCATCACCAGTGGGTAGGGGGCTCGATTGGATTAGGTGGGGGAGGCGGAGATATGGTGGTGATGGTGACGGTGGGGGAGATGGATGGGTAGCTTTGAGATTGATGATGCATACGTGATATGATCCTAGGAGGGGTCTTAAACAGTGCATTTTGAGGGCGGTTCCCATATAATTTCCTTCCATGCCGTGCGGGCTCTTTTCCACTGGCGCTGCGCGGACGAAAGATCGAAGCAACGTGACGTTGTCCTGATGTTTGTTCCCTTTACTCTTCTAGCATTAGCTTTCTCTACCCTTGTGTGGAAGTGGAAATTTTGGTCAAATCTGGCACTGTTGATTACGCGAATACTAAATCTAGCTCTCAAATCACTGTAATTCCATTTTTAGCCCCCTCCCTGACCGCGGCACTACGGCAGCACGGCACGTGTTAATCGTGCGGTTGGGGACCACACGACTAATGTAGCCGGAGCGTGCGGTCCCCCACCGCACGATTAACACTGTAGCAATGAAGACGTGCGGTCAGGGACTACATGACCACTGTAGCTGGAGTCGTGCAGTCCCCGACCACACGATTAACACTGTAGCGACGAACATGTGCGATCGGGGACCACACGACCACTGTGCGTCGCCGTCACAGCCCGCCGAAAGCTACGTCTATGCCAACAAACGCAGGAAGCAACCGAACTTTCGTGTACTATAGCAGTGAAATCGTGCAGTTGGGGACCACACGATCTCATTGTCGTGCGCTCTCCGACCGCACGATTAACACGTGTCACGCTGCCGCAGTGCCACGATCAGGGAGGGGGCTACAAATGGAATTGTGGTGATTCAGGGGCTAGATTTGGTATTCGCATGATCAACAGTGCCAGATTTGACCAAAATTCTGGAAGTGGCGCCACCTACTGCCCCTTTTTCCTATGCTAGACCGAAGCAAAGAAACCATTTGGGCTTGGCTTTTAGCTTATTTTTTATTATTTCTAAATTTTGTTTTTTCGGTTTTTGATTTTTTGAGCTTTTTTGTCGGTTCTTTTTTCCTATATTCGTTTGCATTATACGTGATGGGCTAACCCATTTTTTAATTTTAAATTTAATTATACCAAATAAGCCATCATGAGCTACAGTGCAAGCTAGCTATAATGAAAATTTAGCCATAAGCCACCAAAGTTCAGCCCAACTAAGCGGGCTCCAAAGTTGCTGGCTTTGCCTCGGGGATTTGCTCTGGACCAACAATGTGCTTGCCGCCAAGATCGGGATTAATCTAGAGCTCCAATGCTACGGTTGATTTTATCCTAGGAGAAAACGTATTCATTGTAAATAAAAAAAGAGAACATGAGAGAATTTATCCTGACCATAATTGCTTTGTCGAGTTTTTAAAATTTCTCTATTCTCTTGGTGTTACTTATAAAATTGGTTACAAGCCTTTTTAATATATAGGCTAATATTTTTCTACTAACATATGCATTTAAGCTTTAAATTGGTTATGACGTTAATTTTAAAAACACATGAAGATAGGCTCTATTTTGTGAGACTCGGTTAAAATCCTAAATCAACGTTATTTCCACATCCGCTTGGTCAGGGTTTCTTCCTACCGGAGCTGGATCTGTCCTCTTCGAACCGGAGCCGGAGCACACCTCGAGCTCCTTCTTCCCCCTCTCACACCTCTGTCCTCTTGAACCTATTTCTTTTTTTCTTGTTGGATTTCTTGTGTTTCATTCGTGTTTTTATACGGATTGGTTCGTGTTTTTGGTTGTAATCGCTGTCTTTCTGATTTTATACTCCCCTTGTATACATTCCCCATCCTATATTCTCTACCACTGTCGTGCTAGATCTGTGATTTTCGCTGTTGTTCTCGTGGATTCTCCTGCTCTGTTTGGTCGGGGATGCGTCGTGCATCCGTGCTGCTGATGCTCTTTGCTCTGCTGCCCTGTGCTGTGTGCTCTGATGCTCTCTTCTCTACTGCTGACCTCTATAATTTGATGTTTAATGCGTGCCTTTACGATCGCATTATGTCACCAGGCGACAATTAAGCAACGACCTAGTCGACTTGTGAACAAGGTGATCGCCTAACACACCATGGAGAGCGTTGCAACAGGGGTGCTGAGCCCTGTCCTCGGGAAGCTATCCACGCTGCTGGAAAAGAAGTACAATAGTCTGAAGGGAGTGCACGACGAGATCATCTCCTTGAAGGATGAGCTCAGCAGCATGAACGCTCTCCTTCTGAAGCTGGCAGACATGGATGACCTCGATGTCCAGGTGAAGGAGTGGAGGAACCAAATCCGCGAGCTGTCCTACGACATGGAGGATTGCATTGATGACTTCACACACCGCGTCAATCATGGCCCCAGTAGGCCTCACGACATGAAGGGTTTCTTGCAGAATAGCATTCACAAGCTAAACACACTTGGTGCTCGCAGTGAGATTGCCAACCAGATTCGAAAACTGAAGGCTCGTGTTGATGATGCGAGTGAGCGACGCAAGAGGTACAACTTCGATGGGGCTGCCTCAAGTTCTAGAGGTGTGGTGCCCATCGACCCTCGTTTACCGGCTCTCTATGCAGAGGCAGAAAGCCTAGTCGGTATTGATGAACCAAGAGAAGAGCTTATCAAATGGTTAACCGAAGGGGAGGGGATTATGATTCAAAAACTGAAGGTGGTATCTGTTGTTGGGCTTGGAGGGTTAGGCAAGACTACTCTAGCCCGTCAAGTTTATGATAAAATTGGAGAACAATTTGATTGTAGTGCATTTGTTTCAGTGTCCCAAAAACCTGACATGAGGAAAATATTCAGAAAAATACTCACTGATGTAACCGGGAGAAAGAGTAATCCAGGCATAGAAGCACATGAAGAGGATCCAGGCATAGAAACATATGACGAGGAGCAGCTCATCAACAAATTGAGGGAATTCCTCAACGATAAAAGGTAGTACAAACCTTTCCATTTTAATTTTGTTCAAGACAATTTCTGTTGCCATATCCCTATTTTGGTAACCAGATATTCCAACTTACTGTAGAGATCTATTAACATTTTCAACTTTAGACATGTCTCATGCACTATCTGCATCAAGTATTTTGTTTCCTTAATGCATGATCATGTCCATCAATTCGATCCTTGAATAATGTATATATCTACTAACCATGAGTTTTTGTAATATTCCCTAACATACTTCTTTTGTAAAAAATATAGGTATTTTGTCGTTATTGATGATATCTGGAGCACATTAGTATGGCCAACAATCAGATGTGCTCTGCGTGAAAATAACCTCTGCAGCAGAATATTAATAACAACACGTATCATTTCTGTAGCGAGATCATGTTGCTCTCCTGACTACCATAATGTTTGTGAAATGAAAGCACTAAGTGACGCTAACACCGAAAAGTTATTTTTCAAAAGAATATTTGGTTCTGAAGATCACTGTCCTTATGAATTAAAAGAGGTATCCAGTGAAATCCTAAGAAAATGTGATGGTCTACCATTGGCAATCATTACTATTGCAAGCTTGTTGGCTGATAAACCATGCACGAAAGAGCACTGGGAGAGGTGTCGGGATTCTATTGGTTCAGCACTTGAAAACGTTCCCAGTGTAAGCAACATGAAAATGATTCTCTCTCTTAGTTATGACGACCTTCCCCACTATTTGAAGACATGCTTACTATATCTCTGTGCATATCCAGAAGATTTTACATTAGGGAAGTATACTTTGGTAAGGAGATGGATGGCCGAAGGGTTCATCACTGCAAAAGTTGGGGAAAATTTAGTGGATGTTGGAGAGTGCTATTTTAATGAGCTAATCAACAGGAGCATGATCATGCCAGAAGACATGCTATATGATGGTCAAGCTAAAGCTTGCCAAGTTCATGATATGATTCTTGATCTCATTGTATCTAAGTCAGTTGATGAAAATTTTATCGCATTATTTCGTAACCATAATCAACATGGTAAGGCTCGTCGACTGTCCCTTGATTTTCAGGGTCAAGAAGATATAATGATTCCGTCAACAATGGCTGTTTCCAAAGTTCGATCACTCGATATTTATGGGTCTGCAAAACACATGCCACCTCTCTCAGGCTTTCAAGCACTACGGGTGCTTTACATACAATATAATGATAAGTTGGAAAATCATTATCTTGATGATATAGGGAGATTGTTCTGGTTGAAATACCTAGGGCTCTGTGATATAAGCATCAGCAAGCTTCCAGAGCAAATAGGGGAACTACAACAACTTGAGACACTAGAGCTAAGACAGACTGCGATACAAGAATTACCCAGGAGTATTGTTCGGCTCAAAAAGTTGATGTTCTTAAATGCTTTCCCAAGAGTAAGTCTGCCAGAAGGAATTGGAAATATGAGAGCTTTGCAGGATCTTTACGGTATGAAAGTTGACAACAGCATCCGGTCAACTTCTTTGCGAGAGCTAGGCAGTTTGACTGAACTAAGAAAACTTGGGATTCGTTGGTGCGTTAGTGATACATACAGTGATCGGAAAAGTTACACGGATAGCTTTGTTTCATCCATCAGTAGGCTGTGCAGACTCAAGCTTCGCCATCTGAATCTTGGATGTGATGATGAAAATGGTTGCTCTCTAGATTTCTTGTTGGATTCTTGGTCCTTTCCTCATAATCTTCTTCAAAAGTTTGAGATGCACGCAAGTTATTATTTTCCAAGAGTTCCAGAGTGGGTGGCCTCGCTCTCAAATGTCACCTTCCTGGACATCAATGTCAATCCTGTGGGAGAGGAAGTTTTACGGATCTTTGGGGGCTTGCCTTCTCTCCTAGCACTCTGGCTGTACACAAAAATAGTAGCCCCCAATGAAAGTCTCATCATCTGCAGCAGTGGATTCCAATGTCTGAAAGAGTTTAGGTTCGGCTCCTGGAATAACGCAATGGGGCCACTAATTTTTGATGTTGGGGCCATGCCAAAGCTTGAAACGTTTAGGTTAGACTTAATAGCACGAGAAACAGGAGCTCTATGCGGTGATCTTTTTCTAGGCCTCCAGCACATCCCTTCCCTCAAGCATCTCCTTGTTGAGATCGACTGTACGCATGAGAAGACTCAAATGGTGGAAGCAGCTGAGGCTGGCGTCAGGAATGCAACCAATCTCCTCAACCATGTCAAAGTTGAAATCCGCAGATATTGGAGAGATCTGGTGGAAGATGAGATTCACAACAACTGAAAGATAAATGTACGGTATGATACATATAAGTAAACATGACTAATTTTGAGAGGACTGCAATTTTCTGCCACCGCAGAAACTTGTCTTCTCGAATTCCAAATTGGCGGCCTCAGAAGATCGTCAACTCTGGCATCCCTGACGATCTCTGCCATCCCGCACGCACTGTAAATTCATCGCTACGATGTGTAACTTCAAGGTTATCTTTTTGGTACGTATTGTGTGGAATATAGTTCATTACTGATAGAAAAATAAACTTTTTTTTATCGTTCTATGCTGATTTTGAATCCCATGTTAGGGCAAACCACTGGCTGAGATTATTGTAGGAGACCATGCAATCTTCTGTTCTGAGTTGAAACTTTGGGTTCTGGGATATGCAATTTCCTAGGAAAGGAACATCAATCTGCAGCAGCCATTGTATATTGGCTCGGAGAAAATGTTTCAGAAGAGGGTTTGATCGAGGTTTCCTGTTATGAATATTGCATGATGTACATCCACTACACCCATATGATGCTGCTTGGGTGAGCAATCGCAGCACTCTCTTTGAAGATTTAGAAAATTCACGATAGAACTTGTTTCCAGAAAAAGGTCAACATCCAAATAAAGTTTTTTTCTGCCATGTGTGGATGGATGTCATATACTCTTCGTATTGTGCTGAAGAAAATATTGATAATGAATAGTCATTGCTCGAGATTGACTCTGTTATGCACCTGTATGATCTCGTACAGTGTTTCTGTTGTAATATTTCGATCAGTGATGCTTTGACTTGTCTCTTTGTCAAACTATTTTAAACTTCCTTTGCATGATTGCAGGGGCTGTTCTGTATACCATTTACAGCTTTCCCTTGGACCCTGTTTACACTGATTCCTTCCTGTCGTCTTGTAAGAACATGTCTTTTCGGTGATAAAAAGTAGGTTTGCGATTGGTTACGTAGGAAAGGTATGTTAACAGAGGTTCTTCGTTCTAATAGCTATAGGGAGCTATGAAGATTGAAAAGTCAAAAATAACTGAAAATTGCACGAACAGTAAAAATAACACTATTTTAAATTTAAAAATCTATGAAATGTTTGATCAGTAGATCCAAAAGACTTAAAACTTGAACCAAGTCTATATCATAATTTTGAGAAACTATTCCAACAAATTTTTTTTGAAATAACTTAAGAAAATTGAGATCTTTTGTTTTGTCAAATTCTGCTATGCCAAAACTAGTAAAAACCTAAAATTTAACTACTCTCAAACGAAAACTTCCAATCACTTGAAATTTGGTATGTAGTTTCTCTAGGATTCAGAAAACTATTCTAAACAATGATCAAGAAAATAATTACCAAAGTTCTTACCTTTTTTCGTTTGAAGAAAGGTTGCACTAAAATCGGTCAAGTAATCGAAAAAGATGAATATGACTTGCTCGTGGGTGATTTATAGCCAAGATGGTTCTAAATATATTCCCACATGTTATAGCAAGCAAAACACCAAAGAAATCGAACCAGTGTTAGGTGGGGTTTACGGGTTATCCCTAGTGTGGACTAATGGGTGGATCCATTAGGTCTGGTCTCGTGTGTCAGGTTATAAAAGGAGAGGGGAGGCAAGTGTTAGACTTGAGACGGTTGGCCAAGCCTTGGCGGCTGGCGCCTCTCCCTCCCATGGGAGTCTATCTGTGTGAGTGTAGCTCTAGGGTTAGAGCTTGTCCTCCCGAGGGGAGTTTATCTCTGTGTATCTCTAGGGTAGAGCTTGTCCTCCCGAGGGGAGTGGCTGTTGAAACTTTCATGTATGCAATCATTCATCTCTCTGTCTCTATTTGAGCTATGTTCTCTGTTTATTGTTTGGATGACTTGATTGCGGTTTCTCTGTTCGTCCTCTTCTCTGTGTTCTTGGCTATTTCTTGTTCTTGGCCTGTTCTTGTTGATTGCTCTGAATCGTAGTGACATGTGGGATTGTGCTCCAAGCTAACTTGGCTAGCTTTGACCCACGAGCGGTTCTAATCAACAACTTCGGCTCTTGAACTTGGTTTTTGTGCGCTCTTGATCAAATCGCAAAAAGGTCTCAATCTGGTTGATATGTTTTCAATTCAAGATTGGAGTAGCCTCTTGAGACCATAAGCAATCTGTGTACAAAGTTTCATGACCAGTTGAACTCTTGATCAAAAGATTCTTGAAGTCTGGTTCATGCGGTCATGCGCCTCGCTGCCTCCTCTGTTTCATTTTCTATCATGCCGTTCTCTTCGGTCACGACAGAGAGGCTTCGACCGCTCTGGTTTTTCTTAGTCAGAGGATGTGGTCTTGCAGTGTTTGAAGTCTCATGAACAATCGATCCGTGAATCAAAAGATACTCAGAAATCGGATCTTGTGGTTGAGCGCTTCACTGGCCTCCTTTGTTCTGCTTTCGACCACGATCTATTCGGGCACTTCTCTTTTCGACCGGTCAAGACTTAGATCGTTTGCTTCCTTTTGCACTAGTTTTCGAGTGCTTGATGGTCGTAGATCTTGTGGTCTTGTGCCCCCACTGTCTCACGAGTTGTCTGCAACCGTAGTCGGCTATAGGTGCTAGTCGGTCTTTGACCACGTTGATTGTACGACCATGCCATTGCCTTACGACCATGTCGGTTTCGACCGCACTCATCTTTCGATCTCATCGGTCTTGATTTTTGTGGTTATCGACTACAATGAATTTTGTTTGATCGTCGATTTCCTACCAAGTTGCTCTCCGGTCGAATGGTCGAAGTTATGACCATTGTGCAAGCTATCGACCACGTTGTCGGACTTACGACCACGGTGTAAGCTTCGATCATGTTGTCGGGTTTTCAGTTCTGGTAGTCGTGCACCTTCTCCGGTATCTCTAGTCATTTACGACCACACTTGCTTTCTATCGCTCCATGATCCTAAGTCGTGTGGTCACTCGACTTCTATGCAATTTCTTGTCATTTGCAATTGCACGGACATCTTCTACAGTGGTGTCGACTAGACAATGGTCTTTGACCACGTAGTCTGAGAGCAAGTCAGATGCTTTGATTAGCCGTGATTGGAAGTCGGCAGTCGGGTCTTCGACCATGTTTGGAAGTCAGCAGCGTTCGACCATGTTATCGCGAGATGCAGTCGATAGTCGAAGTCGGGTTTTCGACCACGTTGGCTTCGACCAGGTTGGTTTTTGACCACATTGGTTTCGACCACGTTTGTACGACCACGTTGGTTTCGACCATATTGTCTTCGACAACGTTGGTTTCGACCACATTGGTTCGACCACGTTGATTTCGACCACGTAGTCTGTTTCGACCACATTGTCAGTTTCAACCACATAGTCGGCTTTCGACCACGAGCTCTCTTTGGACCACGGTGTCTGCTTCGACCTCAGTGTTGGTTTCGACCACATAGTCGGTTTCGACCACATTGTCTGTCCCGACTACGCTGTCTGTTACGACCACTGTGTATCTCAGCTGAGTGGTCGTATACGATCACGTTGTGCTTCCGCCGAGTGGTCGTAATTCGACCACACAGTACTCTGAACCGGTCGTACGGTGGTTTGTGTTCCTTTGTTTTCTAGTAGACCTCATATCCTAAATCTTTGTAGCTTTGTAGCTATTGGAGAAAAAGGAATATGTGAATATTTAGAGAAAAAAAATCTTTGGGCACTATTTACCCCCTCTGTTGCCTCATCCAATCCTACATCATCACACACACACACGCTTTTAACAAAAAGAAGGGAAAAAATTGTATCCAATCAGGTTACGTTATCGAATAAAGAACATACGTATGCATAGGGTATTCAAGGTTAATGTAACTCATACGAAGCCACCGTATGGAAGCAAACCCAAACCTTAGCCGAACAAGTCACCGGACGAAACAACCAGTCTATGTCATGTGGGTAGACATTGCTAAGTTCGACGGCTGACCTGGAAATCTTGGCGTTGCAATTCTCTATCAGTGCATGGAAATGATACTTCAGGATTTGTTCAGAATTGTACAACTGATTACTAGTCGTTACCACATGATGAGCAGGTACATATAAAAGGGGTTCTGCCTGCAGGTGCAATCAAACTTACCACAGCAGTAGCAACAGAAACAGATCAAAACATGGGTTTCTTTCAGAGTACTCCAATTGTATGCATTCTCTTTGCTGCACTTTTCACTTTGCTTGGTCTCAGTTTCACTTCGTCTGAAGCACCGGAGAAAGCGAAAAAGGTACGAACTCATAGCACTTTTCTCACGTTACATTCAGATCATGAACATGGGTCCTAATTCAAGGATCTTACATAGTTTATGCACTGCTTAAGTTCTTATGTCATGTGCTTAGATGTTAATTGAGGAATGTACGAGTTCATTGCAGTTATACATTGTCTGCCTGGGGGAGAGGCAACATGAGGATGCTGATCTTGTCACCACCTCACACCACAGCATGCTGGCTTCAGTTCTCAGGAGGTAAAGTAGTCAGCACGTTTTCCTCCCAGTTTTGGTTTTAGTCTTGCGGTTTAATTAGGGCCCATAAGTTAGATAAAAGAGCAGTTTTTCTATCCTTGAGGAGGTACCAAGAGGTACCAAATTAGATCTAGCCGTTCAATCAGTGTGATCAACGGCTCAAAATTTGGTACCTCTTGGTACCTTGTACCTCTTGGTACCTCGCGTCCGGTACCACTAGGTACTGCCAAATCTCAGCCGTCCGATCAGTGTGATCAACGACTCAAATTTGGTACCTCTTTCCCCTCAAGGATGGTAAAATTTCCCTAGATAAAAATTTGGAAAACTAAATTTGCACATGTTCCCCTGAGAACACGAAATTTGTGAGCTTAAACCAGAATACTTCAGACGGACCTAGCCATACGTGGCTAAGCAACTATGCTGTCATGTGCTTCGACGATGCCGCCGTGCTGTGCTTGCAGAGACCGAGAGACATTGTCGTCGTTCCTGTCGGGCAGCGAGCTCACCTCACCACCATGCCGCTATTGTAAATATTACGGTATAAATATATTTCCATATTTAATTCCAGACAAAATAATCATATCAACAATATATTTCCAGCATAAGAAGAATGACACAAACATCATATAAACATGAAATTCTACTTCGTCATTCATCTCTAAATATATATTCAAAGAATATAACTTCCATGCTGCTGAGAATAACATGATAAACAGTCCTAAAAACAGTAAAACAACTAATTCCAGCATATAACAAATTAATTGTTTTATTGTTGCTCTCAGAACAGAGTTGCGCAAAATCAAAGATTTTGGCCTTCTCATGCTAATATCGACGTTCATCATGACTAATCTGACAACTAGAGACTAGGAATTGAGCTCACAAATATGAATTCTACTGTTACAGACTGCTTAATAACAGAAAACAACAAGCAGTATATTTCGGTCTATCAGTTTACAAACAACAAGATGACATGCAGTATTCAGCGGACAACTACCAGATATTATAGATCAACAGAATGTAAACAATCTGTTCTAAACAAAATTGAACAAGATCCTCCTACTGCATCACAGAAAAACAGTATGTAAACTAATCTCACTAGCCGAAATAAACCTAACCAACAGACAGAACAGTAGATCACCAAATGAGCTCAATTCTAGTTTAGGTAATCAGACTACTTTCAGTTTTCGATATTATCATCATAGAGCAAATATCAGAGCCCACAAACATTCACAGCAAGCCTTTAATACTTGAGCAGATTAACAGATCAAGAATTACTGCTGTAAATGCAAAGTATCACAAATACTCACTGAGCAGACAGTACTCTAAACTGTCCAGAAGTACTCAAGCCGGAAAAGATCACAATTAATATGGCAAGGCATGAAGAACTCGCTGTCCCAGAAAATCTATCAACCCACTATCGCTAGCAGGTAGATGATTTATGGAGATACAATGCCGCACTCCTCCTTTCAGCAGAACACCAAAGAAGAAGCCGAGGTGCAGAGATGTCGCACAAGATCACAAGAATGCCCCGGCCGTGAGCATTCAATCACTGCAGGGAACCATCGTTGTCTTCCTCTCACTCGGGTAGAACCCACGGTCTCAAATTCCCTACACCCAAATTAGGGTTTGCGCAGAAAACAAAAGACCGAGCCTCAATCGGTGATGGCCGAAGCCACCAACCTCAGCACACCCAAAACAAAAGGAGGAAGAAGATTCAAAAAGGGCATGAACCAGATCGGAAGAAATCACCCCGCACCATGGAGAGTCTCGGCCCTTTTGAAGAAGAGACGGGGTTTGCAAGGGGGGACGCGAGCGGCCGACCCCCCGAGGAGCCCTGGCCTGCCGCGCCTCCATATCTCGCCTCCCTCACCGCCTCTCTCCATTAGCCGCCGAAAATCCGGATCTGGGTGACAACGGCCGCGCCGAAATCGCACGCACGGGAGCGCACAGGAGCGGACGAAGAGCGCACGGGGAGGAGAGAAAGTCTCCTCTCCTTATCTCTTCACGCGCCACACCGACAGGTGGGCCCGCCTGCATTTGCCCTTTTAGCAATTGGGAAATTACCGATATGCCCTTACAAATACAACAGCCGCAAAGAGACCTCGACGCCTATCTAGCTTCAAGACCAGTCTCCAGTCCCACACAGTGAGCCATCGCTGGTGGGAGGAAGTGTAGAGGAAGAGGGGCGATAGTTGCACAAAAACCAAATCACAAGCTAAAAGATGATGACACAGGGCTACATGGTGTTGTGAGTGTGCGGATGAACCAAATGGACAGTATGCATACTACTCGCAGCTGGGACTTCGTGGGACTGCACTCCAACCAACCAAATGGATAGTTGGTAAATGTAATGGGTGATGGCGTCATCATCGGCGTCATTGATTCAGGTAAATTACTTCATATTTTTGGGCCTTTTTCCTGCGAATCGTGACTTGTGCTTTTTTCCTTTTTTTTTAAAAAAATTACCATTTCTTATGGTTTCTTTTTTCCCCAAAACATTGGATTGGACCTGAATTTCAAATGGATGGTTTTTTAATTAATAATTACCTTATTCTTTTTTTGGATTTTTTCATTTTGATTTTGTTCTCAAAACCAAAAATAATTTTAAGTTTTCACCTAAATGATGGTTTCCAATAGATATATCTCTCTATAGAGACTATATGTAATACCAGTAGAAAGAGAAACAAGTCGCAGTGTTATTTTTACCCCCACAGGTTTTTGGCCATGAGGTTAAACCCCATGTTTTTACCAAACCACATGAGGGTGAGAAGGAAAGAGATAAGGCCAAAGCTTTACACAGCTAGTCCAGAGAACTATGGGTAAAGCCAATTCAAGACACAATGCCGTTTTATCCCCACGGGCTTTTAGCCATGAGGTAAACACCTCAATTTTACCCGGTCAACAGGGGGAGAGGATAAAGTCAAGCCCACACAGCTATCCCAGAGGGAGGAGGAGATAAGGCCGAAAGCCTCGACAGCAGGGAGCCATTGCATCCCCTCCATCTTAAGCAAACCAACTAGAGGAAGCAAACCATTCCCCATTTCCCTTTTGCTGCAAGACCGAGAGCCAGTTGTACTCATAAGCCAAAGCTACCCAACCAGTGAATGCATTCCTTCCCCATTTCTTTCTTCTCTACTAAGATAGGGGGCAAGACCGAGCTTATCCAAGTCCAAAACCACCTTAGAGAGGTTGTGAGGGAGGAGAGCTTGGAGGAGAGGAGCCAAAAGGAGTTGGGGAAGACGGAGCAAGGACAGCAGTCATGAAGGCATTGATCCTACCATGACCATCTTGTCACTTTCCTTTTTTATCCTGACAAACAAAGTAGGTAACCTTCTCCCTCTTATGCATCACGGAAGCACAACACGGTACATGCCTCACTGTGAGACCATGTGGAGGTCACCCCATTGTTGTGATGAGTAATTGACTCTTGATCTATTGAGATTGAGTTTGGTTTTTGAGGTTTGAGAAGAGAATGGTTCTCTCTGTAAGGTCTTAAGCCTTAGCGACTTGCTCGGCAGTGGCATCTACGACCACTATGTTCGACCGATGCTATGAGTGGTCGACACTGCTTCTTCGAGTTGATAGTCGGCAGTCAATCGCGTGGTCTACGACTTGGTAATCGTAGCCAGTGCTATGACTTGATGGTCGAAGGTGATCCTTCGAACTGACAATGACGTTCTCGGGGTCTACGACTTTGTGGTCGAAGGGGATCGACTTGGTGGTCGTAGAAGTCCCTACGACTTTGTAGTCGTAGGCGATTGATTTGGTAGTCGTAGGTGGCTTACGACCTGGTGGTCAGCTGAGGCCTTACGATTTGGTGGTCGTAAAGGATCTCACGACTTGGGGGTCGGCTGAGGGCTTACGACTTGGTAGTCGTAGGTGCCTTTTGACTTGGTAGTCTGCACTACAACTTGGTAGTCGTAGGTGGCTTACGACATGGTGGTTGGTTGAGGTCTTACGACTTGGTAGTCGTAAGTCGTAGCGACTAGGCTTGGTAATCATAGCGATCGGGTGCAGAAGTTGAAGCCTGTGCGGTCGGTGGTCGGTAGCTTCGACCACTGCGGTCGATGGTTGGTAGCTTCGACCGCTGCGGTCGGTAGCTTCGACCGGTCGAGGTTGTAAGTCGTTGCAACTAGTTCCGATATAGTCTTAGATGCTAGCGATGGTCGAGCGGTTTGTTCCTGGTCATAGCTTGTGTATCGATGGTTGTAGTAGCCTTGTGTGTGGTTGTAGGCTGCTGGAGGAACCTTGTGAGCTACGACTACCTCATTTCTTGTGCATCTGAGTACTCGTAGGTGGTGTAAGGCCAGTGGTTGTGCTACTTGATGGTGTGTATGTCTGGTGTGGTGCTATGTGATGGTTTGCTTGTCTGTGATGGTTGTAGGACTTCGTAGCTAAGTCATGGTGAGGCGTAGGAGGACTGGGACTAGGCATAGGAGGTGTTGAGGTCCAGAATGGTCAGAGACGCTGAAGATGATCGAGGCTGGTGAGGTGGTTGCAAGCCGGGACGATGAGGAACCAGAGCTGGAGCTGCCGAAGGTGGACACGACAGGCAATAGCGAGGTGGACTGGGACTAGGCTCAGGGAGGAGTCGAGGTCCAGTCGGTTGGATGCCGAGTGCGGTCGTGTGCAACGAGTGGACCGGGACTAGGCTCAAGGAGGAGTCGAGGTCTAGTCAGTCGAAAGCCAGGCGCGGTCGTGCGAGAACAGGAAGCTTCCGGGAAGGTGCGTGAGCGGCAATTCAGTGAATTGACTCAGGCCTGCAAAAGGAAGCGGTTTCTGTTAAAGCATTGTGATCTGTTTGTGTTTAGAGGGTTGTTGTGTGTGTAAATTCCAGTGTTAGTTGGGGTTAATGGGTCATCCCCTGTTCGGATTGAGGGTCTGTGTGTGAGTCTATAAAAGGGAGAAGGGAGGCAAGAGTTAGGGGCGAGCAGGTGGCCCAAGGTCTGGCAGCTGGCGCCTCTCCCTCCTATGGGAATTAGATCTGAGAGTGTGTGACTCTAGGGTTAGAGTCTTGTCTGCCTGAGGGGAGTGGCTGTTTGAGAGTGTGTGTGGCGGCTCTAGGCTTAGAGCATGGTCCTCCCGAGGGAGTGGCTGTGAAATCATTCATCTGAGCAATACATCTCTCTTAGACTTCGTGTCTTGTGTACCTCTTCTGTTTGAGTTTGCTTGGCTTGATTTTATTTCTTCTCTGTTCTTCCTTTCTCTATGTTCTTGGCTATTTCTTGATCGCGTGACATGTGGGTTGTACTCCAAGCCATCTTGGCTACCCTAGACCCACGAGCAGTTTTGTTATTCTCTCGGATTTGGTTTTGGGCACTCTCGGTGAAAGCTAGTTGAACTCTCATGTCGGTTGCTAAGTTTTCAATTAAAGATCAGAGCAACCTCCTGAGGCCCTAACCATGTTGTGTGCAAAGTTTCCTACCCATTTGATCTTGTTTTCAAAAATTATGAGGATTTTAGATCTTGCGGTCGTGCGCTCACTGGCCTTCGCTGTTCTGCCGAGAAGCTTACAACTACGTTATATTCTTCGACTGCTTCTCTTTCGACTGGTCAAGACTCAGATCGTTTGTTTTCATTTGCACTAGTTTCCGATTGCTTGATGGTCGTAGATCTCGTGGTCGTGTGCCCCCACTGTCTTACGAGTTGTTTCATGACCACAGTTGGTTACAAGTGCTAGTCGGTCTTCGACCACTTTGATCATACGATCATCCCATTGGCTTACGACCATGTCAGTTTCGATTGCACTCAACTTTCGATCACGTTGTTGATCTGGGTTTGATTTCTTGATGCTACTTCTTGCTATGACATGTGGGATAATGCTCAAAGTCATTTTTGCTACTCTCTTCCCACGAGCAAAGATCGTGCATTGTTCTTGTTTTTAGTTCTGTTGGTCATACACCTCCTCTGGTATGTCTAGTCGTTTATGACCACATCTACTTTCTATCACTCAATGATTCGAAGTCATATGGTCGCTCGACTTCTCTACGATCTCTTGTCGTTCGCAATTGCATGGACATCGACTACCGTGGTGTCGACCACACAATGGTCTTCGACCATGTAGTTTGAGAGCACGTTAGTCTTCGACAACGCTGGCATTTTGACCACGTTGTTTGTGGTCAGAAGTCGGTAGACGTGCTTTCGACCACGTTTAGAAGTCGGCAGATGGGTTTTCGACCACGTTCGGAAGTCGGCAGATAGGCTTTTGACCACATTTGGAAGTCAGCAGATGGGTTTTCGACCATGTTTGGAAGTCGACAGATGGGCTTTTGACCACGTTCTAAAGTCCGCAGATGGGTTTTCGACCACATTTGGAAGTCAGCAGACGGGTCTTCGACCATGTTGGTTTTGACCACGGTCGTTCCAACCACGTTGGTGTCGACCACGTTGGTTTCGACCATGTTGGTTTTGACCACGGTTGTTCCAACCACGTTGGTTTTGACCACGTTGGCTTCGACCACGTTGGCTTCGACCATGTTGGTCTCGATCACGTTGGCTTCGACCACGTTGGTTCGACAACGTTGGCTTTGACCACATTGGCTTCGACCACGATGGCTTCGACCACGTTGGTTTCAAGCACGTTGCCTTCGACCACGTTGGTTCGACCAAATTGGTATTGACCACGTTGGCTTCGACCACGTTGGTTCGACCACATTGTCTGTTTCAACCACGTAGTCTGTTTAGACCATGTTGTCGGTTTCGACCATGTAGTCGGTTTCGACCACGTTGTCGGTTTTGACCACGTTATCTGTTTCGACCACGTAGTCAGTTTTGACCACATTGTTGGTTTAGACCACGTTGTCGGTTTCGACCACGTTGTCTGTTTCGACCACGTAGTCGGTTTCGACCACGCTGTCTGTCCTGACTACGTAGTTTGTTATGACCAGGTTATATCTCTGCTGAGTGGTCGTATTCGACCACGTTGTGCTTCCACCGAGTGGTCGTAATTCGACTACACAGTGCTCGGATCTAGTCGTACAGTGGTTTGTGTTGCTCTGTTTTCTAGTAGACCTCATATCCTAATCTTCATAGCTTTGTAGGAATATGTGAATATTTGGAGGAAAAATCTTTAGGCACCATTCACCCCCTCTGTTGCCTCATCCAGTCCTACACTCACTAAGCATCACAATCATGTACATAGAGTAGAAACGAGGTAGTAAGGGAAGGAGTACTAGAGGTGAGATGTTGGGGGGTTTGGTTGAGAGCGATGGCGTGTAGACGACCAGAGCTGAGTGTGTTGTGGCCACTGAGCCCAGCGGGAGCAGCGGCGTCGAGTTGTGAGGGGAGTTAGGCGGTGGCACAGGCGCCCAAGCCCCAGGGGAGGCGGCGACACATGAAGATGATAGTGTTGGTGGAGCCAAGCTGAGCCTTGATGGTGACGCTTGGGCACGATGGCTGGTGGTCGGCAAAGCGGCTAAAGGCTAGGCTGGGTAATGGTGGCTAGAGACCAAGCCATGGCGTTAGCATTCGAGCCAAGTAGACGCCATGGGGGAAGGTTGGCGCCGTGAGAAGCATCAACTCAGTATTGGCCATGCGTGTAGGGAGAGAGTTAGGGCCAATGCTCAGGAGGCTAGAGGAGGGCAAAACCAAGGGGGAAACAATGGAGGGGGTCACTGGTGATGAGCCAGTTATGGGTGGCGAGCCTAGGCCAACGAGCCCAAGAGGCCCTTGTGCCTCTGGGAGGAACGACCAAGAGAGGGAGAGCCAAAGGGGAAATGAGAGGAGAGGGGTAGTGCGTGCCGGGGGGTGGCAGAGGACCAACGGCCAGTGGCCAGCAATGTAGGGAATGGCCGCCCCAGATCCAGATCAAGGAGGCGGTCGGGACTAGTGCCGCTCGGCCAGGTCAAACGGGGATGCTAAGTGAGGAGCCGAAGGGGAGGAGGTGAACGGGAGGCTAAGGCCATTCAGCCAGATGAGAGAGAGAGAGAGAGAGTGAAATGAGAGGAAGAAGAAGATGGAAGAAGGAAGTGATCAGGCAAAATGGAAAAAATGAATGGCTGGGAGAGGACTTCAGCTAAATAGTGGCTGGGTAAGAGAGAGAAAGAGAGAAAAGAAGAAAAGAAAAGAAGGGAAAAGAAAAGAAAAGAAAGAAGAAAAAACAGGGATAAGCACGCGCAATTAAAATCTATATCTTTGCAAATCCTTAACCCCAAGTGTTTTTATGCCAGTGTTGAGTTTTACGTGTAGAATCAGTGACGTGCTTATATGTGCATGTATCGCTATAATATATTGAGCCGGGTTGACGTTGTATAGGTGGAGGCCTGGATTTGGAGTCATCCATGCATCGTCCCCGAAATTAACTAGACAAGTGCAAGGTAGAGTGGTAAACCATAACATTATGGAAGATGGGATGTTTGCAATATTTGGTGTTGTTTGATTGGTGATGATAATTGTGATACATGATAAAATGATGGAGCATAGCATTTATGATATGACATATGCATTACAAGGTAGGACGGTGAGAAAGTCAATAGCTATGAGTAAAACTATTGACTAAGACGGCGTGCTCTTAAGAAAGACCTACTTAGGTAGGTACCTCCACGGGATGGAGGAAAAAACCTACTTCGGTAGGCATCTGCACGGGATATAAGCTACAGATGGAGAATGAGACTTGATTATGAGCACTGCATTGCATTAAGAGTGATTGAGATGTGATATTGAGATATGTGGAGAATCATCATGTTATGGTATGTTGGTGTTTATGTTAATGTTGAAACGGGTGGGAAAGACATGACACTACTACAGAAATTGTATTAGTAGACGCCAAATCACGGACGGTTTTGTCAAACCGTCTGTGACGGACACTATCACAGACGGTTTTAATTTGGAGACCGTCTATGTTGTTGGCGTCAGAAAAAAGGAGTATCACAGACGGTTCATCGGTGATGAACCGTCTGTGATACTGGAATATCACAGACGGTTTTTTAATAAAAACCGTCCGTGATAATTGTGAATTATCACAGACGGTTTTTAATAAAAAACCATCTGTGATAATCCTGTTATATATTTATTGCACTGCTCAGAACCGCATCTGTCTCATTTCGATCCAGATCTAGCCGGTGCTGCACCTGGAGGAGGCAAGGATTCCAGGCCAGTTAATTTTGTGGATTTCAGTCAGTACTGCACCTAGGGCTTTGAAGATTCATACGTTCCTGGTTGCCCTAGATATGGTTAGTAATGAAATTTATTTTTTTGCATGATATTACAATTTAGATCTAAGTTTTGGTGAGTGTTATTGAAGATGGTTTGCATCTACTTGACCATACATGATCAGTTCCTGCCATGTGGGAGGCCAAATTTGTCAAAATTGTTGGTTATATACCTTCAGCGATCGCTGGGGAAATAGCTGTTGTGTTTATAATATGAATTAAGATAGCAAAGCCTCAATGCATGGGGTATATATGTAGTAATAATTAAGCCTCAATGCATGGGGTATATATGTAGTAATAATTAAGTAATTTAATTTTTAATACTAAGTTGTTATATATATGCATAACGTAGGACCGAAGCTGGACGTATGCCACAAACCGTGTGAGTGAAGAGTACATTAATGGCGTGTCTGCTTTTACAAGAGCTGCCGAGGAGGATATGTATTGTCCATGCACTGACTGCGAGAATTTAAAGATGTTTAAGAACCGAGAGTAGATTGAAGTGCACTTGATTCGGAGGGGTTTCAAAAAGGGTTATACGTGTTGGACCAGTCATGGCAAAGTCAATGATATACCGCCGGATGACATCGCTGGTGAAGTGAATGATATGCCGCCGGATGATGTTGATTGTTGTTCGGATTCGGATAGGTTGCACGATGACAATCTGGATCAGATGCTTCGCGATGTAGAAGAGAACTATGATGAGAGAGAGTATGTTAAATCCCGGGGCTTGATGGAGGACTCGGAGAAACCTTTGTTCACGTGCTGTAGGTCAAAGTACACAAGGTTGTCGTCCGTGCTTGAACTGTTGAAATTGAAGGCAAGCAATGTGTCGGTTTCATGGCGCTGCTAGGTCTTTTAGCGGACATGCTTTTGGAGGGAAATGAGTTGCCTAAAACCACGTATAAAGCCAAGAAGGTTCTTTGTCCATTGGGAATGGAAGTAGAAAGAATACATGCATGTCCAAACGACTGTATCCTCTACCGTAAAGAGTATGCAAACATGCATGTATGTCCGGTGTGCAACACATCCCGATACAAACGTAACAATCAATCAGATGACGGCGAGGGAACAGAGGTGAAGAAATGACCTCCTGCTAAGGTGGCATGGTATTTTCCTATAATTCCCTGTTTGAAATGGTTTTTTTTGCAAATCCAAAGAGGCAAAACTGCTGCGTTGGCACTCGGAGGAGCGCAAGAAGGATGGAATGCTAAGATACCTTGCTGATTCCGCCCAGTAGAGAAACATCGATAGGAGTTTTGCAGACTTCGGCGCAGAACCAAGGAATATAAGGTTTGGACTGAGTACAGATAGAATGAATCCTTTCAGCAGCATGAGCAGCCGACATAGCACTTGGCCCGTGACTCTTTGCATCTATAACCTTCCTCCTTTGTTGTGTATGAAGCGAAAGTATATTTTGCTGTCGATACTTATCCAAGGGCCAAAGCAACCTGGGAATGATATTGATGTGTACCTAGCACCGTTGGTGGAAGATCTAAAAGTACTGTGGAACGTAGGGGTACAGGTATGGGATGCATACAAACGAGAGAACTTCACTTTGCGCTTCTTATTGTTCTGCACCATAAATGATTATCCTGCCCTTGGTAACCTGTCGGGCCAGAATACAAAAGGTGCCAAGCTTGTACTCACTGTTTAGATGATACCGAGAGTGTGTGGCTGAAACACTCACGCAAAACCGTGTACATGTGTCACCGCCGGTTCCTTCGGAGGGCTCACCCATATCGTAAGATGAAGAAACAATTTGATAGAGAGAAGGAGGATGGTTCAGCTCCAAGGCATTTAAGCAAAAAAGTGGTTTATAATATGGTTAAGGATTTAGATGTCGTCCTCGAAAAGGGACGAAAATTGAGGGCTCATGAGAAGAACATCTGGAAGAAGAGATCAATATTTTGGGACTTACCTTATTGGGAGTACTTAGATGTTCGACACTGCATCGACGTCATGCACGTAGAAAAGAATGTATGTGACAGCTTGATTGGTCTCTTACTGAACATTCGTGATAAAACAAATGACGGCGCCAACGCACGGCTTGACTTGGCTGATATGGACATCAGGCCTGAGTTAGCACCAACAAAAATATATAATAGAAGAATGTACCTTCCCCCTACGTGTTACACTATATCCAAGGCCAAGAAAACATAACTGTGCCAGTGCTTGCATGGTGTCAAAGTTCCGTCTGGTTACTCCGACAACATGAAGAAAATTGTTTCGATGCAAGATTTGAAGTTAAATGGCATAAAGTCTCATGATTGTCATGTGCTGATGACACAGATGCTCCCTATTGCAATTATAAATATTTTGCCGATCAAAGTCCGAGAGACAATCATGAGGCTATGTTATTTCTTTAACACAATTGCTCAGAAGGTCATCGATCCCGAAGGACTAGATGCTCTGCAGGACGAGGTGGTGATGACTCTATGTCATCTTAAGATGTATTCCCCTCCTTCGTTTTTCGATATCATGGTCCATCTCATTGTTCACGTTGTGTGGGAGATAAAAATGTGCGGGCCCGTATTCCTACGTAGCATATACCCATTTGAGAGGTTCATGGGAATTCTCAAGTCCTATGTACAGAATTGATCTCTGCCGGAGGGCAGCATCGTCGAAGGTTATGCAAGCGAAGAGGTCATCGATTTTTGGCTCAGATTCAACCGATAGGTGTGCCTCAATCTCGTCACGAGGGGAGACTCAAGGGTATCGGAACTATCGGAAGGAAACCAATCACTCCAAATATGGCCGCGTATGCTCAAGCCCATTTCACGGTCTTGCAATACATGACTGAAATGACGCCTTATGTCAACCAGCACAAGGATGTGCTTCGGCAACAGAATCCGGAGCGGTCGGATATTTGGATCATGAGGCAACACAACAGTCGGTTCAACCAATGGTTGAAGGAGCAAATCACTAGGAGCTGCCAAGTGAGATGCTAACATGGTTGGCAAAGGGGCCAACATTTAAAGTTGTGACATGGCAATGATATGACATAAATGGGTATACATTGTATACACAGGCTTAGCATATAAAGAGCACTAACCAGAACAGCGGTGTCCGCATAGATGCGCTCAGTACCGATGGGTTGAGAAACTTGTACTATGGGTTCATAGAAGAGATTTGGGAGCTCGACTACGTGGTTTTCAAGATCCCCTTATTTCAATGCTGTTGGGTGCATCTCCCATAGGTAAAGGTTGACAAGTACGGTGTCACTACCGTGGACCTCCAACGTGTTGGATACAAAGACGAACCATTCGTACTCGCTAACCAAGTTGTTCAAGTTTTCTATGTAACCGATCCGGTAAATAAGAAGCGCCATGTAGTTCTTCATGGAAAAAGGAGAATTGTCAGAGTAGAGAATGTAGTGGACAAGGACGAATACAATCAATTTGACGAGCTACCTCCTTTTGGAAATGGCATAAAGGTCGATGACGAACAACGTAACGAAACTAGTTACATATGCATTAATCATCATGAAGGGCTAATTTTTAAAAGAAATAAGCAAGTGCAATGAGAATGTGTGATATATATGTGGGCATTTGCATTTATGTATATAATAATGCATGTGTGTGATGTATTTCTGAATTTGCATTTATGTATATGTGAGAATGTGTGATATATAGGTGAATTTTGAGAATGAGTCATACATATGTATCTCTATGTTCATTGGGCTGTTGTAAAGAAATACACTGTGAGAGGTCTTATTAATACACTGTGAGAGTTCTTATTACAGTGCCTGCTGGTTGGTGTAGGTAATAACTCCAGCGTGTGGGTAGGAGGGCTTATTATAGACGGTTCTAGTTCAGAACCGTCTGTGATATCATTATCACAGATGGTTCTAAATTAGAACCGTATGTGATAATAATGATATCACAGATGGTTCTAGTTTAGAACCGTCTGTGATCTAGAACCGTCTGTGATAATATATATCACAGACGGTTCTAGTTTAGAACCGTCTATGATCTAGAATCGTCTGTGATAATATATATCACAGACGGTTATAAAATAGAGCCGTCTATAATAAGCCTTCCTATATATATCCTCAAGCTAGGGTTTTGCGCTTGCACTACAGTTAAGCGCTATACCAACTCCTCTCCTGCCCCTCCCTAGTCACCGTCGACCACCGTCCACGCCGTCGTCGCCACCTCGTCGGACCTCCCCAGTTGTTGTCGACCCCGTCCACGCCGTCGCCTCCTCAGCCCTCCCCAGTCGCCGTCGACCTGAGCCGTGGTGAGCTGTCGACATTGCGCTTTTCTATTATTCATCGGCGTGGTATTCTTCTGGACGGTTTTGAGTACCGTCTTCACTGTGAGGTCTTTTGATTCTCTGCAAACATTGTCGGCTGTACTTGTTCTTTGAGTTCTGTTCAAGGTCAAGAACTGGTAAATGATATGTTTGCTTGTGGGCTTGATTCGTGTGCTCTGTGATGAACTAGTTGAATGCTGAGATTGATCTAACTACCAGGACTAGATTTGAGCTCTATTATATTGTTTTCACTGTCTAGTCAGAGCTGATTCCTTCAGCTGATTTGAATTGTTCACATGTACTTCAATTGTGAGAATTTTAAGCATTTTTTTCTTATCAAAAATATGAAGTAACTGCTCTTGTACTGAGATTAGATCACAATTCTTGAGCTCTAGATTAGTAGTCCTTTCGGTTTTGGTATAGTAGTCAGAATTCTGTGCAGTCTGTGATCACCTGTTTAGTAGATTAGTAGTCATTTCCGTTTTGCTAGATTAGTAGTCCTATGGTTCATGAAAATAGCACTACAACATCAACCGAAAGTTCATGTTGTAGAGCTATTTTCGGTGATCTTTTCCTGAGGCCTTACTGCTGGCTGAAAGTAGTATCTAACAAAATTTCTTACAGCTCAAGGTTTGATTCACATTTGACATATTCAATCAATGCAGAGTATAAGACTGTAGTAGTGGGACTGCCAAGATTAAAATCTTGTGTAACCCTATGTCGGGCCCCCGGATTTCCAAACTCGGACCCTCTGTGTATTACAGCACTAGTCCCAGATCAAAGCTAGTGCACACAGTTAAACAGAATGGAAAACATCACCATCAGCGATTTATTACAATAATTAAGTGTACTGACCACAAGGTCTCATTATTACAATAGAGGTTTAAGACCTCGCACACAAGGAATAAAGCGGAAGCAAAGATAACTCGAGGGCGACCCATCAATTCCCCACAGGCAATTGACTGGGGAAGCGCGACCTAGTTCTCCGAGAAGAATCCGTCACAGCCACAAGCGAAGCAGTAGTCGTAGTCACCTTCTTGAGCTTCAACTTCCTCTGAGATTTATTTTTGAGTGTAGCATATGAGTACATAAAGTATTCCGCAAGTCTTGGAAAAAATGCATAGATGCAAGGCTTGACAAAGGAAGGCTATATGGTTCTTTTGCACAAAGCAATATTTTAAATTCAATTACTACTAATTATTTTCGATGGCATCAATTTAATAAAGTAAATGATTTTAACAGAATTAACAATTATTCTCTAGTGAAGGTTCTATCCACCAACACTAGCTTAATCAATTCCAACTGAACAAGTTAATATTGCGGGTTACATCCACCCTCTCTGGCTCCAACCGCCAGGATTCCCTTCCGAGAGTTCCCTCCACTCTCGGAATACAAAAACTTTGATTTAAAACAAAAACCAGAAATCTACCGTGTGAATGCATTCCTTGCCCGCCCTTGACCGTGGGCACGGCTATTCGAATAGTTTTACACTCTACAGAGGTTGTACAACTTTACCCACAAGAGATAAATTATCCTAAAAGTCAACACGCTTCCTTTGGCATGAGACCCAGATAAAATATCACAAAGCCTTTACCTTACTCTAATCTAGCTAGATACCACCCGCTGAGGTTTCACCGCAGGTAGGCTAACTGCCCGAACCGAAGCCCCCTCTTGCGCCATATGAGTACAGTAAATCCCTGTCCCTCACTGTGAATAACCAGTCCATCCCTGGCACCCACTTTCCACTGGTGGCACCCAAACTAGACTATCATAAGTTAGTCGGCTAGGTCGTACCCATATAGACTTGTGGTTGTACGGTTAATGCTCAGTCTGGACAAACACAAGCGTCGGTCCTTAATTGACTAGGGTGGAATATACACTTAACAAGATCTTGTGCTAACTGCACCAAGCCAAACTAACCATCCACCCTAATCTAAATCATCTTTCACATTTTATTTTATTTTAAAACAACAGTGGCAACTCCAATTACCACTAAATTTCTGAAACAAGGCTATTGCAATAAATCATCCTTTCCCATTTTCAAGATTTCTAAAGTATTGAATAGCAGGACTAAGCATTATACTACCATACTAACATCAACAAGTAATTATAATACTCTCATTAATGAGACAAAGTAAATTCTATGGTGACAAGAGTACATGGCATTCAATTTCAATGGAGGGCATAGCAAGTTGGAATAGCTAGTTCCTAAAGATTTGAACTAATATTTTATGTAAATAGCAATGCACATAATTTAAAATAATTTGAAAACATTTCAAATCATGGGTTCAAGATGATCAAAGGAGACTTGCCTTCTTGCAGATTCTCTGGGTCTTCTTGCTGTTGGGTGGATTGATCGTCGATAACGTTGGAATCTACGCGATAAAAGACGAAGCAAATAAAGCAAATAAATACAAATAAAATTCAAACAAAATCCAAAAATTCAACAGAGACCATATATGGATAGATTATGATTTTAGACGAATTTAGAAATTTGAATGGCTGAAATCGGAGTTAAAATGAGAAAGTTATGACCTTTGGAAGTTTTAAATCGGACAAAAAGATTGTCTTCGGGAATCAACGTGGTCGGAGAGGGAGATACGACCACGGCTATCGCGGTCGGGAGGGTTTACGACTACGACAATGCAGTTGGAAGAGATTACGACTACTCGGATAGAGCTTATGACTACTCGAATGGATCTTACGACTACAAAGAAGACTTACGACTACAAAGGAGACTTACAACCACACAGTCGAGATTACGACCGCAAAGTCGTTTACGACCACGTAGTCGCTCACGACCACACAGTCGAGATTACGACCGCAAAGTCGTTTACGACCATGGAGAATGGCTTACGACCTCGTAGTCGAGATTACGACCATGAAGTCGTTTACGACCACACGGAAGGGTTCTACGACTTACGATTATGAAGCCATCTACGACAACGCAGTCGGGTTACGACTAGGAAGTCGTTCACGACAACGTAGACATTTACGACTACGCAATCATGTACGACCACACAGACGCTAACGACCACGATGAATTGAGTGACTAAAACCGAGAGCTGCTACAGGTCTTACGACCTTGACTCAAAGTGATCGACAACGAGTTTAAGCGGTCGTATGGTATTGCAGACGGTCGAAAAGGACTCTAACATGATCGTACAGGATTCTAAGGATTTGGATTTGATCGTAAACAATCTAGGGCGGTCGTAAGACTCTACGACTACATAGATCTACGACCATACGGATCTACGACCACACGGAAGGTTTACCTTCGAAAATTGGTCGGCAGCGGGTGGTCGGAGGGGAATGGAGATGGTCGAAGACGCGATCCCGATGCAGAGTCGACGTCGAAGACGGGTTGGAGGGGTTCGGCGACGAGAAGAAGAGGCGGCGCGACTCGAGTCCAAGCGGTGACGGGGCTCCGGGGCACACGACCACGGCGGAGGCGGAGGCGCAACCGGTCAAAAGGTGGCCGAGGCACGCACGACAACCGCGAAGATGGAGCGGGAGGAAAAAGGGGGCTGAGGGGTATATTTATAGGGCTCGGGGAAGGGGTGAGGCGGCGGGATTCCTCGCCGAAGACCACGGCCAGAGATCCAATTATCATGGGGATAAGGCAACGGAGCTGCGCAGAGTTTGAAAAGCAAAGAGATAAGGAGCTTATCTCCTCGGAATTCAAATTCCCGAACGAATCGAATTAAGAGATAGAATTCGAGTAGGATTCGATTGCCGGGGTTCTCGGAAAGAAGAGAAAGGAGAGAGAGAAGCGGCCGGGATGGATCAGGCGACGACGTGGGTGGATCTGGGCCGCCCACGCGTCGGCTGGAGGGAGGGAATTGATTTTTAATTTTAGAATTTGATTTTTAATTTTCAGAAAAGCTAGAAAATTATTTAGGCCTCAGAAAAAAATATGAAAATACCTTCAAACATTCCAGAAAAATTCACAGAAGCTTCTGGACATATTTTGGACTAAACAAAATTATTTCCAACTACTGTTGGTATTTTATTTTCATATTTTAAATTCCCTTTTTACTTTTAAAATAGGTTTTAAATTCCAGAAAATTCAGAAAATCCAATTAAAGCTAAATAAAATCCAATTACTTTAAAATAATTAATTTGAATTTAAATTTTTCAAAAAGCCAAATTTTGGGATGTGACAAACCTACCCCCTTAGAAAGAATCTCGACCCCGAGATTCGGACGGACTGGGAAAAAGGTCGGGGAACTCTTCTTTTAGATCCTCTTCACGTTCCCAAGTCGCTGCCGATTCCGAATGGTTGCTCCACTGCACTTTACAGAACTTGATGACCTTGTTTCGCGTACGATGTTCTGATTTCTCCAATATCTTGACCGGATATTCTGGATAGGTGAGGTCCTCCTTCACGTTTATTTCATCTAGAGGCATCTGCTCTTCTGGAACTCTGAGACACTTTCTTAGCTAAGACACATGGAAGACGTCATGCACCTTTGACAGTTGAGGTGGAAGCTCCAACTGGTAGGCAACTTCTCCTCGTTTCGCCACAACAGGAAAGGGTCCAATGAATCTGGGAGCTAGCTTTCCACTGACTCCAAAACGTCTCATTCCCTTGAGAGGTGACACTTTAAGGTAAACATGATCCCCAGGTACAAATTCTAATTCCCTTCGACGATTATCCGCATAACTCTTCTGTCTGGTTTGTGCTGTTTTTAATCTGTCTTGAATTAGGCGAACTTGTTCTTCTGCCTGCTTTAACACATCAGGTCCAAACACTTGTCCTTCTCCTGTTTCCTTCCAGTACAACGGTGTCCTACACTTTCTGCCGTATAAGGCTTCGAACGGAGACATTTGCAAACTGGATTGATAACTATTATTGTAGGAGAACTCTGCATAGGGCAAACTCTGATCCCAATTAGTCTTGTTTGCCAGTACACAAGCTCTCAACATGTCTTCCAGAATTTGATTTACTCTTTCTGTTTGTCCATCTGTCTGTGGATGATAAGCATCTTGAAGTTTAAGTTTGTGCCCAAAAGTTCATGTAGCTTTTGCCAAAATCTCAAAGTGAATTGAGTTCCTCGATCTGACACAATCTTCTTTGGAACCCCATGCAAACTCACAATTCTCGACATGTACAATTCTGCGAGTCTATCGCGAGAATAGGTGGTCTTCTACGGAATGAAATGGGCGACTTTAAATCGAGCGGTCCACAATAACCCAAATTGAATCATGCCCAGATTTGGTTCTCGGTAACCCAGTTATAAAATCCATACCAATTTCTTCCCATTTCCACTCAGGGATCTGCAATGGTTGCAAAAGTCCAGCAGGTCTCTGGTGTTCAGCCTTTATCCGTTGACACACATCACACAAAGCTACGTACTCTGCAATCTCTCTTTTCATACACCTTACCAATATCTTTCTTTGAGATCTTGGTACATCTTGGTACTCCTAGGGTGAATTGAGTATTTAGCTTCGTGAGCTTCTTTCATGATCAACTCTTTTATCTCCTTCTTCTCAGGCACAATAATCCTTTTTCCAAACCAGACGGTACCTTGTTCATCCTCTGAAAATTCTGTTGCTTTCCCTTTCTTCATATTATCCTTGATCTCCGGACATACTTGTCCTCCTTTTGAGCTGCTCTGATTTGATCCTCTAAGGTTGGTTGAACTTCCAAAGTGGCTAGAAACCTTCTTCTACTACTTCTAAGTTGAGTGCTGAAATTCTTCTTGAAGTCTTTGGCATACTATCTTTAATCCACAGCTTGGTACAGTAACTCTTTCGACTCAAAGCATCAGCTACCACATTAGCCTTTCCTGGATGATAATGTATCCCAATATCATAAACCTTTATTAACTCAAGCCATCTCCTTTGCCTCATATTGAGATCGGGTTGAGTAAATATATACTTCAAACTTTTGTGGTCTGTATAAATCTCGCAGCGATTACCGATCAAATAATGTCTCCACATTTTTAGAGCATGCACTACGGCAGCAAGCTCTAAGTCATGAGTTGGGTAATTCTCCTCATGAGGCCGCAATTGCCTTGAAGCATAGGCTACCACCTTTCTTTCTTGCATCAGTACGCAGCCTAATCCTTGTCTTGATGCATCACAGAAGACTTCAAAATCCTTCCTAATATCTGGGAGTGTTAACACGGGCGCAGATGTTAACCTCTTCTTCAGTTCTTGAAAACTGTCTTCGCACGATTTACTCCATTCAAACTTCTTTTCCTTCTTTAGCAACTGGGTAAGAGGTCTTGCAAGTTTGGAGAAGCCTTCAATAAAACGACGATAGTAACCTGCCAATCCAAGAAAACTTATGATCTCGGATACCGACTTTGGCTGCGTCCAATTAAGCACATCATTTACTTTCTCAGGGTCTACGGATACTCCTCCTGCGGAAATCACATGACCCAAGAAAGCTACTTTCTTCAACCAGAACTCGCACTTGCTAAACTTGGCGTACAACTGGTGTTCTCTAAGCTTTTCCAAAACTATCCTCAAATGTTCTGCATGCTCTTCCTCATTCTTGGAGTATATCAGAATATCATCGATGAACACCACTACAAACTTATCCAAGTATTCCATGAATACCTTATTCATCAGATTCATAAAATATGCGGGTGCGTTTGTCAAGCCAAATGACATCACCGTATACTCATACAATCCATAACGAGTAGCAAAGGCTGTCTTCGGTATATCCTCTGGTCTTATCTTTAATTGGTGATAACCCGACCGAAGATCAATCTTGGAGAAGACACATGAACCTTTCAACTGATCAAACAGATCATCTATCCGGGGCAAAGGATATTTGTTCTTGATCGTCACATCATTCAGAGATCGATAGTCTACGCACATGCGAAGACTGCCGTCTTTCTTCTTTACTAGCAGAACTGGTGCTCCCCAGGGTGACGAACTTGGTCTCACGAAACCTTTATCTTGTAACTCTTCAATTTGCTTCTTAACTTCAGCCAAATCATTCGCAGACATTCGATAAGGTCTCTTTGATATCGGAGCTGTACCAGGTACCAAGTTGATGACAAATTCAATTTCTCTGTCTGGCGGCATTCCCGGCAAATCTTCAGGGAATACATATGGGTATTCACTTACAATAGGTACCTTTTCCAAGGCTACTCCCTTCACACTGTTCATTCCACACCTATTCTGGGAAGATGTGTTCATCTGCCTCCATGGGATCTACGGATCCAGTAAAAGTAGGAGGCCTTGTCCTCATAAATTCTCCCATCTTAGACTGGGGAGCTTGGTTGGGTGCCTGCGGAGCTTGCTGCACTTGGTTTTGAGCTAGGGCCTGGAGTAATTGCAGTTGCATGGCTATCATTTGTTCTAAGCTGGGGGCTTGAGGAGGGGGTGGCGGAATGTTGTCCTCGGGCTGAGGGTTGGCATCACGGCTGTTGTCAGGATTGCTCCTTGTGTTCACCATCTGAAGCGGTTTAGGTTAGCACAAGGTAAGAGGGAATTAGCAAAGGTAAGAGATTAAGGGAGACTAAGTCACATCCCAAGCCAACACACAAGGAAGAAGCAAGCAAATCAACTTTAGCAAAAGAACTTTTATTGAAATCGACCTAGTTTTAAGAATGGCTGTACCACAGTGCACTTAGGCTTGGTACAGTCCATCTAGCACACCGAGCATAATAAAAAGCGTTCTAATAACGTGGACATTATTTGGGTACTACTGGCTCTAAAGACTACCAATCCTCCAAGACGATGCGCTCCTCAGGCTCCTCCTCTGGTTCCTCTTCAGGCCCTTCTTCTGGTTCCTCTTTAGGTTCTTCTTCTAGTTCCTCATGCTCATTGACGTGATGTCGTGAACAATCACAAGTGGTCGAAGCACGGGGACGGTTACGACTGGAGGCAGTCGAACGCGAACGAGAACGAGAAGGCTTGCGCTTCTTGAGGGTGATGACGGGTGGCGGACTGGGGCGTCGCACCTTCTTGCGTGCTGTGAGCCTGGTGCGGAGTCTTGAAAGTCGAGCTGGCGATCGATTGTTGGGGACGGCAGCTGGCACGGGTGACAATGGCGTGTAGTCAGCTGCAGCTTTGAGCCGTCCCAGCTCGAACTCTGCTGCCTGGCTATCAAGAAGCTGTGCTCGAAGAGTGTCGGAGTGATGATAGCTGGAAGTGAGAAGCATCCGGAGTTGTCCAATCTCCTCCAAGGCTCTAGCATAAGTGACTGCCATCGCCTGGGTAAGCTGTACCTGATGTGACAGTCGAGGATCGTCAGCTGGAATATCAAAGGGATCTGGATACCTCTACCCTGCCCTGGGGTTGATGAAGAAGCAGAAGGGGGACTGGTGTACAGCATCTTTGTGCAAATGGCACTACTCGTCAATGGCGAGGCGTGCTGCATCCTGGACGGCGTCAAAGCAGCGGGACCGAGGATGCTTGATGGGGTATGTGTGGGAGTTGAATTCCCCTTCCCGTGCATACAGGAATACCTCCATGGTCCAAGAGTCTCGATCCAGGATCCTTGTCTTTCGCCCCCTGAAAATGGGCAGCTGACGGTACTCCAAACACTGCATAAGCTGACGAAGGAGGCTGGCGAATGCTCCAACATCCTCACCATGAGAGTAAAAGTCCCAAGGAGCAGCGGAGGTTGTACCGGCCATCTACAAAGTTGAAATAACAGAGAGATCAGTAAAAATGTTTTAATAAGAGACTTGAGAGACAAGAACGAGACACTAAGTAAGAAGAGAATAGAAGCAGAGAGGCTTATATATTTTTAATATATCATTTTTATAAACATAAGTCCTTATGGTTTGCCATTCTTAATCTAGGTCACGTCCTACAATCAAATTGGCTTTGATACCATCTCTGTCGGGCCCCCGGATTTCCAAACCCGGACCCTCTGTGTATTACAGCACTAGTCCCAGATCAAAGCTAGTGCACACAGTTAAACAGAATGGAAAACATCACCATCAGCGATTTATTACAATAATTAAGTGTACTGACCACAAGGTCTCATTATTACAATAGAGGTTTAAGACCTCGCACACAAGGAATAAAGTGGAAGCAAAGATAACTCGAGGACGACCCATCAATTCGCCACAGGCAATTGACTGGGGAAGCGCGACCTAGTCCTCCGGGAAGAATCCGTCACAGCCACAAGCGAAGCAGTAGTCGTAGTCACCTTCTTGAGCTTCAACTTCCTCTGAGATTTATTTTTGAGTGTAGCATGTGAGTACATAAAGTACTCCGCAAGTCTTTGGAAAAATGCATAGATGCAAGGCTTGACAAAGGAAGGCTATATGGTTCTTTTGCACAAAGCAATATTTTAAATTCAATTACTACTAATTATTTTCGAAGGCATCAATTTAATAAAGTAAATGATTTTAACAGAACTAACAATTATTCTCTAGTGAAGGTTCTATGCACCAACACTAGCTTAATCAATTCCAACTGAACAAGTTAATATTGCGGGTTACATCCACCCTCTCTGGCTCCAACCGCTAGGATTCCCTTCCGAGAGTTCCCTCCACTCTCGGAATACAAAAACTTTGATTTAAAACAAAAACCAGAAATCTACCGTGTGAATGCATTCCTTGCCCGCCCTTGACCGTGGGCACGGCTATTCGAATAGTTTTACACTCTACAGAGGTTGTACAACTTTACCCACAAGAGATAAATTATCCTAAAAGTCAACACGCTTCCTTTGGCATGAGACCCAGATAAAATATCACAAAGCCTTTACCTTACTCTAATCTAGCTAGATACCACCCGCTGAGGTTTCACCGCAGGTAGGCTAACTGCCCGAACCGAAGCCCCCTCTTGCGCCATATGAGTACAGTAAATCCCTGTCCCTCACTGTGAATAACCAGTCCATCCCTGGCACCCACTTTCCACTGGTGGCACCCAAACTAGACTATCATAAGTTAGTCGGCTAGGTCGTACCCATATAGACTTGTGGTTGTACGGTTAATGCTCAGTCTGGACAAACACAAGCGTCGGTCCTTAATTGACTAGGGTGGAATATACACTTAACAAGATCTTGTGCTAATCGCACCAAGCCAAACCAACCATCCACCTAATCTAAATCATCTTTCACATTTTATTTTATTTTAAAACAACAGTGGCAACTCCAATTACCACTAAATTTCTGAAACAAGGCTATTGCAATAAATCATCCTTTCCCATTTTCAAGATTTCTAAAGTATTGAATAGCAGGACTAAGCATTATACTACCATACTAACATCAACAAGTAATTATAATACTCTCATTAATGAGACAAAGTAAATTCTATGGTGACAAGAGTACATGGCATTCAATTTCAATGGAGGGCATAGCAAGTTGGAATAGCTAGTTCCTAAAGATTTGAACTAATATTTTATGTAAATAGCAATGCACATAATTTAAAATAATTTGAAAACATTTCAAATCATGGGTTCAAGATGTTCAAAGGAGACTTGCCTTCTTGCAGATTCTCTGGGTCTTCTTGCTGTTGGGTGGATTGATCGTCGACAACGTTGGAATCTACGCGATAAAAGACGAAGCAAACAAAGCAAATAAATACAAACAAAATCCAAACAAAATCCAAAAATTCAACAAAGACAATATTTGGATAGATTATGATTTTCGACGAATTTAGAAATTTGAATGGCTGAAATCGGAGTTAAAATGAGAAAGTTATGACCTTTGGAAGTTTTAAATCGGAGAAAAAGATTGTCTTCGGGAATCAACGTGGTCGGAGAGGGAGATACGACCACGGCTATCGCGGTCGGGAGGGTTTACGACTACGACAATGCAGTTGGAAGAGATTACGACAATGCAGTTGGAAGAGATTACGACTACTCGGATAGAGCTTACGACTACTCGAATGGATCTTACGACTACAAAGAAGACTTACGACTACAAAGGAGACTTACGACCACACAGTCGAGATTACGACCGCAAAGTTGTTTACGACCACGTAGTCGCTCACGACCACACAGTTGAGATTATGACCGCAAAGTCGTTTACGACCACGGAGAATGGCTTACGACCTCGTAGTCGAGATTACGACCATGAAGTCGTTTACAACCACACGAAAGGGTTCTACGACTTACGATTACGAAGCCATCTATGACAACGCAGTCGGGTTACGACTAGGAAGTCGTTCACGACAACGTAGACATTTACGACTACGCAATCGTGTACGACCACACAGACGCTAACGACCACGGTGAATTGAGCGACTGAAACCGAGAGCTGCTACAGGTCTTACGACCATGACTCAAAGTGATCGACAACGAGTTTAAGCGGTCGTATGGTATTGCAGACGGTCGAAAAGGACTCTAACATGATCGTACAGGATTCTAAGGATTTGGATTTGATCGTAAACAATCTAGGGCGGTCGTAAGACTCTACGACTACACAGATCTACGACCATACGGATCTACGACCACACGGAAGGTTTACCTTCGAAAATTGGTCGGCAGCGGGGTGGTCGGAGGGGAATGGAGATGGTCGAAGATGCGATCCCGATGCAGAGTCGAAGTCGAAGACGGGTCGGAGGGGTTCGGCGACGAGCGAAGACGGTCGGCGACGAGAAGAAGAGGCGGCGCGACTCGAGTCCAAGCGGTGACGGGGCTCCGGGGCACACGACCACGGTGAAGGCGGAGGCACAACCAGTCAAAAGGTGGCCGAGGCACGCATGACAACCGCGAAGATGGAGCGGGAGGGAAAAGGAGGCTGAGGGGTATATTTATAGGGCTCGGGGAAGGGGTGAGGCGGCGGGATTCCTCGCCGAAGACCACGGCTAGAGATCCAATTATCATGGGGATAAGGCAACGGAGCTGCGCAGAGTTTGAAAAGCAAAGAGATAAGGAGCTTATCTCCTCAGAATTCAAATTCCCGAACGAATCGAATTAAGAGATAGAATTCGAGTAGGATTCGATTGCCGGGGTTCTCGAAAAGAAGAGAAAGGAGAGAGAGAAGCGGCCGGGATGGACCAGGCGGCGACGTGTGGATCTGGCCGCCACGCGCGTCACTGGAGGAGGGAATTGATTTTTAATTTTAGAATTTGATTTTTAATTTTCAGAAAAGCTAGAAAATTATTTAGGCCTCAGAAAAAAATATGAAAATACCTCCAAACATTCCAGAAAAATTCACAGAAGCTTCTGGACATATTTTGGACTAAACAAAATTATTTCCAACTATTGTTGGTATTTTATTTTCATATTTTAAATTCCCTTTTTACTTTTAAAATAGGTTTTAAATCCCAGAAAATTCAGAAAATCCAATAAAAGCTAAATAAAATCCAATTACTTTAAAATAATTAATTTGAATTTAAATTTTTCAAAAAGCCAAATTTTGGGATGTGACACCCTACATCTGAGAGCAACTAAAACCACTCTAACATGCTGATTTTAGTCTTTTATGTCTGGCTACTTTTGATGGCAGCATGTTACTTCAATGATCTATGTCTCAAATCTGTTCTGGTATATGCTGTTCACTGAATTTGCAAGTTTTGACAGTGGAAACATTATTTAGAGCTCACATCTTGGTCACTAGAGTTTAGATTATCAGTGCAGAGCTTCAACATTAGCATGAGAAGGCCAAGACTTAAAATCTTGCGCAACTCTGTTCTTAGAGCAATATTAATGCAATTATTTTGTCTTATGCTAGATTTAATTGCTCTATGAAGTAACTGGTCTTGTATTGAGATTGGATAACAAATCTTGAGCTCTAGATTAGTAGTCCTTTCGGTTTTGGTAGAGTAGTCAGAATTCTATGCAGTCTGTGATCACCTGTTTAGTAGATTAGTAGTCCTTTCGGTTTTGCTAGATTAGTCGTATTGTGGTTCACGAAAATAGCTCTACAACATCAACCGAAAGTTCATGTTGTAGAGCTATTTTCGGTGATCTTTTCCTGTGGCCTTACTGCTGGCTGAAAGTAGTATCTAACTGAATTTCTTAGAGCTCAAGGTTTGATTCACATTTGACATATTCAATCAATGGAGAGTATAAGACCGTAGTAGTGGGACGGCCAAGATTAAAATCTTGTGTAACCCTACATCTGAGAGCAACTAAAACCACTCTAACATGCTGATTTTAGTCTTTTATGTCTGGCTACTTTTGATGGCAGCATGTTACTTCAATGATCTATGTCTAAAATATATTCCAGTATATGCTGGTTTTAGACTATTGCATGATATGTTGTTTAGATGGCTTAGTAGTTCCACCTGTTTATATCTTGAAGAAGTCATCTTTATATCCAATTTGTCTTGCTTGGGCTTTTCATATATGAGAAGGCCAACATGTCATCCGCGTATTCTTCAACATCATCGACGGATGCGTCCACTCCAAATCAAAACACCAAGGACGAGGACTATCGAAAAAGCCTCAGGGCGATTTACCATCACAGAGGTCGATGGATCTGGGACCCCCTCTCCTTCCTCACCGAGCAGCATGCGCATTTCGAAGAATGATTGGAATAGTTGCACGAGAACGAATTGAGATCACATTTGATTCGTGGAAGATCGTGAATGAGACTCGGAAATATGAGCTGCTGACAGAAATATTTGCATCATTCAAGATCCCAGAAGAACACTACGACTTCATGCAACGACATGCCTTACTAGCGGTGTGCAAAGCATGAAGGAACTTCAAGAGCATGCTTGTCAAGAACTTCGTGGAGAAGCATCTAACGCCCTTTCACAACTACCCATTCCTGGAACCACAATGGGAAGAGTTTAAGGCGATGAAAACGACTGAAGATTTTAGATATGCAAGTGCGGTGCACAAGGCCCTCCAGGCAAAAAAACACACACCCCCACAGACTTGGCACAGCTGGGTATGCAGGCAAAATCCCGCAGTGGAGGATGAAGGACGAACAGGCAATTCTGCGGGACACCGCCCCGCCATTTGCCACGATCCCGGATGAGCGCGCTCAAAATTGGATTAGAGCGAGGTCATCTACCACGTCATCGGGGGACATCTCCTTCCGAAACCCTACAGACTAGGAAGTGTCCCACCGCCTGGTAAGATATCGATTGAACTACTTAGCTTGTAATTACTCCACAACTTCGTAGGAAGTGAAATGACATGTCAGGCTCTTGCAGGAAGCGTTGAGTGTAGAATCTTCCCAGGGATCATTCGAAGCAAGTAGGGAGAAAGATATACTCTCCGCGGCCCTAGGAAACAAGGAGCACCCAGGTTGTACGAGAGGTCTTGGGCTTTATGTTCCTTGGAAACATGGTTTCTCAGATGACTCCAAATTGTATCGGAGCAGGAAGAGAACCAAAGCCGACCGTAAGGCACGGCTACGAGAGGAGATCAAGGCATCTCTTAGAGAGGAGTTGGTTGATTACGTCAGAGATGAGATGTGAAGATATACAGAAAATCGTAGGCCATCGCCGCCGCTCCTGTGCTAGCTAGCCCCCCAACCGTCTGAGCAGTTGCGCGTCCAATCCTACGACGAAAAGCGAGGCCAGATTTCCTGTGGACGACATCCTGGTAATAATTATTATCTCTGAAATGCTCGATCCATTGATAGGCCTATTCGAGTAGCTAATTTTGTATCGTTATGTAGGAGGCTACGAAGTGCACGCTTCAAGTGAGATATGCCTCTGTTCCCTTGTGCGCTGCTTGGGGCTAGGCATATCTGTCTGCTCATGGGGCCATGGTGAACCGCACACCTTTAGCACCAGGCTTCGAAAAAGTTCATGTGGATGGTGTGCATGCCAATTTCGAGGTCGTCCCGCTACCGAAGCCCCCTAATGACGAGATCGTGACTCTAGGGCAAGCCATTGGAACATTCATCCAATGGCTCAAAAGCGACATCTGCCTGGAGGCTTCTTCACCGGTGGCAGGTCCACAAGGGCAGTCTGAACCAGAGCTACATGCACTGGTGACATCTCCACAATGCCTATCTCCACCACCGCTACCTGCACCGGTGTCATGTCCACGGGTGCTATTCCCGGTGAAGCAACTTCCACCGGTGCTACCTTTGTAGTCGACTACCATGAAGTCGACCTACAAGTGAGGCAGGGGCAAAACCAAAGAAGACCGATGATGATATCCCGTACTTGCCATTGGCCCGCAAATTCGTGCTAGGCGAGCCGATAATCGTCTCGGAAGAGCGCCTCCTAGCCCTAGGACTTAGTTGCCAGAGATTACACGCTTGGTATATGGAACAGGCCAATAAGCCACAGGCAGAACGGTGCTCAGGTATCACTATCAAATTCAAGCCGGATCATTTACAGCACGACGTTCATGATTGTGTCTTCGCGGTGACCTTTGAGGATTTATTTCAACTTTTCACGCTCGACGCTCTCGACGCCTCACTCGTTCGATGCTGGACGCTATAAGTGTATACAATCACAGTCTCCGTTCATGTAATACCGATATATGTCATATATAATTTGTTGCTTTTCTGTGTATATATATAGATACATGGTGACTGAAGCTAGATCATCGAAATCACCAAGTGGTTTCCTGGACCCACGCTTGGTCACCATGGATACCATCAGCGAGGATGCATCCTTCGTCGAGAGGTATATTACAACAACACTGCTGGCTCACCGCGGTAAGGAATTTGTTCTTATGCCATACAATGAGCGGTTCCATTGGATTTTAATTGTAATTATACCAAAATGGAATAAGGCAATATACCTTGATTCCCTAAGTAAGAACAAAACCGACTACACAGTTATCGGCCAATTACTCGATAGGTAAGTACATTTTTTTCCATACATAACTATATTGTACTCTTTCTTTCCTTCCGAATGACTAAGCTAACTTTTTCGAATCACAAAGGTCGTTCGCCATGTACATTGCAGAGGCACGTGGCTCGACGTAAGGGGCCAAGCCCTTGCAACATGTTCGAAATTTTCAGGTATTCGTTAGTACACATTAATTAATCCTATACAACACTTGGTAGTAATGCCTCTTGAATTAACACATTCTATTTTTTGCAGTGCCACCAGTAGCCGCCGGGCAACACGTGTGGATTCTACGTTTGCCACATATGAGACTACTCCTCGATTCCTCGAAGATCACCAATTCTAAGGTTTGTCAATCTTCCCACATTTATTTCAAACTTATCAGGTTATATATGTACGCACATTGATATTCCTATATCGATAGGCTGCGCCTATCTCTATAACTGCATTGCAACAGCCAGACCTTGCACAAATTTGAGGAGAGTGCGCGTACTTTTTTATGTCTAAAGTCGTAAAATCAAGTGGAGAGTTCCACAGTGTACAATGTTTTTTTTTGTTTGGGATAAGATTGACATTGATTGTAATTGTGTATTTGTTAATGGATATTTTATTTCATTTCAATTAATTGATTTGCGAAATGGATGTTTTATGTTTGTGAAATGAATTGAGATATGAATTGGATGTATACGTGTACATGTTGATCTGCTTGTTTTAGAGGGCATGGCTAGCATTTCCTGATGCTAGCCAATAAACAGAAATGCGTTTAGGGGTAGAAGAGAATAACACAGACGGTTTTTAACTAAAAACCGTTTGTGTTATTCATAATCACAGATAGTTTTTAAATAAAAACCGTCTGTGATATTTGATAATCACAGACGGTTTTTAACTAAAACTCTCTGTGATATTTATAAATCATAGACGGTTTTTAACTAAAAACCATCTGTGATTATAACTAACACAGACGGTTGTTAGTTAAAAACCGTCTGTGATGACCTCGTATCATTACTGACCCATAAATTTAGACGGCTCACAAAACCGTCTGTGATGACATTTCTGAACTGTCTGTAATATGGTTTTCTGTAGTAGTGTGATGTTGTTGTTGCTTGTGGTTATGGTTGTATTTATTGGTCTATTATATGCTTGCTAAGTCTATGGATTTATCCTTGCTTTGTTTTTTTAGGTGATCATTACAGACATCATGCATGGGTGGGAGTAGCACATATGTAATATCATGTACAAGCAACATTTCATGCATCACCTTTTGTTAGTATGTTTAGACTCTACTGGAATGTTAGAGTAGTTAGAGCTAAAATGATATGATGTATGTTGCGTCAATGCAATATGAATAAAACAGTGGTTGCTTAAAACTATTAGCAGTTGTTGATAATGGTAAAATTATGCAGTGGTGGTAGAATTCTAGACCCAGAGGATGGGTGGGGTATTACATATGATGTATGTTGCGTCAATGCAATATGAATAAAACAGTGGTTGCTTAAAACTATTAGCAGTTGTTGATAATGGTAAAATTATGCAGTGGTGGTAGAATTCTAGACCCAGAGGATGGGTGGGGTATTACATATAGGGAATCTTTAAGTTACACAAAATTTATTTGGAAAACCTGAGTTTTGGTGTGCCTTCTTTTTCACTTATGGTTTATGACTTATGGCTTATGCTACAGTACCTAACTTTCAAATGGTGTGTTTTTCAAGACGAGACCAATAGAAAGATTATAGTAAAAAGTATACTGAGTTCAACTATACTGACCAAAATTGCATACGACTATTTCCATCTACGTACTGCCTCTCGCGAACAGGCAGAATTCAAAAACTTAAACCATAAGCTATAAGCATAGTCCAAAAGAACCCAGTCTTGTTTTAACTTGGGTAGAAATACTTAGGGCAAAAGTGTAATTTACTCATGAGTTATATATTTTTTGTTGATATTAACATAAAAATTAATGGTTAAAGTTACATATTGGAGGACATGTCAATATCCAAAATAAATATTTTCAAATAGAGGGGCTGGTTTTTAATAATCATATGGGTATATGTATGTCTATGTCGCTACGCTACGCTTGAAGTTGCATATGGAAGTGATGAAAGCAAGAGAAAGAAGATAGGGATATATGGAAATTTATTTGAAATGCATTTATTAACACGCGGTCAACAACTATTCTTAAGATTCTTTTTTATGTTCTCCATTATGATTAGTGAAGAAAATAATTATGTGCATTTTAAAATAAATATTTGGATATTACAAACTGAGATAATTTGCATCAGCTGTAAATGATGCAAAATAAGTTACATGAGTGTTTCCTAAACTCTGAATAATAGTTTCTATAACTGGAGGTCCAACGAGAAAAATCCAGGACCAGAGCCTAGTTCGGTCCAATGCCAAGGGCCAAAAACAAACTGGGCTTGTTTGTTTCCTATCAGCAAAACATTTTCGGGCCAAAATTTGTGAATTTTGGTGAAATTTGGTTTTCTCGACCCACTCTAAAAGAAGCCCATTTCAACCAAAAATTTTGGCCTATTTGAAAAATTTTCGGCTCATCAACCAACCCATCTCATTCTCCATCTCTCTTCCCTTCCCTATCCCACAAAAATAATCGCCATCCCACAGAAAGCCGATCGGGGGGAGGCAGCACCAGTTGTGGGAGAGCGAGACAGTGCCGGCATGGGAGGTGGAGGCGACAACGGCTACGGGAGGGGGAGGTGGTGCGGCTGCGGGAGGGCGGCATCGGCAACAAATGGGGAGGTGGCGCTGACAGTTTGAACTAAAATTGTACGTATTTCTTGAATTCGAATGATATGTTTGAATATTTCGACTGAAATTTTCCCCCAAAAATGAAATTTCCAAATATCAGAATTCTCTAAGGGGTCTGAGAATTTTTCTAAACCTAAACTGTTTTCCCTATTTCCTATTGGGAACTAAGGGCATGCTTGGTTGGAAGCCTCACTTTGCTAAGTTTTTTTTTTTTTTTTTGCAAAGTGTGGCATGCCATGGTCTTTGTAGCAAAAAAAAAGCTTTTAGCCACTCGGGGCACTCTGCTCTGCTTAGCAAGGTGGCTGCCTCTCTTTTGCTATTGCATTCTGAGCGACCCCATACATTTTCACGGGTTATTTTCACGAACCTAAATAGCAAGGCTTGCATTTCTCGATCCGCATCAACAACGCTTTAGTTTTGTCTAGATCAGGGAAAATAGGTTCGATTTGCAAAAAATCTTGGAGGGCAACGGGATGAACGAATGGAATGAAATTTTGTTCTTTCATTCAAAAGTTCGAACAAAATGTTCAAATACCATTTGAATTTTGACAAAGTTTAACCAAAATTCAGATAAAATTTGGACAAAATTTAAATGGGGATAAATTTGGCCAAAATTTGACCGAATCGTAAATTCTTCGGAGGGTAACGAAAGCAATGAAATGAGTGAAATTTCGTTGAAATTATGAACCCTAGTCCAGATTATTGATATATAGTTTTAGATTGTAGTGGCATGACAACCTAACACATTCGATGTTGTAAAGTACCAAATTAGTAATTTTGCGGGACTAAAAGCCTAAAACTGATTGGAACAGAGACTTACTGCATCACTACTTGTGCTACTACTCCATTCTGTAATTTCCTTATTTTGAGGGTCGAACTTGCTGTTTGGGGATAATTGTCCGCCAATTGTTGGCTTCAATTCTGTGTGCCAAATTCTAGTTCGGTTATCATTGCTATTAACTGAGGCTCATATAAAACTATTCTTTTATAGCTTGATTATATGACAGCTACTTTCATGTCATCACTGTACACGCACATATGCGTCATTCAAACTAATATATTCTATGTTCATGCAATAAATCGGTTGGTTCACTTCAATTTATAAAAAGCATACCATTTGCTACAGATATTCCTTCTTTTAACCTTTTCTCCTCTACCTTGGTAAAATCTAGTTTCAATGGTCTACTAGGATGTGCAATGTGAAAATGGACAGTTTCATCTTGTAGGCATTTGGCTGGAATGCTGGATTCGCCAAGCTTTGAGGATGAAGGGTATGGACCCCCACCTCCAATGTGGAAGGGTATCTGCCAGACCGGCGGGTCATTTGGGCCCAAGAGTTAGGGTTTTGGCGCGCGGTGGTACGCTGTCGACAAGACCCAACTCATTGGCGAGTTCTTGTCGCCCCGAGATGCCAATGGTCATGGCACCCATGTCGCTTCGACGGCTGCGGGCAACCTTGTCCACAATGTTAGCTTACATACGCTGGCACCGGGGGCTGTGCGTGGTGGTGCCTCCCGTGCCCAGATCGCTGTTTACAAGGCGTGCTGGGGCATTTGGTCAGGTTCACTCATCTGCAGTGAGGCCGCTGTTGCCAAAGCTATAGAAGATGCAGTTCACGACGGGGTTGACATCCTGTCACTCTCCATGGGTGGACCTCTATTTATCCCTGCCACATTGCATGCCGTGGCAAAGGGCATACCGGTTGTGTACTCAGCAGGACATTCTGGGCCGTCTGCTGAGAGTGCAAAATATGGCACCGTGGCTGCTAACTGTTGCAGCTACCACGATTGATCGGCTATTCCCTGCAACCATTACTCTTGGAAGTAGCCAGAAGCTTGTGTTATATTTCTGCTAGTCTGGTTATTCTATTGTCTTATACACTATATAGATTGATTTGGAGGTTGTTGGTGTTTGCTTGGCGAGCAGAACAGCAAATAGCAGTGGATGGAATGATTAGGGGGTCAGCATCAAGGGTTAGTGTATGGCCTGAAGAAGACTGCATTATCCAAGCAATCCGGGGAAGTTATGCTTTTGGCTCAAAATCATCTAAGGTCGTTTCAGCGAATTAAAATGATTTTCCAAGAAGATATTAGGAAATATTATGAAAAACTACAGAACGGTATACCGTTCGTAGCCTTTTAGACGGTATAGCAATTCATCGTTCGATCGCACACATTGTAAAGCCTTGCCTCTATTCCACTTCCATCCTCAATTCGAAATCTGACCATTCCGGCCACCCACTATGCCACTCCGACCACCACTCACCACGCCACTCTGAACACCTCCTTCCTGCATCGGTGCGCTCCTCCTCCTCCCCGTGCTCATCGGCGCACTCCTCCTCCTCCTTCCTGCCCTCATCGGCATCCTCCTCCTCCTCCCTGTCCTCGTTGGCGCCCTCCTCCTCCATGTCCTCATCGGTGCGCTCCTCCTTATCGTCCCCGTGCTCATTGGTGCCCTCCTCCTCCTACCCATCCTCATCGGCACGCTCCTCCTGCTTATCACCATCCTCATTGGTGCGCTCCTCCTCCTCCTCGGCGTGCTTCTCGTGGTCAAATCCCACCAACATCACCCCAACACCTACGCTCCCATTCGTATACAGAGGTTTGCTCAGATTGGATTTCTCACCCAATTTTTTTATTGCTTTGCTTGATTTGATTTCCCTAGGTTTCATATAGTCAAAATTTGAGAATCAATTTGCTTTTGCCTCCAATCAGATTTTGCTGCTTAGGTGATTTGAAAATCCAACATGGAGTACATGTATTTGGTTTAGAGGAAAAGTAATATTGGTATGACAATAGTACATGTAGCAATCAAGGTTACATGGGCCACGAGTGTGTCCCTGCTTGTGGAATGCTGATTTTATGGTAGGCTTGCTTACATGAAGGCTGCAACTGTTGTTCTTACTAGTGCTGTAGATCACTATTGCTTTTTTGCTTTTATGCATATTTGTTGGTGAAACTCTATGATACTTGCAGCTTTAGAACCTCCAAATTTTTGTGTTAAAACTCTATGATAATTGGTTCAATACTCTCTAGAACTTCACGAAACTGCTGAAATCTTTGCTTCCATACTTTGTGAAACTATCTAAAACTTACTATGATCATTTTGCATTGTGTTTGTAGGCATGGAATCTCCTTCTTTTCACTCTGATTTTATATCTATTCCACCAAAAAAGAAGAGGTGTTCGCCCCAATTGAAAGACAAAGACTCGATCAAGTGCTCATGCACAGTTGCCCACAAGTCATACAGTGCCAAAGCATAAATTGGTTATTTCGAAGCATAGACCTGTCCCTAAGCCTGGACCTGGTATGTGCGGAAAGAAGCGTAAGCAGCCCAAGGGCATTAAGAAGATACAATATGGAATCAATAAAATTTTCAAAACTGCCTTTTGAAACTATTCCTTCTCCTTAGAAAATATTGCTGTTTGCTATCAACGTAGGTTCAAAAGGTAGCTTGCGGATGCTTTCCACATAGAATCCCCTCAATAGTGAAGTCCCTTTCCTCCCTAAGAGACAATGTGAATGGCACTGGTCATTTTATGATGAACAATTGGCACATTCCTTGAGTTGAATTTTGGTTTTACAAAAAGCTCCTCTATTTTCAGTTCTAGAAGTTGGGAGGACAGTCTGACCAGTTTGTAGGGTCGATCAGACCATGATGCATGGGTGATTTAATCGTCCTACAGGGCCAGTCAGACTGGCCAGTATGAACTTGGTAAAAATGGGGCATTCTAGTCTGACCAGCATGGGGTGTGCAGTCAGACCTGCCCAAATGTGTTTTATGGAATTTTGGATTTCCTAGACCAAAAACATGTGAGGAATCGTTTGGGATGAGTTTGCACTAGAAATGGAGTTGTGAGGCAAAACTAACTAAAGTTTTACCGATAAGTCCATGAGGGTTTGCTTGAGGATTTAGCCATTTGTTGGGAGCGGTCTAACCGGCTACACCATGGTAGTCTAACCAGCATGGTGGTGGTGGTCAGATCGGCTGAGAATTAAATTTCTAAATTTTAGGCATTCTTGGGAGATTGGATCTTGGGTTGATCTTTGGTCTATGGTCATGGTTGAATTACATTGCATGATGCATTGGTTTGACTAATATGAACCAAGTGCATAGAACTTGAGCTTGGTATGGTTGCTTGGTTTTTGGATGTACAGGTGGCCTAGAGGACATAGCAGTTGGTGGCATTGGACTAGGACTAGGACTAGGCGGGGGAGCTGAGGTTTAGAGCGGTCATGTAAGTATGGGTGAGATTATGTGGATCAAGTGAGAGTACAAAAAAGATAAGGATCGTGGCGAGTTTGTGCATGTGTTGTAGCAAGTGATGAAGCTAATTTACGTAGAGGCGGGTTGGGGGAGACCGATTATGTGAAGATGTAACAGCTAATCATTGGGCACCATAGGCGAATGCACCAAGGGAATGTGCCAAGAAGCTTCATCGGGGGTATTTTGGTAGCTGGCCAAATACTGGAGTTGGTGACTTCATCAAAACCGTGGCACAGGGAGGTGCAAAGGAGAAGCAGATTATGTCAAGTAGAGCAAGAATTGCAAGTGGATCAATCCCTTAGGTGTGTTTACGGGTTGAGTCTTGTAAGTGCATTGAAAAACATGTGTGAGTGTATAAAACCCATGTTAGTTGGGGTTGACAAGTTCCCCAGTTTTCTTAATGGGTTGGACCCATTAAGAGTATGTGTGCTAGTTATTTAGTGACAGGAGTGGAGGTGGTAGGGCAAGGATTATAGGGTTAGGTTTCATCTTTCACCTCTGTCTCTTTCCATGGTTGCAAGAGAGAAAGTTTGAGAGAGAAAAAGGGTGGTGATGTGGCTGCATCTGGTAAGCATCTATGAGCTTGTAAGCATCTTCATCTATAGAATCAATCAGTGCTTTGTCTCAATCATGTGTTTATTTGTGTTTCTTGTCCTACTTTGTTTGTTCTTGAGGTTGATACGTGATTTGTTGTTCGTGGTTCTTCTAGTTCAATCTCTTACATGATTTGCCTTGTTAGTACATGTGAGAATAGATCTAGAAGTCCTCATAACTTAGATCCTCATAAGCAAGAAGTAATTTGGGATTTAGTGTTTTCGGTGTTCTTGTGACCTAGATTCGATTCTCTTCAATTCAGTGGGCTTGAGCCCAAGAACTTTATGGTTTTTTTATTGGTTTAAGTTCCTAATGGTTTGTGCAAGTTTCACAAAAATTCTTGAGATTGAGCTTTTGTCCTGAGAGTTTTGAGATGGAAATAGAGAACCAGTCAGACCGACCAATGGTCAAACCAGCCTCTTGTTAGTGGTTAGATCGACCGACTGTGGTCAGACCAGTTATTGACCTGCGGTCTGACCTACCATAGCCTAGAGAGCTGATTTATGTAGCCTTAAGTTTCTTGCTTTATCTTGCCAAGTCTAAGTGGTGCGATGTGAGTTTGGTGACTTTCGTAGTTATTGAGTAAAGATTTGAATACCAGAAGGGGAAAAGTTTTGGGAATCATTTGCCCCATCTGATTACTGGCACTGGTCCTACAAGTGGTATCAGAGCCTGGTTAAGCTCTATCTCATAGATCTAAACCGGTCTTAAGAGTCATAACTAGGCTTGCAAATTTCACTCCGTTCTAGCCTAAAATGGCTGGAACATTCCTTCCTAGCAAGCAAAATGGCACAGGAGCCCCTCTATCCCGTACTGGCCTTGATACCGGTCAATACCAGGCCATCCCGTTCCAGTCATTCCAGTACCGGAGCATGTTTGGGTATTTGATTTTGGGAATTTGTAATTTGTCATTCCATTTATTTCGGTACCAGGCATACTTGAATTGACCCCTCATTTTATGCTACGGTTATGTATTGAAAGTGATATTTTAAGTGAAATTATGTGCGCATATAATTACATATATATACTTATGAATAAATATATTCAAAATTTAAAATCCAAAATGGTACACTGGAATGGACCGCTACCCACGCATTCTCTACCAAGAGACAAACCGGAATGGCCTTCGGAATGGAATTGACAACTTTGGTCATAACATCAAATAGGTATTCCACCAAGCCTTTCATCTATAGTGTGGTCGACTTCCCATATTGGAAGGTTAGGATGACTACTTACATTCAGGCCCAAGGCTATACGTCACTGATGATTAGGTCATTGTAGCAAATCTTCTAGATGTGGGGGCAAACAATAAGGCTACGAACCTCCTAATTTAGGGACTCGACAGAAATAAGTTTGACCATGTGTCTCATCTCACTTCAACGCATAATATCTAGCAAACCCTCAATGATTATCATGAGGGGTTTACCACTCCTAAAGAGGTGCACCAGAATTAGTTTCAGAAAGAGTATCAGAAGTTTGAGATGAGACCTGGAGAATATTTGGACAAGTGCTTCTCTCGCATTCAAACATTCTTATCAACTTGTGTGCTACTGGTGTAACATTTCTGACTCTGAAAATGCACAAAAAGTGCTTGGAGCCTTAGACATGTTAGTTTGGAAGATGAAAATCACTTTCATGAATGATACTACTGTTATGAGTGATCTCACCATGAATAAGTTCTATTCAAGGTTGAAGACCTATGATATTGACTTGCTCTCTCGCAAGGACAAATTGCAGTCGATGGCACTTGTGACTAATCCCACTAAGAGCCCTTCTTCTGGCTCAGTTTCTTTTGTTCCTTTTGGTTTCTCCCTGTCTGCTCTTTATGTTATGAGTAATGATCTGCTTGAGTAGTTCCTTTATGATGACCTAGCTCTCCTATCCACCAAATTCACTAGATCCCTAAACAATGTGAGATCGAGAAAGAGAGGTGGAGGGTGAGGAGGAGGTCCAGTCTAGTGCTTCAAGTGTGGGGGAGCTCTACCACATTCGAGAATACCGCCCAAGATCAAGTGTAAGGAGGTGAAGGAGGATAAGAAGTATCACAAGCGCTCACCACCTTGGGACACGAAGAAGAAGCTCAGCTACCACAAGGTAGTTCATTGGGTCTTGTTCGCTCTTGAGCAACTTGGACTCAGAGTCTGAGGAAGAAAAGAACGAGCCTCGAGGCAAGAAGAAAGCAACTGACTCCATCAGCTTATGCTTCATGGCAACCACCAATGATATCTCCTACAAGGATGACCCTTACAGTGACCCCAACGAGGTAAAGCCTACTTGCAATGATATGACTTATATTGTACTTCATCTAGATCATGATCTTAGGAAATGCAAGAGGAAGATAAAGAATCATGATTTTTGGTTGAGGATTAGAATGCTAAACTTGCTAGGCCTAGATCTTTAATTTCTTATGATGATAATTATGAATCTTGTCTAGGATTGCACTCTGAGTTAGACAAGGTCAATACCATCTGTCCCAATGTTGTTGGTCAACTTATAATTGCACTAGATAAAATTGAGGAGTTGAAGGTATGCTTTACTCTTGGCACTACTGTACATGCTTATGTTGTTGGTGAATTGCTAGTCACTAGGTATAATCTTACTAAAATAAAAGATATTCTTTTTGCTGGTTCTTTAGTGTATGGCTCTCATGCTAAACAACTTAAACATGTTAACACTCAAATTACTCAACTCAAGTCTAGCAACTCTTCTATATGTTTAGTAGTTGGGACATGATTGCTAGTACTTTATCTTGCTCTAAGTTTACTTTGCTAGATTTGAAACGCAACGGTGCCATTGGCAAAATTGTTGAATTAACCAGAAATATGAATGATCTCATTGCCAAAGAAAACTTGCTACATATTCTACATCTAAAAAGTTTAATCCCATTGCATCCATTGTGTTGTAGGGGTGGCCCCCACCTAAACCTAGCCAGCCTGTTAGAAGGTTGTAAAGCCCAAAATAGGACATGTATAATGACATAAATGCCCTTGAGAGGGATACTTAGGTGTAAGAACATAATTATAAAATACTCCCCGTGTGGATATATATATAAAGCCATCCAGGCCATGGGGAAACCCCCAAGCATTGCTCACTTAACATCTCTACTACCATACTACCATCTCTGTTTGGTCCGTAACCACGACACATTGCATGTGCGTTCTATGTTGAGATAGGTCAGGATCTAGATGAGATGCATGAGACATTTAGAATGAAGTTTGATTAGTAGCTTAGGAGAGTAAAGAATGCTCCTTGTATCTCATGTTGGTCTCTTAGGTTGGAGCTAGTTGTACATAAGGAAAGGTTTGCTAGGGTGATGAATAAGAGTGAGTTCGTGTGAGACCCTAACCCAAGAAAATTCCAACTTTAAGAAAACCTTAGAACGCTTCTCCAATGGCAAGAATAATCTCAATATGATCCTAGACCAATCTACGGTTAGTGCCAAGAATAGATGTCTAGGTTTCAATGCCTTAGAGTATGCCAAGAAGAATCCTTCTAAAATAGTGAGAGCTCTAGTGAATGGCTTGTTTGAGTCAGTTACCGAGCTGAGGAAGATTGTCTTCAAGTCAGCTGGTTTTGCATAGAGTCCCTCTATCACAATAGGTGCTTCTCATAATCCAAGTGAGACTCCTCTTTGAGTTAAGTATCATTGTACCTATTGTGAGAGAGATGGGCATCTATATTAGTTCTACTTCAGATGGACCAAGAAGGAGAAGAGGGATAGAGAGAGAGCTATTAGAGATAAGAGTCCTCCTATAGCCTAGAGTGTTCCTAGATCCTCAGCCAAACCTAGGTTTGTAGAGGATTTTTTATGGGTTTAGGTTAGCTTCTCGTCTAGGGCATGGTTCCGTGAGGGCAGGATAGTTCCATGAGTGCCTGAGAGATACGATGAGTGCCAGATTTTTGTTAGACCTACGCGAGAATATAGGGAGAGCTCGTGTAGCGGGTGCATCCTTAGGGTAGTTAGGCTTTGCATCACCATGCATCTATTTCAGCTTCTAAGATTACTAACCCTAGTACATGTACATCGATGTCTTCTCATGTGCTATAGGTCCAGTAAGCGAGGAAAAAGAACATGTGGCTAGTGAACTCCGAGTGTTTTTGACATATCACCAGAAATTCAACATGATTTTCCTCACTCACTCGAGCATCTGGTGATGAGTTGATCACATTTAGTGATGCTTCTACCAAAACCATGATGGCCAAGGGCACAATCTGTGCCAATGATAGCTTCATACTTAAGGATGTGGCCTTGGTAAGTAAATTCAAATACAATGATAATGGTCTTGAGGTGAGCTTTATGAAGAGTACTGATAGAGGTCTAAATCAGTCTAGAGATCTAGTCTTTGGAATTTTCTAACTTGGGAGAGTTTTTACTTCTAATTTTGCTGAGTCTTCGACTTCTAGTCTTAGGTGTCTCATTATTTCAGAGTCTACAGACCTTGTCTTCTGGCACCGTAGGTTCGGACACATTGGATTTGATCACTTGACACGGATTAGTAGTATGGATCTGATTAGGAAACTTGCTAAATTTAGGGGTGGGAAGAATTTAATATGTTCTTGTATACATGGTAAGATGGTTTCTACTTCACATCCACCTCTTACCATGCTCATAACAGATAGCCTAAATCAGTTCTTGCATATGGACACTATAGGACCTTCTAGAGTTCAGTCAGTAGGAGAAAAATGGTATGTCCTATTGATTATCGATAATTACTCTAGATACTCATGGATTTACTTCCTAGCATTTAAGGATGAGGCATTTGGACATTTTAGAGAATTAGCCCTTAAATTGACAGTGGATCTTCTAGGAGCCCTTAGTGTTGTTAGGAGTGATAATAGGACTGAGTTTAAGAATTCATCCTTCTCTTCTTTCTGTGTTGAGCATGTGCTAGAGCATCAATTCTACTCTTCTAGATTTCTAAACATAATGGTGTAGTTGAGAGGAAGAGCAGGACCCTTGTTGAGATGGCTAGGACAATGCTAAATGAGCATGCAATGCCTAGGAGGTATTAGGCGGAGGCTATCTCTACTGCCTATTATGTTTCCATCAGGGTTTTCTTGAGAGCCTCATTACACAAGACCTCCTATAAGTTGAGATTTGGTCATAATCCTAGGATGTCTCATTTTAGAGTGTTTGTTGCATGTGCTTCATGCTTAAATAAGACAACCTTGATAAGTTTGACCCTAGATCTTCATATGGGATTTTTTAGGATATTTTAGCCATTCTCAAGGTATCATATGCTTAATATGAAGACTAACAAAATTGTAGAAACCTATGAGGTCACTTTGATAAGGCTAGTCCAAGGACTAAACATTTTGGGAACATAGGTTCTGGAAGATTTAGAAGATATGTTCCTTGAGTAGTGTATGGAAGAAGATGAGGGAGCTACTCTAGTTCCTCTCCAGCTAGCTAAAGTGCATGTTTCATCTACTTCACCTTCAGCTAGATAGTCTGCTTCAATATCCTCTTTAGCACCTTGTGTCTCTACTCCTACCTCCATAACCCAAGAGTTAGAAGTCACTTTGACATCAAGATTGTCTTGACATCTCCAATAGACACATCCATCGGGTCAGATGACTGGAGCTCTTCATGAGTGAGTTACTCGCTCTAGGTTCATCTCTCCTGACTCACATGCTCATTCTGCTTTCATTGCTTCCTTTGAGCCCCGTGATGTCACCCATATATTTACTGATGAGTCTTAAATTAATGCCATGCATGAAGAGTTAGAAATTTGAGAGAACAATGTTTGAATCTTAGTTAAGCCTCCCCGCAGTCATAATGTTATAGGAACCAAATGGGTATTTAAGAACAAACAGAGTGAGGATGGAGTAGTTGTTAGGAATAAAGCCAAACTTATAGCTTAGGTTTTCACCTAGGTGAAGGGCTTAGGCTTTGAAGAGATTTTTGCACTTGTTGTTAGATTAGAAGACATTAGGATTCGCTCAGTATTTGCAGTGTCTAAGGGGTTTGGATTGTACTAAATGGATGTCAAGAGTATCTTCCTTAATGGTTTCATAGAAGAAAAGTCTATGTTAAGTAACGTTTTAGGTTTGGGAGCTCAAAGTTTTTGAACCATGTCTAAAAATTGTCCAAAGTTTTGTATGGTCTTAAACAAGCCCCTAGAGCTTATTATGATAGGCTTAAGGCATTTCTATAGAAAAATGGTTTTCATGTGGGAAAGGTAGACAGGACATTGTTCAAATTCAAGAATAGTAGTGATCTCCTCGTAGTGCAAATATATGTCGATGATATTATTTTAGATGGCTCATGTCATGCTTTAGTTACCAAGTTTTTAGATACTATGAGCAAAGAATTTAAGATAAGCATGATGAGTAAATTGATATACTTACTTGGACTCCAAATCAAGCAAATGAAGCAAGGTATATTTATGCATCAAGCCAAGTACACCAAGGACCAGTTTCGATGCTTCGACATGGAGAGTAGCAAGCTAATCTCAATTCCAATGCTTCTGCTTTGACTTTGGATCTAGATGAGGACGGTGAGCATATTGATTAGGAGTACCACATCATGATCGACTCCCTTCTCTACTTCACGGCTTCAAGGCTAGATATACACTCTGTTGTAACATCACAAAAATTCACCATCTTTAAAAAACAATTCTAAATTATTTATTTAAAAGTGTTTGGATTTTATTTAGATTTTATGTGTATATCTAGAAAAATCTCAAAATTCCAATCTACCCATTTTTGCCTTCTTTTGAATTTTTGAATTTTCTTCCAAAATCTAAATTCAAATTCAAATATAAAAATCTTAAATCTCCAAAAAAAAATGCAAAATCCATTTGTTCTTGGTCAAATCCATTTTTCTTGGCCCATCTCTCTTTTTCCTTTCTCCCTTTCCTTCTTTTTCTTTTCTTTCCTCCCTTCTTTTCTCTTTTTCTCCCTTTCCTTTCTTTCCCTTGCTGGTTTGGCTGCCGTTCTTTGATTCCTCACTTCCACGCCATCACCACCACTTCCTCTACCTATGCTAAGTCCCATTTTTCTCAAAGTATCACTGTGGAATTCCACCACCACTCCACCTCCATTTTGCAACGATGTCACTGTTGCCCCGCTTCTTCGACCAAGCCAAGATCACCCACGCATTCCACGGGCCAAGGCTGTGCCCATGCTCAAGCTATATCGCCACATTCTTCACTTGAACGACGTCACCCACACAAGCCCGTGCCTGGTTGTGCCATGAACACCGCCCTAGCCACTACGCCGTGTCTCTGGCTGTGGCGCCACCACCCATGGGTTCCTTGGGTCCTCAGCGTTCCATTCACCAGTTGCCATCACCTCTCGCCAGTGCCAAGACCTCCTCTATGCGCCTTCGTGCTATGTGTTTCTTCTCTTCAGTCCTCTTTCTCTCCCTCTCGCTTCTTTGCTTCATCTATTTTCCCTTGACCATATATCATGGGTTCAAATCCTAACAAATGCACATTTTTAGCTCTTTGTTGGTTCTCATGTATTTTCCTTGAGTCAATGACAATCGGGACCCACATATCATACACTCAAATAATTCCTAAAATCTAGCAAAAATAATATTCTAGGGAATATTCTTTGTTTTGCAATTTTCTAGAATTTTCATTCCATTCAATCATTCGATCACTCGTTCTTCGTCGTCCGAGCTCCGATCCAGTGATTCGAGTTCCTAAATTCATCTAAAATCCTAATCTAACTTCCAGTATATACATATATAATATTTTTTGAATTTATTTATTTATTTGGTTTTCTCATTTTGCGCGTAGAACCCAAATCGTCGAAAAAAAATTTTTGACCCGCAGCAAGAAGGTCCAATCAACATCTAAGGAGGCAAATCTCCCTCGGTCTCATGCCTAAGAAAGCATATTGGCTATTAAGATGACTAATATCTTATGGGTAAAATTGTATAAACTCTGCAGAGTGTAAAACTATTCAAATAGACGTATCCACAGTCAAGGGCGGACAATGTACATTTTCACATGGTAGATCTTTGGTTTTGGTTTTAAGATTAAAATCTTTTAGGAACTCAGAAGTGGATAGAACTCTCAGGTGTGTGTCCTAGCAGATATAGCCAATGCAGTGAATAGAACCTGTATTCTTGAAACTTAGCTGATAGAGCCTTAATACTAGTGTTGGTGGATAGAACCTTCACTAGAAAATTATGATAGTTTTAATTATTGCAATACAGCTTCAAATACTAGACAACATTTTTGAACTGCGAGACTACTAGACAACGTGAACATTTGTTTTTAAACAAATAGACAATGCGTACGGTGCCGCTATGCATACGACAATCCAGTTACGATCCTAGTACGACGCAGTAAGTCGTCGCCACCACGTGGCCCCACGCAGCAGCTGACCAACAGACAACATGAACATGGAATATGGCATTCTCTCTGTTGATTCATGCAGAAGCTTACGCTTTTACAACTTCGGTTGCCCCCTTTCGTCCTCCCATCCGGTCGCACCTTGCAGCGCTCGCCACTATTACAGAAAATCGTATTACAGACGGTTTAGAAACGTCATCACAGACGGTTTTCTCAACCGTCTGAATTTATAGGCTAATGATAATCGAAGGTTATCATAGACGGTTTGTAACTAAAAACCGTTTGTGATTATCAGCTATCACAGACGGTTTTTAGTTACAAACCGTCTGTGATTATCAGCTATCACAGATGGTTTTTAAGGGTAGAAAAGAATATCACAGACGGTTTTTAGTTACAAACTGTCTGTGATATTCTTTTCTACCCCTAAATCTATTTCTGTTTACTGGCTAGCCTCAGGAAATGCTAGTCATGCCCTCTGAAACAAGCAGATCAACACGTACATGTATACATACAATTCACATCTCAATTCATTTGACAAACATAAAATATCCAATTCACATCTCATTTCATTTCACAAACATAAAACATCCAATTCACATATTAATTCATTTCACAAACATAAAACATCCAATTCACATCGCACTTCATTTCACAAACATAAAACATCCATTTTGCAAATCAATTAATTGAAATGAAATAAAATATTCATTAACAAATACACAATTACAAAAGATCTACATTGTATTTGCACTTAGATGGTAAAATTGCATTTTCTATTGCTCTATCACTTCAGAATCGAGGTCTCGCGAAAGGAACAGATCTAAATTGTAATGCAAAGAAAAATAAATTTCATTACTAACCATATCTAGAGCAACCAAGAACGTATGAATCTTCAAAGCTCAATCTCTGCCTCCTCCCACCGAATTAATTGGCCTAAAATCGCCTAGCTTGCCTCCTGAGCGAAAGAGTGCAGCACCGGCTAGATCTGGATCAAAATAAAGATAGATGTGGTTCTGAGTAGCGCAATAAATGTCTAGCGCCATTATCACAGACGGTTTTTTTTATTAAAAACCATCTGTGATAATTTTGAGATTATCACAGACGGTTTGTATTTATCACAGACGGTTTTTAATAAAAAAAAACCGTCTGTGATAATTCCAAATTATCACAGACAATTTTTAATAAAAACCATCTGTGATACTAAAATATCATAGACGGTTCATCAGTAAGAACTGTCTGTGATACTCGTTTTCTCCGACGCCATCAACACAGACGGTGTGCAAATTAAAACCGTCTGTGTTAGTGTTGGTCACAGACGGTTTTGTCAAAGCATCTGTGATTTGGCGCCTAGTATTAGACTTTCTGTAGTAGTGCGCCGACTACTCGTTGCCTCACCTGTAAGCGGCTACATGTTGAGTATGATGATTTATATCCTAACTTTTTAGGATTTGAAAAGGTGTGCTATATTGAGTTTTAAATTAATCCAAATAGAATTAGGATTCCTACTCTATTTTGGAGGAGGGCTAGAAGGATTTATATAAAGCCATAAAAAGTGATCATGGAGAACCCAAGTAACATTAATCTCTCTCATCGTGGTTGCTTCAATGTTGTTATTTTAGTTCTCTCTACAAGATTCATCTTCTTTGCTCATGATGTCGTGCACGCTCGTGTCATATCTCATAACTCTAATTCGATCTAAGGGTAGTTGCACATAAGAAGGGGTATCAAAGTGTAACAAATGGTATCCGAGTCAAGACCGGAATAATCTGATTTATAAGAAGGTCGGTAAAGCGTTAGGTGGCACAAAATCAAGATCGATATCAATAATATGGAATCAAGTAAAGAAATTTGACAATAGAGAAAATTTCAGCGTGTAGCAATGCATGGTGAAGGATATCCTTGTCCAGCAGTAGCTAATCAATGCTCTTGAACGGGATAAACCAGATAAGGCATCAAATGAAGACTGGCAGGTGATGGAATGGAAGGCTGTTAGTACAATCTGTCTATATCTATTTGATAAGGTGAAGAAATCAGTTATCAAGGAGAATTCACTAAGAAAATTATGGGACGACTTAAAAAATTGTATATGGCAAAGTCGTTGATAAACGGGTGGGTGATGAAGTGACAACTATATATGTTACGCTTGGAGGAAGGTACACGGTTCATTTACCATCTCAATGTTTTCAACAAACTTATCACACAATTGAGTAATTTGGATGAGAAAATTGAGGAGAATGATAAGGTAGTCATATTAGTATCTTCTTTACCACCATCTTGGGAGAAATTAGTGATGAAATAATGTATGGGTTTGAAGCAAATAAAGGTGTGTGCTCAATAGCGGTAGCAAAGCATGATTCGGATGTACTACTCGTCAGTCATTTAGGTAATATTCATAAATGGATATTATATTTAGTTTATTGCTTCTATATATGTTTGGCAAGGGAGATATTTAATATTTGGCGAGGGAGATATTTAATGAAGGATATCTACATCCAGCGCATAGAACTATTCACTTAGTGGATTGCAAGGAGTATGCAATTATTGAGATAGAAATGATTACATTACATATGTATAATGGAGCATATCGCACATTGACAGGAGTTTGATATATTCATGGCTTAATGTTGGATGTTTGGTCTTGCTCTGGAACAAATTCGTGAACTTTTGGGACATTGATATCTGTTCAACAGAAGTAAAATAACTCAAATAAGAGCCAAATGGATTCAAATAGAGAGAAAATTCAAATATTTTTGTAGATTTTGAAAGTTCATGGTTTTTCTTAAAACATAGAGACAAAATTACTCAATTTGGAGTTCGGACACAAAAGTTATGAGCATTTGAATTTGATTCGGTTTGGAAAATGCTAAAATGAAAAGGGAAACACTGTGCTATCGGGTGACATCGAAGGCATACTTATGAAAATATGCTACCCTACAAAGGAGTACTATCATTGAACTAGAAGCGCATTTGTTATTTTTCTAGGTTTTTAAATGATTTAACAGGCCAAGCCAACATGTCATTGACACAATATATTTAATTGGTTTTAAATTATAAAAACTGATACACAAGACCGTTATGGTAGTGACTTGGTGTGATGTTAAGGCTGGTCGGCAGGTGGGTCTCACCTAGCAGAGAGAGGAGAACATGGGAGGTCGATGGCAGTTGCAGCCGAGCTCGCTGACAGCAATGTAGTGATAGAGTGGCCTCAGAGACAAGAAAAATGGAATGGCAGGATCGAGGCAGACCTGGAGGTCATTGTGGTGTTAGAGAAGTGGACAGAGATGGCAATGCGGCGGGGAAGCTCAATCAAGTGACAGCGTTGATGCATGAGACCAAAAAGAGTGGAAAGGACCATATTGCACGCTTAGGAATCAAGGGTCATCGGTGTTAGAGTGATCTCAGGGCTTTGGCCCAACGGCCAAAGCCCATCCCTTGACCGCGCCCTGATCGGGGGCGCCCAGCCCGTTTGGCTGGTGGGCCCCTGTCGCCAGCGCTATAAATACAGAGGTGGGGGCCGGGCGGCATGCATCACGAGGTTGACCGCGCCGCCGTCACCCCACCGACAAACCCTAAACCCGATCTGTTGAGGGGGCGCTCCAGCGACGGGAAGTCACCACCGGCCAGGGAGATCGTCGCCACCGCGAGACGCCGCCGCTCTCCTCTTCCCGACCGTCGCTGCCGTGCGCGAGCTTCACCGACGAACCACGATGGCCGGATCTTCATCCTCCACACCGGAAGGTTGGTACCTCTCTCTCTCCCTCTCGGATTACCTCAAGAACCCTAGAGAAAGGATAGCCCGCTAGATCTAATCTAGGGACCCTAAAGAACCTAGTTATAATAATGGTATCAGAGCCATCCTAGTTTTAGATCTAGACGGAGCGAAGAAAGAAAAGAGGACGACCCCCCCGAACCCTAGAAAACGAAAAGAACAGAGAAGGGGAACGGGGCGAAACCCTAACCCTAGATCTGAAAAGAGTCTTACCTGGCGTGGTCGCCGGGTCGCCGTCGTCGTCGCTGACGTGCGGGAGGTCGGTCGAGTCTCGGGCTCACCGGCGCTCCACGTACGGGCCATCGCCGACGCGCGCTTGAACGGGCGCCGACACGGAGCCGCTCGACGGCGCGCGCTCTCTCGAGGAGCGCGCGCGCCGGCGAGGGTCCGCGGCGGCGCCGTCTTCTCCTTCTCCGGCGGGGTGAACGCAGTCGCCACCGCCGCCGCCGCTGAGTTCGCTCGGGCGCGAGAGGAGAGGGAGAGGAGAGAGTGAGGCTAGGGTTTCGGGGGCGTCCGCCGCGACCCGCTTTGATCGGCGAAAGAGGCGCTGAGCCGTCGGATCGCATCGGGCGGCTGAGATCGAGCCAAACGCTCGCGGGCGACTTTCGCCCAGCGGCGAAGAAATCCCGCCCAGCCCAGGTTGCGCGCGAATCGCGCTGCCGCGAGCGAGCCGTCGGATGCGAATCCGACGGTGACGGCGCGGCGGCGACGCGGTGTCGCATGCGCGCGCGCGCGTGGCGCTTGCGCGCGCGCGCAGCGCGTGCGTGAGGCCGAGCGCGCGCGCGCGACGAGAGACGGCCGAGCAGGCGCCGTGGGCAGCGGCGCGCGTCGCGTCCGCGAGAGCGCTGGCTGGGCGCGGGCGCGAGGAGCAGCGAATGGCCGTTATGAACAGTAAAATCTGAATTTTGGATTTAATGTTTTCCAGAAGCATTTGTGAATGAATTTAATTGAAATTTGATCCAAAATCTCTGTAAATTTTTGCACCAACGTGTTAATTTTTCAGAGATTAAATTTTTTACAGTATAATGCTTCTGAATGATTGAATTATTTTGAATAATTACAGTTTCCGCTGCAAAAGTTAATGTTAAATTGATTTTCATTATTAAATTCGAACCAACGGGAGAATTTAATTTTGAAAAATAGAGATAATTTCAGAGTTTTATGATATTGTTATTTTCTGACCAACGTTGATGATAACAGTATTATAAATTTTTTAATTGATGTTTTATGCATTATTTCTATTTCTGCCCAACGGTGATGTAGATTTAATGCATGATAAAATTGATTTAAATTGTATGTCGTATTTTTGACCAACGTTGGAAATAAGGCATATAATTTTGATGTTACGTTCTCACTGTATTTGAAATATTTTTTCAGGAGGATACAACTTAATGAGTTGTATTAGAGAAATCCCCACTCTCAAAGGTGATAATTATGGAGAGTGGAAGAAAAAGTTAGATTTAGCTTTTATCTTGGCTGAGGTGGACTGGGTCCTCACTACAGCACGTCCCACTGAGCCTTTGGCGCCAGTGAGGGAACAGAATGAAGATGACACTGCATGGCAGAACAGACAGAGGGATCATGCTCCCTTACAGATGTCTTATGACCTTGATCATAAGAAATGGACCACAGCCAACAAGAAATGTATGGCTGTGATAAAGAACACAATTGAGCCTGCTATTCTGGGCTCAATTGCAGAGTGTGACACTGTCACTGAATACCTTGATAAAATAAAGAGTCAGTTCACTGGCTCTTCAAAGACTTATGCTACACAGCTGATTAAGCAGCTGGTAACAGAGAGGTATTCTGGCGGTGGCAATGGCATAAGAGAGCACATTCTTAGAATGAGCAACTTGGCATCTAAACTTAAACCGATGGATTTGGCTCTCAAGGATGAGTTCCTTATTCATTTGGTTTTTGCTTCTTTGCCAAAAGAGTTTGACACCTTTGTTGTCAACTATAATATGCAGCCCGAGAAATGGGACATGGAAAAGTGCATAGCCATGTGCGTGCAAGAGGAGGAAAGAATCAAAACCTCACATGGTGGTGCTATCAACTTTGTGAGGGAAAACAAGAAAAAGAATTACAACAGTAACCCCTTCTCAAATAACAAGGGCAAAACCTCTGTACATCAGCCTCAACAGAATAAATTTGCTGTAGACAAAGACCAGTGCCTTCACTGCAAGAAGACGGGACACTACAAGAAGGATTGTCCTGATTTTTTAAAGATGATAATGGCAAAGAAAGGTGAGAACATTATTACTTTTGTTAATGAATGCCTGTATGTGAAATATTCGAAATCCACTTGGTGGATTGACTCAGGAGCAACTGTTCATGTTGCTAATTCATTACAGGGATTCCGTTCGACGAGGACTACTCAAAGAAACGAAAGATGCATTAAAGTTGCAAATGGAGTCGAAGCTGAAGTTGAAGCCGTTGGCGACCTTTTATTAGAATTAGCTAATGGCTCCACTCTTTTACTTAGAGATGTCCTTTTTGTACCCTCTTTACAGAGGAATTTGATTAGTGTGTCAAATTTGGACAAAGATGGTTATGATTGCAATTTTGGAAATGGCAAGTGCGAAATAATGTTTAATAAAGAATGTGTTGGTATTGCCATATTACAGAATGAGCTTTATTTGTTATCATTGTGTGATGATGTGAATGTCGTATGCGATAATGAGAACGTTGCGTGCGAAAGTGATTGAATCTCGTCTCACGAATGTAAACAGAAAACGAAAGAGAACTCTAGATGAGTCGTCGAAATTATGGCACTGTCGTTTAGGCCATATTTCGAGGGGGAGAATAGAAAGACTAGTAAAGAATGATATTCTTCCTCCATTAGAGTTCTCAGACTTAGAACAATGCAGAGAATGCATTAAAGGAAAATATGTAAAGAAAATAAAGAAAGACGCTAAAAGAAGCACAGGAGTTCTACAAATTATTCACACAGATATTTGTGGTCCTTTTCCTGTGAAAAGTGTGGATGGATATGACTCGTTCATAACATTCACAGATGATTACTCCCGTTATGGATATATTTATCCAATCAAAGAAAGAAATGAAGCCTTGGATAAATTCAAGATATTTAAGGCTGAAATTGAAAACCAACACGATTTAAAGATTAAGATAGTCCGATCGATCGTGGGGAGTACTACGATCGACATACCCCATATGGACAAGTTCTGGACCTTTGCAAGGTTTTTACAGAAAATGGTATAGTGGCCCAGAGATTCTATGCCGGCGAACCTCAAAAAATGGAGTAGCTGAAAGACGCAACCGTACCCTGATGGATATGGTGCGAAGTATGATGAGCTACTCCACACTCCCATTGAGTTTATGGATGGAGGCGTTGAAAACCGCCATTCATATTCTCAACAGAGTGCCTAGCAAGTCGGTGCCCAAAACACCGCATGCGAGTTGTGGACAGGAAGAGTTCCTCACTAAACCACTTACGTGTGTGGGGAGTCTGCTTGAGGCTAAAGTATTTAACCCAAACCTTGGGAAACTTGATCCCAAAGCATGAAGTTGCCATTTCATTGGCTACCCGAAAAGTCAAAAGGTTATCGTTTCTACTGTCCAGACAGATATACAAAGTTTGTAGAAACGAGACACGCTGTCTTCTTAGAGGATGAAATGATCAGGGGGAGCATGGTAGCTCGTGAGATTGATCTTAAAGAGAAGCGGGTGTATGCGCCCACTCCGATGATTCAAGAGCCATTCTTCTCACTACCTGCTGTCGCTGCACCGACGGTGCAAGACACTGTGGTGTCAGCACCTGTTATTGTTCCTCCTGTGGCAACAATGAATGATAATGAGGAACCTGTTCTTCAGGATCCTATAGAACCTATTGCCACAGATGAGGGGAGCAACAAAGACCTCAAGCAGTAGATGTACCAAATGAGGAGGCCCAGGAGGTCTCAAAGAGTAAGAAGATCAGCTATTTCTGATGATTATCAGATTTATCATACAGAGGAATTTCAAATGGAGGATGATCCCACCTCATTTGAAGAAGCCATGAGAAGCGAAAATTCCTCAAAATGGCTTGAGGCCATGGAAGAGGAAATGAGGTCCATGAAGACTAATAAAGTGCGGGACTTGAAATTATTCCTAAAGGAGCCAAAATAGTAGGCTGTAAATGGGTCTACAAGACAAAGCTTGACTCCCAAGGGAATATAGAAAGATACAAAGCGCGACTTGTGGCAAAAGGCTTTACGCAAAGAGAAGGGATTGATTACAACGAGACCTTTTCTCCAGTCTCATGTAAAGACTCCTTCAGAATCATAATGGCATTAGTAGCACATTATGATTTAGAGTTACATCAGATGGATGTAAAGACGGCATTTCTTAATGGGGATTTGGAGGAAAATGTTTACATGGCACAACCGAAAGGTTTTGTCGTGGAAGGAAATGAAAGAATGGGATGCCGCCTAAAGAAATCGATTTATGGGTTAAAGCAAGCTTCAAGACAATGGTACTTGAAGTTTGACAGTACAATAAGAAAATTTGGGTTTAAAGAGAATGTTGAGGACAACTGTGTTTATGCAAAGTTTAAAGATGGGAAGTTTATTTTCCTAATCCTGTATGTGGACGATATCCTACTAGCTAGTAGTGATGTTAGTCTACTACTGGAGACAAAGAAGTTTTTGTCCTCAAACTTTGATATGAAAGATCTTGGTGAAGCTTCGTTCGTTCTAGGGATCGAAATTCACCGGGATAGAAACAAGGGGATATTGGGACTGTCACAAAAGGCATACATAGAGAAAGTCTTAAAGAAATTTGGTATGCATAAATGTAGTCCATCACCTGCACCTATAGTCAAGGGCGACAGATGATATGGGGATTTTCAATGCCCGGAACCATATGAGATCGATCAAATGAAAGCGGTTCCATATGCTTCATTGTCGGAAGCTTACGGTATGCTCAAGTGTGCACACATACGACTTAGCATTTGTTACTGGGTTACTTGGCGATTCGAGCAATCTGGAATAGAACATTGAAATTGATAAAGAAAGTCTTGCGTTATTTGCAAGGAACAAAAGGCCTCATGATGACATACTGAAGATCGATACACTCCACATAGTGGGGTATCTGATTCTGATTTTGCGGAGATGATAGAAAGTCTACATCCGGATATGTATTCACTCTCATTGGAGGAGCTATATCGTGGAAAAGCTCAAAGCAAACCGTCACTACATCGTCCACAATGTATGCCGAGTTTGTAGCATGTTATGAGGCTACGGGCGGTGAACGGCTAAAGAAGTTCATACCGGTTTAAAAGTGGTTGACGACATCAATAGACCACTTAAGTTGTACTGCGATAACGAACCCGCAGTAACGTATGCCCATAACAATAAGTCAAGTGGTGCTGCCAAACACATTGACATAAAGTACTATGTTGTGAAAGATAAAGTTCGGGATCAAATTATAAGTCTTGAGCACATAAGTACCGCAAAGATGTTAGCGGATCCGCTTACAAAGGCTTACCACCCAACGTGTTCGAGAGAACATGTAGCGGCATGGGTTTAAGGAAAGCCTATGATTCTGGACTAAAAGATGGCCCAAAGATTAAAGTAATCGTTTGAAGCAGAGGTGTATTGTAATCATGAATCTATCGGCGATTGACCGTGACGATGAGACATGTTCTATGCACTAATCTGTGATGGAATGTGTAAAGTCAAAAGTAATTAAAGATAAAGTATAGACTGAGATCAAGGGGGAGAATGTTAGAGTGATCTCAGGGCTTTGGCCCAACGGCCAAAGCCCATCCTTGACCAGCATACGATCGGGCGCCCGGCCGTTGGTGGTGGGCCTGTCGCCAGCGCTATAAATACAGAGGTGGGGGCCGGGCGGCATGCATCACGAGGTTGACCGCGCCGCCATCACCCCACCGACAAACCCTAAACCCGATCTGTTGAGGGGGCGCTCCAGCGACGGGAAGTCACCACCGGCCAGGGAGATCGTCGCCACCGCGAGACGCCGCCGCTGCTCCTCTTCCCCGACCGTCGCTGCCCGTGCGCAGAGCTTCACCGACGAACCACGATGGCCGGATCTTCATCCTCCACACCGGAAGGTTGGTACCTCTCTCTCTCCCTCTCGGATTACCTCAAGAACCCTAGAGAAAGGATAGCCCGCTAGATCTAATCTAGGGACCCTAAAGAACCTAGTTATAATAATCGGAGCCGGCCCAGCGACATGTAGCCGTAGCAGCGCCATGGTCGACAATGGTGAGGATGGCAAAAGCTACTTGCCCGAGCCAAAAACAAAGGTAATTTGACATCGGGATGGTCAGAGATAGCTAGTCGGCCGTGGATATGGATGGCGATGATGAGCTCCACATCGACGGCATGCTATGATGAAAGAGAGACCAAGAGAATAGGTGGGTTAGTTTCCTTACTGGCTAGAGATGGTCTAGACCAAGGAATCGGATGGAGACTCACCAATTAGTGAGGGAAGATAGGGAATGGTGACGACGACTGGAGCGGTGGATGATGACTTGATTCTAGCAATGGGCCTGTATTCTACAGCAATTGAGTGAGAAGTTGAGTTGGAGTGGTGGACGATTACTCAATATCGGCAATGGAGCTGCATTCAACTACAATTGAGTGAGAAGTTGAGTAAGAAGGGCCAAGAGATGAACTTAGACATGGTAGCGAGCAAGGGAAAACTCACTGACAGGGAGATAACCTTGGAGCATGCTCATCGGCTCCGTTCCCTGCAAACCTCGAGGGTTCAAGGTCTAGACCTTGGAGGGAAGATAGGGAATGGCAAGCTAAGTAAGATGACACAAGCAGCTCAACTTACAAAGAAAGGAGAAGGACGTGAGAAATCATTAGAAGTTCAGGGCGTGGCGAGAGAAAGGGTGCTCCTCTGCCACACGTATCACGGATGCTTGATAAGCAGAGGAGGACAAGGGAGGGGTATCGAGGATTATGGACAATGGGATGGAACAGCGCAAGGGCCAATGAGATTGCGGGGTAGTGATTTTGGTCAGAATGGTGAGATATGGTTGGGGCAGCGATGGCGATGCTAGTGCAATGTGTACTCGCACAAGGGTTGGCTAAGAGGGGCGGCGGTGGGCTGAGGTGGCACGTCGGCCATGGCGAGGTCCCTGGGTCCACTGGATAGTGACAGAGGCAAGGGTGAGAAAGCAGGGCAACTTCACATAGGCGAGCGTGTGTGGCCACAGTGGTGAGTTGGGCGGGTGCGAGGTGGAAGAAGATCACTGGCAAGCGGGCTCAGGCTATCAACGATGTAGAGAGGTGGAGCAAGGCAGATGAAAAGATGGGTCGTGACTAGGCTATGACAAGAGCGAGGAGGAGATGGGCTGAGGCTATATTCGGCCCAAAGGCACACAGGATATAAAAGCGAATTTTAATTTCAATGCTAAAAATTTGAGGGATTTTTAAATATGGCAAACGAGCTCCCAAAATTATGAAAAATATTTAGGCAAGCTCCTGATCTTCTCTAGCTTTTATTGAAAATTAACCCCACTATTTTATCAGCTTTCAGTTTCTCTTGAAAAATCACTTTGTTGCTATTTTAATTTAAAAAGCTAAACATTTTCCAAAACATGCAATAAAAACCTAAAAATACATGCTAAAATATTTTCATGCATTGTTCAACAGGGAACACAATTTTGGGCTATTATAGACCTCTTCAACACATATCTCCAAGAAAACGGGGGCATTGTCTGCGCCCCATGTAGCTATGACCTTGTCTATCTACGTCGATGCAGAAGAAGCAAATATGAGCAACAAATGAAGAAACCAACAACAAATGCCATGTTCAACAAAGCTGAGAAACACATGGTATCTTCAACAAATCAGAGGAAAAAAATGGCATATTCAACCAATCAGAAGCAAGAACCAATGACGAAAATAGGAAGCAAGAAATCAGAAGGAAGAAATAGCATGTACAACAAATCGGAAGCAATAAATCAGAAGCATCGTCAACACATCTTAATGCGGTAGTTGGAGGCGGGGATGGTGGGAGCAATGGAGGTGGAGGCTGCGGACAAGGAGCGATGGGAGAGACGGGGAGGGCAGGAGCAACGGCCGGAGCGACAGTGGAGCCAGAGGTGGGGATGGTGGGAGCGATACTGGAACACATTGAGGTGGTGGCCACGGAAGATACCTTCCTCATCTGATCCAGTGGAGGTGGCCTAGCTGGAGGCGACAACAATGGGAGCAACGGCAGAACACGCCGAAGTCAGCGGCGATGAATCAAGAGCGGAGGGTAGTAAGGGAGAGAGTAAGAGCGAGGAGTGGGAAAAGGTGGCGAGAGATAGCATGTGTATGAGAAGTGTCAGTGCCTTATCCTTTTGGTTAGCAATGGCTTCGATCGCCTGAGACTCGGCTTCAAAGAATCTGCGGCAGAAGCCCACCCGATCCAACCCACCGACGCAGGTTGGAACGACGCCTAAATCTTCGAGCACTTAGCGCTAATATTCGGATGCTAATATTTTTATCCATCTTACATCACTAGGCCATATATACCAATTGTAAAGATACACAACAAGGCAAGCATGTACAGAATATTTAACATCACTTCTTTTGCGAGAGAACATCACATATTGATGCAGATCTTAGTAGACCAAATGGCATATATTGGACCTTACCTGTGAATATTCACTGGGGCACGATGCTGAAAAGATACAAGTGGTTGCTTTTCGATCAACCTGATTATTTTGCAATGACTCTTACAATCTTGGTAGTCTCTCGTTACTCACCTCAGCTTGCCTATTTGAGCGGAGAGAACAAAAGGACAAGACAGTTGGGGAGAAGGATATGAGAACAGAGTCGGCGACCTGTGTTTTCTCTGGTGACGGCAAGAGCTCTGCGGCATCGGGGTTGAGGCCGGGGCTGTTTCATTCGTTTCTGCTACTTCGATTCCCATTGTTGCTACTACTCCTTCAATTCCAAGGCAGATTTTCTTCGATTTCCATGTAGATTTTTGGTTAATCCTTTGAGCAAGCTTGTTAGGGAGGTGATTCTATATTTTTCTCAAAATGAATTGCATAACTTTTAAAGCAAAACTGAATAGTGAATAGTGATTACTTACCCCTTCGTATACTTTGAGATTAGTGTCATCCTCATTAGAGGGGAAAGCATAAAAATACTACTCAGCTTATTATCTATTGCTTTTTGGTTAATGGGAGGTAGATCGGTGGGATTTATAGCTTAATTTGTTGTGATTCAAGGTTAATCGGTGGGGCTTAGGCCTAGTTCAAAATTTGTTTAGGGGTTTTGAGTATGCAGTTAATTTGATGTGCTTTCAAATATTTTATCTTGATCTCGAATCCTACCATATAAGGCTGTAAAAAAAGCTCAAGACTCACGAGCTACTCGAGGTCAACTCGAACTTTAAACGAGCCAAACTCGAGCTTGATCTCAAGCTCGCGAGCTTCACCGAACCGAGCTCGAATAGTTCGTGAGTTTTGATTTGAACTTAAATAGTGATGTATATTAACTCTTACCGAGTTTACCCGAGTCGAACTCAAGCTCGATCTTTTCTTATTGTTGAAAATTAGTGTATATTTGAATTATTTTGACTATTATCGAGTTTACTCAATCCGAAGTCGAACTTTTCTTATTGTTGAAAATTAGTGCATAATAAATTATTTTAATTGTTATCGAGTTTCAGTGAGTCAAGCTCGAGCCTACTCGAGCTTAGGCCGAGCCAGGAGCGGACCTATGAATTTCAGAATGGGTATTCAAAGTTACAAAAATATTGTTCAATAGAAAACATAAAGGTCCACAATAGCGAAAAATTAAAGTACAATTATATACTAGAGACAACGTCTCAAATAATATAAAGAAATTAAAAAATAATTAAAAAATTACAAATTAACTCGACGGTTCTTTGTGCATGGGAACCGATTGAATGATTACAATTAGTTCCACTAATATGCAATTCCACTTAGCTCCCATTATCCCTTCTGAAAATATCTGTATTTACTATTGACATTCAGGATAGTGAAATCGACTTGAAGCCATTTGTTTACTCTTGTGAAATACTTGGTATTTGTTCATAGAATCACAAGTAAGAGGTAAAAAATATGTATTTCAATTTATAAGAAATAATTCATCTACTGCTAAAGATTTTATTTCACAGATTCACAACAAAGTGCTCAGATGAAGGCATGACATGAAGTTCAGTAGCTCACACCTCTAAAATACTTGGCATATAGATATAGACTAGTCAAAATTAAAGATGTGGAGAACATGGATTTCAATTCATAAGGCATAACCACTAATTTAAAGATAACTGAACCAAATCTAGTAATCCACCACATCTAAACAAGGTCTAAGCACAAAAAGTGAAACAAATAAGAAACAGATGCCAAATCCAACACATCCATCCAGTCATCCATGGATCTATCATCCACCTAGCTCGAAAGTACAAAACTACAAACTCTAGGGACACACAAGTAGAGCAGATCTACTATCTATGCATCTAGATTCTACAGCATAAGGGTTGTCGAGTCAAAGAGGACGAACCTGCCCCAGTGTTGCAGGCTGGCAATACGGCACTGCCTGCTTGGTCAGCGGTCGCTCCGACCTCCAGCGCTCCTACCACCTGTGCAGCCTACAGCCCCCTTGCTGCCTATGCAGCCTCCAGAAAACCAGAACCAGGGATACAGGCACCCATCGCCACCAGGCGCTAGCCGAGTGCTGAGAGATGGAGAGACGATCAGACCCCAGATGAAGAGATGAGAGACTGAGTGAGACACGGTCTCACAACTGGGTATGAACAGAATGATAGTGGGTCTAGGTCAATATTGATTGGAGGGGGAAATGGGCCAAAAGGATCTATGTCAATTTGTGCTAACTGGGTGTGAACAGGATGAATTGAGCCCAACTACTAGTATACATATGTATTATACCTTACATATAGTGGTTTTTTGCCAAAAAATTTTGGGTATTCAGTTGAATTCCCATGAATTGAGCTGGGTCTACCCTTGGGTCGAGCTGAGCTTGAGCCCACGTCCAAGTTCAGACCCCCAACTCGAGCTCGGCTCGAGCATCTACCGAGCAAGGCCAAGCTCACTCGAGCTCGGCTCGTTTAAAGCCCTACTGGTGTCTACTGTGGCAGAGGAGGAGATGGGGATGAGCGCAGTCTATGCGGATGAGTCATCATCATCATGAGGCAGCAGCATGGCCTCATCGGCCAAGGCACTAGTATTAGCAGTAGGTGATGATGGTTCAAAATCCTGGAATATTGAATTGGATTGCAATGCTTGCATGTGATATAGCATCTCATTTTGGAGTTGTAGGATGTTGACAACATAAACCTATATTACAATACTAGCCTTGTAGGTTCTCAAATTTTGCATATTTTATCTATATGATTAGATATCATGGTTTAACATTTGCGAGCGCTGTTACATTCAGACTTTTGTAGTCCTAGGAGTATATACTCTCACTTCTAATGTACCCCTTTAGTGGTGTTGTTATATCTCTTTATCCTTTTGAGTATACTCTAATAATAATTATAAGATACTCCAAAGTGAGTTCCATAAAACATTTCATCAGAATTCACTTTTTATATCATAATTTGTGTATGTACTCCTTTCATACATGGAAAAGTATATATAGTAAAAATAAAGAGCTCCGATGAAAATTTTCAACCAAGTCATATTAGAGTATCTTAAAATTAGTATTTATGTATACCGAAAGTGATAAAGAGACATAAAATAATCGTTTAAGTGGTATATTGGAAGTGGGAGTATATACTCCTGAGAGTATGGAAAAGACTTCATATGTATGTATGTATGTATGTATGTATGTATGTATGTATGTATGTATGTATGTATGTATGTATGTATGTATGTATGTATGTATGTATGTATGTATGTATGTATGTATGTATGTATGTATGTGTGTGTGTGTGTGTATGTGTGTATGTATGTATGTGTGTATGTATGTGTGTGTGTATGTGTGTGTATAAAACTTGTGCAATTCAATTCTAGTTGACCTGCTTCTTATAGGACCCTAATGCAGTAGTATCTTTTTTTTTATCCTTGCAATTTTCCCCCTAAAGAGTGGTGTTAGTTGAAGTTGCCATTGAAAGTTGGATATGTAGGACCGGTATAGCAACAGAGAGGGGTGAATGGTGCATTCAAATTTTTCTCCAAGTATTTCATAATCTTTACTCCAATAACTATGAGAAGCTATGAAGATTAAGAAGCCAAAAATAAAAAAAATCTCGGTGTTACAGTGACTTCAGCCCACAAATAGTAAAAACATCAGTATTTCAAATTCAAAAAATTATGAAACATTTTATCCGTCAATCTAAAAGACTTGAAACTTGAATTAAGGCTAATTCATGATCTTAAGAATCTATACTAATAAAAAAATGAAATAACTTGAGAGAATTGGGATCTTTTGGTTTGTGAAGTTCTATTACACCAAAGCTAGGCCAAAACCTAAAATTGAGTTAACTCTTAAACCAAAAACTCTAAATCACTTAAAATTTGGTATGCACCTTACCAATGATGTCAGTATCTTATTCCAATCAATGATCAAAAAAATCGTTGCCAAAGTTCTAACCTTTTTCCGTTTGAAGGTAGATTGCACCAAAAATAGGTCAAAACCAAAAACAATAAATATGACTTACGTGTGGGTGAATGATGGCCAAGATGGCTCTAAATGTGTTTCCAAATGTCCCAAAAAGCAAGAACAACCAAAAACTTGGGGTAGAAATAGCTAAATCAAGAAATTACTAGAAGAGGCAAAAAAGAGCAAAAACCTAGTTTCTTCATGAACTTGCCAACTAAGTGCCTAGATGGGTAGAAATTAATGTCCAGTGGTTATCTCCATCTTTTGCACATCTTTGGCACAACAAGATCAAGAAGGAAAGAGAGAAGAGCAAAAATCAAGTCTCACTTAGACTGACCAAGCCACATAATGTAACTCATCGCTCGAACTTCCCTTTAACATTTTTTATATCCCTTATGCTATACTTAAGTTCATCCATTTCACCCAGCATTCTTGATCGTTCTAGGTCTCGGTTCCTTTGTAGGTGTAGTCTCGATTTTTGCTGTTGATCATGGTTAACTCCAAGTGACCCTGCATATCTAAAGATAAAGAAATTATTTTAGGTACAAGTTCTTTATAATTTGACCCACATTAGCAATAATATGTCTCAAGCAACCTATTACCATTGACCTAGATCACCAAATCATCACATAAGTCAAACTTTCCAAAATTGTCTATTTCTGCAACCTGTCTAGAAAATTCTATTTGCAAATTCTAAATTTTCACTCCTCTAAATTAACAATTGTTCATGATAACAAAACCATGAACATTCTCATATGATCCTTGAGGATACCTCCAACTCCATTCGCTATGCTTTGTGTTGAATCAGTGATCAATTTTCAGCATCAGCCACCGAAAGAAAAGGTGCTCATTGCAGATGCTATGTTGTATCTTGATGCCATATACTGGTTTTGCAGGGTGCAGACTACAAGGTTGGATTCAGAACGTACACTGCGAAGGTTCTACCATCACTTCCATGAGCCAAGATGGAGGATAATATACATGTCTTGAGTTCTTCAGTGTATTAATAATCTCAAAAGAAAAGCATGCGTTGTATCTTAACTATCATCTATGTATCTTTAAGGGCTTAGTGATGGTAAATAATAAGGCATGTGTTTCCTGAACTTCAGAAAAAAGGAAGTAATGTTTTCCAGTGAAAATACAATTGATTTTTAAGTCAAGTTTTTTTCATAATGTTGCGAGCAATGGTATATCATTCCCTATTTCTCAATTTTGTTCTGGTGCCCTCTACGATAAGGGCTCAGTGACTGATGTGCAAATGATCCTGGAATGCACTGTTGGATCAAAAATCAACGCACTGGATTAATAATCACGGAAACGTATTTTTGCTTCCACTTTTTTCTTCTTCTTTTGAATCTCTTGATCAAATGCGCTGTTTTCGTTTCTTTAACCAATCTTGTTATGTTCACCCATTCCACCAGCACATTCATGAATGGTGGTCGAATAAACACTCGGCCTAGAAAATTTGTGAAGAAAATTTATAAATTTATATACAAGTTTAAAGGAATAAGATATAAATAGAATTAAAGTGTAACCAGGGATATTATGGTCTTTTTGCCTCCAATCCCCTTTCAGAGTTTCTAGAGCCAACCTATTAGCCAAAAGCTTTTATGAGGTATTCCAAATTCTTAGAGAAGTGAATTCTCAGAGAATCAAGAGCAGAAGCTAAAAATTGAAAACCTGCATCTCTACAGGGCATAAATTTTGTTTTCTAATTGATTTTAATCGCAGAATTCAAGTTTGAATTTTTAAAATTAGCAAAGCAACTCCAAAATTTTTGGAGAGGAACCCTAGAATATGTATAGACCAAATAAATTATTTCCATACTCTAGTCAGGTTTTAATAATTTATAAATTTATTTTCAGAGGCCAAAAAATGAGAAAACATTTGAAGAAATTGCTGGAAATTCTGAAAAATCCCAAAATGCATAAATGATTATTTTTAAAATAAAAATATTGTTTTTGGGAATTTCGGGATGTTACAATATTATCATCAATAAATGAGGTCTATGTCTTAGCCTCTTTCTACTGAATCTAAAACGAATTATATGTGGTATCCGATGGAGGTTTTCTACACTGCATTATGTGGTCGCATTTGATAGAAAAAGGTCAGGTTTAATTACGCCCTCCATTCTTTTTTTACTTGACTTTTTACTTTTTACAGTCTTCTAGATACGACTTTGACCGTTAATTTTTATGACTTTACACTAAGATATACTAATAAAATTATAATATTATGAATATATTTTTAGTGATAAATTTAATGATATAATTTATATATAACTAATCTAGATAATTTTAAATTTATTGATGGTTAAATTTTAGAAAATTGGACGGTATAGAACCTAGGAAGTAAAAATGAATGGATGGAGTAGTTCTTAGGGAAAACAGCGGCAGGTCTCCCTGAACAAAAGCTGGCAACAACGCGCGGCACCATCATAGTAATCGTCGTATGATAATGCACAAGAGGGGCAAATTGATTAACTTAGGTAATCCATTCCTTGACGCAATGAATGTACGAAGGGGTGCGTATTATTCCACCAAGTATATGCCAAGTTTTGCTATAGTTGATCGTTTCAAGTATTCACCTGATCATTAAGGAATTTTCTTGCATCTTACAACGTTACTCCTGTTTTGAGTAGTGTCTTCATATTTTTCACTCTAACAAGAATGACATTAATTTTAAAGTATACAAAAGAATAAATATTTACTATTTAATTCCATTTTAAAAATGATTTTGAGGAAAATATAAAACCACCTCCGATAAGATACCACAGCTGTGACATGGGCTTAAGTGGCTACACACATCAGACACCGAGTGAGAGAGCGAGCTCAGAGAGGCGATGGACCCTAGCCGCTGCCGCCCCTCGCCGCAAGACAAGATCCTCCGGCGAGCCTAACTCCACTCCCTCCCTGTCTCCTTCGACGGCTGGTGTCCAGATCTGCAGCTGCAGGTTCTTCTTCCTCTGCCTCTGCTTTTTTTGTTCTTTGTTCCTCTGCCTCTGGCTCCCCGATTTGCTCTGCTCTGTTGCTCTGCTGCTCTTCCCCTTTCTCCTTGATCTGCTCTGCTCTGCGGCTCATGCGCTTTGCTCGGCTGCTCTGTTGCCCTCTGCTGTGTGTTCTGCTGCTGATGCTCTCTCTTCTCTAGTGTACTAGTGTAGTGTGTAAAGTGTAGGGCATGATTGGTAGCGTGCAGTGCCCCCTAGCAGCTTTGACGTATTTGGTTGTCCGAACTCCCACCTGAGCTAGAAATCGAGCGTAGCAACTCGGTCTAACAGAGTTTATGATAGAATAAATCCCGTGCAGAGTCAAGCATGGCACTGTTCACGTGTACGGTTTCATATATACGTACGTACGCGATCGTTGCCGAAACGTCGCAGTGTTTTCCGCAGGCATCGCGACGCTTCGCCGAAGAACTGCCAGGCGTAACTGTTATGGGATGGTTTGTATAAATAGCTCTCAAAAGAAATATAGAACATATTGATTCCATTCAGAGCAGCTGCAGACTACAAACTTCATCTTCCTATCTCGCGTGCGTGCGGTTTTTGATTGAGTCTTCATCACTGAGTCTCTATTTTGCGTGCTGCGGGAAGAAGGCGCAGAACCGCGATACAAGCGGTGACAGAGGGCCTCAAGATTCACGTCGTCACGGACGAACGCAGCCGGAGAGAGCGTCGTGAAGCTGCTGCGCTGGACGTTGTTCCAAGCCGAGATCAAGGTTCGGCTACTACACGTGGTATCAGAGCCGTCATGTCTATCCAATTGACTCCCGTTGGCGGTGGTGATCATTCGCCATCACCCCCTCCCCGACGACGGGTATCGCACTCGCCTGCGCCGCACCGAGGGCACCACCGTGGCGGCGAAGTCGTCATCGAGCGCTTCGTCAAGGAGTCAGCGGCGTCTGTCCAATAGTTTAGAGATCCCTATTTCTTTTTTCTTGATGGATTTCTTGTGTTTCACTCATGTTTTTCTACTGATTTGTTCATATTTTTTGGTGTAATTGCTCTCTTTTCGGAACCCTCCCCGGGAGTGTATAGACATCACCCGGATGTTTTCTTCCTAATTATCACCCAAATTTGTGACCTTTGGATTAGAGATCAAAAGGCCCCTTGTTTTTAAAAGGGTGAGATTTTTTTCAAAGGGGAGGGGTAGAATTCAAGGGGAGGGAGGTGAATTCATGACCATTGGATCTCTAATCCAATGGTCCTAAATTTGGATGATAGTTAGGAAGAAAACATCCGGATAACGTTTAACAAAACCCTCCCCATCCATGCTCTGCGTATCGTGCTTTATCTGTGATTTTCGCTGTTCCTGTGGATTTTGTGCGTTCCTTGTTTTGTTTGGCCGGGGATGCGTCATGCATCCGTGCTGCTGATGCTCTCTGCTCAGCTGCCCTCTGTTGTGTGCTCTGCTGCTCTCTTCTCTAGTGCTGACCTCTATAATTTGATGTTTATTGCATGCCTTATGTCACCCAGGCGACTTGTTGACAAGGCTCCTGTTAGGCGCTGTGATCGCCATGGAGAGCGTTGCAACAGGGGTGCTGAGCCCTGTCCTTGGGAAGTTATCCACGCTGCTGGAAAAGAAGTACAATAGTCTGAAGGGAGTGCACCACGAGATCATCTCCTTGAAGGATGAGCTCAGCAGCATCAACGTTCTGCTCTTGAAGCTGGCAGACATGGATGACCTCGATGTCCAGGTGAAGGAGTGGAGGAGTCGAGGATTGCAATTGTGTATATTGATATGAGACCCAAAGGGCCATATATATAGGAGAGTACAAGAGGATATGCCATATAGAGATAAGGCATATATGGAATAGAATACAAACTCTATCTCTAATACCCTTATCTCTAATACCCTTATCTCTAATACCTTAACACCCCCCCACAAATGCAAGGCGTATGCAATAGCATTGCATTTGAAAAAGGGTTAATACTAAAACAAGAAATATCCGACGTCCGAGTCTTGATAAAGTTGTCGTTGCGTGCAGTCTTTGAAGAAACTGTCAAATCAAGCCGAAGAGGAATAGATGGAAGCATGACGGCACAGATCGAAGCCTGAGACGGCAGCGGCGCAGTGCACAAGAAGCGCAACGGAGGCGCAGTGCAGAAGAAGCGCGGCGGCGCAGTGCACAAGAAGCGCAACGGAGGCGCAGTGCAGAAGAAGCGCGGCGGCGCAGTGCACAAGAAGCGCAACGGAGGCGCGGTGCAAAAGAAACGCAGCGACGCAATGCACAAGAAGCGCAACGGAGGCGCGGTGCAGAAGAAGCGCGGCGGCCTCATAGAGACTTCTACAATCTGCAGAGGCTCAAGGAAAAGAGCAACGGCTGTTGCTGCCATGCAAAAGAAAATTCCTAGACTTCTATAACTGACAATAAATTTGTGGACTCGCACGGCTTGGACGAACGAAAGATCAGAAACTACGGATTTTGGATGGACGCGACGGAAGACTCACGAAAAATAACCGAAGACCAGTAAAAGAAATACTAAAATACTAGATATTAGCGAGACCAGCAGCGGATGCCTGGATCGGCTTGTGGGCCTGGGTCTTTGATGCACTTGCGGGCCGCCTTTCCAAGTTGCGTAGTGGCTGCGGGAGCTTGAGCCAAGGCTTAGGCGTCGCAGCACCTGAAGTGGTGGACGGAGACCACAAGAGGCCCATCTCTTCCCAGTTCCCACCCGTCCCACTCCGCCTCCTCCCTCAGTCCCGCAGCCTCTTCGCACTTCCTCCCATCTCGCGACGGAAGAAGACGCATCCACGGCGGCCGGGAGACGGCGACATGAGGCGCTAGCGCGGCGGCCGAAGGCGGTGGCGCGGGCGCGGAGTCGCGCAGCGGTCGGAGACGGCCTCGAAGACAGCGACCGGGAGACGGCGTCCGATGGCGGCAGCGCGGGCGCGGAGGCGCGCATGCGGCCGGAAGACGGCGGTAGAGGCGATGGAGAGCGGCGGATCCGCGCGGAGAGGCCGGATCCGGCCCGGAGGCGGCCGGATCCGGACTTGGCGGCGTCGGAGGCGCTAGATCCAAGCGGCGACGAACGAGCGGAGACGAGCGGCGGCCGGATCCAACGCGAAGGCAACCGGATCCAGGCGGGGCGAGACGGCGGCCACGGGAGCAGCCGCGGTGGCGGGATCCGATGGGCGATGGCGACGGCAACAAAGCGGAGCCAGGAGCAGAGGCCGGCGAAGAGGATCCGCGGGGGAGAGCCCGATCTGAGGCGGCGCCGGATCCGGGCGACGCTGCGCCTCCTCCTCCGCCGATGGTGACGACGTCGGAGCCCAGATCCGACTGGGAGGCGACCCGCACGAGCCAGGACAGCCCGAAAGCGAGCCGGCGGCGCGGACGCAGGCGACGACGGCCGGGACATGGCAACATGCAGCTGCGCCGGCGGCCGGGAAGAGATGACCGCCCCCGGTAGCGAAGATCGCTCCTCCCGGGGGCAGGAGATGCGGAAGTAGATTGAAAGGTTAGGGTTTCAACCTAAGCTCTGATACCATGTTATGAATATTGTGTATATTGATATGAGACCCAAAGGGCCATATATATAGGAGAGTACAAGAGGATATGCCATATAGAGATAAGGCATATATGGAATAGAATACAAACTCTATCTCTAATACCCTTATCTCTAATACCCTTATCTCTAATACCTTAACAGCATTGACGACTTCACACACCGCGTCGATCATGGCCCCAGTAGGCCTCATGACATGAAGGGTTTCTTGCATAATATCATTCACAAGATAAGGACACTATGTGCTCGCGATGAGATTGCGAGCCAGATTCGAGAATTGAAGGCTCGTGTTTATCATGCGAGTAAGCGACGCAAGAGGTAAAACTTCGATGGTGCTGCCTCAAGTTCTAGAGGTGTGGTGCCCATCGAACCTCGTTTACCAGCTCTCTATGCAGAGGCAGAAGGTCTAGTTGGTATTGATGAACCAAGAGAAGAGCTTATCAAATGGTTAACCGAAGGGGAGGGAATTATGGTGCAGAAACTGAAGGTTGTGTCTATTGTTGGGCTTGGAGGGTTAGGCAAAACTACTCTGGCCAGTCAAGTTCTTAATAAAATTAAAGGACAATTTAATTGTCGAGCATTTGTTTCGGTGTCCCAAAAGCCTGTCAAGAGAGATACTCACTGGTGTCACAGGGAACGAGCTTCCAAGTACAGAAGCATATGATGAAAATCAGCTCATCAGCAAACTTAGGGAATTCCTCAGTGATAAAAGGTAGTAAAAACTTTCCAAGATAATCTTGTTCAAGATAATTTATGTTGCCATGTGCCTATTTTGGTTACCACATAGTCCTACTTACTGTTTAGAGATCTATTAACATTTACAACTTTAGACATGTCTCATATGTACTAACTGCATCAAGCATTTTGTTTCCTTAATGCTTGTTCGTGTCCATCAATTCAATCCTTGAATAATGTATATATCTACTAATTAACCATGAATTTTTTGTATATTCCCTAACATACTTCTTTTGTAAAATATAAACAGGTATTTTGTCATTATTGATGATATCTGGAGCACATTAGTATGGCCAACAATCAGATGTGCTCTGCTTGAAAATAACCTCTGCAGCAGAATATTGATAACAACGCGTATCATTTCTGTAGCGAGGTCGTGTTGCTCTCCTGACTACCATAATGTTTGCGAAATGAAAGCACTAAGTGACGCTAATGCCGAAAAGTTGTTTTTCAAAAGAATATTTGGTTCCGAAGATCACTGTCCTTATGAATTAAAAGAGGTATCCAGTGAAATCCTAAGAAAATGTGATGGTCTACCATTGGCAATCATTAGTATGGCAAGCTTGTTGGCTGGTAAACCATGCACGAAAGAGCACTGGGAGAGGTGTCGGAATTCTATTGGCTCAGCTCTTAACGACCTTCCCAATGTAAGCAACATGCAAAGGATTCTCTCTCTTAGTTATAACGACCTTCCCCACTATTTGAAGACATGCTTACTATATCTCAGTGCATATCCAGAAGATTCTATAGTACGGAAGTATAATTTGGTAAGGAGATGGATGGCCGAAGGGTTCATCACTGCAGCAGTTGGGGAAAATTTAGTGGAAGTTGGAGGGTGCTATTTTAATGAGCTAATCAACAGGAGCATGATCATGCCAGAGGACATTCGATACGATGGTCAAGCTCGAGCTTGCCGAGTTCATGATATGATTCTTGATCTCACTGTATCTAAGACAATTGAAGAAAATTTTATGACATTATTTGGTAAAAATATACCCGTATTGGGACGACGAGATAAGGTTCGTCGACTGTCCCTTGATTTTCGTGATCAAGAGGATAATATGATGCCATCAACAATGGTTGTTTCCAAAGCTCGATCACTCCATATTTTTGGGTCTGCAAAACACATGCCACCTCTCTCAGGCTTTCAAGCACTACGGGTGATTTGCATACAACATAATGACAAGTTGGAAAATCAGTATCTTCGTGATGTAGGGAGATTGTTCTGGTTGAAATACCTAGGGCTGCTTAATGTAAGCATCAGCAAGCTTCCAGAGCAAATAGGGGAACTACAACAACTTGAGACACTAGAGCTAATAGACACTGCGGTACAAGAATTTCCAGGAGTATTGTTCAGCTGAAAAAGTTGATGTTCATACATGCTCGCCCAAGTGTAAGTATGCCAGAAGGAATTGGAAATATGATAGCTTTGCAGGATCTTTACGGTGTGAGAGTTGGCAACAGCATCCCGTCAACTTCTTTGCGAGAGCTAGGCGGTTTGACCGAACTAAGACAACTTCAGATTGATTGGTGTGTTAGTGATACATACAGTGATCAGAAAAGTTACACAGATAGCTTTGTTTCATCCATCAGCAGGCTGTGCAGACTCAAGCTTCGCCGTCTGAGTCTTAGATGTGATGATAAAAATGGTTGCTCTCTAGATTTCTTGTTGGATTCTTGGTCCTCTCCTCATTATCTCCTTCAAAAGTTTGGGATGAGCACAGGCTATTATTTTCCAAGAGTTCCAGAGTGGGTGGCCTCGCTCTCACATGTCACCTTCCTGAACATCAATGTTAATCCTGTGGGAGAGGAAGTTCTACGGATCCTTGGCGGCTTGCCTTCTCTCCTAGTTCTCTGGCTGTGGACAAAAACAGTAGCCCCCAAGAAAAGTCTCATCATCTGCAGCAGTGGATTCCAATGTCTGAAAGAGTTTAGATTCGGCTTCTGGAATAATGCAATGGGGCCATTAATTTTTGATGTTGGGGTTATGCCAAAGCTTGAAAAGTTTTGCTTACACTTAATCGCACGAGAAACAGGACCTCTATGCGGTGATATTTTTCTAGGCCTCCAGCACATCCCTTTCCTCAAGCATCTCCATGTTGAGATCGACTGTTCGGCTGAGAAGAGTCAAATGGTGGAAGCAGCTGAGGCTGGAGTCAGGAATGCAACCAATCTCCTTCCCAACCATCTCAAAGTTGAAATCAGCAGATATGGGATTCCAATGGGACACTGGATCCGGTGGGCGGGTGGAGAGTAATATGAAAGCAAATGTACGGTACGATGCATCTTAGATTGCAATTTTCTGCCACCTTAGAAACTTGTCTTCTTGAATTCCAAAATGGCGGCCTCAGAAGATCGTCATCTCTGCCATCCCTGATGATCTCTGGGATATGCAGTTTCCTTAGGAAAGGAACACCAATCTACAGAAGAGGGTTGTTTGATCGAAGTTTCCTGTTATGAAGATTGCATGATGTACATCAAATACACCCATATCCATATGCTGCTTGGGCGAGCAATAGCAGCACTGTCTTGAAGATTTAGGAAATTCACTATATAACTTGTTTCCAGAAGACGGTTCAACATCCAAGAAGTTGTTTTCTACCATGTGTGGATGGATGTCATATACTCTTCGTATTGTGCAAGCCTCGTGCTGAAGAAAATATTGATGATGAAGAGTCATTGCTCGAGATTGACTCTGTTGTGCACCTGTATGATCTCTTACAGTGATTTTGTTGTAATATTTTGATCAGTGATGCTTTAACTGTCTCTTTTGTCGAACTATTTTAAGTTTCATTTGCGTGATGCAGGGATTGTTCTGTTCACCATTTACCGTTTTTCCTTGGACCCTGTTTTCACTTATTCCTTACCGTGATAGCAAGTAGGTTTGCGATTGGTTAAAAAGAGACTTCTGTCATGTAAAGTTGCTTAACTCCAGCTATATCTGTTATGTTTGTATGTAGCGCAAAAGCACCTCCAGATCCAAAGGTTATGCAAAGCATGTGAAAATCGTTTCAAAATTTAACACAGAATATCAGCAGGCAAAACAAAAATCCCTGAAGTACTAGTAAGGGAAAATTGAGTGAGATGTTCATTCTTGTGTTCATACTTATCAAACATATTCAATAAAAAGGTTTTTTTAGACTCTTAATCATGAGGTGGTGGAAGATGTCTGATGTCATCTTTTTCTACTAAGGTAGCGGAACATGTTCTACAACTGCCCTGGCCGACTTCCAATCGCATAAGGATGTCTGATGTAAACATGTTCTGATGGCATGAAACAAGTGCTCAATTGGTCTTAAGCTGATGATCACCTTGCACGGCGCACGAGGTGATGGCTCGGTGACGTGGTGCGTTGCGCGTTGGCACGGGTGCGCTCGGCGAGGTGCTCACGCTTGCGGTGCACACCAGAGCGTGTCCATACAGCGTGGGCCCTTCTCTGCCGGGCTGGACGTCAAATGGGCTGGCCCAAGAGAGAAAAACGTGGAGCTAGGCTGGGCCAAGTCCAAGGATGGTTTGAATTTTGAAAAACTTCTTTGAAGATTTATACGCTCGGTTTGCTCTTCGTTGCGGTGCTCCCCCTCGCGGATCTTGCATGTCCTTTTGACATCCAACACCTCGAAGTCAAGAGTCCACTAGTCATATGGGTGGATCTCCAAGTGGATCCACTTGCGGTAGCCACATAACGGTTCTGGGGACTACACGTAGACAAGAGAGGTTGTTAGTGCATACTTTAAAAAAGAAATAGTAGGGGGAACACACTGTAACTGGTCATTACCGGCTACCGATAGGTGCTCGTGTCCTGATGGCGGTCAAGATAGTCATAGGAGTAGTTTGTACAACCTAGTAACATATGCTCAAACTGAGTTGCTGCTTAGATTTGAAGAACTTGCATGGGTCCCTGCACCAATAGAGGGCGACGTCTCATCTTCGGGCGGGTGTTGCGGCAAATGCTTGGTTGGAATATTCGGAATGGGGGTTGCTGCTATGGGGCCATCATTATGGGGAGCTGACCTCCTGGTATGCTTCGCTTGTTCGGCCCGGGCCGCAGCAGCCCTTGCTTGTTCATCGCGGAACGCAGCAGATCTTGCTAGTTCGCAGGTCTCAGTGCTCTCCCCCAGATTTCTTCCACCTCCTTTTATAAGCCAAAGGGTTGGCATGGTGTGGTTAATTTGTTGTGAGTAGTCTGTGAGTGACCATGTGGAGGTGACCACATGCTTGTGATGAGTAATTGACAAGTATTCTGAAAAGATTGAGTTTGGTTTGAGTGAGTTGTGCCAGGTCGGCATTTGGCGTAGTCGGGTTCAGTTAGACGGACTTGAGGTATATTCCTTTTCTCGATTGGTCGTTTGGGCATTTTCATGCTGGGGTATGATTCTCAGATGCTATTTGTGATTACATATGTCGAGCGGTGCTATGTGATGTGTTTCTTGTCTGTGATGGCTGCAGGACGTCGAGGCGGAGTCGTGGTGACGCACAGAGGACTGGACTAGGCGCAGGTGGTGCCGAGGTCAGAACGGTCGAGATGTGCTGAAGACGGCGAGTGCTCGAGGTGATTGCGAGGCTTGAGCGGCAAGAAAGGAGGAAACTTCCCGGAAGGTGCACGAGGGTTGTTTTGGTGAATACGCAAAGCTGCACTAAAGGAAGCGGATTTGGGTAAAGCACTAGAGTTGGTGGAGGCTTAGTGGGTAAAGAGAGAATCAAACCCATTAGTGGGAGGCTATAAAAGGAGGGTGTCTCCTGCATGGTCTTCATGTCTTGGATGAGGGTTTTGCTTTGGGCTTTAGTCTTTATGCTTTAGTTGTTGAGAGTCTGTTTGGGTGGAGTGAGCAGAATGTGTCTCCTTCGTTGTCTCCTCCCTGTGTGTTCTTGAGTTTCTTGGTTTTGAGAGAGGGAGAAGATGAGTTGGGATACCATGTAATCATTCCTCTTGTATCAATCATGTATGGGGACTCCTTTGTGATCCTCTTGCTTCTAGGAATGAATCAATTTCATTTTGAAAGATGTTTCTGTCTCTCAGTTTTCCTTCGTAGGCTCTCTCTGTTGATTTCTGAGATTTTCATTTTTGTGTTCTTTCTTTCTGCGGAGTAGCAAAATGGGTTGCTGTGATCTAGGAGATGTTCCAAAGCCATTTGGCTAGTCAATCCTAAAAGCAAACCACGTTTAATTTCAGATTTTGCATCTTGGTCTCCTCTGTTCTTCATTTCATTTCTAGGGTTTCTTGGTCCTCTTTTATTCCCTTCATAAGATGACCTGAGATTTGGTGGAGAGTCCTGTGACTATTACTAATCTAGCTGCAAAAGCTCATGATCAAAGATTCAAAGAGTGGAGAGGAATTTGGTTTTTGGTGTTTTCTCTGTACTTTTTCAAGTTCTTGGCTAAATTCTGAAATTCATGAGTTTTTGTTGATTTCCTGTGAAGTTTGGAGCCTCTATGATGTTTAGTTTAAAGTTCTTTTGATCTATCCTGAAAAGAGCAATCAATCTTGCTGCAATTTCAGTTTTTCGGGTGGCTGCAGTAATCTCTGTTTTTAGCTGGTTTCAAGGGCTGTAAACTGCAGTTTTCAGCACTCATTTCTGTAGTTTTCAGCACTCATTTCTACTATTTTCAGCTTTTGATCTCTGCAGTTTTAAGCACTTATTCACTGCAGTTTTCAGCACTCATTCCTGCTGTTTTTGGCATTTACTGTGTGCTGTTTTCAGTCTGAATGAACTATTCTCTGTTTTCAGCTCAAAACCAGCAGTAGACTGCAGTATTTTTCAGCAAGTTTTACTTCAGTTTTCAGCAGTTTCAGGCAGCAAAAATCAGCAAATCTTTTCAGTAGTTTCAACAGCAAAAGTAGTCACTTTTTAGAGTTTTTCAGCAGCAAAGGAAGTCTCTTTTAGACTATTTTCAGCTGCAGTTTCAGCAGTGGAGAGTCCGTTTTCAGTTCGCTCTTTGGTAATCTCTGTTCAGTCTCATTTCGGCCAGCTACTCCCTGTTTTGCTTCTTGTCGTTGCTCTCTGGTCTGCGTTAGTTCGCTATGTCCAGTTTTTGAATTTTCAAGCATGAATCTTCTTCTTCATAGCTACTATAGCTATTGGAGAAGAAATTTGCGGAATACTTGGGGCAATTTTTGAAGGCACCATTCACCCCCCCTCTGTTGCCAATATCGATCCTACAGTATGTGAGGTGCAGTGCTGCACCACCTGGTATTGTCACTGCGCAAAGCTACCGTGCCTGGGTTGGTCACTGCGCAAAGCTGCCCTGTCTGGTCTTATCACAATGCAAAGCCGCCTAGTGTATTCACTTCGGAAAGGTGTCCGCTCTGGTCTTGTAACTATGCACATTCCACCAGCTACACGGAATGTGTAGCAGACGCCGGTGTGCCGACCTCTGGGAGCCGAGTGCATGACAACAGTGTGACGACACGTGCACAGATGGCCTGCACATGATGGGTGAACTGGACCAGCTCCTCGTGTGTGAACTCAACACCATTGCCGATCTTGTCCCCCATGGTGCGAGAGTCCTTCCAAAGCGCAACACCGATATCCGCCTGCAAGGAAAACATGAAAGGGTGAAACCTATTTATGGAATTGCTGGAAGCGATGATTTAGGAATATGATGTAACGTACTGTGGCGTGAACATCCCGAGCGAGGTACACGGGGTACATGTCGGTCGATGCTGCGACATGTGGTGTGGGTGAGTCAACGATATGTATCAGCCTGGTACGTGTCTGAGCAGAAGGTACTTGTTGTACGCATTGCCGTCGTGTGGGTGTCCTCCTACACACAGTCATGCAGTGCACCCTCCCACTGGATTGTCCACGCCTCCATCTTCGCCGTCCAGTCCGTGGTGCATTTTACTCCCTTCCTAGAGTGCCCGTAGTAGGTAACATTTAGTTAGAAGTCATGCAATGTGATGGCAGTAAAAGGAGAGACATCTTTGGCAGTAACTCATGTGTGGACGTTGTTGGGCACAGGTAGCCCATGTGGTACTAGAACGACTTGACGTAGGCCGAACTAGCACATGACACGATGCACCGCGTAGTCCTCCACGAAGATGTTGAACACGAGTAATGTGGATCCACCTAGCAAGCTAGCTGAACCACATTGTTTTGGCCCTGATCATTTACGATACGCCTTGCTGGATGCCCTCCTTGTTCTAAGGTTCTTGCACACCCAAGAACAACATACACATCCAAGATAAACCTTCTCCCATGCATACCACAGCACGTGAGCAAAGGGTAGAGAAACCGAAGTTTCAGCAAGTAGAATCCAACACCACAATTGGATTTAACACACTAAGAGCAATTCCTCGATGGAAATCTCAAGAACACGCTAACAATGGCCACCAAACCATGGTGATTTTCTGGTTTCTACTTCTCAATTCATATCATATCATAGCCTAAGTTACAATGGGGCTAAGTCCCTGGCCTTATATTGGTGCACAATGCACGGCTTTGACTAAAATTCACACACAACCTGGCCTAAGGCCGAAACAAACTCCAATACGAACTAAAAAAGGAAATATCTAAACTACTGCCATCAGATTCTTTCTCAATTTGCGACGTGACCATGAAGATTCCATAGCTAACACCTTATCTATTGTGTAGAGCTTTGAATTAGCTTTCCAACGAGTCCAAGAACGCCCAAATCGGACTCCGTTTGTGAAAGTTATAGACCTTTTAGTATCGGTCTTACCAGCTGTCCTGAACCGAGTCCGAACTGGCTTCAAATCTTTATATGTTTTGTTTTCTTGTTCAAGGGGCTTCCAAATCTGTTTGGAACCTGAAAAGGAATCCTTCTCAACCTTTAGAAAGCCATGGTGTGGTTGGATTTTTTATGTTTGGCAAGTCTCACGTATCTCTCCAGACAGCTTGTGTAGCATCCAATGAAGTTGCCATAACTTTGTGTAGGAAGCTCCAATCAAGTGCCATTTGATTTGTTGGAAAGTAGACTTCATTAGCTTTCCAAATATGTGTTTTGTGTGCATTAGAGACCTCATAATTGGTATTCAAAGCTTCTTGAACATTGTGCACAGAACTGCAAGCACTAACCAAAGTTGTAGTACTACTTGATGCCACATCATCCTCCCCTCCTTAAAGCAAAGCCGTCCTCGGCTTTGGGGTAATCTTGGGAGCTTGCCTCTTCTTGGCTGTAATTTCTTCATCAACATGAATAGCACCCTCCAATTTTGGTTTCAACACATGCTTCTTCCCCTATGTACAAAAGTGTATGTGTTGGATTGGCCCTCATGCGTAGCATTGTGATCATATTGCATGGTCTTTCCAACAATAACCCACATGCATCCATTGGAACTATGTCACAATCCACCTAGTCAACATAGTCACCAACAACAAACGGAACCCGCACCTTGTGAGTTATCTTTAGCCTTCCGGAGTTGTGTAACCACTCCACATGATGTAGTTGAGGATGCCTCCACGTGGATAACCCTAAAGCGTACACCAAATCTTTGCTAATCACATTGGTATAACTTCCACCATCTATGATCAACTTGCATGCTTTATCTTTGATCTTGCACTCTGCTTGGAAAACACTCCACCGCTGTCTTTTTGTTTCAGTTTCTTTCCTTTGCACCTTTCGGATCAAAAGATTAACACCATTCAATTCTGGATCACAATAGACAACATCCTCCTTGTAATCATCGGATTTTTCACTTTCAAAATCACTACTAGAACTTGTTGAAGCATAGCCATCCTTAATGAGAAGCACTCTTCGTTGATTTGGACAATCACGCATCATATGACCTCTGCCCTTGCACTTGAAACACTCAATTTCTTTAGCACGAGCATTAGAAGACAAACTAGAATCAGTTTTAGTTACTTCTTTACCTCTGTTGCTTGCCTCCTTTAAAAGAGCCCCATTTGAATGGCTTGATGTTGCCACCTTGGAGTGTGAACCAACATCATTACCTTGCTATGATGGATGCCTCCATGGGTTTGTTTGAGTGTTTGCATGTCCACCCTTGGCTTGTTTGCGCTTCAATTGTTGTTCAGCATGTTCCACTTGATGCACCAATTCTTGGATGTTGTAGTAATGGACCATCTCCACCCTATCTTGCACATCCTCATTCAACCCATTAAAGAAACATGCCATATTAGCCTCATCATGCTCCTCTGTCCCTGTACGGATCATCAACATCTCCATCTCTTTATAATATTCATCAACACTAGAATTACCTTGACGTAGTTGTTGTAGCCGGTTGTACAAGGTCCTAGTTTAGTGTGCTGGGACAAAACGCCGCCTCAAAATATTCTTCAATTGTGCCCAAGTACCCGAACGAGCTCCTATGCGACACAATTGATTCCACCAAACAAAAGCATATCCGGTGAACTCAATTGTCACCAAACGGGTCTTCTTATCCTCAGTATAGTGATGGCTGTCAAACATTTGTTCGACAGGCATCTCCCACTCCAAGTACTCCTTCGGTCCAGCTTTACCATTAAATGACAGTATAGAAATTTTTATCTGCCCAATACCATCATCCACGGCAACACGCTGAGCAAACCCAACACCATCACGCATACCTCCACCACGGGCAGCACCTCCACCACGCATGTCTCTACCATGGTTAGCACCACGGTAGTGCTAAGCATGGCACGGTTGAGGAGCAAAGCCTATTGCACCATCAAAGCCCTCCTCGTGTTCATTCTCTTCACATGGTGCACGCCGTTTAGGATATTGAGGACCCCATTCAGCATGCTAAAATTGTGGTGGTCCATTGTGTATCGCCTCCGTCAACACATTAATTCATGCCCCCAAATCATCAATCTTGCCTTCAAGCTTCCGGTGACAACCTAAGAAGTAGTCATGTATCACTTCAAGTCCAATTCGTACCTCGGGCAGCAAAGACGCCGCATATTGGTTTGACTCCCTAATTGGCTCAGCATGATTATGTCGCGCCTCGCCATCTTCAGTCTTCATAGAACCCGCCATCAAGAAAAATTCAGCAACCTCGTACCGTGATCAACCACGCTCTGATACCAAGATGATGTGGATCCACCTAGCAAGCTAGCTGAACCACGTTGTTTAGGCCCTGATCTTTTTCGATACGCCTTGCTGGATGCCCTCCTTGTTCTAAAGTTCTTGCACACCCAAGAACAACATATACATCCAAGATAAACCTTCTCCCACGCACACCACAGCACGTGAACAATGGGTGGAGAAATTGAAGTTTCAGCGAGTAGAATCCAACACCACAATTGGATTCAACACACTAAGAGCAATTGCTCGATGGAAATCTCAAGAACACGCCAACAATGGCCACCAAACCATGGTGATTTTCTGGTTTCTATTTCTCAATTCATATCATATCATAGCCTAAGTTACAATGGAGCTAAGGCTCTGGCCTTATATTGGTGCACAATGCACGGCCTTGACTAAAACTCATGAACAACCTCACCTAAGGCCAAAACACCCTCCAATACGAACTAAAAAGGAAATATCTAAACTACTAATATCGGATTCTTTCTCCATTTGCGATGTTACCATGAGGATTACATGGCTGAAACCTTATCTATTGTGTGGGGCTTCGAATTATCTTTCCAATGAGTCCAAGAACGCCCAAATCGGACTCCGTTTGTGAAAGTTATGGACGTTTTAGTATCGGTCTTATCAGTTGTCCCAAACCGATTTCGAACTGGCTTCAAATCTTTATATGTTTTGTTTTCTTGTTCAAGGGGATTCCAAATCTGTTTGGAACTTGAAAAGGAATCCTTCTTAACCTTTAGAAAGCCATGATGTGGTCAGATTTTACCCTTACTTGCATTGCAATATTCGAACTTTTTATGTTTGGTAAGTCTCGCGCGTCTCTCCGGAGAGCTCGTGCAACATCCAATGAAATTACCGTAACTTTGTGTAGGAAGCTCCAAATCAAGTATTGTTTGATTTGTTGGAATGTAGATTTCATTAACTTTCCAAATATGTGTTTTGTGTGCATTAGAGACCTCAGAATTGGCATTCAAAGCTTCTTGAACATTGTGCACAGAACTGCAAGCAGTAACCAAAGTTGTAGTGCTACTTGGTGCCACATCAATGAGCTTCCTCACATCAGCTAGAAAGCTCAATTGTGCCAACACGGTGAGGACAAGCCATCAAGAGCATGGCTCTCTAGTGCCTCAGGGGACTAGGGCTCCCAGCGCATGTCATTAGTTGTGATCTAATCGAACTGCTTCACGAGGGCAAATACACCCGTGTAACCTAGACGTGCGCGAACTGACCTACAAGGAACACTAGCTGTTACATAGGGCAATCCATAATAAGAATGAAGTAATTGCATGCGAGACTACGTACCCATCTACAGCACCAGAGAGAATCCATCCTAGGCCGGTCCATCTCACCTTCTAGGTACAGCTTCGCACTGTACGGAGTGATGTCCTCCAACATGGGCCATCCGAGGTTGAAGCACTCGAACAACCACAGTTGCAGTAGTAGCAGACACCCCTCGAGGACGGAGTTTACCTTGGTCCTCCCGCACGTGTCGCACAAGCCATGATATGTTGCGGCAATTGCGGCCGAACCCCAGTTGATGTGAGGGGCCTCCCCGTCAACGATGGCCCTAGCGTAGGTGATGAGACACGCATCAATGGTGTTGCTGTGGCTACCTGTGAAGAGCATCCAACTAAACATCCACAACAAGTAGGCCTCTAGGTGCCACGATACCTGCTACTCGTCCACGGCCGGGTCCATCCGTTCCACCTGAGTACAATGAAAAACTTATTAAGATCATACTGCGAAAATGCGAGCGTAGCAGATCAAACAGGAAGGGCGTGAAACACATACTTGGGACTGCAAGAGACAACACAACGACAGGCTGTGCGTCTGACTCGACGAGAAGATGTAGTACCCCTCCGCGGCCCTAGGCAGAAGGACTCCCTGGAATCTCGCCAGCAAGTTCGCGCGCTAGCCATCCGGTGCCTTCGGTAGGAAGGCAGCACTTCCTGTGATAGGAAGGCCGAGCAGCAGGGAGACGTTCTACAACATTGAGGCTATCTACCCGAATGGGAAGTGGAAAGTGTGCGTCTCTAGCCACCACCGTCCACAAGAGCTATCAGTAGGGAGTGGTCGAATAGGAAGCATCACATCCAATCTACGCCATCGTCCCCGATCGTAGCAGGTGTCAGACTGTCCTTGTCTGTGGCTTGCACCATCTCGGCGAGAGTAGTAGTCTAGCATCACTCAGCCTGCATGGCAAAAAAGGGTCAATATGCAACCTACGTATGATGAGAAGGCAACATTGTCGAAGTGCAAACTTAGCTATCTAGCGTGGGTCTAGCCTCTAGGCTACCTGGGGTGTGTGTGTGCGGACCACCCCCAAGTCAATCACCTCCTCCGTGCTCCCAGGGGGTAGGACACTGTGCGACGTGCAATGTAGCTGGTCAACGCGCTCATCCAGGAGGTTTTAAGGCCAGTCCACTCTGTGAACTTCAGGAGCCATACCTACAAAATGAATTCAAGTTAGCATTCATGTGGGAAAAAACATTGAATGTAATAACATGTAAATAAACGAACAGAAAAATACTAGGCTACCAACACAATACTTACAAAAGTACTGAAAATGGGGAAATACCACAATAATTGCACAAACGATACATGCAACGTATAGTACAGTTACTACAACAGTACGTACATCACATGTGCCAACTAACCAAGTGTAGAATACAGTGTACAATAATTTGTAATCTTGAAGCCACTTTGCTTTAGTGAACAACTAGTAGCGGAAACCATGCTTGTGTGCCTACTCATCAGCAGGTGCCTAGCATTGTCTAGCTGTGTGGCCCTCCTGACCGCAGCACCCACAATGTCTACCTGGCGCTCTAGCTTGCGATTCGTCCATATCATTGGTGATACGATGGCTCTGCTGCTGACCCTTCCCACTCTTTAGCATGTCAACATCCAGAATCCATGTGCTCCCCATAATATCTAGGGTGGCGAAATTGCCCATAACCCCGAACCCCCTAACCTCACCACACCACGTCTGCATCACCCTCTCCTTGAAGAAGTACTTGGACATGAAGTTCGAAGGATCATGCCCATAGTCCTGCATGCAACGAGGACATGAGAGTATGGCTTGTGTAATAGATTTGACTTGTTGCACGAGCACCTAAGTTTATTTATATGATCTCCAAGGAATACCTCGTGGGTGATAAGAGAACGAGCCATCCCAAATCCGGCTCTATCCCAGAGGAGTACGTCAAAACGATGCTCCCTATTGCCGATCACGTGCACCAAATGCAACTGTCCCTTCTCTGTCTTTGCCTCCATGTATGCTGTAATCTTCGAGCAGTACAATGTTTGTGGGATGGCTACATGAAGTGCAGCATTTGCATGCCTCTCCCTGAAATAGCCGATTGTGCTGTGCAAAACACCTTCCATGAAGGCGACGAGGGGCTAAGAATGAAGGCCCCTCAGAAACTAGTTGTACACCTTGACAAGGTTAGTCATCATTATGCCATACCTTGCTCCGTCCGTGTCATGTAGCAAGGACCACTTCTCCAGTGGTTTGGCCTCGATCCACTGCGAGAAGCACTTGATGTTCCATGAGCTCCTCCTCCTTGGACCAGCTGCGTCAGGTTCACCCTGTGCTGTGAAGCATTTGGGTTGTGTTGCCCCCGGCATGGCAGGTCCCTTATTCCTCTCATCGATGTGCTTCTTGGTGTGCTTGTCCAATAGCGCCCATAAAGCATCAAATTTTCGCTTCTTGTTCTGCATAGCTAGCCTCTTAACTAGCTTCATCAATGGTTGCTTCCAAAACTGCTTGAAGAAGTTAGCCCTAAAGTGGTGAATGCACCATCTATTATGCATATCTGGCCAAGGGAAGGGCTCCTCGGGGTCTTCCTAAAGTTTTCTTATGGCCTTCACCATCCCAGAGTGCCAATCATGGATTACGCAAACAACAGGGCGAGCACCAACAACTCCAACCCTCACATGTCGAAGGAACCACAACCAGCTGTCGTAATTTTGACTTTCATGAATGCGATCGCCAGGGGTAGAATTTGATTATTGCCATCAATGCCAATGGCCGTAAGGATCTAGCCCTTGTATTTGTTGGTCAAAAAGGTCCCATCAACTGAGATTACAGGAAGCATATGCCTAAATGCCTCGATGCATGCATCGAAAGCTAAGAAGGACCTTTGCAACACCGCAAAACCTAATGGCCTTGTAGATGGCTTGTCCTTCACTACAGTGTACGTGCTCGGGTTCCTTTCCTACAACACCTAGAGCATACGAGAAAGGTTGTCATACGCTGTCTCGAAAGATCTGAACCATTTTTCTAAAGCTTTCTACTTCATGCGCCACGCCTTCGCGTAGTTAATCTTATGCTTGAGTTTCTTCTCGATAGACACCATGATGTGCATGGCCTCGATGTCCTTCTTCTCCACTATCTCTCCATACATCAAATTGGCTATAAAAGCAGACGTTAAGTTATGATGCCTCAGCAAAACACTGTTGAGAATGCACAAGTGCGGTTCCACCTTCGAGATAATCCAGTGAGTCTCGTACTTCGGTCTACGTGCATGCACCCTCCAAGTACAACCGGCCTGCTTGTACTTCACGGTGTACTGCTCCTGGCTAGATTTAACGATTCGAAAAGTCCACTGCATGGACAGGGCCCATAGCTTGATGGCATCCTGTAATGATGGCTTGTTAGCAAATATTGAGTGCAAACAAACCTCTATGCCATTATACTCCCACAGTGATTTGTGCTTGTCATGCATTGCGACACCCACAGCATCAAACCTATTCCATTCTTGTGAGATGGGAGCTTTGTCCTCATTGGAACCGTCCTCATCGTCATCCTATATAGCTTCCTCTTCAGCCCAGGCCATCCAGTCATCGCTCTCCATTTGATGCAACATGTACTCCATATGCTCCTCTTCACCAGCCTATCTTGCAGGCTCACCATGCCGTGACCCTTCTTTCTCTCTTCCATGTACCGCATCGTGTTATCATGACCAACTTCCTCTGCAACCTCTGTGACATGGGCCTCTGGGTCTTCCTCTTGACCAACATGCTGGCCGCTCGAGTTGCTCACACGACCCAGATGATAGCTGTCGCCACAGCCTTGTACAAATTCTATTGGGCATGGTTGCACAAACAGCACACACTCATATCCATAGCTCTTATAGCCTTGCACAAACCGCTTCCACGCAGTAGTGTGTATCAATGTTCTCAACTCTTATCTAATGTCCATGGGAGACCAGTTCCAAGCCCTTGTATGACGATGCTGCACACCTCAGGGTCCAAGAAGAAGCTGCGGTTGAGCCAGTGCATGACATATGCAATTCCACATTCTCACCATCCGGTGGTACCAGAGTGGTTGTGCAAAACTGCTCAAGTCAACACTATTTGGACCCTCATGAACGGTGCCGACACCGTAATGCACTTTCAATGTAGTGGGTATTGGCATTACTGATACCTACCTGCAAATATTTACAAAGCTGCAAATAGTGAAATTGCATTGCACATTATGGAAGTACTACTATATTGTAATTTATGTTTTCTATGACTGTTCGTCTATCATGACCAACTACACTACCCTCATAGCGCAACCTATCCTCATTTGCACCTACATTGCTCCCTTTCCTCCGACCCAATACGCATCAACTCCATATCACCTCCCACACGCATCAATACCGCTCTTCTCTCACTGCTCAGGCTCTCTCCTATTATAAATAATTTGTAATGGGTTTCAATAGTTTACACGATATACTAATTTAAAGGCCAATATACCAGTTATAACAGTACGTGTAAATTTTCAATACATTATATTCATTCATAATTAATCATAAATGTAACGTAATAATGCTTTGCACAAAGCAAACTATTTACTTTGTATAAAAGTATTGACTAAATTTTGAACAACTATAATTTTCTACGGACTACATTTTCTAGAACTACAATTTTCTATGGATGTTAATTTTCTATAACTGCATTGACTAAATTTTCTACAACTATTTACTTCATATCAAAGTTGTACCATTATTTTCTACAGCTATGATTATACACCAAACAAATTATTTACTTCAAATAAAAAATTAACTACAACATAGAAAAAATTTACCTTGTGTAAGTAGTAGAACCTCTCATTCTTCCTCTTCCCTCCTCTCCTCTTCTTCCCTCTCTTGCTCCCTTCTTTCTTTCTTTCCCTTTTCTTTCTCTCTCGCGGCGACGGATGCGCAAGCCGGGGGCTTGACCACGGGCCAACTTTATAGTCACGTCCAGTCGCCCAACCGTTGGCTGACTGGAATTGCAGTCGCTCAATGGTTGGGTGATAGATCTCAGTCGCCCAACTGTTAAGCGACTGCAATTATGTCACCCAACAGTCCACGGGCTGCATGCGTGTTGCGTGGCTATTGGGCAAGAGGTTCCAGTCGCTTAACGGTTGGTTGACTGGAACCGATTTCTGTAAAAAATTTATGCGTGGTTATATTTCTGTAATTTCAAATAAAAATGGATTATTTAAAAAATTCCTGGTTCAAGACCTAGCTAACACAATGTTTAAAAATAATATTTGTGGCCCACTTTGAGTCTATATCTTAGGTTTGGTGGAGTCGCCTAGTGAAGCCTATACTTGAACACGAGTGTTGAAATATATTGCCCATCTTTTCTCATAGCTTAAGCTTTTGGGTGAACTAGGCTATTTTCTACCCAACACAGGAACATTTTATGTTAGCCATTTCCTTTGTTGCTTAGGATCATAAAAAATGCCTAGAGTGTAGTACTTTCATGAACAAAAATCTTGGCACATTATGATTGTTTTGTAGCACATTATAAAATAATTTATTATAAGGGGAGCAAAACATAATGGAAAAGATTGGTCCATACCACTGAGAATAGTTTAAATTCAAAAAAATACCACTGGACATGTGATGAGGACATCCTTTCCATAGATACAACCGTGCCAACTCCACAACAAGCACAACAAACTGAAACTATGATACAAGGAATAATGACTCAAGCGCGAGCATATCAACTTAACCATTAGGTGAATGTACTCCTAAGTTTGCATACAAATGTTTCAAAGAATAGAATACTACTAAATTCTTGTGATGATTTAATCATCCTTAGAAACCATGGGGAAAAACCACGCGAGCTCATGTGTAGAAGTGGAACCGTCAAGTGCAATCAAAGTCCTATTCGCAAGTTCGATTCAGATTCGGCCTTCTTAACAACGTCTACTTCAAATGGCTATAACTTTTGATCCAGAAAGTTTCTCGGGGCTTGTGAGTACTCTTTGGAAAGCTATTGGAGTCTAATTTCAGATGGATATAGTCTCACCTCCAAACTCCATCTGAGTTGATCAGAAACTGCCAAACAAGTCGCATCACTTTTCCAGTCCGAGTCAAAGTGGGCCTTGGGCCTTGTAATCGAGTCCTGTTCAGCTTCCAAGTATTTTGGCCGACCCTCCACCTCCTGTGTCTCTTAAATAGGTAGTCGCACCCTCTTCCAGGGTTTGGGTTTTGATAGACTAAGTTAGCCTTTGCTACTTCGCCTTGTTTTCACGCGTGTCGGCAAGGCCGTCTGAGTACTTGTCTTCGGAACACCACCATTTTCTTTTTTCAGATTGAAACCTACATCTTTTATTCGCAATTGAGTTGATGTTCATCTTGTTCTTGTCTGTTCTTCGATTTCTTGCAGGAACAAGTACCCTCGTGGTTAGGTTGATTGTGCTTTGACAAGGTCACGAACAACCTCTGGAGTTGGTGTATCGATCGCTAAGGCACAATGTCCTCGGGTGGTTGTAGTCAGGTCGTCAACGTTTTCTCCTTCCCAATCGAATCTACCACTTTCATCGAAAGATCAGGACCACTAGTGCTATCAGTTGGTATCAGAGCTCAAGGTTGATCAGTGAGAGATTTTTTAAGTTTGTGCATCTTTTCTACCTACAGTCCAAAAAACCAAAAAATAGTAGATTGGTTTTTTCTCCAAAAATCCAAAACAATTTGAGCCTTACACTATTGCTGCTTAGTCTTTGTTTGTTGAGTCTTTGGTTGCATCGTCGTGTCGAGTTGCTGGTCTTAGTGTCTAATCCTTAGAATTTTGAGTTCTTGTCACATCAAATCACATTGCAGCCAACGCCGCCATCACCGCTGCCATTGCATTCACCACCGTCATATACATCACCGCTGCCATCGCGTTCACCACTGTCATATACATCACCGCTGCCATCGCATTCACCACCGTCATATACATCACTGTTGCCATCGCTTTCACCACCGTCATATACATCACCGCTGCCATCGCTTTCACCACCGTCATATACATCATCGCTGCCATCGCTTTCAACACCATCATATACATCCCCGCCGCCATCGCTGTCCTTGGCCTAGGATTTGGGTTCAGGATCATCGCTTTGAGGTTGGATCTATCTCTTTCCAAGTTGTATCCGAGTCTGAGTTGGCTACGAGTTGTGTTTCCAAAGTGAGTCAGAGTCGGTTACTTATTGTTCCAAAAAAGAAGTCTGAAATAAATTGTTCCAAAAAAAATTTGTGAATTCAGAAAAAAATAGTTGTCGATATTATCTTTGTGCCACTCGGATGGCCCTCGTGTGCTGATCGAAAACCTCAGTTTATAGAGAGAGAGAGAGAGTGGGTAGTTGTTTGTTACAGAGCTCTTGGTGGTCAAAAATCTTTTTTTACCGATTTACCCTTGGTCAAAAAAAAGTGTGTGGTGTGCGTTGCTTGTTACAGAGCTCTTGGTGGTCAAGTCAAGGATTTAGGGCTCCTGTAAAAATTCTGAAAAAAGAAAAAAATTCAAAAAAAGATAGGAGCTCTAGTGAGTTGCTTCCTTTCATTTTTCTAGTTGGCGCTCTGTGGTTTCATTGGTGTCCAGGCTCGCGTCTCTAGTACGGTCTAGCCTAGGACCAGCACAGCACCATCATTGAGCGCTTATTCAACTTGCTTTGACTAATATGGTTCTACTTATCCTTTGTTCACTCTCAGCACACCTATAGCTCCACATATTTGGCTACCACCTCAGATGTACTAGCTACTGAGGCATCGATACACCCAATTTCCAGGAGTTGTTGTCTTGTCGGCTGCCATCACCTCCTGCTCGCTATCGTAAGAACTAGTAAGAGCTTGATGGAATAGGTTGAGAGTGTGCGACTTGATTTAGCCACATCCCAGTAGTTGTGAGGGCATAACTTGCAATTTTATTATTTTTTTACTTCTTTGTTTGTTCTTGTTTGTTTTCCTAACAATGTCAGGAGAACCAGTGGACCCAAGGGCTGCACCGCATTCCTCTCCGACTAGGGGCATCATACAACACTTTGAGCGCCAAGTGAAGCTGCACACTGAGGGACTTGATGAGGATGTACGGATCACTAATGAACGCCTTAGTCAATGGGAGGCCGCGCAGATCGACACCAACAGTATGCTTGCAACATTAGAGGCTTCCGTTGGCACCATGAACACCTCACTTACTGAGAGTTTGAGACGTCTTGATGAGATGGGCCGTGCATCTCCTGTGGCTACTCCTGTTACACTTACTCAGCGTACACATGCCAACAATGGTGTCTTGGGCAGCAGGGTGGATGAAAACGGTGGAGACGAATATGCGGCTGATATTGAGATCGATGATGATGCGGACGCTCACTATCATCATCAACTACATCAGAATCGCATTAGCATGGGTCCTATGTACCCACGCCATGAGGTACATGAGGATGATGAATCACTTGGAAAGATTAAGTTCACTATGCCACCTTTTGATGGAAAATATAACCCTGATGCTTATATCACTTGGGAATTGGCTGTTGATCAGAAATTTGCTTGTCATGCATTCCCTGAAAACAAAAGGGTTAGGACTGCTACTAGTGAGTTTATTGACTTTGCGTCTGTTTGGTGGAGTGAATATTGTAAGAAAAATCTTTTAACCATACCACGAACTTGGGATGCATTAAAAAGAATCATGCGAGCTAGATTTGTTCCTTCATATTATGCACGTGATTTGTTACAAAAGTTGTAACAATTGAGGCAAGGTAGTAAAGCGTAGAGGAGTATTTTCAAGATTTGCAAACAGGATTGTTGCGTTGTGACTTAGAGGAAACTGAGGAAGCTACTATGGCTAGGTTTATGGGTGGTTTGGATCGTGAAATTCAGGATATTTTAGCTTACAAGGAATATAATTCTATCACTCGTTTATTTCATCTTGCTTGTAAAGCTGAAAGAGAAGTACAGGGATGTCGCGTAAGCACTAGGACTAACATTTCTACAGGTCATAGTAACATTTGGTCTCAACATGCATCTGCTGCACCATCAAGCCAACCTTCTGCACCTTTTTCCTCCAACAACAAGCTACAGTTTTCATCATCAAATTCAGCATCTCGAGTATCTGAAGCAACAAAGGGGTCAACCCAAGCACATGCAAAGAGCTCTTCATCTGTTGCATCTACGGGACGAACGTGGAATGTCCAATGTCATCAATGCAAGAGGTATGGCCATGTGCAGAGTGAATGCTCTAGCAAGCGTGTTTTGATTATGAGAGATGATGGTGAGTATTCTTCTGCTAGTGATTTGGATGAGGATACATATGTTATGCTTACAGCTGACCATGCAGGTAGTGGGAAGGAGCCAGAAGAAGTGCACATTGGTGCTAAAGATGCAAAGCGCTATGAGAGCCTCATTGTGCAGCGTGTGTTGAGTGCACAAATGGAGAGGACGGAGCAAAATCAGTGGCACACCCATTTCCAAACAAAGTGTGTCATGAAGGAACGCTCATGCCGTGTGATCATTGATGGAGGGAGCTGGAACAACTTGGCGAGCTCTGATATGGTGGAGAAGCTTGCATTGAACACCAAACTACACCCACAACCTTACTATATTCAATGGTTCAACAGCAGCGGTAAGGTGAAGGTAACACGAATGGTGAGAGTATATTTTGCCATTGGTTCTTATCATGATGTTGTAGAATGCGATGATGTCCCTATGCAAGCATGCTCAATGTTGTTAGGTAGACCATGGCAATATGATAAAGATTCTCTGCATCATGGTAAGACAAACCAATATTCTTTTGTGCATCATGACAAAAAAAATTATGTTACATCCTATGTCTCTTGAAGCTATTTTAAAAGATGAGATTGCTAGAGCTAGTAGAGAGAAAAATTAGGAGCGTAATAGGAGTGAAAATCAGATTGTAGCAAATGAAATTGAGCAACATAAAAAGAAAAACTCTAAATCTGTTCATGAGAAGAAAAATGAGATTAAAATTAAAAGGTGCATGTTTTCTTGCTACTAAGTCTGATGTGATGAGCTGGATGCTAGTAATTCTGTTTGCTATGTCTTACTTGCAAACAAGCTTTATTTTCATTCGAGGATATATCTTCTTCTGTGCCTCCTGATGTCACTAATGTTTTGCAGGAGTACATGGATGTCTTTCTAAAGGATATGCCACCGGGGCTACCACCAGTGCGAGGGATTGAGCACCAGATTGATCTGATTCCCGGGGCATCTTTGCCCAATCATGCGCCATACAGGACCAATCCAGAAGAAACTAAGGAGATTCAGCATAAAATTCAAGAACTGCTTGATAAAGGTTATGTTCGTGAGTCTCTTAGTCCTTGTGCTGTTCCGGAAATTTTAGTGCCTAAGAAAGATGGATCATGGCATATGTGTATGGACTATAGAACGATCAATAACATTATCATTAGATATCGTCACCCTATTCCTAGGTTAGATGATATGCCTGATGAATTAAGTGGCTCTACTGTCTTCTCTAAAATTGATTTGCATAGTGGGTACCACCAAATTCGCATGAAATTGGGAGATGAATGGAAAACATCATTTAAAACTAAGTTCAGTTTGTATGAGTGTTTAGTGATGCTGTTTGGTTTAACTAATGCAACTTGCACATTCATGAGATTAATGAACGAGGTTTTGCATGCTTTCATTGGTAAATTTGTAGTGGTATATTTTGATGATATATTGATATATAGCAGATCACTAGAGGAACACATTTACCATTTACGTGCTATTTTTGATGCTTTACGTAATGCACGTTTATTTGGTAACCTTGATGTCAGGACCCGGAGCAACAACTCCAGAACCCACTGTGTAATCGCACTATCCCAGGAAAAGCTAGTGCACACAGATTGAACAGTGATACATATCATGCATGATAACCAAACTTTATTATAAGCAAAAGTACAGGCCTTATGGCCAAGTTTACAATAAGGTGTCTTCATGGCCAACATAAAAGTAAATAGCGGAAGATAAATAAAAGGAGTAGCCCATCCTGCCTGCCCACAGGCGAATGACTGTAAGACGTGGCCTATTCGTCGCAATCCTCAACAAAGTCGACGTCGTCATCCTCTGGCAATAGAGTTTAAGCAAGGTGAGCACATAAAGTACTCCACAAGTTACACCAGGAGATATAGCATATTTGATGCATGCATAAGGGATTACAAAGGAAGGCATATTATGGTTTATTTGCATAACAAAAAGCATCATTGGAGTAAATACAATAAATTAAGTGCAAAAGCTGAATTTGATACAATATGTAAAACATTCTTTTAACTAAAATAATAACGTCAGTGCAGGCAACAACCTAACACTAACCTATCCACGGGGATCCCACCCGGACCATCTTTCCAAAAGATTCACAAATTTCCATAACCAAATTTTATGAAAACCAAAGTCTAATCCGTGAAAAACCATACTAAGCATGTCCTTGACCGTGGACACGGCTATCCAGGATAGTTTGTTACTCTGCAGAGGGGTACAACTTTACCCACAAGACATGTCCTCTCGTTTTGCCACGCGATTTACACACTGCCTTAGGTGTGCGGCTGAGAGTTCATGACAAGGCTGTTCCAATGTTCCATTACCAAATTAGCTACGCCGCCACTAAGGTTTCACCACAATATGAATCCACATGTTGGAGCCCCTTCTTGTGCCATGTGAGACTTCTCATGGCCTACGCCATACTCACATTCAGCCTATAGCGAAACTAAAATGGAACTTCACAAATTACTTAGCCAGGTCTGTCCCATACCAGACTTGTGGAAGTACGGTGCGACTTTGTATTAGTAGTTCACAGACCAGTCCTTAATTTGACTTAGGCCTAACCACGAACCCCTTGTGCCTGGCAATCGACATCGTGTCACCAAACAACGATGCATGCCAGCAAGCACCCACCATCATACCAATGCCTAAGTCTAAACCAGTTTTGTATTTTGTTTTACCAAACTTTCATAGACTTTCTTGACTCACCAAAGTCAATAATAGATTTTATAAACCATCATCTTGTTTGAAACCATTCTTCCCACCTAAATTATTCTGAGCATGGCTAAGCAATTCTACAAAATGTTCTAGTTAGTACTAATGTACCAACTAGGTTTTCATCTATGGTGACAAGGTATGTTTGTTCAATATCAAGATTGGCCATACACAAAGGAAATTGGGTATAACTAAAGTTTTAAGCACATTTGAACTAATTTGAATAAAAGTACGCATGCATATAAATTTAAAAACAACATAAATAATTTAAATTACTAGGATCAACATGGTCAAAGGTGTAACTTGCCTTGCTTGAAGTCTTGCTGCGATTCGTCGAAGAAATACTCTCCGGATTCGTCGTAATCTACACGCGAAGAACCAAAAGAAAATTCAAAAAAATTCAAATAAAATTCAAAAATTCAAAAAGAGTCCAGAAATGGATAGTTTATGATTTTAGAAGAATTTAAAATTTTGAACGGGTTAAAACGGAGTTAAAATGAAGAAGTTATGGCTTTCGAAAGATTAAAAGGAGGGAAAAAGGAAAAAGCCGGTTTTCGGGAATTATTTTTGTGCTGAAAAATACTATTTATGACGTCTGCCATTTTGAATTTTCCGGGCGGGAAAAAGATTTAAATGACCGGTGGGCCCGGTCTACCGTGGACCGGGTCCACGGACCACGGGCCTTGCCGACGTGGCACACCGGCCACATGGCGCCATGCGAGCGCGACGTGGAGGCCAAGCGGCTCGGGACTGGTCGACGTGGAGGCCATGCGGCGCGCGCACACGGCAGCTCGAGGCGCGGCGGCGGCCGGCGGCGGCGGCGAGCGGCGGGAGATGAGGGGCGGCGGCGCACCTACCGGCGGCGGAGGGGAGGCCCGGGGCGGCCGACGGCGGTGGGAGGAGGTGACGGTGGTGGTGGTGAGAGAGGAAGCGGCGGGAAGAAGAGGGGAGGGAGCTTCGGCGCACGGCAAGGCGAAGGGAGGGGGTGGCCGGCTCGGGGGAGGCTCTTATAGGCGGAGAGGGAGAAGAAACGGCGGTGGTTTTGGAAGCTCACTGGAGTTAATGGGGGCCGGCGGTTTTCGGTGATTAAAGGGGAAGGGCGGCCAGCGGTTAGTGGGGAGGGTTAGGGCATTCAAATGCATGCTTTAAACGGAAGTTAAGATGAAGAAACGGCCGGCAATTAAAGCTTTTATTCGGCATCAATGGTGGAAGAGAGAGAAGACTAGAGGAAGAAGAAAGGGGAGGAAGAAGAAAGGTATGACGGGTGGGACCCATGCGTCGGTGAGAGAGGGAAAGATGAAGGGTACGGGCCGTCGGATTGGCGACATGTGGCAAGTGGATGATTCATGGTCTTTGGATTGAGATGAAGGGGTAAGTGACTTTGTATGGCTAGGATTAAATCATGGAAAGAGATGGATTCAATCTGAGAGTGACACGTGGCAAGCTGAGATTAATTTGATTTTTATTTTCGGATTGCTTTCCAAAATATACTACTAGCATTATAAATACTTAGAATATAATAATTAATGTCTAAAAATTCCAGAAAAATCATAGAATATTCCTGGAGCTATTTTAGACTTAGGAAAAATATTTTTAATTTCAGATTTGCATTTAATAATTTTATAAAATACTTTTTAACCTTTAAAATTGATTTTTAATTCCAGAAAATTCTCAAAAATTATTTTAAAATTTATGGAAGGTTGGGAAAATAATTTTAACTCTTTTTGGCTTTAATAAAATATTTAAAATACATTTTCTTGATTTAAATTTTGAAATAAAATTCAGATAAATCCAAATAAACTCCAGAAAATCAATAAAATGCAAATAAAAATTTTGGGATGTTACACTTGAGAAGTGCACATTTTGCACAGATCAAGTCTCATTTCTTGGCTATATTGTTACTCCATAGGGGATTAAAGTTGATCAAGCCAAGGTTAAGGCAATACAGAGTTAGTCGACTCCTAACACGGTCACGTAGGTGCGAAGTTTTCTAGAACTTGCTGGATTCTATCGTCGTTTTGTGAAGGGTTTTAGCACCATCGCCGCACCATTGAATGAGCTCACTAAAAAGGGGGTGCCGTTTACTTGGGGAAATGCACAGGAGGACGCCTTCAACACATTGAAAGATAAGTTAACACATCCACCATTACTCCAACTTCTAGATTTTAGTAAGACTTTTGAGCTAGAATGTGATGCTAGTGGAATTGGATTGGGTGGTGTGCTCTTGTAAGAAGGTAAACCTGTGGCATACTTTAGTGAAAAATTGAGTGGGCCTAGTTTGAACTATTCTACTTATGATAAGGAATTATATGATCTAGTTCGAACTTTCAAGACATGGCAACATTATTTATGGCCTAAAGAATTTGTCATTCATTCTGATCACGAGTCATTAAAGCATATTAAAAGTCAAGGAAAATTGAACCATAGGCATGCAAAGTGGGTTGAATTCATAGAGTATTTTCCTTATGTCCTAAAACACAAAAAGGGAAAGGAGAACGTTATTGCTGATGCATTGTCTCGGAGATATACCATGCTCTCACAACTTGACTTAAAATTTTTTGGATTAGAAACAATTAAAGAACATTATGTTCATGATGATGATTTTAAAGATGTGTTGCTGAATTGTAAAGAGGGAAAAACGTGGAATAAATTTATCCTAAATGATGGATTTGTGTTTAAAGCTAACAAGCTATGCATTCTAGCTAGCTCTGTTCGTTTGTTGTTGTTACAAGAAGCACATGGAGGTGGGCTGATGGGACATTTTGGAGTGAAGAAGATGGAAGACATACTTACTGGTCATTTCTTTTGGCCAAAGATGAGATGTGATGTAGAACGTTTCGTTGCTCGCTGCACTACATGTCAAAAGGCTAAGTCACGACTTAATCCTCATGGTTTGTATATGCCTCTACCTGTTCCTAGCGTGCCTTGAGATGATATTTCTATGGACTTTGTTATAGGACTGCCTAGGACAAAGAAGGGGAGGGATAGCATATTTGTTGTTGTTGATAGATTTTCTAAGATGGCACACTTCATATCATGTCATAAAAGTGATGATGCTACCAACATTGCTGATTTGTTCTTTTGTGAAGTTGTTTGCTTGCATGGTGTGCCAAATACAATAGTTTCCGATCATGACACTAAATTCCTTAGCTATTTTTGGAGAACTTTGTGGGCTAAATTGGGGACTAAGCTATTATTTTCTACTAGTTATCCCCAAACTGATGGGCAAACTAAAGTTGTGAATAGAACTTTATCTACCATGCTTAGGGCTGTTTTGAAAAAGAACATCAAAATGTGGGAAGAATGCTTGTCTCATATTGAGTTTGGTTATAATCGTTCGCTGCATTCTACTACAAAGTTATGCCCTTTTGAGATTATCTATGGTTTTGTGCCTCGTGCTCCTATTGATTTGCTACAACTTCCATCTTTGGAGAAGTTAAATTTTGATGCTAAACAGCGTGCTGATTTGATGTTGAAAATGCGTGAGACAACCAAAGAAAATATTGAACACATGAATGCTAAATATAAACTTGCTGGTAGTAAAGGAAGGAAGTATTTAACTTTTCAACCGAGTGATTTAGTTTGGTTGCATTTGAGAAAAAATAGATTTCCTGAATTGAGGAGGTCAAATTTAATGCCTAGAGCTGATGGTCCTTTCAAAGTGTTGGAAAAGATTAATGATAATGCATATAAGCTTGAGTTACTGACAGAGTTTAGGGTTAGTCTCACCTTTAACATTACAAATTTGAGGCCATACTTGGGAGAAGAAGATAAGGTTGAGTCGCGGACGACTCAAATGCAAGAAGGGGAGGATGATGAGGACATCCTTTCCATAGATACAACCATGCCGACTCCACAACAAGCTAACAAACTGAAACTATGATAGAAGGACCAATGACTCAAGCGCGAGCACGTCAACTTAACCATCAAGTGAATTGTTCCTAAGTTTGCATACAAATGTTTCAAAGAATGGAATACTACTTAATTCTTGTGATGATTTAATCATCCTTAGGAGCCATGGGGAACAACCAAGCGAGCTCAAGTGTAGAAGTGGAACCATCAAGCGCAATCAAAGTCCTGTTTGCGAGTTAGATTCAGATTCGGCCTTTTTAACAACATCTACTTCAAATGGCCATAACTTTTGATCCAGAAGGTTTCTCGGGGCCCATGAGTACTCCTTGGAAAGCTCTTGGAGTCTACTTTCAGATGGATCTAGTCTCACCTCCAAAATCCATCCGATCCGGTCAAAAACTGCCAAACAAGTCACATCACTTTTTCAGTCCGAGTCAAAGTGGGCATTGGGGCTTGTAATCGTGTCCTGTTCGGCTTCCACATGTTTTGGCCGACCCTCCACCTCCTGTATCTCTTAAATAAGTAGCCGCAAACTCTTTTAGAGTTTGAGTTTTGATAGAATGAGAGACCATGTGGAGGTTACCCTATGTTTGTGATGAGTAATTGACACTTGTTTTAGAAAGTTTGAGTTTGTTTTGGGTGTTTCATGCTTGAGTACGTTCTACTGATGCAAATGTATGATTACAGTATTTAGAGCGGTGCTATGTGATGTTTTCTTGTCTGCGATGGTTGCAAGACCTTGAGGCTAAGTCGTGGCGAGGCATAGGATGGCCAGACTAGGCATAGGTGGTGCTAAAGTCAAAGTGGTCGGGAGATGCCGAAGACAGCGAGGATTCAAGGTGGTTGCAAGTCTTGGACAGCAAGAAAAGTGGAAGCTTCTAGGAAGGTGCAGGAGTTGCATTTTGGTAAAATGCACAAGGCTGCAAAGTGGAAGCGGATTCAGTTGAAGATAACGGGTAAAGCGCTGAGTTTGCTAGTGCTAATGGGTAAAGCAAATTGTGAACCCGGTAGTGGAAGGCTATAAATAGAGAGGTTGTTCTCTAGTGCCTAGTGGGGGTTTTTCTGTTTTCTCTCCATGTCTGCGTGAGTTGTGAGGTGTTGGGCAGCACTTGTTTTGGGTGTGTTCTTCTCAAAATGTAAGAATAGGGATGAAATGGCTGTAGACAATCTCTTATGTAATCATTCATATCTTTGAATCCATTTGAGATGTCTTGTGTTTTGTGTTGTTCTGGTTTCTTGCTTCCTTCTTGTGTTGCCTCTGTCTTTGCGTTCATATGTTCTCTTAACTTTCCTATTGCTTCTGTTCTGAATTGAGATCTTGTTGAGAAGCTGCAAGATTAGTTTGCTCTGAACTGGGGATCTTCTCAAAGCCCCTTGGCTAGCTCATTCCCAAGAGCAATGGTCCAAATTGCAGTTTTCCTTCAAGAATTTTGTTCGCTGTAGTCATGCTCTGTTTCTAGGGTTTCACTGTTTTCGTTGGTAGAGGATTTGTGTTTTCTTGTTGTCTCGGTGAAAAGATTGCTCTATGTTTGTGTTTTCTTGTTATGAGATCTTTCCTTGCTGTGATTAAGAGTCTCATGATCAATAGATATGAGAATCTCAAGCTGTTCAGCATTTGGTCTCATTTTCTGTTCAAGCATTTCGGGTTCCGGTTTCATTCTCTGTCTGTGTTCATTTTCCAGCCGAATTGCTCTTGGTTTGTATTTCCTTGATTCCTAAGGACGAGTTCCTGTTTAGATTGAAGCCCCGATCAATTGACCTGAGAAGAGCAGCATTCGATCGACCATCGTTTCTATTTTCGGTTTTCTTCAGTAATTACAGTGCCGATAGATTTCAGCCGCCTTCTGTTCTCCTTTTTGTCGCCTGAATGCTTTTCTTTTTGGTTTGCCTTTCCTCTTTTGTTGTGTCTATTTTGTTGCCCTTGAACCTCTCTCTTCACTGTAGTTCTTTTGCTTTAGTCTGCTTTTAGACAAAGTTTCGTTCTTTCGTTTTACTCGTGTCTGTTTTCTTTCACTGAATCCTTTCCAGGTCAGACCGAATTCATATCGGTGGTCAAACCGCTCCCCCTTTGGCGGTCAGACCGGTAGGGTTTGGTGGTCAGACCGCTACCACACTGGCGGTCATATCGGCAGTGGTTCTGTGGTCAGACCAGCAAAGGCTCGGCGGTCAGACCGCTATCGCAATTGCGGTCAGACCGGCCTCACTTCCTGTTCTTGGTTGCTGCTCTCTGATCTACTTCTTTGCCTTGTTTTTCTTTCTGTTTGAGATCCTTTTAGGTTTCTAGTGAGCGTGTATCTTCTTACTTCATAGCTATTATAGCTATCAGAGAAGAAGTGTGTGTGACACTTCTTCTCAGGTCTATGCTATCTGGAGGAAGGTCAAAACACGCTATGTTGTTCCTGCCGATGAGAACATCAATGTGGCAAATATGCCAGATGTTGAGGCGAATGCTAAGGCAAGGAACATCATAATCCAGGGTCTAAACCGAAGTGAATTCGATCGCTTTTCCCATCTTTCGTCAGCCTACGACATTTCGGTGACCCTCGATGCATGCCATGAGGGCACCACCCAAATCAAGAAGGTACAACAAGACCAGTACAAGCGAGATTACAACAAGTTTGAAATGCTCGTTGGAGAGTCCCTTGATGAGTGTTTTGCGAGGTTTCATAAAATCCTGAGCAACCTCCAAGCGGTCAGTCTCACATACCCCGACTCGGACAATGCTCATCAAATGCTTTTGGCTTTGGATTTGCGTGTTTGGGAGATAAAGGTGACCACCATTAAGGACACGACCGATCTTTCGACATTGACTCTTGATGCGTTGTATTCACGCCTCAAGACTCACGAGATCGACATTGTCTCTCGCAAGTCGAAGTCTCAGTCAATGGCCTTCATCACCGATCCCAGTCCAGCCTCTGGATCTTCTTCTGATATGGTTTCTGGATTCTCTCTTGCTGCTCTTTGTGAGTTAAATGATGGTTAACTTGAGCAACTCCCAGAAAACCAACTAGCTCTCTTAGCCAAAAAGTTCTCCTATGCATACAAGAGAGTGAGGGATAAGAAGAGAGGAGGGCCCGTGATTTGCTTTGAGTGTGTTGGCCCCAACCACATTCCAGCAAATTGTCCAAAGCTGGAGAAAGGCAAGAACGACTACAACGATATGAGCAAAAATGACTACATCAACAAGAACCACAACAAGAAGCCCCCAGCTCATGCCCAAGGCAAAGAGAAGAAGTACCGCAACCTTGGCAAAGCCAAGAAGCCTTCCACCGCGTCCTCACCGCCTTCGATGACATCAACTTCAGCGACATGGAAGGATGGAGTGATGACGACGGCAAGGATGATCAAGACCCCAAGGACGGCGATGACTTCATCGGCATGTGCTTCATGGCCAACGAGACCGACATTAGCGACGACGACCTCTACGCTGACTCCGATGAGGTAGGTCCCTCCTATGACCAGCTCAATGATGCATTTCTGAAGCTAGGAAAATTTTATGGTAGATCTAGAGCTAGGGTTGTTGATCTTGAGAAGGATGTAGAGGACTGTCACAGGAGCTTACTTCACTTATATCTGGTTCCTCCCGTGACGATTGTGATGTGTGTACTTCATTGCTTGGAGATATGGAGAAACTAAGGACCTCTCATGATAGTGTGACTTCTGAGCTAGACTTGCTTAAGGTGGAGAATGTTAGTCTGTTAGTTGAATTAGAGATGACTAGGATTGCTGCTCTTTCATCTACTACTATTGAGACTACTTCTTGCACTTCATGTGAGGTTAAGGACAATGCTTTTAGAGGTCTTTACACTATGCTTCTTGATCTGCCTGAAAATTGTGAGAGTTGTAATAACTTAAAGATTAACCTAAAGAAGGTAGATCATAAAATTGCTGAATTACATGCTTTCTTGCTAGAGCCCATTGTGTCTTGCACCAATTGTCCCAAGTTAACTGTTGAACTTGAATCTGTCTCAAAACAGTTTCGAAAAATGATTGACCAAAACAAAATGGCTCAATATGCGTCTAAGGACCCTGTTAGCTCACCATGGAATAACTGTAAAAAAACTAAAATTGGAACTCGTTGCATTGGATGAAAAATGTGTGAAGCTAACTATGGACCTTTTAAAGAAGCCACAATCTGGTTGTGATGTGAGTGCTATGGTGGGGGAGAAGCCTAAGGATATGGTAGAGACGCTTAGTCGTGAGGACCAAATGGCTAGAAGTAGGACTATTTCTTCCATGTCCTGCGAAGCCCTCAAAGTTGAGGTGGCTGTGCACATAGAGAGTCATGGACATGCTATTTGTTTTTCTGCTGTTGATTCTTCTTTATCTCCTCTTGCTGTCTCCTCTTCTCCCTGCTCTTCTTGCACCTCTTTCTTTTAGGAGTGTCAGTACCTTATGAACACTCTTGAGAAATTTGTTTGAGGCAAGAAGAAGTTGAATCTTATTCTAGACAAGTCCAAGATTTGTAGTTTAATTAAGGTCTAGGATATGATTTTCTTGAGGATGTTAGGAAGCATCCACCTGCTGCTCTTAGACCCATAGCAGCAGGTGTGATCGAGATCAAGCCTAGAACCAAAAAGTTGGAGTTCAAATCTGCGGGCTTTGTCCTAGGGATATCTGACAGTAAGGGGGTAACACCTATTGCTTCGACCACCCAAAAGGCGAAGTTCCATTGTACCTTCTATCAGAAGGATGGACACAGGATCGAGAGATGCTTCGAGCGCACCAAGATCGCACAGAGAAATCGTGTTCACGCTCTTAGGCGTATTCAGGGTCAGCCCCAGACTTTGAGTGCACCTAAGACCAACACAAGGTGTAGGGTTGATCAGTTTGAGGTGTTTAGGCAGAGTCGAGGACTTGGCTTTTCTGGTTTCTCTGATTTTCGTCCTCGATTTGCCTTTGGTCGTGATATCCGCCGTCCTGATAGCTACCTGCGGCGAGATCAGCATGTTGCTAGTGCTCTGACTCGCTCTTCCATAGCAGTCAAGCCCAGCAACAGCTTCAGGTCTGCTCATAGACCTTCTAGCTTTCTGAGCGACGGAGAGCGTAGGGTAGTTAGAAGTCAGTTGTGTGTGACTATTTCTTCTGCTCGTCGTGTGACCCAGTATTGGGTTTCAAAATCTCTTTTGATTTATCCCAGTACTGAGCCATCCCTCTCTTGTTGACTCAGGTTTGCCGGGCAGGGAAGGGAGAGGTTTGGTTCGTAGACTCCGGCTATTCTTGACACATGACCAACGATTCTCGTTGGTTCTCTTCCCTTGTCCGGGCTCCAAGTGATGAGTCTATCACCTTCGGAGACACCTCGTCTCGGCATGTCATCGCTAAAGGTACTATAAGCGTTAATGATTCTTTCGTTTTAAAAGATGTTGCCTTAGTGAGTAAGCTGCAATACAATTTGCTTTTTGTTTCTCAGCTTACCGATGACAATTTTGAGGTAAGTTTCAAGAAAAATGCGTACAAATTCTTGATTCTTCGGGGAGTCTGGTTGGCGGGATTTGTAGATATGGAAGGATCTTTCGTGCTAATTTTGTTGAGTCTTCTAGCGATCCTCTCAGGTGTTTAGTTTCTTTATAGTCCCGTGATCTCATCTTCTGGCATAGGAGACTTGGTCATATTGGATTTGACCATTTGACCCGAGTTAGCGGCTACGATCTCATTCGTGGTCTCCCTAAACTCAAGATGGTCAAATATCTAGTTTGCGCTCCTTGCTGACATGGCAAGATGGTTGCCGCTTCTCATCCTCCAGTCACAGTGACTATGACCGATGCACCAGGACAGCTGCTCCACATCGACACAGTTGGTCCAGCTAGAGTTTAATCGGCAGGAGGGAAGTGGTACATTCTTGTTGTGGTCGATGACTTCTCGAGTTACTCTTGGGTGTTTTTCTTAGCCTTGAAGGGTGAGACATTTACCATTTTCAGGGTCTTTTTAGTAGGTTTTCTATTGAGCTTCCGGGTGCCCTACGAGCGATCCGCAGTGATAATGGCACGGAGTTCAAGAATTCCTACTTTGAGGGGTTTTGCAATGAGACAGGTGTAGAGCATTAGTTCTCTTCTCCACACGTCCCCCAGCAAAATGGTGTCGTGGCTAGGAAGAATCGTACCTTGGTTGAGATGGCCAGGACGATGCTTGATGAGTATTCTACACCTAGGAAGTTTTAGGTTGAGGCTATAGCCACCGCGTGCCATGTTTCAAACAGAGTCTTTCTGATGGCACACTTGCATCACACTTCTTATGAGTTGAGATATGGGCGAAAGCCCAGTGTCTCACATTTTCACGTGTTTGGTTGCAAGTGTTTTATTTTCAAGTCTGGAAACCTAGATAAGTTTGAGTCACGATCATGTGATGGAATTTTTCTAGGTTACTCAACTTCTTCACGAGCGTATAGGGTCTGGAACTACGAGTCTAGAAAATGGTAGAAACCTGTGAGGTGACATTCGATGAAGCCAGTCCGGGGACTAGGCCCGATATCTCAGGTTCAGTAGAGCAGTCCGAGACCATCTTTGTGGATGACGAGGAGGATGGAGATGAAGGTTGCTTACCTGATCCAGTTCCTCCTCCCCTTGAGGTGCTTGCTTCTTCCACTGCACCTCGAGGAGATCAGCCCATTCCTTCCACATCATCTGGAGTTAGTGGCTCTGTTCCTACCTCGTCAGCTCATGAGGTAGAGGCCACTTCTTCTTCTCATCCAGGACCTCCCCGTCATATCCTAAATCATCATCCTTCAGAGCAGAAGATAGGAGATCTCTTTGAGCGCGTCACACACTCAAAGTCTAGCATGTCTCACTTCTATCTCCACTCTGCCTTCGTTGCCTCTTTCAAGCCCAAGGATGTTAATCATGCTCTTTCTGATGAGTCTTGGGTCAATGCCATGCATGAGGAGTTAGAAAACTTTGAGAGAAATAAGGTCTGGTCAGTTGTTGAGCCCCCCTAGAGGTCATAATTCATAGGTACCAAGTGGGTGTTCAAAAATATGCAGAGTGAGGATGGGGTAGTCATTCGAAACAAGGCTAGGTTGGTAGCTCAGGGTTTCTCCCAGATTGAGGGTTTAAATTTTGAGGAGACATTTTTCCCTGTAGCCAGGCTAGAGGCCATCAGGATCTTGCTTGCATTTACAGCGTCTAAGGGCTTCAAGCTTTACCAGATGGATGTCAAGATTGCCTTCCTCAATGGGTATACTGAGGAAGAGGTATATGTTAGGCAGCCTCAAGAACCCCAAATACCCAAACCATGTCTACAAGCTTTCCAAAGCCTTGTATGGACTTAAGCAAGCCCCTAGAGCCTGGTATGAGAGGCTTAAGTCCTATCTCTTGAGTCATAGGTTTGAGATGGGTAAGGTAGATAAGACCTTGTTCATTCGCAGGCTTGGCAATGACTTTCTACTCGTCCAGATTTATGTGGATGACATCATTTTTGGCGGCTCCTCTCATACTCTTGTTTCTCAGTTCTCTGATGTCATGAGCACAGAGTTTGAGATGAGCATGATGGGCGAGTTGAGCTTCTTCCTTGGATTCCAGATTAAGCAGACTCAGGATGGTACCTTCTTGCATCAGGGCAAGTACACACGAGACCTCCTGAGACGCTTTAATATGAGTGATGGTAAGCCGGTGTCAACTCCAATGGCATCATCAGCTACACTTGATCCAGATGAGAATGGCGAGCCAGTTGATCAAAAAGAGTTCAGAAGCATGATTGGCTCTCTCTTATACCTCACGGCCTCGAGCCCGGACATACACTTCTCTGTGTGTCTATGTGCTCGATGCCAGGCGATGAAGCTCATCTTGTGGTACCTTCAAGCTACCATAGACTATGGTATCTGGTACTCTCCATCGTCCTATCTTTCCCTCAGAGCCTATTCTGATGCAGACTTTGCTGGCTGTAGGATGGATAGGAAGAGCCCCTCTGGCACTTGCCAATTCATTGGCACCTCCCTCGTTTTTTGGTCTTCTAGGAAGCAGTCCAGTGTTGCACAGTCCACCGCAGAGGCCGAGTATGTTGCTGCCGCTAGTTGCGCAGTCAGGTGCTTTGGATGGTCTCGACCTTGCGGGACTTTAGGTTAACCATAGATAGTGTTCTACTCTTTTGTGATAACACTTCTGCCATTAATATTGCGAAGAACCCAGTGCAGCACTCCATGACAAAGCACATTGATATCAGATATCACTTCCTTAGAGACCATGTGGAGAAGGGTGACATAGTGCTCCAGTTTATGGAGAGTGAGCACCAGTTGGCGGATATCTTTACCAAGCCTTTAGATAGCTCGAGGTTCTCGACCTTGCGGGGAGAGCTTGGGGTGGTCTGTCCTTATGGACTGTTGTGAGGGGGAGCTTTGTGTTTCATGTTCTATCCTAATAATATGCTTCTGTTTCATTCTGCTACATTGCATAGATTAGAGTGGTTCTCTTGCCTAGTTGCTTAGACTTCTTCCTCTCATCTTGTGATTCTAGGATGTTGCTGTCGAACCCGGAGTAACGACTCCTGGATCCTATGTAAATCGCACTAGTCCAGGATCAGCTAGTGCACACAGTACAACAAAGATATATACCAAGCACAAATGACTTCTTATATTAAATAAAAGAGTACGGCCTTATGGCCAAGTTTTACATCAACGCTCATTGGCAAAAGATAAATAAACAAATAATTGTGGAAGCAAACTGATAAATAGCGAAGCCCAAGCCTGCCCACAGGCAAACGACAGTAAGACACGGCCTACTCGTCCAGATCTTCACCGTAGTTGTCGTCTTCCTTCTCTGTGTGGAAAAAGCAAGGTGAGTACAAACTTGCACTCCGCAAGTCACACGAAAAATGCACCATAATGATGAAGGCTTTAATGGAAGGCTTATAGGGTTAGTTTGCATAAAACAGCATTTCAGAAAATACAATAAGTAGATTGAAATTGCTGAATTTAATACCATGGTGATTTTCTGATTTCTATTTCTTAATTCATAACATGAGTTACAATGGGGCTAAGGCTCTGGTCTTATATTGGTGCACAATGCACGGCCTTGACTAAAACTCACGCACAACTTGGCCTAAGGCCGAAACAAACTCCAATACGAACTAAAAAGGAAATACCTAAACTGCTACCTCTGAATTCTCTCTCAATTTGCAACGTGACCATGAGGATTCCTTGATGGCACCTTGTCCATTGTGTGGGGCTTCGAAATAGCTTTCCAACGAGTCCAAGGACGCCCAAATCGGACTCCGTTTGTGAAAGTTATTGATGTTTTAGTATCAGTCTTGCCAGCTGTCCCAATCCTAGTCCGAATCGGTTTCAAATCTTTATATGTTTTGTTTCCTTGTTCAAGGGGCTTCCAAATCCGTTTGGAACCTGAAAAGGAGTCTTTCTCAACCTTTAGAAAGCCATGGTGTGGTCGGATTTTACCCTTACTTGCATTGCAATACTCGAACTCTTTATGTTTGGCAAGTCTCGCGCGTCTCTCCGGACAGCTCATGCAGCATCCAATGAAATTACCATAAATTTGTGTAGGAAGCTCCAAATCAAGTGCCGTTTGATTTCGTTGGAAAATAGACTTCATTAGCTTTCCAAATATGTCTCTTGTGCACATTAGAAACCTCAGAATTGGTATTCAAAGCTTCTTGAACATTATGCACAGAACTGCAAGCACTAACCAAAGTTGTAGTGCTACTTGGAGCAACATCACACCCGGACCATCTTTTCCAAAAGATCTCATATGGATTCCATCCATCCACACATTTCTAATCTCTCTCATGGGTTCCATCCACCCACAAAGTTCTCATTCTTTCATGGATTCCATCCATCCATAAGGTTTTCGAAAATCATTTTTGAAAACAAAGTCTAATCCATGAAAAACTCTTACTCAGCATGTCCGTGACCGTGGGCACAGCTATCCAGGATAGATTATACACTCTGCAGAGGTTGTACAACTTTACCCACAAGACACGATCATCCCATATTGCCACGCGATTACACACTTCCTCAGTGTGCGGCGAGGAGTCGTGACAAGGCCTTTACAATGCAAAGCCTTTAACCTGTTCGAGCCAACTCTAAGGTTTTACCCCAGTAAGGAATCCACCAGACCGGGACCCCTTCTTGAGCCTAGACAAGACTTCTCATGGCTTAACCACGCTCGCCCAAGTGAGACTTCACATGGCACCAACCACGCTCACTTTCAAGCTACGACTTGACTCAGGTTGGGACTTCGCAAATTATTCAGCCAGGGCTGTCCCATACCAGCCATGTGGTAGTACGATTAGGGTTTTGCAACAGTAGCTCACAGACCGGTCCTTAATTGACTTAGGCCCAACCACAAACCCCTGTGCACGACAGTCAACCACTGCGGCTCCAACCAACAGGGCATGCCTGCACCCACCATTCTAACCAATTGCCTAAGTCTAAACCAGGTTTTATATTTTGTTTTCAAAATAATTCATAAACCTCCTTGACTCACCAAAGTCAAGAGTACATATCAAAAGCATATCATTTTATGTGAAAGGTTTATCATTTTATGTGAAAAATATCCCAAAACAAATATTATAACTAAGCATGGCTAAGCATTTGATTCAAAATTTCTCTAGTCAACACTAGTGTACCAACTAGAGTTTGATCTAGGGTGACAAGGTATCGAGGAATTCAAAATCAATGGAGGAATTAACAATTAGGAAATAACTAAATTTAAAACTGAATTGAAATACGTTGAATAAAAATATGCATGCAATATAATTTAAATCAACATAATTTTGTTTTGAAAACTGGGATCAACATGATCAAGGAGTGTGACTTGCCTTGCTCTTCAATTTGGCTTGAATCTTCGTCAAAGAAATTTCCCGAACCGTCAAAGTCTACACGTGAAAATAACCCACCAAATTCAAATAAATTCAAAATAAATTCAAATTGACTTCAAAATTTTGAATTGAAGTCAGAAATGGATAGAGGGAAATTTTTGATGAATTTAGAAATTTGAATGGGCTAAATCGGAGTTAGGACGAAGAAGAACGGGCTCCGGGAAAAATAAATTCAGAGAAAAAGAAAAAGATGAATTTCTGGAATTATTTTTCTACTGAAAAGGAATTTATGACGTCAGCAGAGATTAAAGGAATTATTTTTCTAAAAGAAAATCTGGTTTATGGCGTCAGCCTTGCCTCAGAGGGACTGACAGGTGGGGCCCTGGTCCATGGACCAGGTCCACGGGTGGAGGCGGTGGCTGAGGTGGCACAGGGAGGGGGCTGGCGCGGGCGTGGCACTGACGGGGCAGGGGTGACTAAGGTGGCACACACGTGGTGCACGTTGGCGACCACGTCGGCAGCCACCCATGCTGACGTGGCATGGCACCGGCAGGGAGGCGCTCGGGGAGGGAGCTCGCCGGCGCTCCGGCGGGCGGCGGCTGGCGGCGAGGGCGTCTGCGGGGAGAGGAAGCCGAGGGCAACTCGGGGGAGGGGCGCGGCTTACCAGAGGCGGCCGGGAGAAGTCCGGCGGCGAGGAGGAACGGCGGCGGCGCTCGGGTTCAAGCAGCGGCGGTGCTCCGGCGGCACTCGAGCCGAACGGAGGGGTAGGCGAGGACGAGGGTGGCACGGCGGAGCTGAAGGTGGCGTCAGCGGGGCGCGAGGAGGAGCGAGGCAGCAGCAATTGATCGCCGAAGTCGACGGTGGCGGCGGCTAGGGCGCACGGTGCCGGGGTGCTCTGGAGCTCGGGAGAGGCGCGGGAGGGCGGTGGGACGTGGAGAGAGGAAGGGCGGAGTCGGGGGAGGGGTTAAATAGGGGCGCGGGGGAGCGGGCCAGTGGCGATTCGTCGCCGGAGAAAGCGCGGGCGTGCGGCTGTTTCGGGCGGAGGTGGGCGCGAAGGAAACGGAGGAGGTGGGTGCGGGGAATGGGTGCACAAGGAGGGGACGTGGGTCACGCGCAGGAGAGAGGAGGCCGAGAAGGGCGGATCGGGGCCGGTGATTGCGGGCGGCTGGCGCGAGACGAGGAAGGGGATGGCGAGGGGAGGGAGACGGGCCTAACAGTGGGCCTGGGCTGTCAGCGGGGAAAGGAAGGGGAGGAGGGCACGGTGGCTGGATCGGGATTGGACGGTGAGGGGGAAAGGGGAGGTCGAACGGGTGGATTGAGCCGGGCGGGGGTGCGGGTGAAATCCAGGCCGGCCACGTGGCGAGCGCGAGGAAGGGGTAGGCGGGACTGGTGGGCACAATCCGGCCGTCCACGTGGCGGCCGGTGGGAAGGGCTAGGGAATTTTAATTTTAAAATTTGATTTTCATTTTCAGAAAACCCGAATAAATTCTATAAAGCTCAGAAAAATATGAAATAAACTCCAAAAATTCTAGAAAAATTCAGAGGACCTCCTGGAGACATTTTGGACTTAATAAAAATATTTTCAACTAAAGTTGGTTTTATATCTTTATACCAAAATACTTTTTATTTTCAAAATAGATTTTAAAACTCTAGAAAACTCAGAAAATCCAAATAACACCAAATAATTAATTTAAATTAAGATTTTTATAGAAAATCAAAGTATCATTTTATTTAATAATATTTTTAGGTTTTCACTTAAAATACTTTTTAAATCCAGTTGTTTTTCAAAAACAGAAATCCAGGGCAAAACCAAATTTAAAATTTAGGCACAAATACTTATTTAATTTAAAATTTTATTTTAACCAATTTTTATTATTTATTTATTTATATTTATTTTTTAAAAAAACCTGGGATGTTACAGTTGCTTATTAGCTGTCTCTCTTCTCGCTAGGTTGAGTTCACTCACTTCTTATAAGTCTAGCGAGGGTTGGGCCACCCTTGGGTAGACAGAGAATGTGTTTACTCCCTAGTTTGTTAGAAGACCAGCTTATAGTCCTAGAGTCATATGGGGTAGATGAGCGTCAGTCTGAGCCATAGTATCCTCTATATCTTATCTATGCTTTAAGGACTACCTTCTCTGACTTTCTTGCCAGCTTCTCGTCTTTATTGCTTTGGTTCAGGGGGGGTTCTTTTGGGATTTGCTAGAGCTAAATATTGACATAACTCAACTTGAACTAAAAGTGCATCTACTATTGAGGGAGAGCTAGATTTTCATGCTTTCATGTCATTCTGCATTGTAATATAATTACATGGAGCCTTGATTATTATCCTTTTATGACATAAAACAACTGCTTTACATCTTGCCATAGTCTATGCTAAATTTCTATATTTATCATGACTTTATATGTGTAGTCTAGTTTTTTCCATGATAGATTCATGAAAAAAAATGCACAACTTAAATTAAATCATGTTATGTTAGCTCTAGAGACTAGTCTGTCTTTAGTTATCCGTTTATGATTCATGCCATGTCAAATAGGCTGAGTTGAGTCTTGAATCTTTATTGAGCTTTAGATTGAGCTATGCTAGTTCTATTATGAAGCATGTGTTATTATTAACTCCTTATTCTTGAACTAAATTCAGCAAAATCAAAAAGATCTCTTTTGTGCGAAAAACTGATCTCACCAATTTTTTCTCATGAGACTACTTGCCATTGCACTAGGCATGAATTCAGGGGGAGTTTTGGTTGATAAAGATCATTTTCTTAAGCTTCTAGTTTGGAATGGTCGCATAAGGCTTGAGATCTAGCACATGTCTAAACAAAATTTCTAGTTGGAAATAATCTTAAGATTTTAAAAGGAAAAACACCAAATACTTGAACAAATGGTTTATTCTAGAACTTGTAGCACTCTAAATTGACTCATTGCTAGCTTCTTGATTTCACTTAGAATATTGACATGGCTTGCACCATCTATGGATACCTTTAGCTAGACTCTAATCTTGGTTGACTTGACATACTAAGAAATTCTCCTAATTCTCAAATTATGACTTATTTAGTTTAACTTGACTATACATGAATTGTCATGATCTTGATAGCGTTGTTGTGTGTTATGGCTTGGTGTAATACTCAAATGGTCATTTTGGATAATCTTCATAGCTCCGAATGCTTAAATTCAATAATATTCAATCATTTCATCTAAATCATGCTCCATTTTCTCCTTTGCATCTTGATGATTTTATTGCCAAAAGGGGGAGAATATTGGAGAAAAGGCCATTTCAAGGGAACTTTCTGGAGCTTCGGAGAAAATTTTGCTCCTTCTGTTTTTGCTCCAGTGTTCTCTTCTGTCAACATGGTCTTGAGTCTCTTTGTTTTTCTTTTAGACCATGTGTGACTCTCAAACAAACTCAACTATATGCTTTTTTGTGTTTGTCAATATACTCATCAAGGGGGAGATTGAGAGACCATGTGGAGGTTACCCCATTTTGTGACGAGTAATTGACACTTGTTTTAGAAAGTTTGAGTTTGTTTTGGGTGTTTCGTGCTTGAATACCTTCTACTGATGCAAATGTATTATTACAGTATTTCGAGTGGTGCTATGTGATGTTTTCTTATCTGTGATGGCTGCAGGACCTTGAGGCTAAGTCGTGGCGAGGCATGGGATGGCTGGACTAGGCACAGGTGGTGCTAAAGTCGAAGCGGTCGGGAGATGCCAAAGATGGTGAGGATTCAAGGTGGTTGCAAGTCTTGGACAGTAAGAAAAGAGGAAGCTTCCAGGAAGATGCAGGAGTGGCATTTTGGTAAATGCGCAAGGCTACAAAGTGGAAGCGGATTCGGTTGAAGATAACGGGTAAAGTGCTGAGTTTGCTAGCTCTAATGGGTAAAGCAAATTGTGAACCCGATAGTGGAAGCTATAAATAGAGAGGTTGTTCTCTAGTGCCTAGCTGGGGTTTTCTGTTTTCTCTCCATGTCTGCGTGAGTTTTGAGGTTTGGGCAGCACTTGTTTTGGGTGTGTTCTTCTCAGAATGTAAGAATAGGGATGAAATGGTTGTGGACAATCTCTTATGTAATCATTCATATCTCTGAATCCATTTGAGATGTCTTGTGTTTTGTGTTGTTCTGGTTTCTTGCTTCCTTCTTATGTTGCCTCTGTCTTTGCGTTCATATGTTCTCTGAACTTTCCTACTACTTCTGTTCTGAATTGAGATCTTGTTGAGAAGCTGCAAGATTAGTTTGCTCTGAACTGGGGATCTTCTCAAAGCCCCTTGGCTAGCTTATTCCCGAGAGCAAAGGTCCAAATTGCAGTTTTCCTTCAAGAATTTTGTTCGCGGCAGTCATGCTCTGTTTCTAGGGTTTCACTGTTTTCGTTGGCAGAGGATTTGTGTTTTCTTGTTGTCTCGGCGAAAAGATTGCTCTATGTTTGTGCTTTCTTGTTATGAGATCTTTCCTTGCTGTGATTAAGAGTCTCATGATCAATAGATATGAGAATCTCAAGCTGTTCAGCATTTCGTCTCATTTTCTGTTCAAGCATTTTAGTTTCCGGTTTCATTCCCTATCTGTGTTCATTTTCCAGCCGAATTGCTCCTGGTTTGTTTTCCTTGATTCCTCAGGACGAGTTGCTGTTTAGATTGATGTCCCGATCAATTGACCTGAGAAGAGCAGCATTCGATCGACCACCGTTTCTGTTTTCGGTTTTCTTCAGTAATTATAGTGCTGATAGATTTCAGCCGCCTTCTGTTCTCCTTTTTGTCGCATGAATGTTTTTCTTTTTGGTTTGCCTTTCCTCTTTTGTTGTGTCTATTTTATAGCCCCTGAACCTCTCTGTTCACTGCAGTTCTTTTGCTTTAGTCTACTTTTAGACAAAGTTTCATTCTTCTATTTTGCTCGTGTCTGTTTTCTTTTGCTGAATCCTTTCCAGGTCAGACCGAATTCATATCGGCGGTCAGACCGCTCCCCCTTTGGTGGTTAGTCCAGTAGGGTTTGGCGGTCAGACCGCTACCACACTGGTGGTCAGACCGGCAGTGGTTCGGCGGTTAGAACGGTAGAGGCTCGGCGGTCAGACCACTATCACAATTGTGGTCAGACCGGGCTCACTTCCTGTTCTTGGTTGCTGCTCTCTGATCTACTTCTTTGTCTTGTTTTTCTGTCTGTTTGAGATCCTTTTAGGTTTCCAGTGAGCATATATCTTCTTGCTTCATAGCTATTATAGCTATCGGAGAAGAAGTGTGTGTGAATGCTTGAGGCGGTATTGAAGGCACCATTCACCCCCCCTGTTGCCATTTCGGTCCTACATAGACTAAGTTAGCCTTTGCTACTTCGCCTTGTTTTCGCGCGTGTCGGCGAGACCGTCCGAGTACTTGTCTTCGAAACCCCATCGTTTTCCGATTTCAGATTGAAACCTACATCTTTTATTCGCAATTGAGTTGCTGTTCATCTTGTTCTTGCCTGTTTTTCGATTGCTTGCAGGAACAAGTACCTTCGTGATTAGGTTGATTGTGCTTCGACAAGGTCACGAACAACATCTGGAGTTGGTGTATCGATCGCTAAGGTGCAACGTCCTCGGGTGGTTGTAGTTAGGTCATCAATGTTTTCTCCTTCCCAATCGAATCTACCACTTTCATCGAAAGATTGGGATCGCTAATGCTATTAACATGACAATGACAAGTGGGGCCCAAGCCACATGTCTATTATACACAAAGTAGTATTTTGTGAATTTCACACACTTCACGGTAATATGGGTGAAAAGTTCCTAAATAACTACTATAAACTATCTTTCAGGATAAACATTAATTTATACCGCGAAAATAACTGAGTTGCATGTAAGATTTCTCTGCATTCTGAAGGACTTTAGGATATATTTGGTCTGGTTTACAAACAGTCAAGAAATTCATGGTCAAATGTCTGGCAGAGCGAAAATTTTGCTACTTTGGGGCTCTTATTGCAGCAGGGCTAGCACTTCTGAATTGCCCTAATTTTGTAATGTCACTGATATAAGAAGCTGGTTGACTAATCTTTTGGTCAAAACCTTGCAAAGCTAGTCAAATCCCATTGTCATGCCAAATATTGCGTACATACTAAATGGCAATCAATTTGAGTGGCATGACTAATTCTTTTATTGTTGGTTTGTGAATTCAGATCAGGCATACACTTTGCTTTTCCTTAAAAAATGCTCTAGCTTTTTGCTACATTTTCCCATTACGTTACAAGCAACATCTGTCTTCTAAGTGACATTTTTTAAGGGCAAATGGTCAGAACGGTTTATTGACTAGAAGAGTTTTTTACATAGCTAATTACCTTACTGAGAATAGAAATTTAATATCAAACCAACACGCATAAAAAGCCCTGTACAAGCAATATTTGAGAACAAAAGTGCTGCACTTGACCAGTCACTCCTGGCATTATTATGAATTGCAAAATCTATCGCACAACTAGACGCACGTTAGTCTTACAACGCGCCTACTCACCATGCCGTTCGTTTGAGCGTGAGCAAACATGATCAAGGGGCATTGTTTTAGCACAAACGTGTTGTGGCCTATTGGGTTTGGGCACAAATGCGTGGGCTAGACATGCCTCAGTTTTGGCGAACGAACGTTGGCTATGCAGTATGTTTTGGCCTATTGTGCTTGGGCAGGAGCTTATAGTATGCCTACAGGCCGATTTGAGTGGTAGTGAGGGCTTAAGGACAAAAGAGTGTCCATTTGCTTGGTGATTTCGGTAGATTTTTTCTGAGAGGAGATTTGGGTAGAATTACCTTCTCACAGTTACAACACGAGTTACTTTCTTACACTTATCGGAAAAGCTATCGCGCTCCCAGGTGCGCCATTGTCTTACCGTGCGTCAGTTGTAGCAGTCCGATGCTTCTGCACGGTAGTGGGTAGGCGGGGATAGTCGCTGGCTACAGAATCATTTGGCCTTTTCAATATAGGAACAGCGTCGAAGTCAACATATCAAATGACAGGCAGGATGATGTAATATTGGGCGACTTTTATATTGAGATATATGCACCATTTGCTAGAGCACATGCGAATGGGTAGTGCACGACAATACATCTGGTCACACGGATTCAATTGCTATACTTGTTCTCATCCTTTTTTTCAACCGTTGTAACAGATGCATGAGGCAATTACAGTTTCGCAGAACAATAGGTATAGATGAAATTATTTTTTTTTGAAAAAAGTACAGACAGAAGCTTATACCTTTGGGGGTATTTTTCTCAAGAAATTCATGATTTACTACTGAATAATTACATAATTTACAATGTGCCATTCATTGTGCGGAAATTCTACAACACGCCTAGGCATACATTAGTCTTACCGAGCACCCAGCTTCATTGCTGACAAATGGGTCACATGGGGGACTATCAGGTGCAAATAATACGGACATGAAAGATTTGAAACTTGAACCAAAACTAGTTCATGATTTTAAGAACCTATTCCAACAAAAAAAACTGGAAGAACTTGAGAGAATTAGGATCTTTTGGTTTGTCAAGTTCTATTGCACCAAATTGAGCCAAAACCTAAAATTAAGCTAACTATCAAACCAAAGCACTAAATTACTTAAAATTTGGTATGCACCTTATCAATGATGTCAAGAACCTATTCCAATCAATGATCAAGAAAATCGTTGCCAAAGTTCTGACTTTTTTCCATCTGAAGGCATATTACACAAAAAAGCGTTAAAAACCAAAAATAGTGAATATAACTTGTGCGTGGGTGAATGATAGCCAAGATGGTTCTAGATGTGTTCTCAAATGTCCTAGCAAGCAAGAACACTAAAGAAATTAAAGTAAAAATAGCTAGATAAAGAAATCACTCGGGGAGAGAAAAAAGTGCACGAACTAGGTTTCTTCATGAACTTACCAACCAAGTGTCTAGATAGGTGAAGATTAATTTTCAAAGGTTATCTTCATCTCTTGCACATACTTGGCACCACAAGATTAAGAAGGGAAGAGAAAAGAGCAAAAACCCATCAAATCAAGAGCAAATCAATCAACACAAGATGGATCCATGGAGATGAACAAAGATTGATATATTACTATCTAAGGATGAAGATTTTATAACTACTCCACTTAGAAGACAAAAGAGCACACCACAACACTCAACTTCTCTGAAACACTAATCCGAAAACTCATGAACACTTAGTCTCAAAAGAGAATGGTTAACTACAAGTATTCATCCCAACCCATTAAAATAGATAAACTATCTAGCCCCATCTAACATTTAGTAGATACTATCAACTTAACACATATGGAGGAAACCTAATAACCCCATATACATTGGTTTTAACTCACACATTATACTTATGCGCGCTTTTCAAAGCACATAAATCCAAATCTTTAGCCTTGATCTACCTTGATCTTCTTAGCTTCTTCTTGACTTAAACCGCTCTCCCAAATGCTGCCCAAGTGCCACAGCTTTGCTTCAAAGTAGTTTAAGGTATTTTGGTCAAACTACTAAAATACCCTTTCTTGACTCGGTCATTTCCTTTCATTGCAAGCAATCATCATGCTTACCATGTGTAGGTGCACCACTGGTTTACCAAGTGTCAGCAAGCCTCTTCTGTTCTGATTTCATTGGACCACGCCTCACTTGGATCGACCAATCCACATGGTGCAACTTGTCGCTCGAACTTCTCTTCAACATTTCTCACCTTCCTTATGCCACGCTTAAGTTCATCCATCTCACCCAACATCTTTGATCGTTCTGGGTTTAGGTTCCTTCATAGGTGTAGCCTCGACCTTGCTATTGACCATAATTGATTCCAAACAACCCTGCACATCGAAAGATAAAAAAATCATTTTCGGACATAAGTTCTTCACAATTTGACTTACATAACAATAACATATCTCACACAACCTATAACCATCGACCTAGGTCACCAAATCATCACATGAGTCAAACTTCCCAAAATCATCTATTTTTGCAACTTGTCTAGAAAAAACTACAAATTTATGAATTTCAAATTTTCACTCCTCCAAAATAACATTAGTTCATCACAACAAAACTATGGATCTTCTCATATGGTCTTTCAGGATACCTCCAACTCCATTCGTTATGTTTTGTCTTGAATCAATGATCAATTTTCAGCAGCAGCTACAGAAAGAAAAGTTGCTCGTTGAGGATGCTATGTTGTCTCTTGACGCCATATACTGGTTTTGCAGGGTGAAGACTACAACTTTAGATTTGGAATCTACACTGTGAAGGTTCTGCCACACTTCCATGAGCCAAGATTGAGGGGAGGATGATATACATGTCTTGAATTCTTCAATGTATCAATAATCTCAAAAGAAAAGCATGCGTAGTATCTTAGCCATCATCTATGTATCTTTAAGGGCTTAGTGATGGTAAATAATAAGGCATGTGTTTCCTGAACTTAAGAAGAAAGGCAGTAATGTTCTCCAGTGATAATACAATTGATTTTTAAGCCATGTTTTTTCCATAATGTCACGATCACTGGTACATTATTCCCTGTTTCTCCAACAATTTTGTTCTAGTGCCCTCTGCGATGAGGCTCAGTGACTGATATGCAAATAATCCTGGATGCATTATTGGATCAAAAATCAATGCACTGGATTAATAATCATGGAAAGGTGTTTTCACTTCCCTTTTTTTCTTCTTTTGAATCCCTGATCAATTGACTTTTTTTCGTTTCTTTTACCTATCATGTTATGTTCACCCATTCCACCAGCACATTCCTGCATAGCGGTCGAATAAACACTCGGTCTAGAAAATTTGTGAAGAAAATTTATAAATTTATGTACAAATTAAAAAGGATAAGATACAAATAGAATTGAAGTGTTACCAGGGTACCATGATCTTTTTGCCTCTAATCCCCCATTTAGGGTTTTTGAAGCCAACCTACTAACCAAACGTTTTTATGAGGTATTTCAGATTGTTAGAGAAGTGGATTAACAAACAATCAGGAGCAGAAGCTAAAGAATAAAAATCTGGAGTGCTACCAAACAGGGCCTAAATTTTGTTTTCTAATTGATTTTAATCGCAAAATTCAAGTTTGAATTTTTTAAATTAGCAAACCAACTCCAAATTTTTGAGAGAGGAACTATAAAATATCTATAGACCAAATAAATTATTTCCATACTTCGGTCAGGTTTTAATAAATTCTATAAATTTATTTTTTGCCGCTGAAAAATGAGAAAACATTTTAAGAAATTGCTAGAAATTCTAACAAATCCCAAAATTGCATAAATGAATATTTTAAAAATGAAAATATTGGTTTTGGGAATTTTGGGATGTTACAATATTCTCATCAATAAATGAGGTCTATGTCTTAGCCTCTTTCTATTGAATCTAAAACGAATTATATGTGGTATCCGATGGAGGTTTTCTGCACCGCATTATGTGGTCGCATTGGATAGAAAAAGGTCAGGTTTAATTACTCCCTACATTATTTTTTATTTTTTACTTGATGTTTTTGATTTTTCTCTATCTTCAAGATAGTTTGACTACTATTTGATATAACTTTACACTAAGATATACTGATAAAATTATAATATTATAAAAGTATTTTTATTATAAATCTAATAATATAATTTTTATATAGTAAATCTAGATAATTTTAAATTTATTGGTGATTAAAATTTAAAAAGTTTGATCACGTGGTTTCTACGAGGTAAATAAAAAAGAACGGATGGCGTAGTTCTCATGGGAATCTACCATGACAGTAATCATCGTATGATAATCCACAAGAGGGGCAAATCTATTATCTTGGGTAATCCATTCCTGGACGCAATGAATGTACGAAGTGGTGTGTTGACTTAAAACTATCTATTTATTTCTTGACATCGCCATGAAACGTTACTAGGTTGTTCTCTGCCTCTCGCGAGTCGCGACTGCTGTGTGAGGTGCGTATTATTCCACCAAGTACATGCCAATTTTTGCTGTAGTTTAGGAATTTTCTGGACAGCTGCAGGTTCTTCTTCTTCCTCTGCCTCAGCTTTTTTTGTTCTTTGTTCCTCTGCCTCTGCTCTTTTTTTTTGTTCCCCTTCTCTGCTGGACTGCTCCCCGATTTGCTATGCTCTGCTGCTCTTCCCCTTTCTCCCTGATCTGCACTGCTCTGCGGCTCATGCTCTTTTCTCGGCTGCTCTGTTGTTCTCTGCTGTGCGATCTGCTGCTGATGCTCTGTCTTCTCTAGAATGTAGTGTGTAGAAGTGTAGGGCGTGATTGGTAGCGTGCAGTGCCCCCTAGCCAAGGCTATCAGGTGCAGCTTTGACGTGTTTGGTTGGCCGAACTCCCACCTGGGCCTGGCCTGAGCTAGAAATCCCTATTTCTTTTTTTCTTGATGGATTTCTTGTGTTTCACTCGTGTTTTTCTACTGATTGATTCATATTTTTGGGTGTAATTGCTGTCTTTTCGGATTTTACATTTCCCCATCCATGCTTTGCATGTCGTGCTATATCTGTGATTTTCGCTGTTCTTGTGGATTTTGTGCGTTCCTTGTTTTGTTTGGCCGGGGATGTGTCGTGCATCCGTGCTGCTGATGCTCTCTGATCTGCTGCCCTCTGTGTGCCCTGCTGCTCTCTTATCTAGTATTGATCTCTATAATTTGATGTTTAATGCATGCCTTCACGTTCACCTTGTGTAACCCAGGCGACAACCTAGTTAGGCGCCGTGATCGCCATGGAGAGCGTTGCAACAGGGGTGCTGAGCCCTGTCCTCGAGAAGCTATCCACGCTGCTGGAAAAGAAGTACAATAGTTTGAAGGGAGTACACGACGAGATCATCTCCTTGAAGGATGAGCTCAGCAGCATGAACGCTCTGCTCCTGAAGCTGGCAGACATGGATGACCTCGATCTCCAGGTGAAGTAGTGGAGGAACCAAATCAGCGAGCTGTCCTATGACATCGAGGATTGCATTGACGACTTCACACACCGGGTCGATCATGGTCCCAGTAGGCCTCACGACATGAAGGGTTTCTTGCAGAATATCCTTCACAAGATAAGGACACTTTGTGTTCATGATGAGATTGCCGACCATATTCAAGAACTGAAGGCTCGTGTTTATCATGCGAGTAAGCGACGCAAGAGGTACAACTTCGATGGGGCTGCCTCAAGTTCTAGAGGTGTGGTGCCCATCGACCCTCGTTTACCGGCTCTCTATGCAGAGGCAGAAAGCCTAGTTGGTATTGATGAACCAAGAGAAGAGCTTATCAAATGGTTAACCGAAGGGGAGGGAACTATGGTGCAAAAACTGAAGGTGGTGTCTATTGTTGGGCTTGGAGGGTTAGGCAAGACTACTTTGGCCAGTCAAGTTCTTAATAAAATTAAAGGACAATTTAATTGTCGAGCATTTGTTTCGGTGTCCCAAAAGCCTGACACGAGGAAAATATTAAGAGAGATACTCACTGGTGTCACAGGGAAAGAGCTTCCAAGTACAGAAGCATATGACGAAAATCAGCTCATCAACAAACTTAGGGAATTCCTCAGCGATAAAAGGTAGTAAAAACTTTCCAAGATGATTTATGTTGCCATGTGCCTATTTTGGTTACCACATAGTCCTACTTACTGTTGAGAGATCTATTAACATTTACAACTTAAGACATGTCTCATATGCACTATCTGCATCAAGTAGTTTCTTTCCTTAATGCATGTTCATGTCCATCAATTCGATCCTTGAATAATGTATATATCTACTAACCATGAATTTTTGTATATTCCCTAACATACTTTTTTGTAAAATATAAAATAGGTATTTTGTTGTTATTGATGATATCTGGAGCACATTAGCATGGCCAATAATCAGATGTGCTCTACTTGAAAATAACCTCTGCAGCAGAATATTGATAACAACACGTATCATTTCTGTAGCGAGGTCATGTTGCTCTCCTGACTACCATAATGTTTGCGAAATGAAAGCACTAAGTGATGCTAATGCCGAAAAGTTATTTTTCAAAAGAATATTTGGTTCCGAAGATCACTGTCCTTACGAATTAAAAGAGGTATCCAGTGAAATCCTAAGAAAATGTGATGGTCTACCATTGGCAATCATTAGTATGGCAAGCTTGTTGGCTGGTAAACCATGCACGAAAGAGCATTGGGAGAGGTGTCGGAATTCTCTTGGCTCAGCACTTGAAAACGTTCCCAGTGTAAGCAACATGCAAAGGATTCTCTCTCTTAGTTATAACGACCTTCCCCACTATTTGAAGACATGCTTGCTGTATCTCAGTGCATATCCAGAAGATTCTATAGTACGGAAGTATAATTTGGTAAGGAGATGGATGGCCGAAGGGTTCATCACTACAGTAGTTGGGGAAAATTTAGTGGAAGTTGGAGGGTGCTATTTTATTGAGCTAATCAACAGGAGCATGATCATGCCAGAGGACATTCGATATGATGGTCAAGCTCAAGCTTGCCGAGTTCATGATATGATTCTTGATCTCATTGTATCTAAGTCAATTGAGGAAAATTTTATGACATTATTTGGTAAAAATATACCAGTATTGGGACAACGAGATAAGGTTCGTCGACTGTCCCTTGATTTTCGTGATCAAGAAGATAATATGATGCCATCAACAATGGTTGTTTCCAAAGCTCGATCACTCCATATTTTTGGGTCTGCAAAACACATGCCACCTCTCTCAGGCTTTCAAGCACTACGGGTGATTTGCATACAACATAATGACAAGTTGGAAAATCAGTATCTTGATGATATAGGGAGATTGTTCCTGTTGAAATACCTAGGGCTTGTTGATACAAGCATCAGCAAGCTTCCAGAGCAAATAGGGGAACTACAACAACTTGAGACACTAGAGCTAACAGGCACTGCGATACAAGAATTTCCCAGGAGTATTGTTCGGCTGAAAAAGTTGATGTTCATACATGCTCGCCCAATTGTAATAAGTATGCCAGAAGGAATTGGAAATATGATAGCTCTGCAGGATCTTTACGGTGTGAGAGTTGGCAACAGCATCCCATCAACTTCTTTGCGAGAGCTAGGCAGTTTGACCGAACTAAGAAGTCTTGCGATTGAATGGTGTGTTAGTGATACATACAGTGATCAGAAAAGTTACACAGATAGCTTTGTTTCATCCATCAGCAGGCTGTGCAGACTAAAGCTTCGTCATCTGAATCTTAGATGTGATGATGAAAATGGTTGCTCTCTAGATTTCTTGTTGGACTCTTGGTCCTCTCCTCATAATCTCCTTCAACATTTTGGGATGAACACAAGCTATTATTTTCCAAGAGTTCCAGAGTGGGTGGCCTCGCTCTCAAATGTCACCTTCCTGAACATCAATGTCAATCCTGTGGGAGAGGAAGTTCTACGGATCCTTGGTGGCTTGCCTTCTCTCCTAGCTCTCTGGCTGTACACAAAATCAGTAGCCCCCAAGGAAAGTCTCATCATCTGCAGTAGTGTATTCCAATGTCTGAAAGAGTTTAGGTTCGGCTTTTGGAATAATGCAATGAGGCCATTAATTTTTGATGCTGGGGCTATGCCAAAGCTTGAAAAGTTTAGGTTAGACTTAATAGCACGAGAAACAGGAGCTCTATGCGTTGATGTTTTTCTAGGTCTCCAGCACATCCCTTCCCTCAAGCATCTCCTTGTTGACATCGACTGTACGGACGAGAAGACTCAAATTGTGGAAGCAGCTGAGGCTGGCGTCAGGAATGCAACCAATCTCCTTCCCATCCATCTCAAAGTTGAAATCGGCAGATATTGGACGAGAAGACCCAAGGGGACCCAAGAGGATCCGGTGGGCAGGCGGAGAGTAATATGATGCATATAAACTGAAAGATAAATGTACGGTATGATGCATATAAGTAAACATGACTAATTTTGAGAGGACTGCAATTTTCTGCCACCGCAGAAACTTGTCTTCTCGAATTCCAACATGGCGGCCTCAGAAGATCGTCAACTCTGCCATCCCTGACGATCTCTGCCATCCCGCACGCTCTGTAAATTCATCACTACGATGTGTAACTTCAAGGTTATGTTTTTGGTACGTATTGTGTGGAATATAGTTCATTATTGATAGAAAAAGAAACTCATACTTTTTTAATCCTTCTATGCTGATTTTGAATCCCATGTTAGGCAAACCACTGGCTCAGATTATAGTAGGAGACCAGGCAATCTTCTGTTCTGAGTTGAAACGTTGCGTTCTAGGATATGCAGTTTCCTAGGAAAGGAACACCAATCTGCAGCAGCCATTGTATATTGGTGCGGAGAAAATGTTTCAGAAGAGGGTTGTTTGATCGAAGTTTCCTGTTATGAAAACTGCATGATGTACATCAACTACACCCAATATGCTGCTTGGGCGATCTATAGCAGCACTCTCTTGGAAGATTTAGAAAATTCATGATAAATCTTGTTTGCAGAAGAAGGTTCAACCTCCAGGATAAATGCACGTGTATGATCGCTTACAGTGATTCTGTTGTAATATTTCGATTAGTGACCACACCTTGTCGACAAATTAAACAGCCTTGCCTTCAGTTAATTTGGTTGTTCAGATGTAGAAAACATATCATCTGGAATTCCAGATTAATACATTAGAGCCACACAACCTGCAGTTATTATTCTAGATTATATTTATTTATGGATTTTACTTACAAATTCGTATGGAAATTAAAGTGCTTATTTTATTTTTACTGTGAATTTCAGTTATTTCTAGATTGTATTTGACTTTGACTCCTTTTTAGTTTAAACCGTTATAATCTGGACCCACCATAATTAACGGTACAGATCTTTCCCTTTTTTCACCAATTATAGTGGAAATTTCTAGCCTCTGAGAGTAAGTATGGTGTCTTCGTTTTCTATTGCTTTAATAATATAATATATTACATAATTCCTTTTCAGATTTTTTTTTCATTTTGATTTCATTCTCAAAACGAATTTTTTCAATTTTCACCTAAATGGTGGTTTTCAAAAGATGTATCTCTCTATAGACTATAGGGAAACTTAAGGTTACACAAAATTTATTTGGCAAACTTGAGTTTTGTTTTAACACAGCTAGAAATACTTAGAGCAAAAGTGTAATTTACTCATGAATTTTATATTTTTTGGCGATATTAACATAAAAATTAATAGTTAAATTTACATATTGGAGGACGAGGAAAGGCTAGTGATGGTGACGATTTGGGATAAGGGTAGCTGGAGTTGCGCCAGCGGGGTTGGGCGGTAGCAGGTTTTGGTAGGCAAGCATGGCGGCGCCACCATGGTTGATGACAGCTCAAATCGAGCACATCAAAATGAAGAGGGGGATAGGCTCACGTGTGAAGGAATTGGTTGGAGACTCGCTTTAGGCGACGAACGAAAACGGCGAAAATGACCAGAGATAGAGAAGAAGAAATTTGATTCCAAGCAGTTTAGAGTATGAAACTAAAATTAATTCTAAGATATTTAGGAGTATGAGATGGAATAGGTAGTAACATGAACGTATTTTTATCAGCTCACTGGACTGCAAGATCGAGAGCTACACCGACGGTCCTCTGGCCTGGATAGCATGCACAAGAGCATTATGAGGGTGCAGCAGTCCTCTAGCATGGATAGCATGCGCAAGAGCACCGTGAGGGTTTGGGGAAGTTTCTGGTGGCGATGTATTGGCTTGGGGTGCTATGAGGATAGCTGGCGACGATGGCGAACATGGCCAGTGTAGAAGGTTCGACGACAGTGAGCTCAGGCAGTGGTATGGCTTGGGTTGTGATGTAGAGGGCTTCAGGGGATGGAGGCAATTCAGGTGACACACTTGGCGGGGTGTAGGACAGCATGGAATAGGGGGTCAGCATGGATGACGGTGTGGCTAAGACTCGGCCATGGTGCAGTGGTGGATCTCGACAACGAGGGGCTACGGTGATGTTTCCACTTGGGCGCTGACACAGAAAGCCTCAGGAGGTGGAGGCAGACGTGGTGACATGGACGACAAGGGGTGGGACTTCATAAAACGATGTGTCGGCATGTGCTGGTGTACTCAGCGGTGAGGTAGGCGACGTGAAAGCTATCGGCAAGGCTCCTGACCACGAGGACGAGGAAAGAATGTCTCGTTAGGATTGCAAGACTGTTGAGAAGATGAGGTGGGGCTTGATTTGGGTAGAGGGATGACGATGTGGGCTGGCAGGCTGGAAGAACAATGCCCTCCCTCTCCCCCCTTCTGCTTCCCTTGTACATGGGGCCTATTTATTAGCACAGTGGGCAAATGAGAGAGGAAGAAGAATACATGGATAATATTGGTATTTATTAAATTTTTTCTCTCCAAATAAGACTCTAATGGCTATTTTGGACGGAAAACGTGACAGACAATAGCATTTGTAGAGTTTTCGTGTTTGCAATATTATTTTTTAGTCTACTTACTTATGATGGTATTTTCCAACAGGCCATTCTTTGCTACGACACTAAACAAATTATCTCCACAAAAATCATCAAATCCGCTCGTGCTTGTGCTTGCGGGTCCCATATTGTCCCTTGCATGCAAAGAAAAAAGCCAAGATGGCTTTCGATTCATGAATGTGGACTGGAACTGCATGCAAAAAAAAGTCAAGATGGCTTTCGATTCATGAATGTGGACTGGAAAAAGGCTTTCGATTCATGAATGTGGACCGGAAAAAGGAGGTATTTTTCCATGCGCTTGATTGGGACAGTAGGAAATGAGCTAAGATTTGAGAGGAAAGAGGCTTCTGTACGCTGGCAAAAGTGAATAATTTTATCCCAATTCTAGTTGTTTGTATTGGCTGTGGTGATGATTCTTGGCTGTGATTAATAGCTTTTGGCTGAAAATAAATAGTAGTAATAGAAAGAAGTGTCTTTTAGAATAAGAGAATAAATAGTGGGAAAAGTAAGAAAAATATATATATGCGAGGCGAAAATAAGAGAAGTGAAATACATGATATAATTGTAACCCTGTAACTTATTTACAAAGCAAGACACATACAAAAAAAATATAAAAATCGTTTTGAAAAATCAAATGGTTAACATCGTAAAAGGCCTAAGAAGCACGTGGGCCATCACCGTATATGCCATCCTTTAGAATCTGATGGGCCACCACCACGCACAGGATATTTTCATGGTGGTCACCCTCCGTTCGTGTGAATGCATCTACCCTACTCTATAATTCACCAAAATTTTCTTTGCTAAATCCACCCCCCTTAACCACCCCCATAGTCATGCCTAATCTAAGTCCACCCAGATTTGTGTACCAAAATAATCCAACTTCATACAAATGAATGGCCTAGATCTCTCCTCAAGTCTTATTCTCTTACTCATTGAAGATCCTAAGGCCAATATTATTTGGATCATGCACATCATTGGACATGCCTCGCAAAACGGTAAGCTGCCCACACCCGCCCCCCGCGCGAATCCCGCGCCTCCCCACTTCGATCCCGTTCTCCCCCGTCTCCGCGTCTGCCCTCGGTTCTCCGCGCCGCCTCCTCCCCTCCATCCTCCGCCCTCGCCTCCTCCCCTCCCTCATCCGCTGCTCCGCCCTCGCCTACTCCTCCCCACCCTGCGCCGCCGCCGCCTCCTCCTCCCCCCACGCGCCGGCCAGACGCCGCTAGGGTTTGAGGAGGCCGCCTCCGCGAGGGCGACGATGTTGCCGCGCCCGGCCGAGCGGACGGAGGTGCGACGCAGCCGCCAAAAGTCTCGGTGGGCGCGGAGGAGGCCGCCGCCGCACGAGGACAACATGGTGGAGATCCGCAAGAGCCGCCGCGAGTAGATCCTGCCAAGAAGCGCGGCGGGCCCACTCCTCCGTCGCAGAAAGGTTTGATCCCCCACTCGCTCTCTCGCTCGCTCGTCCTGATCTGGTTGGTCTGCTAGGGTTTGTGTCTGGGAAGTCTCGATCTGACGGTTTCGGATCTGTTTTGTCTCTGTACACGTGTGCAGTTGGAGGGCTTGCCGGCTATGGTGCAGGCGGTGCTCTAGGACGACAACGCCGTGTAGCTGGAGGCCACCACGCAGTTCTGAAAGCTGCTTTCCATCGGTGAGATTTGAATTTTATGAGTTTTTTAACGCTTGTGGAGAATATTGTTGCGCTAGGACGAGTTTAGGGGGTTCAAATTCGTTTAATTATGGACTAATAACTGTGAAGGTTTGTCGTCCAGTTCTAGATTTGTTGTTTGGGGGTGAATTATGATAGGCTTGTTAAGAGTATACATGTGGATTGAGTGAGGGCAAAATTAATTGCTTCCCCTTGTTTTCTTTTGAGATTTGGAATTAAGTGAATATGTTAATTTCATCTTGTTGGGTTGCAGGAAATTTTGATGAAGAAATTGTTATTGCTTTCCAGAGTATTTGATTTTACGAATCACATGTTTTTTCAACACTCTGCTGAGTTTCTGTGTCAACTGTGTTGCTCTTCTTCCCGTTGCGGGGATGTCGTGCGGTAGATGCACCACGAGCTTGAAGCAGATTCTCGAGAGCCAGGTTCGTCGTAGTAGTAGCACAAAGCTTACAATAATCCCTCTTATATTAACTTGTTCCTCAATCGCATTCCCTTTTTCGAATAATACTAGCAGATTAGTATATCTGTTTGTTGTCAGAGTGGATTCTTTTGCACATCCAATGAATGAATGCTTGTTTCAGTTTATGTAATTCCTCAGATCTGCGATGTAGTTCTCTACCTTTATTCTTTTACTACCTTCTTTCATTTGCTATTTATATTGATTAACATGACTGTAATTGACATTCAGTTACTTTTGCAGCCTGAGGTTACTTCTGCCACGGTTGACATTGAGAAGGCAACTACATTTGTGTGGACAACACCTGAAGCCAAGGCAACGGAAGGCTGGCAGAAGCAACTGGGTGAAAAACTAGCAAATCACCTGACCACTTGCAGATTTCTATCTCATTTGCATGATAAGAGGGACTACGTTTTTATCTTTCAAGTTTCAATCCAGTTAGACAACGTGTTATTTAATTTCACAGAGTTCTGGTGCCACAAGTAATTGGTTGTATTATGCTCCCCAGTGAATTTGAATAGTTACATTACTCTATCAGCATTTGTAAACACAAGAAATGGCCTTCTCTTGCAAAATCAAGTAGTTTTTCCTTCCCTATTTGCAGATGAAGACGAAACTAAACAAGGCTGATTCTGGACGTCAACAATGTGTGCCCCTAAAATTTTGTCATAGCAGATCCTTCTGTCAAGGGCCTAACAGCTTCTTCTCTACCTCCACTACCGCTCCGAGTGGCACCGCTACAACCTCAAGCGCAAGGTAATTTTACCCTCCGCCACAGCTGTCTTCTCTCTGCATCGGTATCGCCTCGCGGGATTAGAGCCTGTTTGCTGCTAGGGTTCGTGTGGCAGATGGTGCCTTATGTAGGTGATACGATGTGTTGCGTGCTCCTGGAGCGGAAATTGTGCTGTAAGGTCCATGCGAACACTTGGTTGTGTAATTTTGCGCCTTTTTTCTTCAGTCAGCTGGGGGAAGTTCGGAGAAATCCTAGATTTTCCACCTGAAGTAGTGAAATTTATCAAGGTTAGTTTTTTATTTGAGTTATGTATTATGTATTACTGTGTATGCATTATTAGAGGGTAGATATTCCCCTGAAGTTCCATGGGACCCAAAAATACTCCTATGCATTAGTAGTAGCAAAATATGGGTCCTTGTATTATTTGTCTTCTCGATGCTTTGAAATTACAACCTTACATATCATGGCTGAAATTTGAGTTATAAGGTTTAGATACTTTGAGCACTCAAAGAGATTTTAGGAATTGTCTATGATTTGGTGAATTGTCATGGCGTGATGTGCCTTTTCAAAATGCGTTGTTATGTTCCCAGTAAAAATATTACACAACCCTACTTTGTTCATGAGATGATATTATGGAGGTTGTCCCTACTGCAGGTGAGATACATGTGCAGCTTCATTGGATGAGGGTGAATTACCTTATTTATTAGAGAGGGAGAGAAAACAGTTGTACTCATCTTATAATTGACCTTACAAAGCATGCCTGTGTTATGTAAGTTTGAGGGAGCAAAATAGATGCAAATCTACGTGTGATGGATGCATAGCTGTTCTCTGGATACTCCAGTAGCTGAACATTAAGTCCTAGAAGCAAACTTGCTATTCTATTTGACCAAGTTGACAACTGTGCTCATAACACATACTTCCAGAGAACAATTTTAACTTCTTTTGGGATGTTTGATTTTGTTGCTTCCTTAAATTTTTTGAATTCTCGTTGTGCTTCATTTTGACATTCAGTGTTTGTCAGGTGGCTGGAGTTCCTGGGGTGACTGAGGCTCTATTTTTGGCTAGACAAGCTGCTTTAGCGGAGGGGAGCAACTCTACTAGAAGGAGAGGATCTTCTGTCAAGGGCCTATGATTCTTCTCTACCTCCAGAGGGCTCTAGGTACGTAGAATTGAAGATCTACAAATAAAAAGGTATGTTCTTAAGTTAATTAATGATACTATGACATTGCCCCCACATACTTAATTTCTCTTCAATATGTGACACTGTTTGACATATGGACAAACCGACAAACTGAAAAACTCGATCTTTTCTAAAGAATGTATGGCTTCGAAGGTTTCGATATGCACTTAACAAGAGAAATAACCAGATTTCTGTGTTGAATGATTCATTTCAAAATTTATCTGCAGTAACAACAAAAAAAATTGTTTGCTTGTGGACAAAGTTGGCTTGGTTTCGATGATTTATTGGTGATTTGCTTGATTTGGCACTCTCTGCCGACACCGTGAACACAAGTGAAAACTTTACGAGATATTACCAAACAGTGTTGAGCCTTTGGCTTTGATGTCTCAACTTGCCACAATAATCACCGACATCCTTGCTGGCACCTACACATTCACACAAGAAGAAGTTCAAGAAAATTCTTGACGGCCAACATGTAAGCAACATTACCCACTTTCGTTTTCCCTTCAAGGATTTTTTGAGACGCCTTTAAAGGAATTTATAGTAGGGGATGATTTGTACCGAGCCATCTATTGTAGCAAAATTGTACTCACATTTTCTTCAATAAAAGGGTTGTTCAAGCCTTTTTTCGAGTACAAATCTTCCTATTAGTATCGCTTATTTTATTTACTGACCTTCCTTTATAGAAAGAATACAGATTAGTGTTGGACTGCTTTTGTGAATACTTGGCATTTCCTTTCTTAGTAGTTAGTTTTCATCTTGTAAATATCTCGCTTCCGCACAACGTTAACATTTTGATATAATAATGACAAGATCAAAGGATGATATGGAAAAACTACGCCAGCCTTGAAGACGCTCTCTGAAGTGAGAAATAGTTGAGGGTATCTAATGACAAGATGACACGCTTACAATTGCTCTGCTTGACTTGCTCTCGATAAACAGATATATCGCCAAGTTCATCCACAAGCACAAGTTTTAACCGAGTCCGCCTACCGCCTGAGGGAGACATACCAAGGAACTCGCTATAGATCATAATGAGATATATGCTGGTCCCCATGGTTTACCAAGAGCATCGACCGGGGAATCAGCGATGCAAATGCAAATCGGGAGTTGGTTCCCGCAACAACATGGCAAGCACTTACCATGGTGGAAGGAGACCGGGATCATACACGCATGACCATGTATTATCAACAGTGCTACCAAAGTGAATGAAGGATCTAAGTATAGCAAACCGACAATGAGATGATTTGCCAGGGTTGTACTAGAGAATGTTCATCAGATTCATTGAGAAAATGTTGGCTAAAGAGGGAAAACGATTTCACACCGACCTAGGCACGAGCAAGATTCCACCCATTTCTGTTTGTATTGTTGTTATATCATGCCAAAATTTCCATTGCAGAATATTCCCAAGGACAAATTATTATTATTGCAAGGAATGGAATAGATAAATATACTTAAACCATTTGAGTGTGAAAGCGCAGTAGTCTTGTATAAATAGGATCATCAAACAATAGGATAGAAGTGCCTTGCTTTTATATGTTAGCATTGGGTGTTCACGTAATACAGTGGACTTTTGTTGATTCTGGTTACAAATTTTATCTTGTTTTGTATTTTACCGTAGCGTTAGCACGGGCACACTACTAGTAGTATTCAAAGAATCCTATGTCGTGGTCGATAGTGATCGACACACTCGGTTCGTGTAAATGCAGTGTCCAAAAGATCCTATATCATGGAGATCAGATATCCGTATAACAATACTGTGAATATTTGTTCCAATTTGCTTGCAGCATACATGTGACAAAAAAAGTCCAAACTGCTGCTATTAGATTGGGGAAAAACTCGCAGTAAAACTTGTTATCTGAAAAAGATTCAATATCTTCATGATGCTGTTTTTGCTCGGCTGCTCTGCTGCCCTCTTTCTGTGTTCTGCTGCTGAAGTACCCCCTAGGCCCTAACCACTAGCCAGGCTATCAGGTGCAGCTTTGACATCGAGCTCCCACCTGAACCTGGCCTGAGCTAGACATCGAGCGTAGCAACTCGGTCTGCCAGGTCTCGAGTCTGCAACTTCGGAGTCTCGACCTTCCTACCGGAGCTTCAGCCGGAGCCGGATCTGGTTAGATCTAGCACACCTCGAGCTCTTTCTTCTCCCTCTCGCACCTCTGTCCTCTTCATACCTATTTCTTTTTTCTTGATGGATTTCTTGTGTTTCATTAGTGTTTTTCTATGGATGGGTTCATATTTTTGGGTGTAATCGCTGTCTTTTCAGATTTTATGCATGTCGTGCTAGATCTGTGATTTTCGCTGTTGTTCTTGTGGATTTTGTGCGTTCTTTGTTTTGTTTGGCCGGAGATGCGTCGTGCATTCGTGCTGCTGATGCTCTCTGCTCTACTGCCCTCTGCTGTCTGCTCTGCTGCTCTCTTCTCTAGTGCTGACTTCTATAATTTGATGTTTAGGCGCTGTGATCGCCATGGAGAGCGTTGCAACAGGGGTGCTGAGCCCTGTCCTCGGTAAGCTATCCACGCTGCTGGAAAAGAAGTACAATAGTCTGAAGGGAGTGCACGACGAGATCATCTCCTTGAAGGATGAGCTCAGCAGCATCAACGCTCTGCTCCTGAAGCTGGCATACATGGATGACCTCGATGTCCAGGTGAAGGAGTGGAGGAACCAAATCCATGAGCTGTCCTACGACATCGAGGATTGCATTGACGACTTCACACACCGCATCAATCATGGCCCCAGTAGGCCTCACGACATGAAGGGTTTCTTGCAGAATATCATTCCAAAGATAAGGACACTTTGTGCTTGCGATGAGATTGCGAGCCAGATTCGAGAACTGAAGGCTCGTGTTTATCATGCGAGTAAGCGACGCAAGAGGTACAACTTCGATGTGGCTGCCTCAAGTTCTAGAGCTGCGGTGCCCATCGACCCTCGTTTACCGGCTCTCTATGCAGAGGCGGAAAGCTTAGTCGGTATTGATGAACCAAGAGAAGAGCTTATCAAATGGTTAACCGAAGGGGAGGGAATTATGGCGCAAAAACTGAAGGTGGTGTCTATTGTTGGGCTTGGAGGGTTAGGCAAGACTACTCTGGCCAATCAAGTTCTTAATAAAATTAAAGGACAATTTAATTGTCGAGCATTTGTTTCGGTGTCTCAAAAGCCTGACACGAGGAAAATATTAAGAGAGATACTCGCTGGTGTCACCGGGAAAGAGCTTCCAAGTACAGAAGCATATGACGAAAATCAGCTCATCAACAAACTTAGGGAATTCCTCAGTGATAAAAGGTAGTAAAAACTTTCCAAGATAATTTATGTTGCCATGAGCCTATTTTGGTTACCACATAATTACTGTTGAGAGATCTATTAACATTTACAACTTTAGACATGTCTCATATGCACTATCTGCATCAAGTATTTTGTTTCCTTAATGCATGTTCATGTCCATCAATTCGATCCTTGAATAATGTATATATCTACTAACCATGAATTTTTGTATATTCCCTAACATACTTTTTTTGTAAAATATAAAATAGGTATTTTCTCGTTATTGATGATATCTGGAGCACATTAGTATGGCCAACAATCAGATGTGCTCTGCTTGAAAATAACCTCTGCAGCAGAATATTGATAACAACACGTATCATTTCTGTAGCGAGGTCATGTTGCTCTCCTGACTACCATAATGTTTGCAAAATGAAAGCACTAAGTGACACTAATGCCGAAAAGTTATTTTTTAAAAGAATATTTGGTTCCGAAGATCACTGTCCTTATGAATTAAAAGAGGTATCCAGTGAAATCCTAAGAAAATGTGATGGTCTACCATTGGCAATCGTTAGTATTGCAAGCTTGTTGGCTGGTAAACCATGCACGAAAGAGCACTGGGAGAGGTGCCGGAATTCTCTTGGCTCAGCACTTGAAAACGCTCCCAGTATAAGCTACATGCAAAGGATTCTCTCTCTTAGTTATAACGACCTTCCCCATTATTTGAAAACATGCTTACTATATCTCAGTGTATATCCAGAAGATTTTACAATAGGGAAGTACAATTTGGTAAGGAGATGGATGGCCGAAGGGTTCGTCACTGCAAAAGTTGGGGAAAATTTAATGGAAGTTGGAGAGTGCTATTTTAATGAGCTAATCAACAGGAGCATGATCATGCCAAAATGCATTCATTATGATGGTCAATCAGCTTGCCAAGTTCATGATATGATTCTTGATCTCATTGTATCTAAGTCAATTGATGAAAATTTTATCACATTATTTGGTAACCATAATCAACATGGTAAGGCTCGTCGACTGTCCCTTGATTTTCGTGGTCAAGAAGATAATATGATGCCATCAACAATGGTTGTTTCCAAAGCTCGTTCACTCCATATTTTTGGGTCTGCAAAACACATGCCACCTCTCTCAGGCTTTCAAGCACTACGGGTGATTTGCATACAATATAATGATAAGTTGGAAAATCATTATCTTGATGATATAGGGAGATTGTTCCTGTTGAAATACCTAAGGCTCTTTGATGTAAGCATCAGCAAGCTTCCAGAGCAAATAGGGGAACTACAACAACTTGAGACACTAGAGCTAATAGACACTGCGATACAAGAATTTCCCAGGAGTATTGTTCGGCTGAAAAAGTTGATGTTCATACATGCTGGCCCAAGTGTAAGTATGCCAGAAGGAATTGGAAATATGATAGCTTTGCAGGATCTTTGCGGTGTGAGAGTTGGCAACAGCATCCCGTCAACTTCTTTGCGAGAGCTAGGCGGTTTGTGTGAACTAAGAAGTCTTGGGATTGATTGGTGTGTTAGTGATACATACAGTGATCAGAAAAGTTACACGGATAGCTTTGTTTCATCCATCAGCACGCTGTGCAGACTCAAGCTTCGCCATCTGGATCTTGGATGTGATTATGAAAATGGTTGCTCTCTAGATTTCTTGTTGGATTCTTGGTCCTCTCCTCACAATCTCCTTCAACATTTTGGGATGGCCACAAGGTATTATTTTCCAAGAGTTCCAGAGTGGGTGGCCTCGCTCTCAAATGTCACCTTTCTGGACATCAATGTCAATCCTGTGGGAGAGGAAGTTCTACGGATCCTTGGGGGCTTGCCTTTTCTCCTAGCTCTCTGGCTGTACACAAAATCAGTAGCCCCCAAGGAAAGTCTCATCATCTGCAGTAGTGTATTCCAATGTCTGAAAGAGTTTAGGTTCAGCTGGAATAATGCAATGGGGCCATTAATTTTTGATGCTGGGGCTATGCCAAAGCTTGAAAAGTTTTGGTTAGACTTAATAGCACGGGAAACAGGAGCTGTATGCGGTGATCTTTTTCTAGGTCTCCAGCACATCCCTTCCCTCAAGCATCTCCATGTTGAGATCGACTGTTCAGCTGAGAAGAGTCAAATGGTGGAAGCAATAGAGGCTGGAGTCAGTAATGCAACCAATCTCCTTCCCAACCATCTCAAAGTTGAAATCAGCAGATATGGGATTCCAATGTCTGAATAGTGGGACACTGTGGATCCGGTGGGCGGGCGGAGAGTAATATGAAAGTAAATGTACGGTAAACATGACTAATTTGAGAGGATTGCAATTTTCTGCCACCTTAGAAACTTGTCTTCTTGAATTCCAAAATGGCGGCCTCAGAAGATTGTCATCTCTGCCATCCCTGACGATCTCTGCCATCCCGCACGCTCTGTAAATTCATCAAATGGTGGAAGCAGCTGAGGCTGGCGTCAGGAATGCAACCAATCTCCTTCCCAACCATCTCAAAGTTGAAATCGGCAAATATTGGACGAGAAGACCCAAGGGGAGCATGGACAAGGCTTCTGTTAGGCGACAATTAGGCGTGACCTAACACGCCCTGTCCTCGGGAAGCTATCCACGCTGCTGGAAAAGATGTACAATAGTCCGAAGGGAGTGCACGATGAGATCATCTCCTTGAAGGATGAGCGCAGCAGCATGAACGCTCTGCTTCTGAAGCTGGCAGACATGGATAACCTCGATGTCCAGGTGGAGTGGAGGAACCAAATCCGCGAGCTGTCCTACGACATCGTGCATTGCATTGACGACTTCACACTTGTTGGCTGATAAACCATGCACGAAAGAGCACTGGGAGAGGTGTCAGAACTCTCTTGGCTCAGCACTTGAAAACGTTCCCAGTGTAAGCAACATGAAAATGATTCTCTCTCTTAGTTATAACGACCTTCCCCACTATTTGAAGACATGCTTACTATATCTCAGTGTATATCCAGAAGATTTTAGAGTAGGGAAGTATAATTTGGTAAGGAGGTGGATGGCCGAAGGGTTCATGACTGCAAAAGTTGCGGAAAATTTAGTGGAAGTTGGAGAGTGCTATTTTAATGAGCTAATCAATAGGAGCATGATCCAACCAGAAGAAATTCTATATGATGGTCAAGCTGCTGCCTGCCAAGTTCATGATGTGATTCTTGATCTCATTGTATCTAAGTCAAATGAAGAAAATTTTATCTCATTATTTGGTGACCATAATCAACAAGGTAAGGCTCGTCGACTGTCCCTTGATTTTCATGGACAAGAAGATATGATGATTCCATCAACAATAATTGTTTCCAAAGTTCGATCACTCGATATATATGGGCCTGCAAAACACATGCCACCTCTCTCAGGCTTTCAAGCACTACGGGTGATTTACATACAATATAATGATAAGTTGGAAAATCATTATCTTGATGATATAGGGAGATTGATCTGGTTGAAATACCTAGGGCTCTTTGATACAAGCATCAGCAAGCTTCCAGAGCAAATAGGGGAACTACAACAACTTGAGACACTAGAGCTAATACGGAATGCGATACAAGAATTACCCAGGAGTATTGCTCGGCTGAAAAAGTTGATGTTCATACGTGCTGGCCCAAGAGTAAGTCTGCCAGAAGGAATTGGAAATATGAGAGCTTTGCAGGATATCCACGGTATGAAAGTTGACAACAGCATCCAGTCAACTTCTTTGCGAGAGCTAGGCAGTTTGACTGAACTAAGACAACTTGAGATTTATTGGTAGGCTGATTTATTGTGATACATACGGTGATCAGAAAAGTTACACGGATAGCTTTGTTTCATCCATCGGTAGGCTGTGCGGGCTCAAGCTTCGCCATCTGAGTCTTAGATGTGATGATGAAAATGGTTGCTCTCTAGATTTCTTGTTGGATTCTTGGTCCTCTCGTCCGTATCTCCTTCAAAAGTTGATAACCAGAACCACAACAAGCTATTATTTTCCAAGAGTTCCAGAGTTGGTGGCCTCGCTCTCAAATGTCACCTTCCTGCACATCAGTGTCAATCCTGTGGGAGAGGAAGTTCTACGGATCCTTGGGGGCTTGTCTTCTCTCCTAGGTCTCTCGCTGTGGACAAAATCAGTAGCCCCCAAGGAGAGTCTCATCATCTGCAGCAGTGGATTCCAATGTCTGAAACTGTTTAGGTTCGTCTCCTGGAATAATGCAACGGGGCCATTAATTTTTGATGTTGGGGCTATGCCAAAGCTTGAAACGTTTAGGTTAGACTTAATAGCACGAGAAACAGGAGCTCTATGCGGTGATCTTTTTCTAGGCCTCCAGCACATCCCTTCCCTCAAGCATCTCCTTGTTGAGATCATCTGTTCGGCTGAGAAGACTCAAATGGTGCAACCAATCTCCTTCCCAACCATCTCAAAGTTGAAATCCGCAGACATATGGTAAAAGACGAGGAAAAGTGAGGAGTAATTTTCTTGGAATTCAAAAACCATGATCCCGCATGCTCTGTTAGCAGGGAACTCCCTACTTGTGCACAAGAATTTGTGCACAAATTCATCACTACGATGTGTAACTTCAAGGTTATGTTTTTGGTACGTATTGTGTGGAATATAGTTCATTATTGATAGAAAAATAAACTCGTACTTTTTTAGCGTTCTATGCTGATTTTGAATCCCATGTTAGGGCAAACCACTGGCTCAGATTATAGTAGGAGACCAGGCTATCTTCTGTTCTGAGTTGAAACGTTGGGTTCTGGGATATGCAGTTCCCTAGGAAAAGAAAATCAATCTGCAGCAGACATTGTATATTGGTGCGGAGAAAATGTTTCAGAAGAGGGTTGTTTGATCGAAGTTTCCTGTTATGAAGATTGCAGGATGTACATCAACTACACCTTATGCTGCTTGGGTGAGCAATAGCAGCACTCTCTTGGAAGATTTAGAAAATTCAGGATAAATCTTGTTTGCAGAAGAAGGTTCAACCTCCAAGTAAATTTGTTTTCTGCCATGTGTGGATGGATGTCATATACTCTTCGTATTGTGCAAGCCTCATGCTGAAGAAAATATTGATAACGAAGAGTCATTGCTCGAGATTGCTGTTGTGCACCTGTATGATCTCTTACAGTGTTTCTGTTGTAATATTTCGATCAGTGATGCTTTTAACTTCTTAGTCTCTTTTGTCAAACTATTTTAATCTCCATTTACAGCTTTCACTTGGACCTTGTTTACACTTATGCCTTCCTGTTGTCTTGTAAGAACATGTCCTTTCTTTGATAACAAGTAGGTTTGCAATTGGTTAAAGAGACTTCTGTCATGTAAAGTTGTTTAACTCCAGCTATATCTGTTATGTTTGTATGTAGCGCAAAAGCACCTCTAGATCCAAAGGTTATGAAGAGCATGTGAAAATCAGCAGGCAAAACAAAATCCGTGAAGTACTAGGGTCTATTCTTTTAGGCTACGTCTTATTAGTCTAATGAATAGTAATTACTGAAAGAAGCTAAAAGCCGCTGAAAAGCCAAGAAAAACAGAGCAGTAAGACTGCATTATTTCCTAGGGAAAATTGAGTGAGATGTCCATTCTTGTGTTCATACTTATCAAACATGTCCAATAAAATGGTTTTTTTAGACACTTAATCATGAGGTAGTGGAATATGTCATGTAAAATTGTTTAACTCCAGCTATATCTGTTATGTTTGTATGTAGCGCAAAAGCACCTCCAGATCCAAAGGTTATGCAAAGCATGTGAAAATCAGCAGGCAAAACAAAATCCATGAAGTACTAGGCCTGTTCTTTTATGTTGTGGTTTATTGGTCTAATAAATAGTGATTGCTGAAAAAAAATAAAAGCTAAAAGCCGCTGAAAAGTTAAAAAGAACTGAGCAGTAAGTCTGCATTTTATCTCAGGGAAAATTGAGTGAGAAGTTATTCTTGTGTTCATACTTATCAAACATGTCCAATGAAATTTTGGCGTTGCCATTCTCTAGCCGTGAATGGAAATGATACTTCAGGATTTGTTCAGAATTGTACAACTGATTACTAGTCGTTACCACATTATGATCAGGTGCATATAAATGGGGTTCTGCCTGCAGGTGCAATCAAACTTACCACAGCAGTAGCAACAGAAACAGATTAAAACATGGATTTCTTTCAGAGTGCTCCAATTGTATGCAATCTCTTTGCTGCGCTTTTCACTTTGCATGGACTCTCAGTTTCACGTCGTCTGAAGCACGGGAGGAAGCGAAAAATGTAAGAATTCATAGCACTTTTCTCACATTACATTCAGGTCATGAACATGGGTCCTAATTCAAGGATCTTACATAGTTTATACACTACTTAAGTTCTCATGTCATGTGCTTAGATGTTAACTGAGGAATGTACGAGTTCATTTCTGTAATGTACTTAAGTTCTCATGTCATGTGCTTAGATGCTGGCTTCAGTTCTCGGGAGACAAAGAGACCCCGACGCCTATCTTGCTTCAAGACCAGTCCCCAGTCCCGCACAATGAGCCATCGCCTGTGGAAGGAGGAATTTGCGCGAAAGTGTAGAGGAAGAGGAGCGAATTGTTGGTTAATTTCAGAAAACAACAAGTTTTACGGTCATAGTTGCACAAAAACTAAATCACAAGCTAAAAGATGATGACACAGGGCCACCTGGTGTTGTGAGTGTGAGGATGAACCAAATGCGCCCCTTCTTTTCAACTTATGGTTTCCCTCGAATAAACAAACAGAACAACTTCTTCGTTGCCTCTTCGAAATAGTTTATCGGGACAACCTTTTCCAAAATGGTGGCCTCAGAAGATCGTCAACTTGAAAGAGGTTTTTGGGAGGATCGTTGGTTAGAGGGGGTTCCCTTGAAAGAGGTTTATCCTTCCCTTTATAATATTGCTCGTAGGAAGCAATCTTCGGTTGCTGAAGTTCTTCGGTCGGTACCAATTAACATCACCTTCAGAAGAGCGTTAGGGGGAAACAAGTTGGTTGATTGGCAGAACTTGATTGGTAAGATTGCGAGTATTAATCTTCATGAGGGAAGGGATTCTTTTTGCTGGGACTTGCATTCTAATGGAATGTTCTCGGTCAAATCTTTGTATGTGTACCTATTAAACAATGGGATCAAAGTGTCTCAGGACATTTGGAGGCTCAGAATTCCATTAAAGGTTAAGATCTTTTTGTGGTTTCTAAGGAGGGGGGTGATTTTAACAAAGGACAATTTAGCTAAAAGAAATTGGAGGGGCAACCCAAATTGCTGTTTTTGCTCTAAGTTAGAGAATATTCAGCATCTTTTTCTCGACTGTGTGATGGCAAAGGCCTTGTGGCGTGCTATTCATATGGTGCTTGGTTCAAAACCGCCAACAAGTATTCGGAACATCTTTGGCGCTTGGTACAAACAAAGTGGGAGAGAATTTAGAAACTTATTGCTTACAGAGCCTTTGCCTTGTCTTTGGTCGATTTGGCTTTCTAGGAATGATCTGGTTTTTGACAATTGCAAACCAAAATCTATTTCACAGGTCATATTCAGAGTTACGCATTGGCTGCGGCAGTGGAAGCTTTTGCAAAGGAGTGAAGACATGAAGAAGTTTATTGTCCAAGGGTGCCAGAAGTTAGAGACTGCTGCTCTGCAATGTTTTGCTTTTTTCGGTTGGCCATGTGCTCTTAGGCTTAATGTTTAGTCTTTGGTTGAAACCGGGTTGTCTGTTGCCTGGTTGTTTTGGTCTACTGATGTGGGATGTTCTCTTGTGTTGAACTTTTGGCCTGATTCCTTCTTGAAGGAAGAAGCCGGTTGTTTAATCTACCATTATCTAAAAAGAAGATCGTCAACTCTGCCATCCCTGACGATCTCTGCCATCCCGCACGCTGTAATACCAGAAAAAAATGCCAGCTAGCAGGACACCTCACCTACCTTTTGCTTCTGCCAGAGGGAGGTGGCAAGCTGCATGCTTGCCCTAGCGCGCTGTGAGCCACCTGTGCCATGCGTCCAGCGGAAGTCAGCACCCCCCCATTTCATCACCTCTGCCACAGCTCAACCCACAATACTCTTCTCCTCTTCTTCTCCACTGAACCATCCCCACATAGCCACACCATTTCGGCCGTGCGCGCTCCACCTCGCCGTAGGGGCACCTGCACAAAGAGAGAGGAGAGGTGGGGCTGCGCAGAGAAGGCGGGGCGGGCGGCGGCCGGCAGCCGGCGCACCCATGCGCCACCGCGTCGCCCGGGGAGGGGGCCACCGCTCGGCTGCGCGTGAGGGGAGAAGGTAGGGGCCCGACGGAGAGAGGGGCGGGCCGACGAGCGAGGCGGCGATGCCGGTCTAGCCGCACGCCGCGCCGCCATGCTTGCGCCGGCGACGCGGAGGAGCCCTTGCGGCGCGCATCCTCGCGCAGAAGGTGGGGAAGGGGAGCAAGAGGAGGCGGCGTTGAGGAGCGGTGGCGGCCGGCGGCTGGCGGCCGGCGCATCCACGCGCCGCCGCGTCGCCTCGGGGCCCGGCCGGTCGGCTGCGCCGCGAGGAGGACCAGCGGCGGGAGGGGCGCGCGCTGCGCGCCGTGCGTGCTGGAGAGGCCACTGGGGCCGAGTGGAGTGAGGAAAGGGGAGAGGAGGCCGGTTCGGCCAGAAGAGATAAGGAGGAGAGAGAGAAAAGAAAAGGAAGAGAAAAGAAAAGAAGAAAAGAGAAAGAAAAGGAAGAAAGAGAAGAGAAGGAAAAAAAAAGAGGAGAAAAAGAAAAGAGGAGAAAAAGAAAGGGGAAAAAAGGGGGGTTTCGGGACCTGCGCGGCAGATCCCTAAAACCCGTGCGTTCCTGTGTCAGAAACGGGATATGCGTAGTATCGTCGTCGCCCATTTAATCTCTGGTCTTGTATGATGCGTTAAAATTGGACTGTTTGTTTGTCCAGGTGGAGGTCGCGAGTCGATGCCTTCCGCACGTCGTTCCACTCCGCTCGGCTAACAGGCAAGTACATGGTAGAGCGGTAGACCAAGATTTATGAATATGCGATGTTTATCTGGTATGATGATATTTATGTAGAAATGCGTTGATTACATGATATCTATGGGGAAATGTGATATTTACCTGACATAAGGTTGCATGGTAAATGATGGCAATGATGATGGAGTGAGGTAGGCAAAGATACTTGTCTACTAGTAATGCTAGTGATGAGCGTGAATATGATCATGGACATGTGCATTTGCATGAGGAGCACTCAAGAGTGAGGGCGGTGAGAAAGTCCCTAGTTATGAGTAAAGCTAGTGGACTAATCCGGAGTGCTCTTGAGTAAGACCTACTTCGGTAGGCCTCCACGGGAGTGGAGGGGTCTCGTGCCTATGAGGGCGGGCCCACGATGGGTGAACATCGACGGGTGTTCACTCGGCAGTACCGGTACTTGCAAAGTGAAGAGCATATGAGCATGTAGAGTAATGAGGCATGGCATTGATGGCATTGCATTGCTTGGCCATGAGAATGATGTTATGAACATGATGATATATGTGCATTATGGTTATATGCTTGCTTATGTTGGTAATGTCTATTGTTCTATTATGTACTTGCTGAGTCTTTGAACTCACCCTTGCTTTGTTGTGTTTTTTTAGGTAACTGTTGAGGACGTCTTGCACGGGCGGGTGTAGCACATGAATGACTACACGTTCTTGCAGCACTTCACATATCTAGCTTTTGGTAGTATGTTTAATTCCACTAGTAAGTTAGAAAAGTTGTTTAGGAATGGTATGGTGTAAGTGGTTGTTGCTTCATGATTAAGGTAGAGTTTGCTTAAATTGTTTAGTAGATGTCCAGTAATGGTTTTATTGCAGTGATGGTAGCACTCTAGGCCCAGAGGATGGGCGGGGTGTTACACACGCTCTGTAAATTCATCGCTACGATGTGTAACTGCAAGGTTATGTTTTTGGTACGTATTGTGTGGAATATAGTTCATTATTGATAGAAAAAGAAATTCATACTTTTTTAATCCTTCTATGCTGATTTTGAATCCCATGTTAGGCAAACCACTGGCTCAGATTATAGTAGGAAACCAGGCAATCTTCTGTTCTGAGTTGAAACGTTGGGTTCTGGGATATGCAGTTTCCTAGGAAATGAACACCAATCTGCAGCAGCCATTGTATATTGGTGCTGAGAAAATGTTTCAGAAGAGGGTTGTTTGATCGAAGTTTCCTGTTATGAAGATTGCATGATGTACATCAACTACACCCATATGCTGCTTGGGCGATCTATAGCAGCACTCTCTTCGAAGATTTAGAAAATTCAGGATAAATCTTGTTTGCAGAAGAAGGTTCAACCTCCAGGATAAATGCACGTGTATGATCGCTTACAGTGATTCTGTTGTAATATTTCGATTAGTGATGCTTTAACTTCTTTGTGTCAATTGTCAAACTATTTTAACTTTCATTTGCGTGATGCAGGGACTGTTCTGTTCACCATTTACGGCTTTCCCTTGGACCCACTTATTCCTTCTTGTTGTCTTGTAAGAACATGTCCTTTCGGTGAACAAGTTGGTTTGCGATTGGTTAAAAAGAGACTTCAGTCATGTAAAGTTGTTTAACTAGCACGGGCATTATTCTTATAGCATATTTATTTAGTTTAGCGGTACATATATGATGATAACAAAAGAACTACATTTGAAAATAAAGAGTTGCAAATCACATGAAAAAATTAAAATTGTAGAATTTTAGAGCATTATCAATTTGATTTAATTTCTATATTTGTATAATTCGTTTCATTTATGATATTAATGTATAGTAGTATATGTTAAAACAAAAGATATAGCTTATATTTTTAGGAGGAAATAATTGTTCTTTATAATGTTTAATCATCATCTCCAATAATAGAGACAATATAGGTGCAGCTGCGCCGTCGATAAAATTACCCCTATTTCTTTTTGTGCTAACAAATAAATGGCTTTAAGAAAAATATGACTATAATTTGAGCACATCGTAAGTAGATTTACCCCATCAGGTACGTAGCATATCCATGTGAGCTCCTAAAACTGTACCAAGATAGCATAGTACATGCACATGTCGCATCACTCCCAAAGTTCGCAACGGAGAAAACTAATCGGCAATGACACGGGAGATTACACATAGAGGCCTATTACAATCTTAAGAGGTCTCTCACTCCTGCCTGTGTCCAGGCGTCTGCTTCACCGCGCAGGACATGCATCAGGTCTCCTAGCCATTTCGCCGTGCCTTCAAACACTTGTCGATTACTCTCCTTCCATAGCTCCCAGGACGCATGGGTTATTAACCATCCTATGGCCTTGCGTTCTTAGATTGCTCTCCATCCAAATCCTAGATTGTGTTAGCCAAGCGGTCTAGGTGCGGCTGTAACTCAAACCTTTCTTAGTTTTCTTAAGGATAGTGGAAGACCTAAATATTTGCATGGCCAAAATTTGATACTGACGGGGAAATCTTGCAGCACCTCGTTCAGTCGGATGTCCGCACATCTAATGGGCGTGACAGAAAGCACAACGCATCTTCGGGTTTACCTTATCTGTGGAGTTCCTTCTGTAGTCAAGGAAATGAAAAAAACCTCAGTTCAGAAGATGAGATGAGATGAGATGAATAACAAACAACGCAACAGACAGGTTTACCTGTTGACTCATTGACTGCCTTCCGTTGATATGACATCAAAACAGCAGCCTTATCGGACATGATAGTACAAGTTCTCTGTTTGCTTTCTGAAATCCCAACAAGTTCGGAATAAAATATGAGAGGCACCGTAATCAACAACATAACCACATGAGGATGAGGTTTTCTGAAGTGAAATAAAACATGTTGCAGAATTTGGCATAAGAAAGTCAGTTTCTGATAATTCTGAGCAAAAGAATCATACAATTAGGTTTTATCTAGCAAACAAAAGCTCTGTAACAGGAGAAACAGCTACTCATATGGTCATTCGAGCATTTCCCCAATGATATATGCACAGTAGCTTGAATGCCTGCAGAAAAACTTATCATTTTAGCACGAGGGTATTCCAACTCGAAAGATAGCATGATCTAGGGCCGGAGATGGGCCTCGGGCCGGTTGGGCAACGGTCCGAGGCCTAGAGAAAATATTAGTGCAAAATTTTAGTAAATGTATGCAAAAAAATATTACATAGTAGTCAGGCCCGAGTCTTCTTAGCGGGCCCGAAGTTCTCCAGCCAGCCCAGCAGCCCAAAGAAGCGGATCAGCGGAGCCTGAGGCCCGGAGCGGCATAGCGGCCCAATGGAAGTGGAGCAACGGTGCCGCAGCGGCCTTACGGCCGCATACCCTAACCCTAGCTGCCTTCGCACTAGCGATTCATCGCCTCGGCGCCTCCTGTCGTCTCCCGCCGGTGCTGGCTCTCGTGAGCCATGAGCAGGTGACTAGGTGAGGAGGGCTACTGGCGCTACTGGGCTTACTGCGTATGAGTGTATGACAGATTGACAGTGTAGTATGAATCTATGATAGTGTAGTATGTCTATCAGTCTATTAACTAGCTATTTGAATTTTTGTGGTACTAGAATTAGAAATACATGATCAAGACTAAGTTACAGAATAAGATGAGTGATGAAAGGATGAATGATTGCATGATATGCTATATTGAGTGAGATATATTTGCAAGCATCAATGATAACAAGATTTTACAATATTTTCAAAGTATGAGGACGCGTAAGCAGAAACTACCTTGTGCTAGTGGTATGTTACATTCTTATTTCGTAATTTGCATTAAAGATAACGTTGTGGTCTTGTTTCCCTGATTTACATATGCAATTTTATCTTTGCAGGTTCAGATTCTCGTATTATTGTTGATGAAGATATGATAGGCTTAAGTGAACCAAATCTTTGTTAATTAAGCAAAAGTTACCTCATGCTAGTGATATGTTACATTCTTTTTTTTTTGCTATGTTTTATCTATTTTATCGTATTGTTCAGCATGGAATTCAAATTTTATTTCGATTATACATTTGTGTTGTACTTTTGTTATACCTCAGTGCTGATAGTATTTGATGTTAGTTATAGACTTATAGTCCATTTAGTTTTGAATCAGGCTCTAAGAAATCATGACTTCACCACTGACATGATCAATATGGTAGATCAATTTGATAAGAAGTATACCTCAGACAGCAACGCAGGGACATTTGTTGGGCAGGTAGAAACGTGTGCTTAGCGAGCTACACAGGAATCAATTCACACAATTTTGATCTTTAGCAGCCGGCAGCTTGTTGTGCAGGTAGAAACGTGTGGCCCACAGCTAACATCAATTGACATATTCCCGATTAATTTTGACCTTTAGCTTCCTCGTTGCTAACATCCTGCAGTGTTCATTTAGCTCCTTGCTGCCCAATTCGATCTCCAGTTGTTCCAGCGAAGGTGGGAGGCCCTTTTCCGGCAGCCTCGAGATGCCTGGACAATAAAAGATCGCTAACTGCTTGAGGGAGCGAAGGCTGTGCAGCCCCGCAGGAAGATCTATGAGATCCTCGAACCCCCAAAAGTGGAGCTCTTGCAGAGACGTGAGGAGCTGAAGCGCTTCTTCTTGCTCATCTGTAAGGCGGCTCATCACATCCCTACTGCTAACTGGACAGAATAGCACTAGGCGTTGGAGGGAGGTGAGGTGCTTGCAGAACGACGTGGTAAGGGCAGAGGGCTCATCCATCTCAAGCCTTTCCAGTCGAGGGCATAGCTCGTAGCCCTGCCTCGACAAACTCAAGCCGGGGCACCCGTATACCACCAAACGCTTGAGGCCGCCAAGGGATTGCAAGCCCTCTAGTGCAGCGAGCGATCCACAATCTCGAATTGCCAGCTTTTCTAGTGCTGTGCAAGAATGCAGCTGTAGAGATTGCAAACTTGGGCTCCAGGATACTTTCAAGGCCTTAAGGTTCCCCAGGTATTGCAAGCCCTTCAGCGAAGCGAGCGACTCGCAATTACTAATTTTCAACTTTTCCAGTGCTGTGCAGGAATGCAGCTGTAGAGATTCCAAACATGGGCTCAAGAATACTTGTAATATCTTGAGGCAGGTGAGATTCCCCGGGAAGCAGGGCTGCAGCGTTTCTGGGGAATAGTCGATGTTAAGTTGTACAAGTGATTGCGGGAGGAGCCTGTTATGAATAGCGCTTGTATTCAATATGAGGCCAATGGGCCGGTATATATACACAAAGTACAGGTGGTAAATATGCAAAGAACCCCTCATAACAATGGGGAATAACAAACTATACATATATCTCTAACACCCCCCCTCAAACTCATGGTGGAGCAACAACACTGAGTTTGGAGAGGTAGAAGCATGTTGTGCGCGAGTCAGGCCTTCGTGAAGAAATCCGCTATTTGAAGCTCCAAGGCACATATCAAGAGTAATCACCGATCATGCACACAAGACCTCATGAAAGAAGCATCAACACCAATATGCTTGGTGAGCTCATGCTTCACGGGATCACGAGCAATACCGATAGCACTGTCTTTGTCGACAAGAGAGGGGCGGTGTAGTGACGAAACACCAAAATCCTCAAGTAACCACCGTAGCCAAGTAATCTCTGCTGTCCAAGAGAGCCATGGCTCGCAACTCACCCTCTGCACTCGAGCGGGACACTGCGATCTGTTTCTTCGTCTTCCAAGCAATAAGAGAACCCCAAGAAAAACACGATGGCAGAGATAGACCGCGATCGGAGGGATCGCCGGCCCAAGTAGCATCCGAATAGGCCTGAAGTCAGAACGAGCTGGAACGTGGAAAGAAGAGATGGCGAGAGATAGTCCCGCCAAGGTATCGCGAGAACTCGAAGAAGGTGGTGTAGTGGACTGTGTGGGAGCTGAAACAAACCGACTCGAATATGAACTGGATAAGTGATATCCGGACGAGTAACGACAAGGTAGACAAGACTCCCAACAAGATGACGATAGCGAGTCGGATCGAAAAGAGGCTCGCCATCGAGAGTCGGAGATGAACATTGAGCTCCATGGGAGTCTCAACGATCTGTTGATCGAGAGAGAGCGCGATCAAGAAGATCCTGAATGTATTTCTCTTGGGACATAAAGAAACCATCCGGAGTGGAAGTAACCTCAATCCCAAGGAAGTAACGAAGAGGACCAAGATCCGACATAAGGAACGCTCACTAAGACGAGCCTTGACAAAGGCAATGTACTCGAATCATCTCCGTAATGATCATATCATCAACATACGAAGAAGAAGAGTCCGACCACGAGGCGAAGTGTGGACAAAGAGCGCAGATCATGATCACTAGCTGAAAAGCCAGCAGCAGTGACCACAGAGGAGAAGCGCTCAAACCAAGCACGAGGGGCTTGCTTAAGGCCATAGAGAAAGCGACGAAGGCGACAGACCATGCCCTCAGGAACAGAATACCCGGGTGGCGGATGCATGTAGACCTCCTCACGCAACTCGCCATTAAGAAAGGCATTCTTGACATCAAACTGAGAAACAGACCAGTGGCGAACAGACGCCACCGAAAGAAGAGTGCGAACAGTGGTCATGTGGGCCACAGGAGCAAAAGTCTCGTCGTAGTCAACACCATGCTCCTGCTGGAAGCCACGAGCAACAAGACGCGCCTTATAGCGCTCAAGAGAGCCATCAGAGCGAGTCTTAATCTTATAGACCCACTTACACGTGATGGGATGAGAATGAGATGGAAAAGGAACAAGATCCCAAGTACCAGTACGCTCGAGGGCAGCAATCTCCTCGGCCATGGCAAGCTGCCACTCAGGATGAGTAACAGCATCCCGGTAGGAGACAGGCTCACGAGTAGCTGCGCCAGCAAAGGTAAAACGGGCAGGAAGCCGAATCGACTGGCGATCGCGGAGAGCGTAGCGAGGAGAAGATGACCCATCAGGGGAAGATGGAGCATCAGAAGAAGATGGAACATCAGGAGAAGATGGCTCATCTGGAAGATCCTCAATAAGGGGAAAAGGTACTGTAGTGGGAGAAGCCTGGGGAGTCGTAGGAGACGACACAGGCGGCGACAACGGCGAAGAGGCCACAGGGGGAATATGAGGAGACTCAGTGGGACAGGTGGACGAGGGCAAAACAGATATAGGTGTATCCGGAAAGGTCAAGAAAGACAGACTCCACAGAGGAAGCCAAGTAGAGGCGGGGCGAGGTAGAATGGGCGAGACTCGTCGAAAGTCACATCCCGAGAAACCCGTATCCGACGACCAACAGATCCCAGCACCGATAGCCCTTGTGCTCGCATCAGTATCCCGAAAAGACACACTCAACAGATCGAGCGGTCGGTTTGGTGCGTTCGAGGCGAGGAGAACGTAGCAAACGCAGCCAAACAGATGAAGGGCAGAGTAGTCAGGAAGACGACCACAGAGACGCTCAACAGGGATCGCACCCTGAAGAGCAGAAGAGGGCTGGATGTTGACGAGATAGGTGGCAGTGGAAACAGCCTCGGCCCAAAAGTGAGGTGGAATAGAGGCGGCGATCATCAGAGCACGAGCAGTCTCAAGAAGGTGACGATGCTTGCGCTCAGCGACACCATTCTGAGCATGAGCACCAGGACAAGAGAACTGAGCGAGAGTGCCTTGCTCAGCAAGGAAGCTGCGCAGGTGACGAGAGAGGTACTCGCCAGCAGAATCAGCGCGAAAGACACGAATAGGAGTGGAGAACTGTGTGTGAATCATAGTGGCAAATTGTTTATAGATAGACAAGGCCTCACTACGAGAAGACATGAATTATATCCAAGTGTGACGAGAGAAATCATCTATAAATATGATATAATATCGATGACCCCCTTTCAAAACGAAGGGAGTCGGACCCCAAACATCTGAATGAACAAGATTAAAAGGGCGCTGAGACACAGACTCACTATGAGGATAAGAAAGCTGAATCTGTGTACCTAACTTACAGCCCTGACAATCTAAAGACACGTCTCCTGAGACAGACCCCAGAAGACCACGACGAACTAAGGACGACAGACGGGATCCACACAGATGGCCAAGACGGTGATGCCACTGCTGGAAAGAGCCGGTAGACGAAGTGGCAGAAGCGGAGAGACTGGCGGCGATGGTGGCAGCGGAAGGAAGGTGAAGCCAGTCAAGCTCCCAGAGACGCTGTGAGTCACGGCGCCGAGGGCCAGAACCAACCAGAGCTCCCGTGTGGCGATCCTGAACACAACAAGAGTCAGAGTCGAGAATGACCCGATAACCAAGGTCAGTAATCTGCCCGGCAGAAAGAAGCTGCATGGTAAGGCGAGGAACATGAGCAACAGAAGGAACATGAAAGGATGAGTTGCTAAGAGATCCTCGACCAGAGACAGAAAGAGATGTACCATCAGCAGTAAGAACACTGATAGGAGAATCAAGAGGTGTAATAAAAGACAGAGTGGAAGGATCAGGAGTCATGTGAAAAGATGCTCCAGAATCAAGAATCCACGGGGAGGTACCTGACTATGTAGGGGGTGGTTTCTCGTGCGAAGAGTCGATGCGAAAACTGTCGAGGAGAACACGGCGGCAGCGGACATCGAAGTCTGGCTATCTCCTGCTCGGTGAGAGAAGCTGCTGAAGAAGTCGATGCAGACGTCGTCGTAGAAGCACTAGTGCCAGTAGAAGAACGACGGGAAAGATGCCGCTTCTTCTTATAGCACTGGGACTCATATGGCCGGCCTTGTCGCAGTAGGAACAGTGAGGACGGCCACCTCCAGACGGAGGACGGCCACCACCACCTGTGGTAGCCGCTGGAGGAGGCGATGTAGCGAGCGGACGGCGGCGAGCACGAGAGGGAGTGGCATCGCACCAGCACCACTCGAGCGAGTCTCCTCCGCGCGTATCTCGGTAAGAGCCTCCGGAGAGTGACACGAGGTGGCGTGCAAGGAGCTGGGCACGCCTTTGCTCGAACTCGGGGAAGGCGAGTAAAGAACTCGTAAACCGCTGAAACTCCAGTCGGACGGACATCCAGCAAACGGACGGTACAACGGCCAAAGCGGTGCGAAGTGAGTCCAAGCGACGCCGCATGCAGAACTCGGCGTAAAGCGTCAACGGTAGCATCACCTGCTGAAGAGAGTGCTCTGGCGGACCACGGACAGTGCGAGGCATCACCGGAGGGCTCGTGCGCCGACGAAGATGAGTCCACATCCGGAAAGCCGAAGAGTCCCACAACCTCGAAGAAAATCGAGGTGGACATCGGCGATGAAGACAAAGCGGCTCGAGCGTCGTCATCGTACCACTGAGTGTAGACGGTCAGACGATCCTTGTAGGAATCCAGAGCCTCCTGGTAGGCATAGGCAGCTTTATCATCAGCTTCATCATCAGCAGCAGCCTTATCGGCTGTCGGGGGCAATGCAACAGGCGTAGGCTCCGTCGGAGGAATAGGGCAAGGCGGGCAGGTGACATCGCCAGAGAGGACGCCCCAGAGACGAAGACCACGCATGTGAATGCGCATGTGAGACACGAAGTCGGTGTAATTAACACCATCAAAGATCACCGAGAAGCGAGGGAGGGAAACGGTGCCCATTGGTAGGCGGCGCTGGACGGCGCGGCGACCAAGGCAACGAAGTCTAACAGGCGGCGCTGGACGGCGCGGCGGTTAGAACGACATTTCTTTTTTCTCTCTCTTTTTTTTCTCTCGAGTCGGTTTACAAACCGACCGAGCGAGCCACCGAGCCCCGAACCAGGGCAAAAAACCCTAGAACAGGAGCGGGAGGCGGCCCTGCGCAGGCGGCGACGGCCCGGTGCGGGAGGCGGCGGCAGTGGCCCGGAGAAGGCGGCGTCGGCCACCGGCGGCGGCGCGGAGGCGGCGACCAGCGGCGGAGCGGAGGCGGCGAGGCCCACCTCGCGGGCGACCTCGGCAATGGCGACCTCGGCGGCGGCCGACGGCATCGGCGGAGGGGCACGCGGAGTCGGCAACGGCGGCCGACGGCAACGGCGGAGGCGAGGCGGCACGCGGAGTCGGCGGCGGCGGCGGAGCGGCGCGCGGAGTCGGCGACGGCGGCGGAGGCGGCACGCGGGAGTCGGCGACGGTGGTGCAGAGTCGGCGACGGCGCGCGGAACCCTAGGTAAGCCAAAACCCTAGTTTTGGCTTTGATACCATGTTATGAATAGCGCTTGTATTCAATATGAGGCCAATGGGCCGGTATATATACACAAAGTACAGGTGGTAAATATGCAAAGAACCCCTCATAACAATGGGGAATAACAAACTATACATATATCTCTAACAGAGCCATCTTCCGCCTTTACGCACCAAACACGAGAGCAATTCGGGGCAATACCAAATCGTCAGCTCTTCAAGGGAGGTAAATCCAGCGAAGACATCCTTGCTCCCGTAAGATGTTAGACCTCGGCATCCCTCAATAGATATCTTCTTCAGAGAGGAGATGAGATTTAACGGGATGCATAAGAGTCCGTCTGGAACTGAGCTTGTCGATGACGAATACTCCGGAGATGAGATAAGATTTGATAGACTGTTTTCTTCCTCTTCTACCTCACAGTTCTCTAAACTCAATTCCTGTAGGGCCTGCACATGTCGCAGCATTAGAGATAGCCACTTTCCCGTTATTCCACATGACTGAATACGAAGACGTTCGAGGGAAGGGAGTGCATTGCAATTTGCAGCTGCCATATCTTCATGCGTATCCTCTGGCAGAACATGCGGAGATAAAAGTTCCCTGCAGTCGTATATTTCCAAACTCTTTAAAGAGATGAGTTGCCTTAATCCTTCGAATGAAATATATGTTAGATTTCGGCAACCTGCTATTCTCAAGTGATTTAGGAACCTCAGGTTATGGAACGACAACATTTTGCCATCCAGCGTCCTCAGCTCATCAGAATGCTCATAAAAAATCTCATTAGGAGACCCGATTGTTAATGCTCCGCTGCATGACCCCTCCATCGATGGAATTGTTGAAACTCTATAGATGAATAATTTAGAAACACTAGTTGAAGGCGGTAGAGGGTGTGGCACTAGCAACCGAGGACATTTGTGCATAATGAGTTCCCCAAGGCTGGACAACCAAGACTTCTGCTCGATTTTGAATTTCTGGCAGTCCTCAAACAACGGAAGGACCTTCAGTACAGGGCACTCCGTTACCTTGAGAACCCTTAAACTAGAGTTCAAGTCCCTCGAGGAAGTGCAGGAACATCTCTCCAACTTTGGCATTTTAATTAACACCAGCTCCTCCAACGAAGGAATTGATACTTCTGTTACATTAAGCATATTCCTCAGCTCAAACTTTCTAAGAAATGGGAGCCGCTCCAGAGATGGAATTATTTGCAATTTTCCACAACACTCAAGATGAAGAGTCTGCAAAGAGGTAAGTGAATTGGCAAGCCATGCTGGGGAGGTAGCACCATCGTACTCAGATATTCGTAGATGCTTTAGGTTGTGATGTGGTTCAAGACCTTCGAGCACCTCTCTTGCTGTGTCTCTAGATGGTTCAGAGCTTGGGCCACTATCGTCCATTGGCGAGCTCTCATCTTCTGTTTTCATGTCACTGTCATGTTCACACTGTGGCAAGGTATTGTTCCAGGACAAGTGGAGCTTTCCTAAGTGTTGTTTGTTTCTCAGTCCTGCTTCATACGCCTCCTCCCGAGTTTTAACATTTTCGAGTTGAGACACCCCAAGTTGTACAAGCTCGTTCATGGATTGAAGTTGAGTTATCTCAAAGCTGCTGGAATTTTGAACACTAAAATTGTGCAGTTCCTGAAGAGCGGTCATGTTGCCGATGCTAGGGATTGTCGAGTACACTATCTTATCAGCAACAAGATGTCTCAAATTAACGAGATTATTCATACCAGTAGGTACTTTAGTATTGTTGCGGTTGCCGAAATCCAATACTTGAAGGTGATAAAATCTTGTCAAAGCTTCAGGAAAAGCAATATCCTCATTATTGGGGCAGACAAAAATAAATTCTAGGCAACGGAGATGATACGGCTTTACAAAATTGAGCACAGAGTCGATGTCAGCACCTGTCACATAAATTCTTAGAAGTCGTAAGCTTTTTGCATCCTTGAACAAAATTTGGAAGGACCTTGTCCTTAGTAAATTTACGCTGCTTCGTCCAAAGAACATCAAAGTCCTCAATTTCTGCAAAGGCCTAATATCCTGTAGTACTTTATCAAAATTCTCACTAGGAAAGCTGTCATGTTCATCATAAGCAGTAGTTATGATAGACAAATGACGAATACATGGTTGAATTGTCTTGGATTGCAATCCATTTATATTTGCACATTCATTTGACGAAACCTTCTCAGCTAATTCATGCATTAGGTCATGCATGACATAGCGTGAATCAACCTTTTGGAAGAATCCCAAATCCACTAATCTGTCCAAATATTGCATCCCTATTTCCTCCAATCTCTTGCTAGTATCTTCGCACTGCACAAAATTTTGTGATATCCAAGCATGGACCAAAGTTTCTCCATAAAATCGGTGATCCTCAGGAAACAAAGCGCAGTACGAGAAACAATGCTGCAGGTGGGAAGGTAGATAATCATAGCTAAGCTCCAAGATAGGTAATATATCACCATCGTTTTCTTGCCGAGATTTCCATGTCTCCTGAACATCTCGCCAGTGATCATGGCTAAGATTTTCTTTCAATAGTGCACCAACACTTTGTGCTGCTAGTGGATAGCCCTTTAATGTTTTAGCAATCTGTTGCCCAATGGTGTGCAAACTAGGATGATCTGTACAGTTCTCATTACCAAATGCACACGCCTCGAAGAGCAGCCAAAACTCCTTTTCATCCAGACCCTTCATTTCAACAGCATCCATTGTCCCTATCATTTTTGCAACAGATTTACTTCGAGTTGTTGCTAAAATCATGCAACCAGGTACTTGATTGCGTTTCAATGGAGCTAACAGGGTAGCCCATCCATTCTTGTCCTTGTCTTCCCAGATATCATCTAATACGAGCAAAAATCTTTTGTTTCTAATATTCTTCAAAAGGGTATCTTGAAGAACATTGAAACTGCTTATTTTTCCGTAGTCTTGTCCATCTTTGCATGCATGCTCTAACATCTCGCGTGTGAGCCTCACTTGATCGAATATAGTGGATACACATACCCGCATTTGCAAATCAAAATGGCTTCCAATTCTTTGATCATCGCATACAAATCTAGCAAGGGTCGTTTTCCCTACACCACCACCGCCAACTATTGGCAGAACATGTAGATCACTGTATTTTCCATCCATCAACAGCTCTACTACCCTGTTCCTCTCTGCTTCCCTCCCATACACCTTCTTTTCAACTTGCATAGAGGTTGTCAGGCGTGTGTTCCTGGGTTCACTCTGACTCTGGTATGGCATTGTAATGGGGCGTGAGATCTCTAGCTGAAGAACACGACGCACATCCTCACGAGCAGTGCGTAACTGAGTCACTATTTTATTGATCCTCTGAGAAATAGTATCATGCTTGCTCTCAAGCGCCAGCAGGGTTTCATCCTCTCTCTTCCTTTTTCTGTGTTTGCCCAAGGCCCAATCTGGAATTTGCTTCACAGCATTCAGTGTTTTTTGAAGAGCAGAAGACCAAGCGGACGATGAGGCACGATCGCCCAGAGGATGAGTACCACCAGCAGAACCATCACAATTCCCTGCATAAGTAAACAGTAAAAGTTCACTTAAAAGCAGAAACGGAAGCAAACAGGCACCACTTAAACAAAACAAAACCAGATATTGAAAAAAAAAAGTTAAATCCTAACTCCTTGATTATGGCTTCAATTTCATCCGGTGGTGTGAATACCTATAAGCCCTTTGATTCACTGGTTAACTATCGTGAGGTGAATCTGATGGTCATATGGTATCTTAAATGAATACACCCTGAAGTAAAACTGAGCGGGTGGTGTCTTATCTATGTTGGTCAGCTGTTCGTAGTCTGTCAACAACAAGATAAATGCCACCGTAATGCTCTGCGCATTAGATCTTGCGCGAGGAAAGCGGACAGCAAGGAGCAGATGATCTTGGCATACCTCCTTCAATCTCCCGCTGGAGTCGGTAGTAGTCGAGCTCGTCCATGACGTCCTCGGCGTCGTACAGCAGCTGCTTCAGATGGAGCAGGGACTGCGAGAGCCCCTCGTTCTCGATCTTCCTCCCTCTGGCGGCATCAACCACCGTGTTGGTGGACAGCATCTCAGACTTGAGATTCTCCACGTCACCGGCAACATCAACCTCCCGACTCCACGATTCCATCTTCTCAGTGAAGAGGCTCCCGAGGATGCCTTGAACCAACCATCCCATAGCAGCATCCTTGACAATGCCCAGGGTCCCCATCATCTCCGACCGCCGACGCCGAGTAGACGGCGGTGGCAGCAGTAGCAAGAAGCCTCTTGCACAACGGAGAGGACTTTTTTTTTTTGAGAAACAAGAAAGGAGAAGAAAGTGGAGCGGACGGAGATGGACTTCAGAGGAACGGTGAGCGATGATGCATCGGCAGGAAGCAACTTGGAAGGCAGAAAGAAAGGCAGGCAGCAAATGAGACGGGTCAGCACAGCCGTGGACCAATGCAAGCCCGCGAGTCAAGTCTTGGCTCCACAATTGCGCTAAACTAATGGTGTATTTGGTTGTGTGACTGTGCAGTACACTCCTCTTTACTAATTAAACATAATGTAGCTGTTAATCTTGTACTAATTAAACATAATGTAGCTGTTAATCTTGTACAAAATTCTAGCTCATGATGTTACGTAGCAACTACAGGATGATAGGGCTCCCGGCCGCAATTCTGCGAAGTGGTTTCGTGGAACTATACGTATGGAGACTAGACAACAACAACAAAAAAAAGCATTGGGTTATAGCAGCCTGGAAACTCTGGACGCAGCAGCTAAGACACTATCATATGACACTACTATATTGGACACTCGCGAGACCTCCCCCATCCCTCACCTCCTACCCAGATCCCTTCTCCTCGCCGTCGCCGGAGCGCGCCACCGGTCGCCGGTGGACGCAAGGAGGGCGGCGGCGGGGCTTTTCTCTCTTCCCTGGCCCTCGCCGCTCGGATCTGGCCTCGTCGCCCCGCGCCGGCCTCTGCTCCCGGCTCCTCTCCGGACGGCCGCGCCTCGGGCCCGATCGCTAGTTCCGCCGCGCGCCGATCCGGCTTCTTCGCGCGGATCCGCCTGTCCCGCCAGATCCGGCCGCTTCGCGCGGTCGCCGCCTCCCCCGCCTGGATCCGTGCCGGCCTCGCCCCGCCCGGATCTGGCCGCGCCGTCCCGTCGGTGCTAGGCTCTGCGGGAGCGACGGGAGGGCACCGGTTGCGGGTGTGTACGGGTGTGACTTCAAGGCCGCGGGCCGGCGGCTGCGAGCCAAGGCCGGCGGGAGGCGCTTGCTTCGGGCATGAAGAGGTGTACGGGCGCGACTTCAAGACCGTGGGCCGGCGGCTGTGAGCCAAGGCCGGCGGGAGGCGCTTGCTTCGGGCATGAAGAGGTGGCGGCGGTTGCCGGCTTCAGGCGGTGGTCTCTCTCGGTCTTCAGGCCGGGCGCGTGGGCAAACGGCGGCGCAGCCTTGCTTCGTCCGCGCCGAGGTTGCCGGCCAGCGATGTGCGACTCCGGCGTGCTGGCGCCTGGTTCAGGTCGAGCGTGAGGCCGGCGGCGGTGCTGGTCGCCAGAGGAAGCCTCGGGTGTTTTGCATCTGTGTCCTTGGGCGGCTTTAGGCTCGAGGCAGCGGCGATCCTTAGCGGGAGCGCCGGATGCGGCTTCGGGTTTGCAACGGCGGAATGGCGCTGGCTTCGGGTGCGAACGTGAAGTCTGACCGGCAACTGTGTTGTGCGGCGGCGTTGGGATCTGGCGGAGGCACCGGGCTTTGGGCGGTGTTGATTTCCAGTGGCCGATGTTTTCGGTTCGGCTGGTGGGTGTTTTGAGGTCAGGGCGAAAGCCTGGACGGCGACGTTTGCGAACGCCGGATCCTCCTTGGAGGCGTCCTCTCTGTACCTCTTCCCCAGCTCCCCCACCCGGTGGTTGATTGCAGGTGAAAACTTTTCCCATGGTGGACTGGCGGTGTCAGCGCCTTAGGCGTTGTTTCCTTCTTGAAGGCGTCGTTAGGCAATTTCAGCTCCGTTGGTTGGTGCTTGCCGTTTGGGCTATGTCGCTGCTCGGGCTTTAAAGTCCGAGGAAGGTTAGAGGTGTTGGCCGAAGAGAGAGCTATTTGGATGAAGAAGGTGAAGATGAAAGCAAGGATGGAGAAGAAGTTTTGAAGCTTAGTCTTTCTAGCTTTTGCTTAGTCCTTAAGCTAGCCTTCTTGTTGTTGTGTACTCCTCAGTGTTGAGGCTTTGGGCCTAAGAGCTCGTGTAACTTTTGGCTGTGTATATCCCTTGTGGATATAGAGGCCGGGTTTTATATCCATTATCTAAAAAATATTGGACAAGTGGTACATTGGCATTTCGGGACAAAATGTTACAAAGGGCCAAGGAATCAGTCACAAGGATTAAACTAGATCAATCTTGCGTTGATTTATGGTTCCTGGAAAGGATGTACTACTTTGAAGACAAAGCCGGATTTGACACTATTACGCACTGTATTTACAAAACTAGCCGTATGCGAACCGTATTTGCAAAATATCACTTGTGATGTCCAGTAGACGGACGGCAGCGCCGGCGAGGCAACACACCACGACGCCACCGACAGGCAACCTGCCACCCGGTGGGGAGACGCCAGGCTTGCATGCCACCCAGTAAGGGGGCGGCAGGTGATTAAGCCAGCTAACCTAATTTTTTTCCCATTTAGTATTTATTTGAATTTTTAAATATACAAATGACCTTAAAAATTTTCAAAAATTTATGTACAGTCTTCCAACATAACGTACTTCACAGTATAATTTTTGGGTAATTTTATCTATTGTGAATATTGCTAAAAAATTCATAAAATTTTGATATCTGTACGAGTTTTTACATATAGCAAATAAACTTTAAAAATTACGAAATTTTATGTAAAGCCTCCCAACATAATTATAGTTTTTGTGTAAGTTTTTGTGTAATTTTTTGAGAATTTTATGTGGTCCAAATTTACCACGTTTATTCAGGTTAATTTAATCATGAATTTAACGATACTTAGGCATATTTTGAAGCGGCTGACCTCTGTGCTTCGGGCATATGTTGGCCCGATCATACTATATTTTATTTTTTGCTATGTCATTCACATAATTGTCACTCTATGTGTGTCGTGACCCCTTGCGCTCTATCGTTCGCACAAATGTCGTTATGCCTGTGTCGTCCCCCTTCGCCCACTCCCTCGTTTGCACATTTGTTAGTGTTACCATGCCATCCCCCCTCACCCGAAGTGTTGCTCATGACAATGGGACCTCAATGTCAGGGTTGAGTGCACCAGGCTCACTTTTCGCTCTGCCACCCTCTCGCGGTTCGTCATTGCTCATCTCAGTTGCTCATCGTAGCAGCTCATTGTCGCGGTCGTCGCTCAAAATTAGGAGTGCGTAGCTCATTGCTTCAAGAAGCTAGTGCATAGCTCATTAAGAACGCGGCAGTGCTGATTGCTTCTCTCGAAAGACAAGTAATTTTTTATCGTATGCTTTCGACGTTATTCCTGTAATCCTAGTCAATTAGTGTTATTTAGTTAGTCATGATTAATGTAGGTTGTATTACAAAGTAAGTAGGTCGTAGTAATTTAGACATAGCTTTTACTAATTTTGTGCACGTACAATATCCATAATTTGTTATTGAATGGAAATATGTAATTAAATAGTCATAATTACTGTAGTGGTAATTAGTTAAGGGTAAGCAATGAGTTAGTGGTAAGTAATTAAGTGGTAAGGACGACGATAATGAATGGCTCATAATTTTCTTTCGGATGAGTAGTCAAATTATCGGTAATTAATGAAGTATTCGTATGTAGTTACAAGCATGTAATCAGTGACTTGTAGTATATTGCTGTCATTATCAATCTTCGCACTAATATTTCATCTGTTCCATTTGTTGTAAGGTTCTTTTAAAATTAAGAGTACATATTTTGAGAAGGCAGTGCATAACTCATTAAGGATGCGGTATTGCTGATTGCTTCTCCCAAAAGACAGGTAATTTTTTACAGCATGCTTTCGACGTTATTCCCGTAGTCGTAGTCATAATTACTATTATTTAGTTAGTCATAATTAATGTAGTTTGTATTATAAAGTAAATTCTACTGTTATTATTAATCTTCACACTAATATTGGTTTGTCCTATATATTAGAGGGTATGGTTTTACTGGAGCTTCTCGAATACTCGTATGATGAGAAACATTGTTGCCACTCATGGATGATAGGTGACGTGGCTGGCCCTTCGCCTTTCAAGCTGCGTGGTGGACGGATCCGTAGGTGCTGGACGAGTGATACATTCCAACCCTACAAGCCACGGGCTTGTTGCCCTTTGCGAGGCTAATTTCCACTGGCACAAGTTCACCATCGACGGTAGCCTACTTGTGGCACTAGTGGACATGTGGAGGCCCGAGACGCACATGTTCCACTTTTGGTGGGGTGAGATGACAGTCATTCTTAAGGACATCCCATTCTTGACCGGTCTCCCTCTTAGGGGTGACGCACTTGTTCCAGCCCTACACTAGTCGACTGGAAGGAGAGGTTGGTGGACCGGTTTGGCCGGTCTATCCCGAAGAGTGCACGTGGTATCCCCTGCACTTGGCTGAAAAACTTCAGTGTGTGCCCGCAGGATGCACTGCCAGAGGTCGTCAGGAGTCACCTCGTCGCATTCCTTATTCACCTCTTTGGTTGGAGTATGTTTCCAGCCACACACAGCGATATTTGCAACACTGAGTTCATCGGCCTCACCAAGCCTTTGGTTGACGCAGAGTTTGGGGTGATACCTCGGTACAACTGGGGATCAGCGGTTCTGTGTGCCATGTATTGGGGGTTATATGACGCTTGCCAGCGTGCAACTGCTGGTACCCCCAATCTGGCTATCTGCTATGTGCTCCTGCAGCTGTGGAGTTGGGAGAACTTCCCTATCAGATGCCTGGCCATCGTGACGCCATTGCACTCATTCGGCGAGTTCACCGACATAATAGACGGGCCCACTATGGGCTTCCGGTGGATTAATGCCCATCTACGGTGGGCGAAAGGCAAACCATCGATATGCTACTTGCTGTGGCACAATGAGTTTGAGTTGTTGCACGATAGCAACGTCATTTGGGGTCCATGGACTATAAATTTTTTGACTCATGTATCGATGCATGGGCTGTCCCTGCATTACCTGGAGGACGCAGAGCTATGGGTGACAACACATCATCTGATGTTGTCATACATGGTGGAGGCTTATGTGCCACAGTGTGTGATGCGACAGTTCAATTTGCACTAGGCCGTGCCCCCTTTGGACGGTAGGTTCCTACCACAATACTTCATCCGACTAATGTGCACACTTTGTATGTCTTGCTATGTAACGTCGATGATTCTGGAAATGCAGACAATCAAGGTCTAGTCGCATGGTACGGATTGATGCCCAGTGCAGCAATAGTGGACGACGGCATGGACGGACAGGGTGCATCTTGATGTTGTCATGAAGCAGCGTCCGTACGACGTCCAGACGTACGACGAGTACTTGGAGTGGTACGTACCCTAGTCATGTAGCAGACTCACCATTCCTCCACCAGATCGCCCCAAGCAGATCACACACGAGAAATGTCTGCAACGCTCGATCGATCCCCACAGCGCTTCGTGGCAACATGACAACGTATGACGGTTCAAATATCTTATCGTTTCATTTAAGAAATTCATACTAGCCATTATTGAACCTGTTTCGTATGTCACTTCAGTTGGAGCGGGCGCAGCGCATCGCAAGCGCGTCCGAGGCCACCATCAGTAGCTCGGAGACACCACCAGCCCTACAGAAGACTATGAAGTTCATCCTAAAGTAGGCCAAAAAATAGCGCACAACCTAAGCTGCAGTCGTTCCACGGATCACACTGTGCACATAAGCCACCCAGTGGAGGCACCATGCTCACCCGCCAAGTATCACGGCCTAGCAAGTCCGGCTGGCTATCACAATGTATCGAGTCTGCTTGGCGTCGTAGTACTAGCCGCCGATCATCCGTGTGTCGTACCAACGAGGAAATAACTTACGTACAAACCTACATTTTGTTTTCCTATTAGGTCTTGCGTTCCACTAACATCATGACGTTCTCCCGCCACAGGTCTGTCATCGAGATGCATCACTTTTGACATCTACACCACTTGCACAGACTACCGCTCCATGTTCTTCATCTTCGATGGACATTCGGGAGGTATGAGATTCGCATTGTGCATCCGGAATATTTATTATGACTAATACTGTTTCATCTTGCAGCCTCCAATTCAACATGGGGATGACGACGAGTCCACCAATGATGATACGGGCCTCCCAGATGCTTCCAGAGAGCATTACACGGTGCTAGGGTTTGCTGTGTATGCAGGGCAGAGCTCAGCATTTGCAGCATACCTAAGGTTTGGACTCTTTGGTGGGTAGAGCTCCTTCGGCTTCGCTGTCGTACGGTCAAGGCGAGAGCTTCTTCGCACCACAAGGGAGATTTCTAGAGATCTTCGTTGATGACATTATTGCAGGCGGCTCGCAATTCAGCATATCTTAGCTGGAGGACTTCGACTCTTACGAGACCCAGCCTACTATACCTGAGCTTACTGGACCCGAGACCTCCTCCAACCCAAGACGCAACCTCCTGACCGACTGACGTACCCCACGGGACATGCTCATGCTCAACGGAAGACAAGGCCACGTACGGGGATGTAGACGAGGCAAGGAGGTAGTAGTGGCTCAGATGGGTGAGCCATATTGCATCCCGTGTGATGCATTTTTTACTACTATAATTACTTTTATTTGTATAAGTATTCCTAATGTATAAAATTCTAAAAAAATCATGAAATATTTGTAAATTCATTATTAAATTAACACAAATAAATGTGACAAATTTAGACGACATAAAATTCCCTAAACCCTACACAATAACTATGACTATGTCAGGAGGCTTCACATAAAATTTTGTAATTTTTATAAGCTCGTTTGCTATCTATAAAAACTCATACAAATATAGAAATTATATGAATTTTTGAGCAATATTTATAATGGACAAAAATTACCCAAAAATTACACTGTGAAGTACGTTATGTCGGGAGACTGTACATAAATTTTTGTAATTTTTAAGGTCATTTGGTATATTTAAAAATTAAAACAATCACTAAACAGGAAAAAATAGGGCAGGTAATTAAGCCGGCTAATCACCTGCCGCCCATCGGACGGCATGATGCAAATACAGACATGATTAGTGATTTTCAGTTAAATATATTATTTGATTAGAAAGAATTACTGAGCCGTATTAAATATTATCAGATGAACTCTAATTTAATTGGGTATTTAATGATTATACTTGGAGATACAGAGCTACTTCTATTTTATTTAATTATATAGAAACTCATACTCGATCTGTACAAGCCTAAAGTAAGGATGCGTTTAGAAGATCTCGTTGATACTAGTGCAACGTCCATCACTTCAAGTGTACAGGATGATGAGGACATTTCGATTGGTCTAATTACGCGAGCACGAGCTAAAAAGATTAATCAATAGGTGAATTCGCTCCTAATTAAATTTGGCTTTAATTTATATGAGAACTCGCTGCTACCTAATGCTAGTATTTTAATTAGTCTCAGGTTTGTGCATGAGGAGACGTTGGACACCGAAGCTAGAAGAAATCAGCCAAGCAAGAAAATTATGCATGTGCCTATGAATCGAGACAAAGAAACAAAAAGAAACCAAAAGAAACACATGCATGCGCACATGACGGGAACACAAGATCTATGCACAACCCATGAAGCCACTTCTAGTCAAGAGTTTTATCTAGTCGGTCATGTTATTTTATTTGTTTTATTTATTGCGTGCGTGAGTCATTGAGTTAGAATCGGATGAGTTTTTGAGTCCATCTCGAATGAGACTTGTTTTCGGTCGGCCGAACAAAATTTTCCAGAGGGCCTTAAAAGTCCGATTGCGTGCGTGAGTTGGACAGACCACCACATAAAATTGATCTATTATTTTCAGAGAGTTATGTGCTTGTTCTTCCTAGGGTTTGACATATGATTGTAACCTAGAGGGGAATCGGGCGTTCTTCCCCGTCGTTCTTGTGTTTCCTTCGTTCTTGTGTTTCCTTGTGATTGGCTGGAACGATGATGCGTCTACTTGGTGGTTGGGTAGACGGGATCACGAGCGTGTGGTTGAGTGAATTCTTTTGTAGCAGGTTGTTGTTCCAACAGTGGTTGGCGCCATCGATTTGTCAGGTTCCACATATCCAAATTATCTCCATCGATCCTACGCCGTGAAGATCGGGCAATCCCCCGCATCATCTTGGTATCAGAGCGCGGTTGACACACTAGGATCAATTTACCCGTAGTTAGATTTGTTTATTTTTTTCCTATACACAAAAAGCCAAAAAAATGTAAAACCTAGTTTTTGCATCTGTTATTTTTCGTGAGTTTTGTTAAGTTTTCGTCCATTAGAATTTTGTTTAGGTGTTGATCGTCGTGTTTCTTTGCGTCGCTTGATCATTGTGCTATTTCCTTTGTTTCGCCTAAATAAAAAAAAATTCCCGATCACTACAGTAATGCTACAGTGAATCACTACAGTACCTGCTACAGTACCACGGAAAAATTATTTGTTTACGCTGTGTTCGTTTCTGTTAAATATATCCATAATTGTCTGTTCATCTTTGAGATTAGTCTATGATAATTGCATTAAGGGCTGCTCTTGGTATTAATTTACACCTGCTGAAATTTTATTTTTTTGTGCAAGGGAAAGCTAAACCTTAGCACCAACCACAAGATATAAAAAAATAAAGAAGGCAGTCAAAAAAAAAGTGAGTGTTAGCCAAATTGGGGTTAGTTAATTCTAATTCATAATTTCAGCTTCTGTATTTAATTTCTTTGAGCAATTTTGTGCTCTTACATTTATATTATTGCAATTGGCCAGTGTCTCTCCTAGTACTTAGTGCAAAATGAGCTATTTAATTCTCAATTTCAAATCGCTTCTATTTAGCTCATTCTTTCGTTGCATCGAGTCACATTGATTTTTGCGTGTGCATTCATACGCTTCACTTAAACCTTTTGGATTAGCATTTTGGCAAAATATTCTAGCTTGAACTATTACTTAACTTAATAACATCAAGAATTTCAGATTGCATAGGTTGATATTTTCCCTCCAAGTTTCACATATAAGCCATTATTATAATAGTGCTAGTGCAATTTAATTCGCTTAATCTACCACCTTGTGTTGTCTACCGTCACCAAAGTGCGTGCAGCTCTTCAATTCCATCAAGGATGCATAAGAACATCAGTTGGTAAGAGAAGAGAAGGTTGAGTAAATTCCACAAATAAAACTTTCCACATATACATACATAGTTTTTCTTGTTGTTTGTACAAACAATGGCAGGATGTTCAATATTTCGTTTCTCATGGTACGACTCTCGATACTTGTATTTTCTATTCTATAGAAGTACAGATCCAGAGGAGTATCTTAAATGGGTGGGACAACTCGAATGTGACTTCAAGTTTCAGAAGCTGTCTGAAGCCAAGAAAGTGACACAAGCCACCATGGAGTTTGAAAAATATGCATGCACTCGGTGGAAGCGATATCCTAAGAAGCAATATGTCACTACTTGGGAAGAATTGAAGCAGGTCATGAGAAATGAGTTTTGTTCCGCACAAACAAATCTCGTTATATGCTGATGCCATTGTCTGCTTTGTTGCCCCACAACAACAGGATCTACGAGCCCTCAAGCAGATACTTCATATGTTTGGGGAGGCCTCCGGCCTTTGCGCGAACCTACAGAAGAGCTCGATAACCCCTATTGGCTGCGACGACTCTCACCTAGCAGTGGCTCAAGCCGAGCTGCTGTGCCAATTCTCGCACTTCCATACCAAATACCTCGGCCTACCGTTGCCTTTGACCAAATTGTCCAAGGCACAATTGCAACCTATCATTGAAAAGTTTGTCAACAAAACTCCACCCTGGAAAGGAAAACTCCCCTCCTCGGTGGCGGCTTGTCCTTGTTAAACATGTCCACCGAGCAACTCCGTTGTACAACCTACTCTCTCTGGACCTTCCGGCATGGGCCATCAAAGGCATTGACAAATGACGTCGGGCTTTTCTTTGGAAGGGCACAGATGCGGTGGGAGGTGGGCATTGCCTAGTGCCATGGAGATCGATGTGCGGGCTGCTTCACCTTGGCGCGTTGGGAATTTTAGACCTCGGTCGATGGGGTACACACTGAAAATGTGGTGGCTTTGGTGGCAACGAACTGATCCTTCACGCACCTAGACAAATCTCCAATCCTCCTTTGATCTTCCTATTAACCGGATGTTCTTCATAGCGACACAAATGACGATTGGTGATGGCCAATGACTCTTTTTGGATGGACAAATGGATGGATGATAACTCTATTCAATTCCTCGGCTGCCGTGCTGAATCTTGTTCCACCAAGCGCCAGGAGAGCAACTTCAGTCGCCTAGGCAATCAACCTCAATTCCTAGATCACGGATATTGCAGGGCCTCTAACTACTGAGGCGCTCACATAGGGTCTGTTTGGTTGCCCGCATGAGCTGATGCAGCTGCATGAGCGTGGCCAGGCTGAGTAGAGAAGGTCATCAGCTGCGTTTCTCCTCAGCCTGGCTCCAGTTGATTTTTTGCATCCGCTCGTGCAGGCTCTCACCCCGATGCAGGCAACCAAACACCATCTCCCTGCATGCGCTGGTGCGAGCCACCCCGATGCAGGCAACCAAACAGCCCCATAGTACTTCCATCTTTGGCTCAAAGTTTGTTCGGTAAACCTGCATCCGCACACTGCAGACAAGCTGATTTGGAGGCTCAATTCTGCAGAGGTTTACTCAACAAAGTCAGCCTATACCTCGTTTTTCATAGGAGGAACCTCCTTCACAGGTTACAAACAAATTTGGAAGAGCGCAGCGCCGTTGAAATGCAAGTTTTTCATGTGGCTTGCAGTCCAAAACCGTTGTTGGACTGTTGACTGGTTGGAGCGGCGAGGCCTATCGGTGCAGCCACTTTGCGTCTTCTGCAGACAGAGTCAAGAAAACATCCAGTATGTTCTTCTTCATTGCCATTGGGTGAAACATGCTGAGAGACCATGCGGTCGTGACTCCATGTGAATGATGAGTAATTGACTTTGGTCTAGGTGAGTCGAGTTTGGTTTGCGTAGTTCGGAGTCGAGTCGTTGCATGGCGCAGTCGGGCTCGGTCGGACTTGGTCATTCCTGGTCGTATGGGTTTATGTTCATATTTCGATGATTCGACAGGTTTGGACTTCATTATGGTAAGTATTATGGTATTTACGCTTTCATGTATCGAGCGGTGCTATTTGATATGTTCTTTGTCTGTGTGGCTGCAGGACATCGGGTGGAGTCGTGGCGAGACACGTGGACCGGACTAGGCGCAGGTGGCGCTGAGGTCAGAACGGTCGGGATGTGTCGAAGACGACGTAGACTCGAGGTGGTTGCGAGGCGTGCGAGGCAAGGAGCGCGGAAGCTTCCCGGAAGGTGCAGGAGGGGCGAATCGGGAAATTCGCGAGGCTACACAAGCGGGAGCGGGCGCCGTTGGATTTAGCAGGCGTAACGGGGCGGAGACCCGTTAGCCAAAGCTATAAATAGGATTGAGGGGCTGCATGCCCACTTGAGCACTTGTAAGGAATTAGGGTTTACACTAGTCAAAAAGGCTTTGGGAAGGTTGTTTCCTTTAGCTCTTTAGTTGGTGAGGTTTGTTGGTGGAGGCAGAGTGTGCTCCCTCTGGTGTCTCCTTCTTAGCTCTGAGTTCTTGCCTCCTCCCTTCATGGGTTCTTGAGAGTGTGTGCTTGAGATTGGAGAGGGTGAGGAGAGGGATTGAGTAGAGAAATCATGTAATCATTTCTCCGAATGTCCATGCGTATCGGGACGTAGTTCTCTGTAACTCCTTTTGTTTTGAAATGGAAATCTGAAAGTTTATCTTGTGCTCTCTGTTTTTGCTTCGATACTTCTTAAGCTTGATTTTGGAGTTCCCTGATTTCTTGTTGTTTGTTGCTTGGGAGTACCAAAATGGGTTGCTCTAGGTTGGGATGTTACCTCAAGATCATTTGATCGAGTTCCCAAGAGCAAACTTTGGTTTAATCTCAGATTTAATATTTGGGATTGCTCTGTTCATGTTCTTCATTTTCTAGGGTTTGCTCCAGTTCTTGATTCCCTCCATAACTTGGCATGAGATTTGATTTGGAGTTTCCTGAGTTCATTGCTAAGCATTGTGCAAAATCTCATGTGCAAAGAGCTTAGGAATCTCGGGTATTTTGGATTTTGGTGTTGTCTCTGTTGGTTGTCAGTTTTTCCCCAAAATCTGAATTTCTTGTGTTAGTGTTCATTTCCTTTGTTGTTTGAGGTCTCTAGGCTATTTGGATTATAGTCTGATGCTTGTGGTCTGAAAAGAATCTAGAAATTCCATCAATTTCATCGTTCTTCGGTTCTTGCAGTAAGTTCTGTGCTTTGCTGTTTTTCAAGTCTGCAGTGTTATGCTATTTCAGTTCAGCCAGCAGTTTTTCTTTTTTTTGCACTCTCTAGGCTGTGCTGATCTTAATCCTTATGAACTTCTGCAGTCCAATCATTCTCTTGTTGGGGCTGTTTATTATTGCTCTCGGCTGTAGTTTGTATGGTAGCAAAATTTATTTACTCTGAGACTCTACAGCCGCAAGCCATTCTCAGTTTTTCGTTCGGCAGCCCCTTGGGAGGATTTCTTGCTGTCCCATGTATAGCATTTAATGACCTTAGAGCAACTCCAAGAGATTAGCCAAAAAAAGTATCTAAATTTAGTGATTTAGCTATTCTCTAAAATGAATCTCACCCAAAAAAATAAGACTACTCCAACAGGCTATCTAAACTAGAGGGCGCGCGGTGGGTCGCGTACGCGCGGGAATGGGGCGCAGCGTGCGGGAAGGAAACACCGACCGCGCCAAGAGGCTGGATGGTGAGCGAGGTAGACTATCCAAAAATAGAGAGCGAAGAAGGAGGGATGGAGAGCTACTAAATTTGGAGAGTCATTTACAGAGTCTATTGGAGACGTTTTTTTTCCAATAATAGCCAAATTTACCTTTAGAAAATGATTTAGCTCTTCTCTTGGAGTTGCTCTTAATGCTCTTCATTTCCGGATGGACTTTTAGTCCTCTCGGCAGCATCTTTGTTTGCCGAATGGATCTCCTGGTCTCATGTTCTAATTGGGTGCTTGCTTGAATTATTTGGCCATCCGATTGAAGATTAAGTCCTCATGTGTTTAGTGTCTCTTTTATTTTTTTCTGTGCTGATCTTTCTCAATTTTGCATGCAGATCAAACAGCGATATTTTCAGTTGAAATTTTTACTGGATGATCTCTGATTTATGGTGAATTTTTCAGTGTCGCATGCGTTCCAAATTTCAGCAAAATTATTTTTAATTTTCTGTGAGGTGCTTTGTTTTGCTTCTTGTTGAAAAATCTGTGTACGAATTCTCGGGGGAATTTTAAGAGATCGACATTCACCCCCCCTCTGTCGCCATTTCGGTCCTACACATGCGTGGGCTAAACTCTTCAGCATCTTCACTCCCTACCGGGCTCTCCGAGTCCACCATGACTCATTCCTAGACTGCTGGTCGAGGTGGCAGATATGCTTACCCACAGCCGATGGAAGGGGGTTCGTCTCCATAGTCACTCCTTTTTATTGGACCATCTGGCGGGAGCAGAATGCCCATGTCTTTGAAAGCTCAACCTGAGATATGGGACCCCTCATAAACGACCTCCTCAATGATCTAGATGGGCGGCGTCGAGCCGAGCAGGATCGCTCCCGCCTACCGAGAGTTTCCCCCTTTAGTCACTTAGAGCAAGGCTAATAATACAGCCTTCAGCTGGCTGTATGGACATTTACAGCCCACTTATCAGCCCATTCATATAGTAGTTTACAGCCAGCTGAAGGATGTATGACCCACCCCTTTCTCTCACAAAGTTTCTTGGTTCTTGTGCTTCAGCTGGCTGTAAACTTACAGCCCACCTCTCTTCTCTCTTCTCCTCCACCTCAGCATACAGCCTACTAACAGCCTCTTATTATACTTGCTCTTAGTGCTGCTCCGCATCGTTTCTCCATTCAACCCACCTACGACTGAATTTTGCCTTGAGTACAGCTGCTCAGCACTCACCTCTTCAGTCCATCCTATAATCTGCAATGTAATCCTTTAGCACTTCGGTGCTAAACTTTTTCTTATCTTAATGCAACGATGTGCAATTCTTTTGCGCGTTCCCTAAAAAAATCCCATTAAGTTCAGAATAAAATATGCAGGCACCGTAATGAACAACATAACCACATGGGGATGAGGTTTTCTGAAGTGAAATAAAACATGTTGGAGAATCTGGCATAAGAAAGTCAGTTTTTGATCATTCTGAGCAAAAGAGCCATACGTTTTGGATTTTATCTGGCAAACAAAAACTCTGAAACAGGAGAAACAGGGATGCCCTGAAGGTGGGCAGCTACCCATATGATCATTCGAGCATTTCCCCAATGATATATGCACAGCAGCTTGAATGCCTGCAGAGAGACTGATTATTTTAGCATCAGGGTAATTCCAACTCCGAAGATAACATGACCATTTTGGTACAAGTATACCATAGAAAGCAACCCAGGGATATCTGTTTGGCAGGTAGAAACGTGTGCTTAACGAGCCACGCAGGAATCAATTCACAATTGTCAGCTCTTCCACTGCTGTGCAGGAATGCGACAGTAGAGATTTCAAACATGAGTTGCTGAACGAGCTACACAGAATTAATTTTGACCTTTAGCTTGCTCGTTTCTAACATCCTGCAGTGTTCATTTAGCTCCTCACTGCAATGGGAGATGATCAGTTGTTCCAGCGAAGGTGGGAGGCCCTTTTCCGGCAGCCTTGAGATGCCTGGACAATCAAATATCTCTAACCACTTGAGGGAACGAAGGCTGTGCAGCCCCGCAGGAAGATCTATGAGATCCTTGAACCCCCAAAATTGGAGCTCTTGCAGAGACGTGAGGAGCTGAAGTGCTTCTTCTTGCTCATCTGTAAGGCGGCTGATCACATCCCTACTGATACTTGGACTGAGAAGCTCTAGGCGATGGAGGGAGGTGAGGTGGTTGCAGAACGACGTCGTAAGGGCAGAGGGTTCATCCATCCGAAGCCTTTCCAGTCGAGGGCACAGCTCATAGCCCTGCCTTGACAAACTGAAGCCGGGGCAATTGGATATTTCCAAATGCCTGAGACCGCCAAGGGATTGCAAACCCTCTAGTGCGGCGAGCGATCCACAACAATGAATTGTCAGCTCTTTCAGTGCTGTGCAGAAATACAGTGGCAGAGACTCCAAACTTAGGTTCCAGGATACATTCAAATGCCTGAGACTACTAAGGGATTGCAAGCCCTCTAGTGTGGCGAGCGATCGACATAGTTCAATTGTCAGGTCCTCCAGTGCTATGCAGGAATGCAAGTGTACATATTTCAAGCTTGGGCTCTCGTATACTAAGGCCTTAAGGTTCCCAGGGATTGTAAGCCTTCCAACGAAGCAAGCGACTCGCAACCACTAATTTTCAGCTCTTCCAATGCTGTGCAGGAATGCAGCTATGGAGATTCCAAACTTGGGCTCCCGTAAACTTTCAAGGCCTTAAGGTTCCCCGGGAATTGCAAGCCTTCCAATGAAGCGTGCGATTCGCAATCAGTAATTCCCAGCTCTTTCAATGCTATGCAGAAATGCAGCTATAGAGATTTCAAACTTGGGCTCCCGTATACTTCCAAGTCCTTAAGGTTCCCCAAGGATTGCAAGCCTTCCAACGAAGCGAGCGACTCGCAACCACTAATTTTCAGCTCTTCCAATGCTATGTGGGAATGCAGCTGTAGAGATTCCAAACTTGGGCTCCCGTATACTTTCAAGGCCTTAAGGTTCCCCGGGATTGCAAGCCTTCCAATGAAGCGAGCGATTCGCAATTAGTAATTCCCAGCTCTTTCAATGCTATGCATGTTACATTTTGGACCCTGGCCGCATGCCTAGGTCCAATCGGGTGCCACAGGTTTAAATGGGCTGAATACAACTAAACCTACGAAGCAACGGAGCAACAACCTTATAAGTGGTATTGGGCCTTCTCCCTCCAAAAGACTAGTCCTATGAGTGGAGGCTCCCTCACACTTATAAGTTGTGCTTTCTTCTCTCCTACAATCTATGTGGGACTATTCCTAACAATCTCCCCCTCACACATGGATTGGGCACTTCTGCAACCATAAGGTCCAAGGAGATGTTAGGCACCTGGAGGGAGAAGGTCTAATACCACTTATAAGGTTGTTGCTCCGTTGCTTCGTGAGCTTAGTTGCGTTCAGCCCATTTAAACCTATGGCACCCGGTTGGACCTAGGCATGCGGCTAGGGACCAAAATGTAACAAGTGGTATCAGAGCCTAGGCGAGAACCGAGTTGCTGGAAAAATCGTCTCAGTGATTCCGTTTTCAGCTCGTCTCACACGGCGCTCCTGAGGCGCACGTCGCCCTTCTTCGCGCGCAGCTCTCCCGGGAATAAGACGCGTGCGGCACGTCCTTCCGTTCCCTCGGTCCAAGAGCAGCTTCAAGGTAGCCCGAGTTCTTGATCTGTGCTCAAGATCATGTCGCGTACTCCGGGAAAGTGGTGTCACCGGTGACAAGACATCATCCGGTATGATGGCGAAGGAGAGTTCCGCTGTCTCGCTGCATTATCCGATGCTCACGACGAGCAATTATGCAGCATGGGCAATCAAGATGAAGGTGTACATGAAGCCTCAAGGAGTGTTGGATGTTGAGAAGATGTGTTCACCGTCTAAACTCAAGTAAGCAGAGTTGAGATCGGAACATCGAGGAGATGTGTCACCGTTCCGTGTCAAAGTATGAGATTAATATGTCGTAGTAGAGTTTGTTTCCGAGTATAACTCAATTTGAAGTTAAGACCAACTTGAAGTCCGAATCGGAATAGGAGTATGAGAGTTTTATCCCTGTATATTGGGGGGTCTTTACCCAGTTTTGCATCCAAGGAAGAAAAGCAAGAAAGAGGGGGAGCAAATAAGAGAATAAAGAAATTCAGAAATTTCTTCCGTGTTCTCTCAGATTATTTGCGATGTGCGCATTTTCTCCTGGGATCAAGTTGTAACAAGTGGTATCAGAGCCTAGGCGAGAACCGAGTTGCTGAAAAAATCGTCTCGGCGATTCCATTTTCAGCGCGTCTCACGCGGCGCTCCTGAGGCGCACGTTGCTCTTCTTTGCGCGTAGCTCTCCCAGGAAAAAGACGCGTGCGGCACGTCCTTCTGTTCCCTCGGTCCAAGAGCAGCTTCAAGGTAGCCTGAGTTCTTGATCTGTGCTCAAGATCATGTCGCGTACTCCGGGAAAGTGGTGTCACTGGTGACAAGACATCATCCGGTATGATGGTGAAGGAGAGTTCCGCTGTCTCGCTGCATTATTCGATGCTCACGACAATCAATTATGCAGCATGGGCAATCAAGATGAAGGTGTACATGAAGGCTCAAGGAGTGTTGGATGTTGAGAAGATGTGTTCGTCGTCTAAACTCAAGTAAGCAGAGTTGAGATCGGAACGTCGAGGAGATGTGTCACCGTTCCGTGTCAAAGTATGAGATTAGTATGTCGTAGTAGAGTTCGCTTCCGAGTATAACTCAAGTTGAAGTTAAGACCAACTTGAAGTCCGAATCGAAATAGGAGTAGGAGAGTTTTATCCCTGTATATTGGGGAGTCTTGTACCCAGTTTTGCATCCAAGGAAGAAAAGCCAGAAAGAGGGGGAGCAAATAAGAGAATAAAGAAATTCAGAAATTTCTTCCGTGTTCTCTCAGATTATTTGCAATGTGCGCGTTTTCCCCTGGGATCAAGTTGTAACAGTGCAGAAATGCAGCTGTAGAGATTTCAAACTTGGGCTCCCGTATACTTCCAAATCCTTAAGGTTCCCCAGGGATTGCAAGCCTTCCAATGAAGCGAGCGACTCGCAACCACTAATTTTCAGCTCTTCCATTGCTGTGCAGGAATGCAGCTGTAGAGATTCCAAACTAGGGATATCAGATACTTCTAATTTTTTGAGGCAGGTGAGATTCCCCGGGAAGCAGGGCTGCAGCGTTTCTGGGGAATAATTGATGTCAAGTTCTACAAGTGATTGTAGGAGGAGCCATCTTTCGTTCGCCTGGTCATCATTTCTGTCTTCATGCACCAAAGATGGGAGAAATTCGGGGCAATCCCCAATAAGAAGACGTTCGAGTGATGGGAGTGTATAGCAAATTGCAGCTGCCATATCATCATGGAGATCCTCTGGCAGAACATGCGAAGAGACAAGTTTTTTGCAGAAGTATATTTCCAAACTCTTTAAAGAGATGAGTTACCTTAATCCTTCGAATGAAATAGAAGTTAGATTTCGGCAACCTGCTATTCTCAATTGAGTTAGGAACCTATAGATGGATAATTTAGAAACACTAGTTGAAGGCGGTAGAGTGTGTGGCACTAGCAACCGAAGAAATTCGTGGATAATGAGTTCACCAAGACTGGACAGCCATGACTTCTGCTCGATTTTGAATTTCTGGCAGTCCTCAAACAACGGAAAGACCTTCAGTACAGGGCACCCCGTTACCTTCAGAACCCTTAAGCTAGAGTTCAAGTCCCTCAAGGAAGTGCAGGAACATCTCTCCAACTTAGGCAAATCATGTAACACCAGCTCCTCCAACGAAGGAATTGATACTTCTGTTACACTAAGCATATTCCTCAGCTCAAACTTCCTAAGAAATGGGAGCCGCTCCAAAGATGGATTATTTGCAATGTTCCGCAACACTCTAGACGAAGAGTCTGCAAAGAGGTAACTGAAGTGGCAAGCCATGTTGGAATTATTTACTGTTTTGGTTATTCGACTTAGAGGTAGCCACCGCCATAATTTCTCTCGAAGAGCACATCGCTCCTAAGAAAATAGTCGAAAAAGTCTCTAGTTTTCTAGTAGATCCAGTCTGATGCACAGAATGCATTAGACTTTAATTGTCATTTATTTTGTGTTAAAAGAACAAGTTAGAACTTGCATGAATGGTACTTTAGCATTTGTTTTCTCGTGATGGTTTGATGATTTTGAATAATTCATCATTTATTCAATTTATAATGGCATGATATGTTCTAATATTGAAGTATTTTATTTATGTGTTGAATACCTTTTAATACATGTTAATAAAATACCTTATATTAGAACGCGTGTGGCGCCCTATGGAGAAAGTGTGCTTAGCCAACAGCGGCACAACGAATATCATTTTAAGAGAGACTAAGTATTTTCAGTTGATTCGTAAGAATGCTGGCAGCCTTACGACAATCGCCGGAAGCGATGCATGTATAATTGGTTCTGGAAGAACCACAATTGTACTCCCAATGGGGCACAACTTTGGTCATTGAAGAAGCCTTATTGTACCCAGAATCAACTAGAACTCTCCTAAATTTTAAGGATATTCGCGCTAATGGTTTCCACGTTGAAACTGAAGAAGAATATGGTAAGGAATACCTGCTCATTACGAAGCGCGAAAGAGAATGAAAAAAGGGTATTAGAAAAACTTCCTTCACTAGAAACTGGGCTATATTATACCAACATCAAGGCACCTGCAGCCTACACTGTCCTAAAGACGGTATATAGAAGCTCTAAACTTTTCTGTCTCTGGCATGACAGATTAGGCCACCTAGGTCTTAGAATGATGAGAAATATAATCAACAATTCCTAAGGACATAATATTAATGTAAAGAATTTCCCAAATCACGAAGATTTTGTGTGTCCTGCATGTGCCACCGGGAAATTAATTACTAGACCCTCCACTCTGAAAATGAAGGATGAAGTCCTTGCATTCCTGGAACGCATCCAGGGAGACATTTGCGGTCCCATTCAGCCTATTTCAGGGCCATTGAAATATTGCATGGTGCTCATTGATGCTTCCCCGAAATGGTCGTACGTGGGTTTATTGTCCACAAGAAACCATGCTTTCGCAAAGCTGATCTCGCAGATCATTTGCATCAGAAATGTCTTCCCTGATCATCACATCAAGTCCATTAGAATGGACAACGCTGGAGAATTTACTTCAAAGGTATTTGATGAATATTGCATGGCGATAGGGATTGCAGTTGAGCATTCGGTACCGCATGTCCATACCCAAAATGGTTTGGCAGAGCCATTAATCAAGAGAATTAAATTTATTCCTCGACCCCTTTTGTAGAATTATAATTTGCCAGCTACATGTTGGGGACACGCAGTCCTACATGCAGCGAATCTCATCAATTTTAGATCATCGGCCTACAACATCCATTCACCTATGCAACTAGTGCAAGGTTCATCACCAAAAATTTCTCATCTCAAGAGGTTTGGATGCAAGGTTTATGTACCTATACCCCCTCCGCAGCGTACTGCAATGGGCCCTCTCCGTAAGACTGGGACATAAGTTGGTTATGAGACTGCATCCATAATCAGGTATTTGGAACCCATGTCAGGAGATTTGCATACCGCCCGCTTCGCTGATTGCATTTTTGATGAGGATAATTTCCCAACATTAAGGGGAGGAAATCGACCCCTTGATGAAAAATATCAAAAAATTACGTGGGAAGCCACGAGAATTCATGCACATGACCCGCGCACTAGTGAAGCAGAGAAAGAGGTCCAGAAGATCATTGATTTGCAAGCATTAGCAAACCAGCTGCCTGATCACTTTAATGATTTGAAGAGTGTGACTAAGTCGCATGTACCTGCACACAATGCACCGGAGAAGGTTGAAATACCAAAGAAAGCAGAAGTATCCCTAATCCTGTCCAGAGGCCTCAGAATAAAAGGACGAGAACTCTAACTCCTCGAATCCCAAGTAACCGGGGACACTCGGCGAAGAAGGATAAGAAGTACTTATCACAGCCGATCACTGAAGTCCCCTAGAATGAGAAGAGGAACCAGTTGAGACCTAGCACAAGTATAACACCTTCATAAATGGGCATACTGGATCTAAACATCCCCATAGAAGAAGAAATCGGCATGGATGTGTGCGCACACATCGGAGCCGAAAACCAAGGGGACTTGCCACCGCAATTGGAAGAAACGATGTGCAAAGAGAAGCTCCAGAAGAAGCAACTCATGAAGAAATAGCTATAAATTATGTGCACATGGGAGAGTCCATGAATATGACAATAGCCAATATCGATATCTACTTTGCAAAAAAAAATTGCCACAATCATCGATCTTGATCCCGAGCCTGTATCGCTCGTTGAATGTAAGAAAAGATCAGATTGGGAAGATTGGAAGAAGGTAATAGAAACTGAATTGCTATCTCTGAACAAAAGAGATGTGTTTGGGCCCATATGCCGCACACCTTCCCATGTGCACCCTGTAGGGCATAAATAGGTATTTGTTCGAAAGAGAAATGAAAGAAATGAAGTAGTGAGATAAAAAGCAAGGTTGGTAGCACAAGATTTCACTCAACGTTCTGGAGTTGATTATGAAAAAACCTACTCCCCAGTCATGAGTGGAATTATCTTTAGATATTTGATCTCAATGGCAGTGAACTTGAATTTAGAAATAAAATTGATGGATGTGGTAACTGCATACCTTTATGGAAACTTGAATTCGGAGATTTATATGAACGTCCATGAAGGAATCCCTCTCCCGAACCAAGACAGAGCAAATAAAAATCTGTACAGTGTGAAGCTCAAAAAGTCGTTGTATGGACTAAAGCAATCTGGCAGAATATGGTATAATCGCTTAAGCGACTTTCTCTCCAAGAAAGGCTACACGAACAATGAAGATTGTCCCTGTGTGTTTATACGACGATCCCAGAATATATTTTGTATAATCTCAGTGTATGTAGATGATCTGAATATCATCGGGACAATGAAAGATATAAAGAAGCAAGCTTCTACTTGGAGTCAGAATTTGAAATGAAAGATTTGGGCAAGATCAAATTATGCTTAGGCCTGCAGCTCAAGCATGTCCTTGAAGGAATATTAGTACATCAGTTGGCTTACACCTAGAAGGTTTTAGAAAGGTTTGGCTTTGAGAAGGCATACCCATCAAAAGTACCGATGATCGGGAGGCCTTTACAGCATGAAAAATATCCTTTCCGACCTAGGGAAGAGGGGGAGGAAGTCTTGGAACCGGAATTCCCATACTTAAGTGCAGTGGGAGCACTTATGTATTTAGCAACTGCATTAGACCGGATATTGCATTTGTCGTGAACCTATTAGCAAGGTACAGTGCAAAACCTACCAAAAGGCATTGACAGGGCATAAAGTACATCTTCCGATACCTCCAAGGAAGTAAGGACCTTGGATTGTTCTACAGAAAGAATCAAGATCTGAACTTGATTGGCTATACAAATGCCGGGTACCTGTCTGACCCGCATACCACAAGGTCACAAACAGGCTATGTGTTCCTGTGTGGTGGACTGCAATTTCCTGGAAATCGTCCGAGCAAAGTCTTGTAACGACTTCAACGAACCACTCAGAAATTATAGCACTGTATGAAGCCGAGCGAGAATGCGCTTAGCTCCGATGAATGATTCACCACATTCAACAATCATGTGGAATGAATATGGTGCAAGCCCCCACAATTATCTATGAAGATAATGCAGCTTGCATTGCACAAGTGCAGACGGGCTATGTGAAGAATCATCTCACAAAGCATATCAACCCCAAGTTCTTCTATGCTCATGAATTGCAAAAGATGGACGAGATTAGAGTACTGCATACTAAGTCATGTGAAAATCTTGTAGATTTGTTCACTAAATCACTCCCTACATCGAGCTTTGAAATGTGCATGCGAGGAATTGGAATGATGAGACTTAGAGAAGTGCAGAATTCAGGGGGAGAATTCTCTCAAGCCCATTAGCAAAACTTGATCATGAATATTAAGTACCCAAAAGAATAAAGTCCTGAAGACTAAATGAAATTGAGTGCATTGTACTCTTTTTCCCTTGACGAGTTTTCCTGAAGTTTCTCGACCAAGGTTTTTAATGAGACAATTCGTGCATCGCAACATAATATGTATCATGTACTCTTTCTCCAAATTTTTCCCACTGGATTTTTATGGAGTTTTAACGAGGCATGAGCGTGTCGGATGAGTGCCCAAGGGGAAGTGTTGAAAAACCTAGGCCTGGGCCAGGAGCTTAGGCCCATGGTGGACAGCTCACCAGTAGACTATAAATAAGGAGCTGTACCGGCAGAATTTATACACATGCAATCAAAAGCAATAAAGAAAGGCCAGGAGTTCTCTCTACCTCTCTGTGTATTTTCAATCTATTATTCTGTCTTCTGTGATTGATTCGTTTCGTTCTAAGTAGAGGAATCAATCGGACTGCTCGCCAGTGACGATTCCTCAACAAAAGCTTCGTAGTTTATCAATAGAGCTGGAGTGTCGCGCAACCACTCTAGATTTTAGTCTTCATCGATCGCTATTGTCTTTGGATTAACATGAACACTTACTAGTCGTCGAGAAAACCTGTAACCAGGTTATCTAAATAGAAATTGCAAATGACAGCAGAAAAGTTTCTAAACATAACTGACTGACTTGCAAGACTTGGATGACTTGCAAGTCTTCGTAATTACACGAGAAATAGCGAAACTTGGATGACCTGGAAAGATTGAAGTGAAACTTGAACCAAAACAAACTGTATTTAAATCTGCTGGTTTTGTGCAAAGTTCATTGAATGATAATGTAGGTGATAGCTCATTATCTCAAAAGAATAGTGGTTATGTTAAATTTCAATGCACCTATTGTGGAAGAGATGGACACTTGCATGAATGTTGCTTTAGATGTGCAAAGAAAGAGAAGAAGGAAAGATTGAATGCTTTGAGACAAAAACATGCAATGTTTTTTGTTTCTAGAGCTAATGTGAAAGCTAAGTTTTTTGAGAACTTTCATGATGGTTTTAAATTTGCTTCACATGCTAGATTGAGATTTAATTCAAATAATTCACGTTCTTTTCGGCATTCTAATCACTCACATGCACGTGATTTTGGTTCTAGCTTTGTTGCTCCTGTTCGTCGTGTGTCTCAGTACTGGATTCCTAGATCTTATTTCACTAACCCCAGTACCGTGAGACTGATGTTTTATGTGATGTAAGAACAGCTAACAAGGATGGAGAACGTGAGCTAGATTGGGTTCCGGTCTTTTACATCATTACTTGATTGGAACACTTGATGGTTCTCCACTCCGTTGATAGCTTACAAGATATTCCACTTTTTAAGCGACCATGTGGAAAAGGTGATGTAATCTTACACTTTGTTGAGTTTGATTTTCAGATTGCTGATATTCTCACTAAGCCGCTTGATTCTTCCCGTTTTGTTCGTTTGCGGAGTGAGTTGGGGGTATGTCATCCAATGGGATTATTCTGAGGGGGAGCTTGTTGTTTAAAAATTTAGGAAGCTTTGTTTATTATACTTGTCAAATAAATCACAAGTCTAAGCCATTGAAGTTATTTGAGTTGTAGAGCTCTCTTTATCATATTTACTCATATACTGTGTAGCTTTAATAATGACTGGTTATAATTAATTTGCTATACTTGAACTAAATTATGACATGGCAGAATATTTTGACTAGATTGATTATAGATAGTACTCTACGATATTCATCGAAAAGGATTAGCTTGATTGTGAGTCTTATTTTAAATCTTGGCTATGAGGCTTGCATGTTTCATATGACGATCTTTTATGATCACTCAATTTGGCATGTTATAAAAAAATGAGCAATAAAAAATTGAAAAGATGTATGCTTCAAGCATGCCATGGTATATAAAAAAAAATAGGCACAAAAAATGCACAAATGAAAAGAAGTATGCTTCAAGCATGTCACCATCTCAAACAAGAATGCTACAAGCATTTTATTATGAAAAGAAGTATGCTACAAGCATGCCACATGCCTATGAATTGAGTGTGGAGCAATGGGTTGTTATATGAAACTGCTAGCTCGCCTGGTTTTAAAATTTGCTTCACTTTTAGGCTTTGACTTTTTGTTGTGATATATCATTGTGCTCTTTATAATTGATTTGGTCATTGTTGAGATGCCTGTTATTAATATAAATTGTTTAATAATGCTCAAGACTGGTTTTGATATTGCTATATGATATATGACTTTATATGATCTAGATAGCTCTACTCAAAAATATGGCTTGGTTCTTTTATTTAATCAATGCACAATGACTTGTATAATCTACAAAGCTTCTTGAGTTTTACTCTCATTGCTCCTTCTTAAAATTATTCTATTTCTGAATTTTCTTGATGATTACATTGCCAAAGGGGGAGAGATTTGATGTGCTTTGTGAGAAATTGGAGACATTTGCTAAAATTACCTCTCTTGTGTTGAGGGGGAGAGATTTGAGATTTATGTTTTACAAAATGCTTTTTCGGCTTCAGTTCTTCACTTATATTTATTTGAAACTTATTCATCATACAATCTTGTGGTGTTGTCAATGTATTCATCAAGGGGGAGATTGTTAGACCATGTGGCTAGGTCTAGAATATTGTTGTGATGAATAATTGACAATGGTTAATTTGTGATGATGAATATTTGGTAATTTTGTTTGGTGGCGTTATGCGAGTTGTGTTGTGTGTGTGTGCGGATTGACGTTGGTCATGTTTGGACGAACTTGTGCCGGAAGAATGTTCTTTGGTCTTTGCGTGTGCAGGTTGAGCATGGAGGCGATCATAGTCGATGACGAGGTGGACCGGGACTAGGATGGGGAGATCCGAGGTTCAGACGGTCGAGGATGTCATGGGATGATCGGGCTCATGCTTGGGGCGCATGGAGATCAAAGGTGGATGATACGTGGAGAAGATACGGGAGGTGCGGTCCTGGAGGCTTCGACACGAGACGAGTTAGAAAAGTTGGAATTTTGGAAAAACCCGTGTTAGGAAGGGTTTCGGATCCCTTTGGTGTTGGAATTGGATTAGAACTCGTGGGCTTAGGGTAAGCCCAGGTTTTGGGCCCTAGACTATAAATAGAGGTGGGGTTGGACGCAACCCTGTGGCTTTTGGAGAGACTAATTTCGTAATAGGGTTTAGGAGTGCCAGGAGAGCACTTTGTAGCCACTACGATTCAGAAATAAATTTTAGATCTGTTCCTGAAAAAAGTACGGTGCGTGCTGTCGTTTCGCATCGTTCTTGTCATCATCAGCCAAAAGCAACGCGACGTAACAGAGTCGCTCTGAGCGCTACCTGCACCTTGAAAAATCAAGACGCAGGTGCAGCGGCGCTGTGGCGGATCGTGCGAACTGAAGAAAAGCAAAAAGTTGCGAGCGCTGTTGGAAACGCGTTGATGGATAGTTGATTGATGAACAGTTCCTTCGTTTTTCCAATTAAGTTTGTGAGTTTTTTATTTCGTATCTATTATCCTTTTTCTTGGTTTTTTGATTCCTATAAATTCTCCATGCATTGATCTATGTCTAGGTATTTTTGTTGCTTGCATATATGAATTAGTTTTAATTAAACAATTGATTAGAAGATTAACAAAAAATGTGCACGTTACGCTGATCGATCAGAAGTTTTCTCGCTGCTACAGTATTTTACTACAGTATCGCTACAGTACTGTGCTACAGTAACTTGCTACAGTAAATACAGAAAAAATAGTTTTCCTTTTTTGTTATTTCTGGTTTTTGCATATTTAAAGGCAGAAAATTTAATATAAAAAAAAGGGTTTCCGCTGTGCGCTGCAATCATTCACCCCCTCTGATTGCCATCGACGATCCTACAACTTTTCTATCGAATATATGCTCTGCATTTTTTAGCTGGAACGGCATGACCGACTACACATTTTAACATTACACACCAGGCCACCGTATTTAGCTGTATTCAGCTCAGACGGGAAAAACACGACAGGTGTGGAGAAATTACTCATCCATACATAAACAGTATTCTTCCTGCATCTCATCCTTGCCATTTGTGTGTGAGCATCTGCGAGTAGTAAGATTAATCATCCAGTAAATACGTCTCCAACCATGGAGCACGCCATGGTGAGTGCTGCCACCGGGGTGCTGAGCCCGGCAAGCTCTCCACCCTGTTGGAGAAGAAGCATGGCAGGCTGAACGGTGTCCTCGACGAGATCGTCTCCTTGAAGGACGAGCTGAGCAGCATGAACGCCCTCCTCGTAAAGGTGGCGGACATGGATGACCTCGATATCCAGGTGAAGGAGTGGAGGAACCAAATCCGAGAGCTGTCCTATGACATCGAGGATTGTATTGATGACTTCACGCACCGCGTTGATCGTGGCCGCAACAGTTCTGACAGCATCAAGGGCTTCTTCCAAAAGGTGAGGACACTTGGAGCATGTAACAAGATCGCCAACCAGATAGGGAAGCTGAAGGCCCGTGTTGATGATGCAAACGAGCGACGCAGGAGGTACAACTTTGATGGGGTCGTCTCAAGTTCCAGTGGTGTGGTATCCATTGACCATCGGTTACCAGCACTCTATGCTGATGCAGAAAGCCTAGTGGGAATTGATGGACCAAGAGAGGAGCTGATCAAGCGATTAACTGAAAGGGAGGGAAACTCGGGACAAAAACTGAAGGTGGTGTCTGTTGTTGGGCTTGGAGGGCTAGGCAAAACCACTCTTGTTCGCCAAGTTTATAACAAAATTGGAGGACAATTTGATTGCAGGGCATTTGTATCAGTATCCCAAAGACCTAATATGAAGAAAATATTAAGATATATACTTGTTGATGTCACAGGGATAGAGTACCCACGCATCAAAGAATGGGATGAGCGGCGGCTTATCGACAAACTGAGGGAATTCCTCATAGATAAAAGGTACTACGTACTTTTCCATGATAATCTTGTTTAAGATAATTTCTGTTACCACATCCCTTCTCTGATTTCCACAAAGACATAAACGTACTATTTTTTTAGATCTATTACTATATGCTACTTTAGATATGCACTATCTGTACCGACTATTTTGTTGCATCCATACATTCTCATGTCCACCATAAATCCTTGAATAATACATAAAACTCTTAGACATGTATTTTATAGCTTCACTAATACATACTTTTTTATAATATACAAAATAGGTTTTTCATCGTCATTGATGATGTCTGGAATACATTAGCATGGAGGACAATCAGATGTGCTTTGCTTGAAAATAACCTCTGCAGTACAATATTGACGACAACACGTATCGCTTCAGTAGCAGATTCATGTTGCTCTCCAGACCGCAATAATGTTTGTGAAATGAAACCACTCAGTGATGTTGAAGCTGAAAAATTATTTGTCAAAAGAGTATTTGGATCTGAAGATGAATGTCCTCCTCAACTAAAAGAGCTATCCAATGCTATCTTGAAAAAATGTGGTGGTTTACCATTGGCAATCATTAGTATTGCTAGTTTGTTGGCTAATAAACCACGCATAAAAGAACAATGGGAGAGATACCGAAATTCTATCGGCCCAGGACTTGAAAAAGCTCCTGGTGTAAATGAGATGCAAAAGATTCTATCTCTTAGTTATAATGACCTTCCCCACTATCTGAAGACATGCTTACTATATCTCAGTATATTTCCAGAAGATCATATAATACGGAAGGAACATTTGGTAAGGAGATGGATAGCTGAAGGATTCATCACTACAGAATGTGGACAAAATTTTGAAGTAGGAGAGAGCTATTTTAATGAGCTAATCAACAGGAGCATGATCCAACCAGTGTGGGTGCAATATGATGGTCAAGCTGATGCTTGCCGAGTGCATGATATGATTCTTGATCTTATAGTATCCAAGTCGATCGAAGAAAATTTTGTCACGTTAATTGGTTACCAGAATCATGTATTTGGACCACAACATACAGTTCGTCGACTCTCCCTTGACTGTTGGGATCAAGAAGATATCATGCTACCATCGACTATGGTTGTTTCCAGTGCTCGATCACTCACTATTTATGGGTATACTAAACATATGCCACTTCTTTCAGACTTTCAAGCACTACGAGTGATTAACATTAAAGATAACAATAAGTTGGAAAATCATTACTTGAATGATATCGGGAAATTGTTCCAGCTGAAATACCTAGGGCTCATTCAAGTAAGCATCAGCAAACTTCCAGAGCAAATAGGGGAACTACAACAACTTGAGATAGTCGAGCTAAGACTGACAAGGATAAGCGAGTTACCCAAGAGTATTGTTCGGCTGAAGAAGTTGGTGACCTTACGAGCTGATTGCATAAGTTTGCCAGGAGGAATTGGAAATATGAAAGCTTTGCAGGAACTTTCTCGTATATATGTCAACAACAGCACCCCATCAACTTCTTTGGTTGAGTTGGGCAGTCTGACTGAACTAAGATATCTTGGGATAGATTGGTGCATTAGTGATACATTAAGGGATCAGAAAAGCTACAAGGATAATTTTTTTTCTTCCATCTGTAGACTCTGCAGATTCAAGCTTCAGTGTCTACATATCGGATGTGATGATGAAAATAGTTGCTCTCTAGATTTCTTGTTGGATTCTTGGTCCCCTCCTCCGTACCTCCTCCATAATTTCCAGATGAGAACAAACTACTATTTTCCTAAGAGTCCAGAGTGGGTGGCCTCGCTCTCTTCTGTCACCTTCCTAGAGCTCAATGTCAATCCTGTTGGAGAGGAAGTTCTTCTGATCCTTGGGGGTTTGCATTGTCTCCTAGCTCTCAAGCTATGGACACAAGCGGTAGCTCCCAAAGAAAGGCTCATCATGTGCAGCAGTGGATTCCAATGTCTAAAAGAGCTTGACTTTGGCTTCTGGAATATTGCAATGGGTGGATTAGTATTTGAGATTGGGACTATGCCAAAGCTAGAAAAGTTCCGTTTTTACTCAGTAGCACGAGAAACGGGGCCTCCATGCGGTGAAGTTGCTTCAGGCCTCCAGCACATCCATTCCCTCAAGCGTGTCATTTGCCGGATTGATTGTCGACGTGCAAAGGCTCATGATGTTGAAGCTATAGAGGCTGCTGTCAAGAACACAACTGACCCCCTTCCCAACCTTCGCAAAATTAAAATCAAAAGATATGGTGCACGACAGATGATAAGAGATGCGGAGGAGGTGGGCATTGAAGAGAGAAGAGCCTTGAAGATCAGGAAGGTCAGGAAGAAGGTAATATGAAGCGACAAGTAGAAGCAAGAGAAGAGACAACAAATGTAAGAAACTTATGGTGGATGTAAGTATACATGTCTTATTATTCTGGAGCAACTGCAATTCACAGTACATCTGTTGTCTTTATTTATGTTCTATTTTCGTTGCTCCCAGCAGAAGCAGAATTGAAGCTATGATCTAGATTATTATTCCACCTGGCCAATTTGACATAGTAGCAGTTCAAAATTCAAACAATCTAAATGTTACATTCGATGCTTTCACCTGGCAGTAAGGCTAGTTATTGGATGTTTGAAACGGCAATGGTTTCTCATTTGGCTTTACCTTTTTGCAGGTAATCAGTGTTGTATAACCGACGCCACCAGGAACCCCAGAAAGGGGAGCGCACCAGCTCTGGTGGTCCCATGGTTTCCACTTCGTCTCCAATGAGAGATATGGGTGTATACTAAAATGACTCACTATAAATATTAGTAGTGTGCCCGTGCTAACGCTACGGTAAAATACAAAACAAGATAAAATTTGTAAAAAATAAAACGAACAATCAGATTCATTAAGATTCACGTCTCATATATTGTATAACCAAATATTTTTTCACATAATGAATGTCACATAACGACTGATCCTTTGAGGAGGCGACAACATCATTGGACTCACCCACCAACGACTTTCTCCATCCCCACATTGTTTAAACTTGAGACTACAAAGAAAACAAACATTTTTGTCACATAAAGAAATATGAAACACAGTAAGGAAATAAGTGTTTGTGGACTTTGTGCATTATCAATCCACGGGACTGTTACGATGCTACTACTACTACTACTACTGCTGCTGCTGCTGCTGCTGCACGAAAGAGGGCCGTAAATCGCGTAAAAGCAGGACCACTGTAATCAGAAATTTTCATCCTGATGGGTAATAGTCAGAACAAGCCCGGTGGTCATTGGGTAAGACAGCGATTTCAGTTTGTGAACCTCCTTGCGCCTACCTTCTCCTTGTAGTATGAGACACCGTATTGCCTCCTTCCGATCATCTCAATGCCATCGATCTTGAAATCGCCAACTTGCACACAAACTGTCCGATCCGCCGTGATAGTACGGTTGCTCGACAAACATGCCATTGGCTTTCGTGTCGTAGGTCCACCATTTTCACCTGGCTTCTGCTCAACCCAAGCATCAACCCAGCCGTCCGGTAGGGGGAAGGGCCCATCTCCTTTGTCGTCCCAGTTCATGTCCCCGCAAAATATCGCGTTGCGGAAGGCTCCCAGAATCCTCAGAGATTCATTTGCCTGAAATACTCGCTCCTCGCTGTACATCTGATCCCACCGGGGAGGTGCAGGGCAGGGGCTCTCTAGGTGGCTTGTGGCCAACACCAACTTGTTCATCCATCCAGTGTTGGCACTTGCTATGCACAGCTCCCTTCCCATTATTGAGTTAGAAAATGGGATGCGGTGAAACGAATTCGCAGGAAATTTGCTCATCTGCATTTGTTTGCAATCGAATCACATTAGTAGGAATAAAAGAACCACCCGGAAAAAAAGTAAACTGTCATAAACTAAAAAAGAAGATAAACTGTCATAAACCGAAAGGGGGAAAGCAGTGAGTAATAACACTTCAGGGGCGAGCAAAGTTGAGGCACAAAATAGAATCATGGAGACAAGGATTCAACTTCAGGAAGAGAAAAGCTGAGGCACAAAATAGAATCATGGAGACAAGGCTTCAAACACCTCAATTCATAAAAAGACAGCTTATGAGCTTGTTTGTAGTTCTATTTTATGATCGAATGTGTTGCTGTTAGCAATGTGCAGAGTAGCAAGGTAATTAATGTATGTGTGCGCGAGCGTGTGCATCCATTGCTGTGTGCCTGAACAGTAGTAAGCCGCGTAGAACACCAAGTCATCTATGCTGAGTCTAGATGGTCATGGCAGGATAACTCACGTTTTCAGACATGGCAAACTATGGATAGTGATTTGGCTCACATTATTGAAACCTCCATGAGGAGGACTACGTAGTGATGTGGCGGCTACATCCAAAGATATTAAACCATGGTATTAATGAAATCCAACAAAACGTACTCCTAGTATCTATGTTACAAAATAAAAGGTATCATAAACATGCGGTGAAACTCAATTATCAATTATTTGTTGTCAAAAGTGCTTTCATAATCCTATGTTTTCCATAATTTTTTTGGCATTATATAAATAGATGGTCAAGAACTCAAGATGCATCTTGGAGACCATGAAAAGTTAAAAAGAAAAGTCATGTATCATGCAAGAAAGAGAGTAAGACATAGTATATGCATGTAGGTTTCCTTAGAAGAGGATCAATGAACAATCTTTCTAGATGCTTTGACTCGTACCATATATGAAGTTTAAGAGAAGGATGACCTGCATGCAATAATATGGTCTCCTAATAGCCATCTCATGTGACAACAAGCATTTGTATTCTTGCCACCACTCAGATTTTTGCAGAAGCAGATATATGTATGGTGTAACCTCCTGCAGTTCCACATATGAGACCCATTGAGAAGGGGGGAAAATAATGTAGTTCAAATTCTGGACCTGGAAGCATATAAGGTCTGGTTTGTGGTGCTGAATAAGATCTCCAAGTGCATCCATCCTTCTTTGCAGTTCTATATCCTCCCGGAACCAGACATTGTATGTCATGACTTTGAAGGTCTTCTTATCCAAGTGAGTCTCAAAAGCTCCTGTGGGAAGACATTCAGTTTTTAATGTGAATATACCAAAACAGATGCGTAAAAAACAGCTCAAAAGATGAAATGAACTTCTAACTTGCATAAGGAGATATGAAAACTACCAAGATTAGCAATATGAAAACATCTGCAACTTTAAAAATACAATAAGATAAATATTATGTGGTGAAATTTTATCTAACTTATAACCTTAGAAAAAAACAACGCTTTGCAATAGAGATTAGATCATACATTATTGTTCAATGGAGCACTGAAGGAAGAAAATCTGCATGAACATGATCATTTAGTAGAGAATAAATGATAGAATGAACCAAGTGAACATTACTTTGCATCTAGAAAATCAGTGCATTTAAGCCGGAATTAGCAACCATGGTAACACCTTAACACAATTGACACACCCCAAATAAGCTAGTCCTCAAAGTACATCCATTTTACTTATTAGTGGCTCATCATGTACCCGCAACTCCGCGTCGTGCCGTCATTAACATTATTAATCGTCCACGATTACTCTCATTGATTTTACCACAACGTCTAGTTTGTTGCACTCCATCAACAAAACAGTTTGAGGGAGGGGAATCAAGAGCGTTACAATCTCCCCTTCTAATCTCTAATCTCTCATTAATTCTAGTCAATTTATCATGCTATACGATACGGAAATTTGTATGGTGTCCAGATATTTTTCCCTCACAAACCAAATCATTAGTAAATACAAGTCTTTACCCCCCAAAAGATCTAATCTTGCAAAAGAAATAGGGAATCATAACATCAGACGACACGGTATTCGACCATAACAAAACAAAAAAGCCTAGCAAACGCAAACAGGAAAAAAAATCCAAACTTTTGATCCGTACACATAAAGAACTCTAAACAAACCTTTCTTGGCGGCGGGCGCCCTATCCCCTCCGTTCGCGCCGTCGCCCTCGTCGGCGCACACCTCGACGACGTCCGGCCAGGCCGCGCGCTCCCTCTTCCTCGCGCACCGCCGGAGTGGAGCTGACCCCGTGGGGTCGTCCCCAGCTTCGACCTCCACGGGTCGCGCGGCTTCGCATACGGCGCAAAACCCGGAGCCGCAGGGGTTGGAGAACGTGCACCGGGCGCAGGGCCACAGCGGCTACACGAGGCAGGACTCGCAGCGGGTCCCGGAGCGGTTGTCGTGGGCGCCGATCCCGCACTGGCCCACGCCAGAAGGAGGAGGAGGCGAAGGCGGCCTTGACGGGGAGCGGGAAGGGGAGGACATGGAGGAGGAGGGTTTTGGGTTTGAAGCGTCGAAGATTAGGAAAGGGCGGAAGGTAAAGAGCTCCTCGTCGTCGCTGGACATCGGCTCAAGCGCGTCGTGGAGCTTCGCCGGGCAGCCGGCTCCCTCGTCTCCATGCTGGGCGCCGGCTCATGTGCGCACCGTGGAACTTCGTTGGTCTGCTGCCTCCCTCGTCGTCGTCGCTGCCCATGGGGTTGGCCACGCGCCACCGAGCTCCAAGGGTGCCACCGTCTCCTCCCGCCGATTTGGGATTTAGGGTTTGCCACCGTCTCCAAGCAATCGCTGATCTCTACCCCTCTATATGTATATATCTTTTAAGATAACCTTCCGTACTTTGCAGCGTCGGGGGCGTGTTCGTGGGCGCGGGGTGGTGTTCTGGGCTCAATGATGTGCATGATCCGGATGATTTTGGCCTTAGGATCTTCAATGAGTAAGAGAAGAAGGCTTGAGGAGAGATCCAGACCATTCATTTGTATGAAGTTGGATTACTTTGGTACACAAATCTGGGTGGACTTAGATTAGACATGACTGTGGGGGTGGTTGAGGGGAGTGGATTTAGTAAAGAAAATTTTGGTGTATTATAGAGAGGTAGAGATATGCAAGAGGCTATCTATCTTGTATACATCAAGTCATATCAATAAAGAAGATGCCGGATTAATCTCTCACACATCTTTGCCCATTGCTATTGCTAAGTGCTTGTGTTATTCTCACTTTCTAGTGCGTTAATTGGCTCTATTTGTGTTGATTCTTTGTGCTACAGTATGTCATTAGTTCCAATAGCGCTCTCTCTCTATCTCTCTCTCTCTCTCTCTAGAAGCGATTCCTTTTCTTGTAGAACCCTAGATGCGTTCTTAATCTGTTCAATCCGATCTACTAAAATTAATAGGCATTAGAAGCCGTACCTGCTGGTCTCAGCTGCGCCATCGACGCGCAGCCCTGCGCCACGGCGCGCTCGCATGCGAACGCTCACCAAGCCCGGCTTGCCGCCGCTGTCCGTCCTTGCCGACCACCGCAGCCGCTACCGCCGAACCACGACCTACAACCGACGCGCGCGCGCGCCTCTGCGTCCAACGCCACTGAAGCGATGGAGCCGCCTTGCCCGAGCCACGCCGCCGCATAGGTGCTCCGCCGCACACGCCGCCCTAGCCGTGCGCCGCGCGCCGCCGCACCCGCCGCCGCGCGCGTCGATTCCACCGCCGCACTCGCGCCGCGCCAAGCGCTGGGATAGGGTCCTAACCTGGCGAGAAAATTGATGATTTGCCATCTTCAAGAATGGGCTTCGCACTTTTGCCACTCTCAACGTTGGCTTTGCAAAAATGTCATATAGTACATTAATCCCTTGATTAGTATGCCATTTCATCCCTTTAATTTATTTTCTTTTTCTTTTCTAATTTCGGGACTGAAAAGACCCTTCTACCCACGGCTAATTTCATCAAAGATGGCATTTTCAGCCGTGCGCCTCGGCCATGGTGTTCCAACCGTGCCGGTTCTCTCGTAGTTGATGGGCGGGCGGAGAGCACCCGAAACCGCCAGCTGAGGATGCGGTGGATCTCAGAGGTAGAGGCCGCGAACTCGGTCCACGGGATGAGGCACCGGGAGCGATGCGCCATGTCGAAGGAGCTGGGCGGGAAGGGCGGCGCTGGTGGAGATGATGCCCGTGTTGGCGGGATGCCGCGCTCGAGCGCGAATCGCACGATGCGCGGCGGTCTTTGTAGATCCCGCCGAGGTAGAAGGAGAAGGCGCACAACCACGATGAACATGAGCGCCACCGCACAGCTCTCGAGCCCCGCCGCCACCCGCCCTCTCGGGCTTTGCTTCCTTGCTGTACTTCATGGCGCCTCAACTCTCCCCACTCGTACGTGGATTGGTTTGGATCGATGACATCACCTGTTGGTTTGTGTTGCAGGGTAGAAGGGTCTTTTTCAGTCCCTGAAATTAGTAAAAGAAAAAGAAAATGAATTAAAGGGATGAAATGGCATACTAATCAAGGGATTAATGTACTACATGGCATTTTTGCGAAGCCAACGTTGAGAGTGGCAAAAGTGCGAAGCCCCCTCCCTTAACTGAGCCATAAAAGGCCGGGAGGTGATGGACTGGATCCAAAATCCAGCCCAATTGTGGTAACAAGCTAGACCGAATCCAGCCCGCTAAGAAAGAACTGTTCATTTAAATGGCTAAGTTGCAATTTTTTCTAAATTAACCATGAACGTACATTTTTTTACAAATCTTGTCTCCTTTATGAAACCTACCGAGCCAGTGGAGCTCGGCAAGTGGTAAGTGTCTACCAAACCACCCATCCGCGGCATGTGTTCACAGTCAGCCATTAGTAATGTAATTAGCAAGCACAACTTAAGATTAGCATTAATAAGCAAGCACTAATTAAGGACATGCCGCAGATGGATGGCTCGGTAAGCACCTACTGAGCTACTATAGATCAGCGTGCTATCGAGCCCCCTGGCTTAGCAAGTGTCTACCATGCTTGGTAGGTGAACGGAGATGATAGATTTGCAAAAATAGACGTTCAAAGATCAATTTTGAAAAAAAAAGTTACAACCATGTCATTTGTGAATAGTTCGAAAAGAAATTGAAAATGTTGCAGAAAGACCCTCATATTTTAGAAAGAATGCGAGAAAATTTTGTGGAGAAAGAAAATCGGAAACCCCCAGGGAAATTGAAAATTCTTGTAACCTTCGGGAATATTTTATTCTTGCATAAACCCCTTCGGGAATCCATTTTTGCGTTGGATCAGTAAGGTTAGGTATTTTATAACCCAGACCCTCAATTTTAGGGTAACTACCTGAATAGTATATTTAATTTCTTAAATAACCCTGAATCCTGAAAACTTGATTTTAATGAATATGAGCTTCCATAAATTTATGAAACATTGGACATAGTAAGTGTCTAACAATCAAACCACTCTCTTTTGCCAAGTTTATAACAAAATTGGGGACAATTTCATTATCGGGCATCCATATCGATATCCCAAAACCTAATATGGAGAAAATATTCGAAACATACTCGTTGATGTCATTTGTAACTACACGACACATAGCCAAGTCGCTCGACCGTTGGGCAACTAAATCAAGTAGCTCAACCATGGAGCAACTTGGCCCTCTAGTTGCCCAACCGTTGGGCGACTAGTACTAGTCGCTCAACGGTGGAGCGACTATTTCTGCCAGCCCGTCTATTTATCTTTGGCCCAACCCTTTCACAGTCTCTCTCACCATTTGTCTTAGAAGAAAATGAGAGGAGAAAAAAAGAGGGAGAGAAGGAGAGGGGAAGTGAAGAGGGAGAGAAGGTCGCGAGAGGGAGAGAAGTAGAGGAGCTCGAGAGAGGGAGTGAAGGAGAGGAGAGGAGCTCGGGAGAGGGAGTGAAGGAGAGAAAAGGAGCTCGTGAGATAAGAGAGAAAGACAAAGGAAACTTGTTGAGAAGGAGAGAAGGTCTTCGCGTGAAGGTAATAGTCTCATCAATTTTTGTTCTCATCTAAATATATGCAATGTGTCACTACTTATCGGTTTAGCACAAATTTAGTAAATGTATGTTGATAAATGATAATATTTGCAGTGAGATATTAGTCATGTCTGAGCCCACAAGATTGAAAGTGCATTACGGTGTTGGTACTATTTATGAATGTCCATACGGTGTTAACCTGAACAGTTTTCCACAGGTCAATTTGGTACACCCGAACACAGAGAATACTCTAATCGGAGATGTCCTGCACTGTCTTACACGTAGCTTCTCCTTAGACCCCGAGGGGTGCAATATCATCCTACATGGGCTTTGGAGTCGGTCTGCCATGCACATTCGATGGGAGTTGAGGAGACTAATGCACATGGCTACATGGAAGGGCTTTGTGAAATGTTGTCGGTGACGTGGATATGAGTTCGTGCTCAAGGGAGTCGCAGGAGGCCCTGCCGACGGCTATTGTCCGGTTGGTGGGAGCAGCTCGGGCGTGTAGCGTGTGGTTCATGAAGAGGACGCGGTGGCCGATGTTGCGGAGGCACAACTAAAATGTTAGACACCGCACGTTGTGCCTACTAGACAAGCAGATGCAGATGTTGCTGAGGCGGTCGGAAGATCGCACAACATAGGCTGAACCCACTGGACAAGTGAACGTAGTGGAGTATGTTGATAGCATAGTGCGTCAGATGGAGATCGATGACCGTACGGCCTAGGTCGAGAAGGAAGCTTTAGAAGAGGACGACGATGACTCTTCCGATGAGGACAAATGTCTCATCCTTCAGGGATAGAATAGGTTGGACGTTGAGGGTCTTACTGTGCACGACAAGCATGAATCACCATGGGAGTACCATAGTACAGAGGTTTGGCTTCATGCAATATTTTATGTTTTCTCGCACCTCAACCCAGCCTAGTCCACAGCTGCCTTGCCACGTCAGATGCTCGCCACGTGTCGACTATCCACCACGTGCGTCACCAGCCATCCGATCCCCACTTGTGCCATGCATCGACCATTGGGCCCAAGCACTATTCATCTGTGCCGTTTGGGGAGGTATCTTGTGTCGGCCGTTGGTTCCGCCTGGCACCACGTGTCGGGCATCAAGACGTGCTCGCATTGTTCATCTTCCTCCCAGTTTCTTGCCACCGTCTCCAAGCTGGAGTCCTTGGTGTCCGTGCCACGCCCGCCTTGGTCTCGTCGCCTGTGTCCACCTTGGACACTTCGACATCTGGGTATAAAGCCTAGGCAGTCCCCTCAGTTTTCCCATCCCGAGCCTCCATTGCGCCTCATCATCTGTGCCATGTTGTCGCACCTAAAGTCACTGTCATCACTATCCCATCGCTGGTGAGTCTGTCGTCGAGCCTGTTTCCCCACTCCCATTCTGCTCCATCATTCGCCGCCCCGTGCCTCCGCCTCGCTCCAGCCGAGTCTTGCCCGCACCGCCCCCGTCCCCTTGGTTCGCGCACCGTGCACCGCTTCTCCCACCCGAAGTGTTGCCCTGGTTCACGCACCCCGCCAACGTCCTCGCACCCGAGCTATCCGCCCCTTTGTCTTCTCGGTGGATCGAGTCCACGGTGCGCCATCACACTAGCAAACCAGGGCCACCATGTCATCTGCCATGTGTCATGCCATGCCACCCTGCCACCTTAGCCCAAGTGCCATGTGTCAATTGATGCGTCATGCCACATTAGCACTAGAGCCTAGTCATCCACCACATTAGCAATGACATCATGATTCCTATTTTCCTTTAGAAAAGTAATTTGGCCGAAAAAGAAATTAGATGATGACATCATACTTAGGATTTTCCTTTAGAAAATAATTCCAGTAAATTCTATTTTCTTTTTTCTTTAGATTTAAATATTTTGAGAGCCCATTCTTCTTCGTCCTAGCTCCGATTGACCTAATTATTTTTCTTAAATTCATCTAAAATTGAGCTCTATCTTTTGATCCTTGTTTTGAAGTTTTTTGAGTTCATTTAGATTTTATTTTATTTTATTTTATTTGTACCTTATTCATTTTCTCTCTCGTTAGATAATGTTTTCTAATGAGCTGAAGTACAATCTGAAGATCAAGAGTTATTAACTGAGCAAGGCCAGGTTAAGTTATGTTCTTTGATCATGTTGAACATATTGTTTTCAATCTATTATTTATTATTTTGTTTTAAATTATCATGCATTGCTATTGTAGTATAAACATTTGTACTTAGTTGTTATGGTCCAACTTGGTTAATTCTACCTTGATAATTTGAATGACATGATCCCACTATCACCACAGGATGGGTAGTTATTTAGTGATGTAATACTAGTATCCACATGGGTTGTACGTTTAAATTGCTTAGACTTGCCTATAGTATGTTGGGTTCATCGTCACATAATTAATTAATTAATTAATTAATTTTGACTTAAGGATATATTGAATCATGGTGGTCAGCCGCAGTTATAAAATTTGAATGCCACAACATAGGTAGTGTCATTGGTGGTGGTTATACAAAATGATTCATTGGACGAATGATCATGCAGAAAATGGGAAAGTATGGTCAGCATTTCTGGGATGTGGATGTTTCGCCTAGATAATATCTAAGGACTTAACTTTGCGTGCCATTGATTTGAGCCTAACTGTGCAACCACATGTCTATTATAGAATGGACCTAACTAATTAATTTATAATATTTTAATTTCAATTTTGCCATTGAGATGAAAGTGGGTGTTGGTTAGACATTTTCACTAGGCGCAAGAGGGGGCTCTCTAGTTAGGTGGTTAGCCTACTCGGCCGTGAAATCTTAGCGAGGTGTACTTGAGTTGAGGTGGAGCATTGTAAAATCCTTGTTGTGATTTTCTTTTACGTAGAGATGATCACATCGTGTGGGTAAAGTTGTACAACCTCTATAGAGTGTAAAATTATTCGAATAGCCGTGTCCCTAGTTATGAACAATGCTCAGTGATTTCACATGAGGGATAGATGTTTTATAAAAGCTTGGTTAAGTTTGGAGTAGTGAATGGTTAGTTCACTGGGAGATCATCGGGTAGATGGTTGGTTCACTTATAGTTTACTCAATTTCTTTGAATTAATTATTTACTATATGTTTACAATGTTCGCTTTCAATCTATTTACTGTATTTACTTTAAATTGTTACTTTCTGCAAAATAACCACTCAGCCATTCCTTGGTAAGTATTACATATTATATTGCATTCTTGTTACAAACGACTTGCTGAGTACTTTATATACTCACGGCTATATCAATACTTGCTCAGTTGAAGAAGAACCATATTAACCAGATGTATGTGAAGGAGGGTGCTTTAACATGTCTCGGAATAGGGCTTCGCGCTCCAGTCGATTGCCGGTGGTCATGTCCAATAGCCACCGTTTTCATTGTGTGTTCGCTAGTTCTATTAACCTTTGGCTCTTAAGTGTAACATATCATAAGGTCGCAACTCTGATAATTAACTAATATTTGAGTCTTTCTTGGTAAATTGTGTGTATGGTTGATATTTTATTTATATTTACCCTGTGTAAACTAACGTGTTTCTGGATTAGTGCAGAATACATAAAGAGATCCAAATTTGCATATTCGGGTCTCAACAAAACCTAGCCAACAACACCTCATACAAAAATGCAAGTAGCTTTAGAATCTAGAAAAGAGTGTGAAAAGGGTTTTAGAGACATACCTGCTAGCTTCAGAATCTACGCAAATGGTTAAAACAAGGTGTCACACAAAATCCTGTTAGCTTTATAATCACTTCTGATACAAAAAGTAATTAGCTGCGAAATACAGATCTAGTAGGGCCCATACAAGAATGTAGACCTAGCACATAGTTACTTCATCCAACAAAAATTATCCGCTAAGAAAAATTATCTGCCCAGTTAATACATTGGAAGGTTAGTTAAGTGATTAGTTAATAAAGATTAGAGAAAGCAGGAAGAACGTGCTGGTAAGAAGGAAGAACGTGTTGGTTGTGGAAAAGAAATTTGATGGGAAGAAGACTGCATAGAGAGCCAACTAGGATTAACTATGCTGCTATTACAACTTTGAACAAACTCCAACTGCTTCAAGAAACAACTACTACAAGCGAGCAGTTAACAGAATGAAGAAAATTTTCTTTTTAATTATTAATAATGCTATAAGAAGGAACAACTATTAAATTGACTAAAGAACAACTACTGATGTACTACTTCTAACAGCAAATACTAACAAAGGTTGACAAGGGCTTTTTTTTGGGTGAAATTTCTTGATACTACTAGTAACTTACAAAACTAAAATCAACAAGAGACTAGTGAAAAATTACTACCAGTGATTAACAACAACTAACAACAGGTACTGCAAGTACCACTACTTAGCAATCAGATTTAGCATTATTAAGATTACTAAGCAACAAGTCATAGGTGTAACAAACATTACGGAAACAAAACAAAGCACTTAACCAAGGAAGAATAAGTATCTCATCTATATCTCTGTCTGCCTTCCACCAATCGGCTGAACAAATCGCCCAACAAAGAACAAATAGCCGGTCACCAACTAGGTCACCGCTCTCACTCGTCCTCAAAATTGCTCACCTCTATCTCTCTCACACAAAATCCAAACGAAGAACCAGAGGATCTGCAGCACCAGAATAGCAAAAAAACAGCACCCTCAATCTCGACTCCTGCACCATCCGGCTAAAACACCGGCAGGAGCCGCTCACCGACAAAAATTAGTCCGACTGTTGGAAACAGAGCCTGCCCACTTGTTTGCTTGGGTTCACCCACCAAAAGAATGGAACGAGTTTTTTTTTTTTTTGATCTCAAAAGAATGGAACGAGTTGGCGGTGGCAAGAAGAAGCGCTCGCTCGCTCTTTCTCTCCCGCAACAAAATCCAACAGGGGAAATCGGTTCGGATGAGAAACAGTATTATGCGTCGGGCCGATTCATTAACTAACTGACGTATCGATCTCAAAGCAAATCCAATGCCCAGGAATTTGGATGATTTTTCTGGAGCAAACATGCGGGTGAAAGGAGCAGTGCTTCAATGTTTCCCTCTCTAATAAAATAGCACTAATTTCAAAGCAAATGGAAAGATAAGTAACATCAATCCATTATTCGTCATGTTTTAAAAATTATACAAATCACTATTAAGAAAAGCATACAAGCACCTCTCCTGTGAAGGTTATCAAAACACAAAGGTTAAGTTCTTTTTAGCTTTGGCTTATTACTACCTGCTATAGTAACTATCATTTAAACGGTACATCTTTTTAAGACAGAGTTTACAGGTAAATTATAGTATATACTGTACTGAGTTTAATTATACTGGCTAAAATCATATGTAATTAATTTTTTCTACTACTATCTTCTTTAAACAGTTATAATTCAAAAATATAAGTTAAAAATCAAAGACGCAGCTCAAAAGAGCATATCCAAGTTAATTAGCACGAGTACAATGCACTGCCTTGCGGCCCAGGCGACACAGAAATGCACTCTTAAAGATGGGCTGTGGGCCGCAGCCATAAAACCCTAGCTTGGTCTTAAACCCTCCTTCAATTTCTCGAGTTCTCGCCCTCCCCACCAAGAAAAAGCACGCCTCGCCACAGCCTCCCTTCTTCCCCTTCCCCAAGCCAGGATCAGATATGGACCACGTGAGCTCGATGGAGGAGAGGATCGTGACGGAGCGGATCCGGCGGAAGCTGGAGGAGGTGAACGCCACCGCCCAGAAGCACCTCGCCGGCGTCCAGGACCACGTCAACTTCACGATGCAGGTGAGGGGGTTCTTGGAATCCGTTTTGGGATACTCTAGGGTGTGATTTCAGGATAGGGGAACGAAATCTCGGTGGTATTTCTGTGAATCTTGGATCGGTGGAGCATTTCGTGGATTCGTTTTGTGGGATTTTAGGGATTTGATTATTCTTGTTCTAATGTGTAATTTTAGGATGGATGGAGCCAATCTTGTGGTAGTGCATGAAATTTCTTGGGATTTTTTTCTAGGTGGTTCAGGGATAAGGTAGTGGCACAGTATTCTGATGCTAAGTATTGTACGTTCTAGGTATGTTAGGGATTTGATTGTTAGATGATTAGTTTGTTCTGAAGTAATTTCAAGTATCTGATTGGAGTTTTTGGGTTTATAGGTTGTCGTTTTAAGATGCAGGGGGTATAATTTTGTCATAAGCAGCTGAAAACTGTAAGAATTTTAGGAAGCACAGCTGCACAGTAGTGGGGCATCAGCATTGATGCTAATTATTGAGATCTGTTGAATTCAGTTTTTGGTGCTTTTTTCAGTGCTTGCTTGAAATCTCTTGGCATCTCCTTCTTGTATGATTGGAGTAGATGGAATGTTGGAGTTGTTTGTCAAATTTCTTGATTTTCTGCATACTATTTTGGATATGTGACAAGATGGTTTACACTAATTGTTGAAGTTCCTCGACTGTTCTCATTATGGAGATAGAGTTTGTCATGAAACGTGTTGATATGGTATCTATCATTCTAGTAGGAGGGGAATTACCCCACATGGTGATTTGTTAATAATTGATGCCATTTGAATGTAACATTGATGTTTATACTTCTTTGGACCTCTAATTAATTTTCAGCAAGCGTACTTCAAGTGTGCATATGAATGCTTTGATCGGCGACGAAGTCAAGAGGGGATCAACAACTGCGTAGAGAACTGTAGTGTGCCTGTCCTTTCTGCCAACAATGTTGTTGAGACTGAGATGGCTAAGTTCCAGGTACTTTCAATTTTCTGCACCTATTATTGTTTTCATATATGGTTTCCTCCTACTTGGTATAACATAGAACACAGAAGAGTCTATAGGCACAAAAATTATAACTGAGCATTTCTGTTGTTGCAAGCAAGTTATAGACTTACAGGTTTATTGGGATTTGGGTGCAACCTGTAATGCGAAAATCTTTGTGAAAGAAGAAATTGCTGCTATTTGTGTGCCTTCTAAACATGGACTGATCAGTTCTGTTGAACTGAGCCTACCACTTGTATGTTCTGTGCCTACACCATATTCTTGAATGTACATAATAATTTAAGTAGGGACACAATGTTGAATTTGTGCCTACTTGCATTAGCATGGTGTATTTGGCTGATATCCAATGTTGATGCTGTATTTGTTCAGCAAATTATTGGTGTATACATACGATTTTTTAAATAATACATTATTTTATTAATATTTCAAAAATAAATGCTCATTAAAAAATTACAGATTTGGGCCCCATTGCCATTTCAAATGGTGACTGGATTCAGTTTCCATTTGAAATGGTGATAATATGACATGGATCCACGTGGCATGGAGCTAGGTGCTCTGCTGCCATCTGGTTCGGTGACAGGGGCCTTATCGTTAATTGAAATGGCAACAGAGCACATGTCGCCATTAGATTTTGCGATAGAGCTTCTGTCGCAATTTTGATTGGCGACAAGAGCCTTATCGCCAAACCAGTTGGTGACAACATGTTTGTCGCCATTTGCTTTGGCAACAGGGGTATTTTTTATTTTTTAAATATTACTTTATTTTATTAATATTAAAAATAGGAAATGTTGATAGGGCTATTTTTTGAAATTGTTTTTAAAGTAGTACATTATTTTATGAATATTGAATATTACAAAAATAAGTGCTCCGTGAAAAAATTAACAGAAATAGGCTTTTGTTGTCGTCATGTCTCTTACCCCTATTGAACAATTCGATGTTGACATGGTGCACGTACATATTTTTCTTTTGCCATTAATAGTGGGTGATTCATTTTTTAATTTTATTAGGAAGGTTTTTATAGTTCGGAGAGATTAGTTGGATTAATTAGCTATATTTTTTATTACGTGAGTAGGGTCGACAGTCTGCCAGGACGAGCTTCCTGGAATGTCCGTACGAGGAGCTACGGTCGCGCGTGTCATGTGCGGCGTACCATGGCTGTCCCGTCAACCACATACTAAGGAAGCACGTGCGGCACCTGCACCATGTCGTCTCTCTCACTCGACCTCTGACACGACGTGAGGCTGACAATGTGCCTCACCCTGTCCCTGATGTGCGCCAACGCGCCTCTTAGGTCGCCCGTGGATACCTGACCAAGGCGAGATAGAAGAGAGGTCACCTCGGTGTACGTCTCCCTGGCTAGGTTGCTGTACGGAATGCGAAGAGAATGTTACAAACTATGGTCGAACGAGCAAAGCAATGAAATACAATTAATTGTGTCACTAATTGTGCGATAGAACATGGAATCCGACTGCATGGGGTACATGTCTCACTAACCTTAGCGTAGCCGATTATGTACTGGAATCTCCCCTCTATGGCTAGAATTATGGAGTGTGGCTCAAAATTCAGATTACCCATAATCTCACCGTACAAGACGTTTGCAATGAATCATGAATCATGAAGACAAATTTATGTGGGTTTGCATAGAACTGTCACGACGCATGTGTGCAGAATTACTATGGAGCATTTCCATGTGGTGTCCCACATGTAATAGCATATATCTCACTGCATAAAGTACCATGCCATTTGCACCCTTGTGCAAACTTGTTTTAAGTTAGAAATCTTTGCCCTTTCATCCAGGAACGGTTGAATCGATCTTTGATGGTCTGCCAAGACAAATTTGAAGCAGCAAAGATCCAGAAGATGAAAACAGACGCAACTGAGGATCTAGAATCCTGCGTAAACAGATCTATTGATGACAGCATCAGGGTCCTTCCTCATGTGGTTGATCAGATCAAGTCCTCCCTGTCCATCAGTTAAAAGACATAACTTGTCTGATCAGAACTAGATCTTTCAGTTTCAAATTCTTTTACCTTTTATGAAGCAAGACCAATCTTTTTCGGTGGCAAGACATTAGCTTGCAGGAACCCTGCGGACATTAGTATAACATGAGCAATGTATCTTACTACTACTGCGGCACTGCCATGAGATTTATGTCCACAACCACATTTTGCTGCAGAGCTAATGCATCTAAAATGGTACAATAATAGAGGAAAATGTTGTAATGTTTCTCTGGCTTATTCATGTGCCACCTTTTAGTTTCAGCGTGTTTCATCTCCTGTTGCGTACATTTGTGCCCGTGGCACGATCTCAAAAAAAATAATGTTGTGCATATTTGATCTTCAGCCATGAACTCATGATGATGGCAGCAACAGGGCAAATTGGAACTTAATGCTGCAATGCAGTGATATCTCTTTCACTGATTTTCTACTGCAGTTTGTAAAGTTGACAAGAAATCGCCTAATTTATTTGTTCGAAGAAAGTCATAAACTGAAAAAAAAAAGAGATCATATTATCCAAATTTTACTAGTCAAATTTACTTAATGAATTGTTACATCTATTTTGGATAAGAAGCTGTAGCGTGCGAAGTATTTCTGCATAATAAACCCTACTTCCAGTCAACTGCTCCGCAAACCTGTCGAGCCCAAATGCCCCCACCCCTCCCGCCATCGCCCACCGCCGCCGCCGCCATCGCCCACCACTACACCCGCCTCCTCTCCGCCGCCGGCACCGCCTCCCTCCGCTCCCTCCTCCCCATCCACGCCCACGCCGTCCTCCTCGGCATATCCACCAACCCTGCCTTCGCCACCAGCCTCCTAGCCGCGGCCGCCCTGCCTCCCTCGCGTACGCCCGCAGGGTGTTCGACGCCGCGCCCCACCGCGATGCCTACATGTGGAACACCCTCCTACGCTCCCGCGCCCACTCCCACGCCGTCGCGGACACGCTCTCCCTCTACAAGCGGATGCGTGCTGCCGGCGTCGCGCCGGACCACTACACCTACTCCATCGTTTTCCCCGCTTGCGCGGCGGCGCGCGCGCTTCTGCTCGGGCAGGCCGCGCATGGCAACGCGGTGAGGTTCGCGCTCGCGGGGGATGGGCTCGTGCACAGCGCGCTCATCGCCATGTACTGTCAGGAGGGGGAGGTGGCTGATGCGGAGCGGGTGTTCGTGGAGAGCGGTGGTGCCCGGACGGTCGTGGCGTGGACGGCCATGGTCGCCGGGTACGTGCAGAACTGCTTCTTTGGCGAGGCAGTTGCGGTGTTTGGCATGATGGTCGCCGAGGGCGTGCTCCCGAATGAGATCACTCTGATTAGTTTCCTGCCCTGCTTGCAGGGGCAAGAACGGCTGGCTGCCAGGGTGAAGCTGGGGTTTGATGCAAACATTCCCTTGGTGAATGCTCTCATTGCAATGATGTCAAGGATCTCTTCCAGTCAGGCTCTAATGGTGTCACCATTTATGTTTAGATGACAAACATTTACTTTGGACTGTTGGAAGATGCAGAAAGGTTGAGGAGAACCATGAAGGAGATGGAACTCAAGAAGGCGGTTGGGCGTAGTTTAGTTTGTACTTATAGAGAAAGCAGATCCATGATGAGGTAGCGAACCTGCTGTAAAATTTGTAATCTAAGGTTGGTTAGGTTGGTTGATGCTAACATATGTATTCACATGCTGTTTGGATGTTCAGAGTGCTCCATCCGTAAGCTATAGGCTCATGCCAACCCTTGGGCCTCTGTTCGAAGCCCTACGTGAGGAGCTATGAAGATGCGAGGAGAAACCCTAGGTGAGACTGCGGCGAGACAACTGTGATGTAGCGCGACGAGGTTCAAGACTTAGGAGTCGGGCACGTGGAGAAGCTGGGGTGGCGACACGATGACGCCGGATGGGGGGTGGCCTCCAGATGGCCAGCGCAGCGCCGCGCCGCTGTGGGCCTGTGGAAGTGCGGATCTGCACAGGGCCACGGGGTTGGCCTGGCCGGTCGGGGTAGCAGCCAGCAAGCTGCGTATATATGTAACAAGCCGCCAATTGGTATATATATTCTGTAATATTTACTCTTGTTGATGTTGTATAAGTTGTATTATGTGTACTGATGATTGATGAAATTGGTATTTGGTAATTGTCTAATTGATAATTTTTGATGAAGTGATGAAATTTATAATTTATTCGTAAAATTGCCATAATGGAGAAACAAACTTTAAGTAACTATTTCGTAAGCAATTCAAGAAGTACTCCCTAACCAATGATCGTTACTCAATGGAAGCATATTTGTATGTTTTGGGATATGTTTTCATTAGTGAGATACCTTCATTGCATTTCTTTTTTTACTTTACTTCTCTTGTATTCATATATGAATTTGAATTGCACAATAATGTAAAATTATATTTATCATAATTTAGCTCAATCTTTTAAGCCCATCCTCTATTTTATTGCAGGCTTCTATGCTACTTTGCATCCTGCCTCACCTCAAGGGGCGATGCCCAATCTCCAATCGCTCAGCATGCAACTCCATGCCGTGCGGTGGAGCGATACGGCCCCTCAACACCTGAAGGCGTCCAGCACCTACTGAGCATTAGGAAAGTCCATGTTCCTATTTAGGCACATTTACAGTACTCCAAGATGAACATCAGTTGTTAATTCTTTTTGATTAATTGAATCAAATTAATTAGGATTTAGCTATACTATTATTGACAATACTAACAGTAAAATTTTAAAAAGGGTAATATTATAAAGGAACAGCAAAGTGCAGCGGCGCCACAACGCATACGAGAGAGTGCCAACATTGCAGGAATGCGGTAGAGATGAGGGCGGCAGCGACGAAAATGATTAATAATAGATTTAGAGAAAATGTCCATAGTACTCTTACAAAAAAAATAGATTTACAAAGAAAAATCTATTATGTTTTTATAAATCAATGATTAGATTTAATTATTACTATCACTATTTTACTATTAGTAGAATGCTCTGTAAAAACTCTCTTCTGTTTACACTGAGATAGATGATATGATATGTATCAGATCCAAGCGCCACCGATGCCAAGGCTATGTCGAACATTCCATGGACACCCTTTATGCAGATCAAGGTTGAAGATAAAACATTATGGCATCCTCATATTCTTGAACATTCCAGTACAAGGATTCGGACAGCAGGGGCGGAATATTTTTAGGGCTAAGCCCCGCCCAAGATTTCGTAAGCAAGTACTTGGTTTCCCACATAAATGCTAAACTAGCCTCTTCTTTCAAAATTTGGCAAGGAAAGTTCATCTCTTCTTTCAAAACTTGGCAAGGAAATTGGTCCCCTTGATATTTCCCTTCAAGCTGCGACGCTATCGGACAGAGACGAAGTGGTGCAAGAGGACGACACCGAACAATGAAGATACGTACTGTACCTCTGTATAGAGGAGGACACCGAACAATGAAGGTACGTACACTGTACCTCTGTATAGATCGATTCCTCCCATCATCACTTAGCTAGAATCACCCTTTGCCTTGGCTTTAGCTAGAATCACCCGTTTGGACGAATCGTATCTGAATCGGTTTGTTCTAGCTAATTAAGTGTATGACTATATAGATTCTTGTGTATTATCCAAAAACCCCTTTTCAATTCACAAATCGGTAACAGTCTCTAGCAGAATATAACGACCATCAAATACACATAAGGATCATATCTAGCAAACTTAAAAGCTATTTTTATGACTATAAATAGAGTAGCGCTTGACAATCTCTAAATAAACTATTATACATGTAGGGTTGTAAACGACCCGAGTTCGAGCGAGTTTGGCCTTCTAGGCTCGAGCTGAGCTCGAGTTGGGGTCTGAGCCCGGACTTGGGCTCGAGCTTAGCTCGGCCTAAGCTCGAGTAGACTCGAGCTCAGCTTGTTGAAGCTTGACAATAATTAAAATAATTTATTATGCACTACTTTTCAATAATAAGAAAATTTTAAGTTTGAGTTCGGTTCTAGTAAGCTCGATAACAGTCAAAATAATTCAAACATACACTAATTTTCAATAATAAGAAAAGTTTAAGCTCGAGTTCGGCTTGACTAAGCTCAGTAAGAGTTAATATGTATCACTATTTAAGTTCGAATCGAGACTTGCGAACTATTCGAGCTCGGCTTGGTGAAGCAGCTCGAGATCAAGCTCGAGTTCGGCTCGTTTAAAGTTTGAACTAAGTTCGAATCGAGCCTAGAACGAGCCGAACTTGAGTAGCTCGCGAGCTTCAAGCTTTTTTACAGCCTTATATACATGTAGGAAAATATAATGACATCAGGTCTAAGGATCCATGAAACGCGATCATCAATCAATACTTATGCTAATATATAAATTATAAGTATGTCATATAATGATATAAGATCAAGGATATTTAGAATAATATCATAAACATAAATAAAGAGTCTCACAAATAAATTATATAGTTGCTATTTTAATATAAATTATAGTTTATTTGAGGGATAAAATAACTATTATTCAGAAATTATTATACATAGAACACAATGCACATCATCCTAGCTAGTACTCTACAAGGTGCGCACTGAATCTTGGAACGCTTGCCAAAGAACTTGACTTTGAGTGACGTATTTTGTCATTGCGGAGATCTAGTGGAGAAAGTATCTGATTTCTTGGCCTGCTCAATGTGACTTATAGATTATAGTATTTTTGCAATATAGTGATTGAAATATACTATAGTGGTTGTTAGTTTTTCTGAGTAACTAAATTTTAAAAAAATAAAAATATTACATTATTACAGACAATACAAAAAAAAGGAAAAGAGAAAAAGCAAAATAGCCAAAAAGGTAAAAAAGACGAAATTAAGAAATCAGAAGCAAAAATCATTTGGAACAAGGCCTTTAAGCCCCAGCAGTTTGGCCCTCCTCATCATGTAGCTGTACTTCATATCATTCTCACCCATTTATGCCAATTAGGAATGAAAACAGAGCCGAATTCGGTCGGATTATCTGGCTACCAAATTCAGATTATTCGAATCTAGATACTTAATATCTAGATTCGAATAGAAAATGGATCTGAATTCAGATATTTAACTAACAAAGTCCTGGATGTTGGATGTGAATCCAGTATGGCTTGATGCGGATTTGGAGCTGGATATCCGAATAAAATCTAGATTTGGATTCAGATATCCAGATAAATATTCAGATTCAGCGGATATAATAGCAACAACGGCTAGCTAATACATATCTTTTACATTTGACCTCCAAATTTGACATATTATATATGCATTTTAATCATCTTGGCGAGCCCATCGTCATATTGAACTCTAATTTGGCATTTTATTTTTTTTATTTCGGCACATCCCTAATAAAGCTTTTGCATGCCTTTTTAGCCAAATTTGATATGTTTATAGCTAATTTATTTGTAATATATCTAGAATTAGTTAGGATCAGTGGCAAAATAACACCAATGATCAATGATTACATGATAAACTAGGAAAAATGGCATAAATATTACTATAAAATTGGTGTCAATTTGCCAAACTTCATTGTGCCATAAGATATGAAGTTGTCCTCAGAAGTTGCATTATACAAATATGTGAGATGAATGGTTCATTTGTTACTGTCAATATTTAATGTGCAGTTACATGTTAGAATTAGCTATTTATCAATTTAAAATGTTAAAAAAATTTGATGTTATATTTTAAATAGGAGAGGTCATGAATAATTATTGGAATAAAAAAATAGTCTAATACGGCCCGATTTTGAGTATAATTCGATTCAAATTCGTATATGACATTTGTCTAGTCTGTATTTATATCCAATGTTTATCTAATTCGTATTTAAATTCAAAAAAATATTAATACGAATATAATTTAAATACTACCAAATTCTTATCGATCCGTTTTCATGCCTAGTGTCAATCCTGCTGCTCAGTTTATCCGGTGGATCTTACACACTGAGTATTCCAGTGTCGAGAAATGACGCACTGCTACTCGTAAGTTTGTGACATCTGCCTAGCCAGACTGAGTTTTGATGGGTGTGCCTAGCCAGAATTCATACGCCAAAAGTGAACCATGCCGACCATTATGGACCTTACACAAAAGCAGACCATTCAAACCTTCTATGCTAGGTAGCTTGCTGTTGCTCTCCTTTTGACGAGACTCTCTTCTCTTTTCTCTTTTTCTTTCTCGTTTTCTCCCTGGCTGTTGCTTCCTGTACTCCTCTCCTGTCCCAAATGAGATACCCTGCACTGCAACCTTTCTCCTCCATGTCCCCTCTCATCTACACTTGCTGCACTCACACTCTCCTCCCGTCACCACTCTGGTAGCTGCGGCTTGCTCTGATCCCTGCACCTGCGGTGCCGACGCCCGGCCAAGTTTCCGGCATGGCGTCTCGCTGGCCGCCGTGCCCAGGTTGGCGCACCACCCCTAATTAGCTCTCTTCCTTTCTTGCTCAGGTAATCTAGCTATCTCCTCCTACCTCCTCTTGATCTTTTCCATTCTTCTTGACAGCCGCACGACACAGCTGGTCTATTTTCTTTTTCTTCAAAAAAATTGTTCGAACTGTTGTTTCTACTTATGATTCTTCTTAACATTTTAATGGATGCTAATATCTGATACTGTATCTATTGCATTGAGGCACTAGGTTTGAGCTACCAAATGTAGAGCTTAACCAAATATTATATGTAGAATACAAAAGAGAAAAATCAACATTCCTCGAGGAACATTTTATGGCCCACTCAAAATTTAAGCACACGAACATCACCTTGACGTACTCTCAACAAAATAACGCAAATGTATATGTTCACTAGGATGCAAATGACCATAAACTTGCCAAGATTGAGGCACTAATGAAATGGTTAGTCTTTACTTTTCAGAAAGGATTCTTGCTTGTGCAATGAGGAAACTAATTAATGTTGCTTTAGTGAAAGCAGGAATTAAAGTGACACTTCTGCTAACCTACTTCTTTATAGTATGAACACCTTTTCTCTACCAAAATTTGCTGATATGGCCAAAGTATTATGGTTTATGGAGAAATGGAAAATAAAATTCTAGCGAAACGCCTGTCTCAATACAAGTATTAGCTCTACACGAAACGCTAGTGTGGTTAGCTCTACACGAAACGCTAGTGTGGTCCAATCCAAAACGTGGAGCTTTTCTAGCCTAGAAATCCCTGTCGGAAGGTGCGCTACCCGACAGAATATTGTACCACTTCGACTGCTCACAATGTAGCACTCTAGTTTTTTTTTTCAGAATTGGTCTGATGCCCTTTTTTCTTCTTCTTCTTCTTCTTCTTCTTCTTCTTCTTTTTTTTGCAAAAATGACTTTCTCCTTGAACTCAGAAGACACGGCAGGTGATATCTGTTACTTGTAGCGCCCCCTAGCTTGACAAGCCGGTGCACCTGTGGTAGGGCGTGTGAGTGCGGTAGGACGGGGTAACGGTGCGGCAGGCTGGCACGCAACGCAGCAAGCAGGGTTGCTAAGCTTCCCTAGCTTGGCAGCTCTGCTGCCTGGGCTCCAATACATGGCCCCCGGTGGCCATTTGCCCAATTAACCCGCACTAACTCATTAAACATCTGGTTTGTTAGAACTTTTTTAGAGAGGTGCATTGGGGGGTTTGGACAGGCCGATGAACCAGCATCACCAACTCAATCTTTTAAGTAGTATAGATGCATTATTGAAAAATTATAGGAATGGACCATGTGTATCCTAGTACAGCACTTTGCAATGAAGGTGTGAATTACAAAGTCCCTAGGGCGAAAATGTGGAATCATACAACACCCACATGGTGTGGCAGTCATTCGGGCAGCGTGGATGTGGCCGGTTGTCACGGTAGTGGCATTCGTAATTGCAGCTCGAGTTGACACAACAACAATACGGGTGGTAGTCTCTACCAAGGTGTACCACTTCCTCATTGTTCCTCTCCTTGATCCTCTACCTATGGAGCTCGTCGTTGTTGGTCCTCTCAGTCTGGAGCTCCTCCTGCAATTCTTTAATGCGAATGTGCAGTTTGTGGATGCAAACCTAGGTGGGTATTAGATACGATGGATGCACTCACTCGGTGAACTTGCAATCTGCTGTCTACAAGCAAGACAAGGTTGGTACAAGTGTTCTATGCATGCAAGTATATGTAGATAATAAATCACTTACTATGAACAGAGAGCAGTGAAACAATTGATGTCCTAGGTGCACGTGGTTGTCACAGACCTGCACCACCGTGTCAAGGTTGTGATTGCATTGCGGCCAAGGCTTGGGGATGTATGGGTAGTTACAGAGGGGATTTCTAGGTGTGTACGACTCTTTGATTTTGAGCGGTAGATCGTGGCTTGGGGGTCGGGGTTTAGGGGATCGTAGATGCTCGTGTCTTCAAGGTAAGGGTCATGGCCTTGAAACCCAGTTCGTGCCCACCATCCCCTCCCACGTCTGGAGCTTCCAACCCTATCCACCATGCTTTTGTTGGTATAGTGTGATTCCCTATAATAGAGAAAAGAATGTTTGAGTGTCAGTACAAAATTCATATTAAAAGTTACAAAAAGAATGTGGCAACATTAGAACCGAACTTAATTTGAAACGCACATAATTTGCGTTACCAAACATTAATTCATTGTGAGTTACATTATAGGAAATACTGACCTTATAAAGAATGAACGAGTATGTAAGTGCAGGTGCTGTAAATCATCAGGTCTATAGAGTGGCTGATGAAGTGGGCCTATTCGGGCAGTTTCTCATGGAGTGGCCCGTTGTCTTGCATAGCCTGCACTTTTGTGGCCTCGTCCGTTGATCACGTTGACTATTATCCATGTCATTATGGATGTGGCGGGACTGACGTCTTCGTGCTTGGGCTACTTCTGTGTGTCATTCGGCACCCACTTCACTTCCCCTGGCCAAAGGTCCCTATAATGAGTGTCAGCCCTATAGGAGTTGAACTCACCACTCAAAGTCCCACACAAATGATAGATGTTATAGTACTCCAAAATATAATGCGCGAAGGGCTGCTGCCATACAGCGCATGTGGCATAGACATAGGAGCAAGGCTTGTGAAGGAGCCTCGGCTCGTTATACGTGTAGATCGTGACTTTGCCGATGGTGCATGCATGCTTGTGATTGCCTCTAGCATGGCCCATGATGTACTTCCCCCTCAAATGGACCTCGAACTTTTTTCTCACCTCACCTTTGCCATTTTCTGCTCCATGCATGCCTGCATGACTTGTGAGAATTGCCTCCCTTCATCCAGTTCGCAGTTATGGCTTTGTTAACAAAGTAGCCAATGGTGCAGTTCCAACTCTCATCCACAATTGCAATGATCAGGAGGGAGCACACACCCTTCAGCACACCATTATTAAACATGTTGGTCATCATAATCCCGTACCTCGCACCATCGATATTGTGAAGCAAGGACCATTTCTCCATATCTAGGGCATGCAAGTTGATCCATTAGGTGAACTCACCCGTTGCTATGGGGACGGCCTGAGCTGTAGCCTTTTCCACTCCTTACGACTCCCTCACAAGCCTGGAGGTCTCCTCGTCAAGTTCTCACCATATTGCGTTGAATTTGTGCCTTTAGTTCTGCATGCACAGCTTCTTGAAACTTCTTGTTGTGGAAACAGGTATGAAAGTTCACCGCTAGATGTCTCATGCACCAGTAGGTCCTTGCATCGTTCCATTAGAAGGGTGGTTGGGTCCCTTACTGTATGGTGCTTAGGGCTGATAGCAGCCCGACATTGTAGTCCATGCTAAGGCAGATGCTGGGCCAGTCTTGGATTACTGCTTGCTTCATATTGGCCAAAAATCACATCCAGCTATCAGCATTCTTATTCTTCACAATTGCACAAACCATTGGGAGTAGTTGGTCGTGTGCGTTAGCGGACACCGCTGTCAACATCGTGCCCTTGTACCTGCTGAAGAGAAATGTGTCATCCATTGTTAGAACTAGACAATAGTACTTGAACCTCTCAATCGCCTGCCGAAACACCTAGAACACCCAATCAAGGATGAAACAATTGGGCCCTTCACAGGGTGCACCCTCTCCATATTGTTTTCATATGTCTTGGGATTGGTTTTGGCAATCTGATACAACATTTTTAGCATAAAGTCATAGGCCTCATCATACATGCCATATATCCTATGTATGATCTTCCTTCTTGCTTGCCACATCTTACCATAGCTCACTGGGAAAGCAACCAGTTTCACGGCGTCGGCCATCAATAGCTTTAACAAAAACTGTAACGTCCGTAACTACGAGGTGACTTATTAGACTGGCGACGAGTGACGAGGTCACATTGCGGTGCCTTTGCAGTGGCTCTGCAAGCTCACATGTGTGGTCCTTCACCACCGTTATCCGAAAGTCTATTGCACCGCCTCTAAATCTCTGTGCACGGACCTTCCCAGGACAAGTGCCATCCACACACTTCAGTACATACGTATTGGGGTTCGACCTGTGTTCCTGATACGTGTGACTTATGCAGACGACCTATTTTGCAATGGCTTGTTGCACGTCACCTTTGTTGGGGAAGCATTACCCTTCGAGGAGAGTGTCTTCATCGAAAGACCATTCTGAGCCATCCTCGGACATTAGAACTAGGGAGGCCAATGCAATAGCATCCAATCTGGAGGAGACGTACTCAACATTCGTTCACACAATATCGTTGGATGTACCACCCCCACCAATGCCTACACTAGCCTCGTCTCTAGTGCTAGCTGTGTCGGCATCCTTCTCCTCATCGGAATTGCTTCCATCCGACAAGCCATCCAAATATTCATAGCAATCAAGACGTGCTACCCACCATTTCCTTGCACCTTCTGTTGGCTCAAAGTTATGAGCCAACCTCGACAGTCATTCATCATCATGACCGGCACCATCTTTCATCGCCCCACTACCGTGGCCAGCACTAGCAGATTCCACTTCACCTCCATCATCCCCACCAACACTACGCTCCATACCACCACAACCAACCAACTGTGGCACTTCCACACTGCAACTCCCACCGCCCTTGCCCCTGCTCAATGCCTCCGTCCTCTCCACAAACTGCACATACACCATTGGCCTCTAATATATCGCCACAGCATGTACTACCGCTAGGCGACGTTACTGACCACCTTCTTCAGCTCCCAGAAACACTTCCTTAAATCTCTAACCACCATGGTTGTCATTGCCTCGATGACGGGCTTTTTTGGGCCTCAAAATAAGCTTTCCAACGAGCACTCATATACCCAAAATGGACTTTGTATGTGAAAGTTATTGACTTTTTAATATGGGCCTTGTTGGATGTGCAGAACTGAATCCGAATTGACTTCAAATATTTGTATCTTTGCTTTCCTTGTTTTTGTGGCTACCAAATCTGCGTGAAGCAAGAAAAGGAAACCTTCTCAACCCTTGAAAAGTCATGAAATATCAAAAAGTCATGAAATATCAGGAAGTCAACCAAAGATACCGTATAAGCCATAGACTTGTCAACTTTATCAACTCTCACGCATCGCCCAGTCTGCCTATGCAACATGCACTCTAATGGCCATAACTTTTCATAGAAATCTTCAAATCATGTGTCATTTGATGCATTTGAAAATAGACTTGGTAAGCTTTCCATTATATGTCATTGCTAGAAACAAAACTAGACAACTCAAGTAACATAGTCACCTTGTCATCGCTGGAAACAATTATAGCAACAACTAAATATGTATACATGTACTTAGCCGTAAAGATGTTCTCGTCACTTAGCAAGTCAAGCATTGAGTAGAGCTTTCATTCCCCATCCTCTTGAGCAAGAGTGAGAGCAAGTGCATTGCATTCAAATCCTTTGAGCTTTCTTGGCACTTGATTGGAGCCAAGTGAAGGTTCCAAGCTTGTTACTCTTGGAGGCTATCGCCTCCTAATCGAATTGAGGAGGTAGACTGGTGATCTCTTCAAGAAACTTGTGAAGAGGTTTGGTGTTTATGAAGGTCTGTGCTCACCTAATCGAAGAGAAGAGCAACCATTGGTGGATTGAGAAAGGCTCATTTGTGCGTGGAGTTGGCTCAATTCGTTCAAGCTCTCTCAACATGGATTAGTATAGATCAACAAGTCTTCGAGACCACGGGAAAAATTCTCCTGTGTTCATCTTGTGGTTTATTCCTTAGCTGTTTACTTTATGCATTTACATTTCTAGAAATTGAATTACTTGTCACTTTATTATTGCAAACTTTGCTTAGACTTAGATTGTTAGTGTACTCAGTGAGATTTAGATTATTGAAGCCTTGAATAGTGCAAAAATGAAATTTAGTTCATACTTGCTCAAAAGCGGGTTTTAGCTTAAAGATTTCAAAAACCTTCTATTCCCCCCTTTAATCGATTATTCTTGATCCTAAATGGGTCTTAGTGGGTCTAAGTGACCCCTGTCAACTATTATAGGGGCTACTTATCTCTACAGATAAAATGAGTGCAAGCACGGGCTGTGCACGCGCGGCACCGAACGTTCTAGGCTGGTGGTGGGGATCTACGTTGATGACCTCATCATCACGGGGGAGACCACCGACGAGATTGGAGCGTTCAAAGCGGAGATGAAGTCCCTGTTTCGCATGAGTGATCTGGGCATCTTCTCGTACTACCTCGGTATCGAGGTCCGGTAGAGACAGCACGGCATCGAGCTCTCTCAAGCCGCCTACGCCAAGAAGGTGCTTGACAAGGCGGGCATGAGCACCTGCAACCCATGCACAACACCAATGGAGACGAGGCTCAAGCTATCCAAGCAGAGTACCTCACCGGCGGTCGACACGACGGAGTACCGCAACTTGATCGGCAGCTTGCGGTACCTGATGCACACCCAGCCAGACCTTGCGTTCGCCATAGGGTACTTGAGCCGGTTCATGGAAGACCCAAGGCAGGAGCATATGGTGGCAATGAAGCGCCTGCTCCGGTACGTGGCGGGCATGATCAACTACGGCTTGGCGTACACCAGGGCAACACCGAGCTCGGTCTTGTGGGCTACAGTGATAGTGACATGGCGGGCGACGTAGACGATAGGAAGAGCACGATTGGGATCGTCTACTTCCTCGACAGCAATGTGGTGGCTTGGCAATCGCAGAAGCAGCGTGTGGTGGCTCTGTCATCGTGTGAAGCGGAGTACATCGCCGGCGCAGCAGCCGCATGCCAAGGGGTGTGGCTCAGGCGCTTGCTGGAAGACGTGCTCGGCACCAAGTCGTCTCCGCCACTACTCAAGATGGATAACATGTCTGCGATCGCCCTCAGCAAAAATTCAGTACTTCACGGTCGAAGTAAGCATATCGACACCAAGTTCCACTACATCCGTGAGTGTGTGGATAGCGGGGCTGTGCGCTTGGCGTTCTCGAGCACCCAGGAGCAGCTCACGGACATTGTGACGAAGTCGCTCGGGAAGTCTAGGTTCCAGGAGCTCCGTGAGCTGATAGGCGTCACCAAGCTGAAGTGAACGATGCCAGATTTAGGGGGAGATTGTTGGTTAACTCAGGCGTGTTCATAGCTCTTGTTGGTGGTTTGCTTAGCTAGCGTTTTCTGTTTTGCTTTGAACTTGAGCTCGGACAATGTGATTCGAGCGCGTCTGTATAAGTGTTTGATGCATGCATGAGTTCGCGCGGGAACTAATGTCGGCGACCGAGTCGCGTGGCACGTTCTGGAGTGGTGGGATGGCGCCACTCATGGCAGAGCGTGCAGCGCGGTGTGCGCGTCGTGGCCCTTGGCCATGCATTGTATCCTGCTATTTATAGTTGCAATAGAGTCTGAAAAAGCAGCGCTTGCTGCACAAAGATTAGCTTGTGTTCATTGCTTTTGTTCTCCACTTTCGTGTGCAGTTTTCCCAGCAGAAGCTCGATCCGGCGTTAACTGAAATTCTTCAGTTACTGTAGCTCACATCGACAACGGCGTTCGGCTGCTGATTGCAGACGCATTGTCATCGATCGAGCTCGGATTTTTCTGACATGGAGGGCTTGTTGCAATTATGGAATGAGTGGGAAATCCAGTTGGTGGTGCTCCTCAGCTTCATCTTGCAAATCTTCCTCTTCTTTACCGGCAGCATCAGGCGGTACAACACCAACACGCTGCTCAGGCTTTTCATCTGGTTAGCTTATGTGGGGGCAGATATGGTTGCAGTATATGTCCTTGGCCTAATATCCAGATATGATCAGAGTACCACGACATCGGTCGGATGCCACGGAATTAGGGAATCAAATGGATTCAGTATGAGTCGCCACCAACTAGCATTCTTCTGGGCACCTTTCCTTCTCATCCATCTCGGAGGGCAAGACACCATGACTGCCTTCGCCATTGAGGACAACAACCTATGGCTAAGGCACCTGCTGAACTTGACCATACAAGTCTGCCTCGCCTTATACGCCTTTTGGAAGTCGGCAGGTCGCCACAACTTGCAGCTTTTAGCTCCGGCCATCCTTGTGTTTCTTGCTGGAATCATCAGGTATGGAGAGAGGACATGGGCGCTTAAGTGCGGTAGCCGAGATGGCCTTAAGGAAACAAGTTGGCAAATGGTAAAACGGAATGTTGAGGTCGACAAGGGCAGCTATACCAGCAAAATTTGCTATGCTCTAGGCTCAATGCGAGGTGTTCGGGATCTCTTCTTAGGACGCAGCACCTCCCAAATGAAAGAGCGTGAGATCTTCAGGTTCCAAGTAGACAGCTGGCCCCCGGACCAAGTGCCCAAGTTGCTAGAGGTTGAGCTTGCCATGATGTATGATGACCTCTACACCAAGGCCCTGGTGCTTCGGACAAGGAGCGGCATCGTACTCCGGTGCATCAGCCATGTATCCATGATAGCTGCATTTGTGCTCTTCCTGATTGCAAGCAACAAACAACAGTACAGCAGAGCTGATGTCGCGATCACCTACGCACTATTCATCGGTGGCTTTGGGCTTGAAGCTTGCGCCTTCGTTCTGGTTGGCATGTCACCATGGACTTGGGCGTTCTTCAAAGATCGAAAGTGTGATAGACTGGCCCGGATGTCTTGGCTTCTTCTCTCTAGTAGTATTGGATGGCCAGAGAAAAGGCCACTGTGGTCAAACTCCATAGGGCAATACAACTTCCTGAGCTCCTGTATGGGCTTTGACCTGTCAAGGTCATCATCCAAACTAGTGACCATCATCAGAAAGGTGATGAATGCAGTTGGCAAGAAGCTCTGGGTCCGCAAGCTACGGCACACTAAGCATGTCAAGGTCAACAAGAACGTTATGGACAGTGTCGTAACATGGGTTGGACGGCTCGCCCGCGAAGAGTTCACAAGGATTACACAGCAGCAACACTGGGTAAATCTTCGCCCAATTATCAATGCTACACTGAACTCTGCTGCTAATTCTTTCGGTGATAACATTGTCCTCTTGCATATATACACAGACTTGCACCTAAGGAAATGCCCTGGTGACATCGACATGGACACAGACACATCAAGCACACTTATGGACATATGTAGAAAGATATCCAATTACATGGTCTACCTCTTGGTTGTGCAGCCTTCCATGTTGCCGCTCAGTGGCACCGCAGATGACACAACAGCAGCATTTTACGAGAACATCAGCAAGAAAGGCGGCAGCAAGCAAGAAGTTCTGGACACTGCTTACCAGCTAGTGGAAGATAGGCTGGAGTTTGGTTACGAGGAATGCTTGAAAGAGCAGGAGGAACCTGGGCCATGGTGTGAGACACTGATGGAGATCAGAGATATGTGGATGAGGCTGCTCATTTACGCGGCTGGCAAGTGCCAAGTGGAGCTGCAGGCCCAGCAGCTAGGCAGAGGAGGGGAGCTCCTCACCTTCGTCTGGTTGCTCATGGCGCATCATGGCATTGGAGATGCAGCTCATCAAGTCGACCTGATAACTGGTAATGAAAGTATGTCAGGGCAGTTTTGTGCATTCCATTTTCCTAAAGAATCAAAACAAGCGACTGCATAGATAGAGTATTGCGCATATTGATCAGTTTATTTTATGCCTGCTGCTTCTGACTCAATGCAAGCATTAGAGGATAAAATCAAAACCACGGCGACCAGTATTCTGGACATGGCGGTGGAAACAACCTTGGGTGAATGTGCTGACTTGGTGTTGGCCGAGGACAACAACGCCTTTGTTGAAGGAGTTGTGGAGGGTGTGCTGCCCGAAGCTGATAATGAGGCTGGGAGTGGCTTGCCTTCGCTGTCACCTTGGGCGCATCCGCCTCCTGTTGTGGGGCCAAAGGAGGTGCTGCCGACCATGCATGGTGGAGGTGGCGCACTGCAGATGCAGGGTGGAAGCACAGTGCCAGCTAACGTGCTGGCGGCTGCAGCTATCACGGAAGCTACAATTACCCCAACTCGTTCCAGCCCGCGTAATGTTAACAAGGATGAGCACGTGATGGAAAAAGCAAAGAAGAGAGCGGCGTGGAAAAATCTGGATTTCATTAAAGGTATCAACAATAACCTTTTCCTTTGCTTCTTGTTCAGATTCTCTAGTTGCCTCTTCTATACTTGATCTAGGTGTTAACTTAGGCAAGAATACTAGGGATATCTCAGAATCAGTTAGCAGAATTAAAGCTATTGAAATTGATAGATTTAATTCGAGATTGGGCCACATAGAACCTGAAACAAATATGGATTCTGAAATTATTGATGAGGAGGACGATGAGGACATAGAAAACCTCACTCTTGGTCACTTATGTGGTGATTTGATGGAGGAGGTAATGGATGAGGACAGTGATCACCTAAGTTGTGATTTTAAAGCTGTCTTTAAGAAAAACAAGTCACATTCGTCCTTTAGAAGGAAGAAACACCATAAGATTAGGATGATTAAAAAACATAAGATTGAGTCAAAATGAAAGGAATTTTTTGGAATAGCAGAGGTCTTAGTGACTTGGCTAAATTTAGATTCCTGCCAGACACATCTAGAGAGCAAAAGCTAGACTTTATTGCTCTCATGGAGACCGGTAAGAAAGATTTTTCTAAAACAGTTTTAAACAACATTTGTGGTGGACAAGAATTCCTGTGGCACTGGTCCGAACCTCATGGTAGGTCCGGTGGTATTTTGTTAGGAGTGAACTTAGAGGTCTTTGACATCGGAGCTATTGCCGAAGGAGATTTCTATGTTAAATTCCGACTTAGAAACAAAGCAGATGGCTTCTAATGGATTCTTATAGCAGTTTATGGGGCTGCTCAAGATGACTTTAAGGAAGCTTTTCTCGCGGAGTTGGTTCAAACATGTTCTAAAGAAACACATCCGATTCTTATCGGTGGTGATTTCAACATAATTAGGAGCCCAAAAGAGAAAAACAATGATAAATATGATGATAAATGGCCCTTCTTATTCAATGCCGTTGTTGATGGCTTAGACTTAAGGGAGCTTGAACTTTCGAATAGGAAGTTTACTTGGGCAAACTCTAGGGATATACCAACTTATGAGACACTTGATAGGATTTTGGTAAGTACAGAGTGGGAGGCTAAATTTCCATTAGCAAATGTTCAAGCATTAAATAGGGAAATTTCAGATCATACCCCATTGCTGCTTAGTATGGGTGATGGTACCCATATTAAAAAACAACCTATGTTCAAATTTGAACTCGGATGGTTGTTGCGGGATGGTTTCTCGGAGTTGGTAGCTGATGTGTGGAACAAAGAGAAAAGGGGGAAAACACCTCTACAAAAATGGAAATTTAAAATTCAATGTCTTAGACAATTCCTAAGAGGTTGGGCTAAGAATGTGAGTGGTACTTATAAAAAGGAGAAGGAAGAGCTGATTAAGAAAACAGATGAGCTTGATAAGAAAGCAGAAACTCAAATTCTAAGCCCTATGGAGCTTGATTTGAAACTCTGTTTAAAAGAGAGATTAGTCTCCCTTTTAAGGGAAGAGGAGCTCAAATGGTATCAAAGAGCCAAGACAACTAAGTTGTTATTTGGCGATTGTAATACTAAGTATTTTCATTTGGTAGCAAGCGGTAAACACAGGAAAACTAGAATTTTCAAGCTTGAGCAAGAAGAGGGAGTTATAGAAGGGGATGAGAATCTTAAAAGATTTATCACCAATTATTATAAGGACCTCTTTGGAGCTTCAGATCGTAATAATTTTTCCATGATGGAATCTATGCGGGATGATATCCCACAGGTATCCGATTTGGAAAATGATTTATTAACCATGGAATTCTTGGAGGAGGAAGTCAAAGCTACCATTTTCCAAATGGAGCATAATAAGGCGCCAGGCCCAGACGGGTTTCCGGCTGAGTTCTATCAAGCCTTTTGGGATATTATTAAGAGTGATCTCATGGCTCTCTTTGCTGAATTCCACAAGGGTAAATTGCCACTATATGACCTCAATTTTGGAATAATTACATTATTACCAAAAGAAAAGGAGGCAAACGGATACAACAATTTAGGCCAATTTGCCTATTGAATGTTAGTTTCAAAATTTTTACAAAGGTAATGACAAATAGAATAGCTCTAGTAGCTCAAAAAGTCATAAAACCTTCACAAACCGCTTTCATGTCCGGTAGGAACATTATGGAAGGCGTTGTCATTTTACATGAGACTATTCATGAGATGCATAGGAAGAAATTAGATGGGGCTATATTGAAGCTAGACTTTGAGAAAGCTTATGATAAGGTTAATTGGTCCTTCCTTCAAGAAACTTTAAGAATGAAGGGCTTTTCTTACGTATGGTGCGATTGGATAGAACAAATTGTTAAGGGTGGCGTGTTGGCATTAAAGTTAATGATGAAGTTGGCCATTATTTTCAGACTAAGAAAGGACTTCGGCAAGGAGACCCCTTGTCACCAATTCTTTTTAACTTAGTGGCTGATATGTTAGCCATCTTAATTGAGAGAGCCAAGGCTAATGGAAAGTTTAGTGGAGTTGTTCCTCACCTTGTCGATGATGGTCTATCAATCTTACAGTACGTGGATGACACTATCCTCTTCCTGGATCATGATATACTCCAGGCCAAAGACCTTAAGCTAGTCTTAAGTACCTTTGAGCAATTATCGGGGTTAAAAATCAATTTCCATAAGAGCGAGTTATTTTGCTATGGCAAGGCCAAGGAGTGTGAGCATGAATATGCGCAACTTTTTGGTTGTGGCACAGGGGGTTTCCCATTTAGATACCTAGGTATTCCTATGCATCATCGCAAGCTTTCGAACAAGGATTGGTTGGTCATAGAGGAAAAATTTCAGAAAAAGCTGAGTAGTTGGAAAGGTAAACTCTTATCAGTAGGAGGGAGACTAGTACTGATTAATTCAGTTCTAACTAGTCTAGCCATGTACATGCTCTCCTTCTTCGAAGTCCCCAGAGGTGTGTTAAAAAAGCTAGACTATTACCGTTCCAGATTCTTTTGGCAATGTGATGAACATAAAAAGAAGTATAGACTCACTAAGTGGAGTATTCTTTGTAGGCCTAAAGAATTTGGAGGAGTGGGGATCCAAAATTTGGATATCCAAAATAAATGCCTTTTGAGCAAATGGTTGTTTAAACTTATTAACGAAAAGGGTGTTTGGCAAAGCCTTATTAAAAGGAAGTACTTGTCCAATAAAACTCTTACCCAAGTTACAAAACAACCGGGGGATTCACATTTTTGGTCTGGCCTTATGAAGGTCAAGGATCAATTCTTTGCATGTGGTCACTTCCGTGTTCGTGATGGGTCCCAAACTAGATTTTGGGAGGATACTTGGATAGGTGACAAACCCTTTAGTGTTGCATATCCCGCACTCTATAGAATTGTGAGGAGAAAAGACGCCACGGTATCACATACATTAAGCTCTATACCTCTTAATGTGTCCTTTAGGAGGGCCTTGGTTGGCTCTAATCTAGATGATTGGCTTGATTTGGTGACCAAAATATTTTCAGTAAACCTTACAAGTGGAGAGGACTCTTTTATCTGGGATTTGTGTAACAAGGGTACTTTTACGGTTCGTTCTTTTTATATGTATGTGATACAAGAAGGGGTAGTTCCCCAAAAGACCCCTCTTTGGAACATTAAGATACCTCTGAAAATTAAGATCTTCCTTTGGTACCTTCAAAAGGGGGTTACTCTCACAAAGTATAATCTAGCAAAAAGGAATTGGCAAGGTAGCACCATTTATTGTTTTTGTAGCTCTGTGGAGACGATACAACATCTTTTCTTTGATTGCCACTTTGCAAGATTTATTTGGAATACCGTTTATATCACCTTTGGAATTCAGCCCCCTTCTAGCTTTGCGAACATGTTCGATTCTTGGTTGAATGCCATTCGGCCAAAACTTAGAAATCAAATATTTGTAGGAGCTGCTGCTTTATGTTGGGCTATGTGGTTGAATAGAAACGATATGGTATTCAATAATTCTAAATCTAATACATTTCTGCAGGTTATCTTCAGGGCAACATATTGGACTCGACAATGGTCCCTACTACATAAAGAAGAGGCGAGATCAAATCTCAAAAATGGATGCAGATTGTTGGAGACCATAATCATGGAGGTTTTTGCGAAGTTCAGTTAGAAATTTAGGAATAGAATTGAAGCGTAGCTTCTTTCTTCTCCTTTCTTTATTTGTAGTTTGATTTCTTGTGGAGTTGGAGCCTATATGCTCGGTTTTGTATTGAACAGCTGTGTACTTTCTCCCCAGAAAGTAGAAGCTGGAACTTTGTTCCATTATCTAAAAAATGCTTATTTGCTTTATCTTGAACTGTGCTCAGTTACTAATGACCAATAAGTAAACAGTTCGTCAGATTATCTCTGGACAGAGGGCTTGGACTGCTCCTATGCAAGCAGGGCTCTTAGAATATTGCCATGGTTTTAACCGACTTAGACACGGGATAAATCCAACACATTTTCTGTCAAGTCTCTCTGGCTGTTTGATATTGTGGTACACTATGGCAAAATCGTTCGGAACCACCTTTGGGGGTTGTTTGGATCATTTATTTAAGCAAAACCATATTTTGTTGAACTGGATTTAGAGCCTAACAACTTAAAATTTGTTTGGTTAGGACAGATAAAACGAAATAAAAAAAATCAGGTTTTTAGTAAAACGCACATTGGGTCCTTTGCTACGACAAGTTGTTCACTCTAGAAGCACCGACTTCTTGGATTGGCAGTGAGGTAAAATCCAGAATATCTTTTTCAAATTCATGTCGCAATATTTTGAAGGATTAAGATCATTAAAGTGGTAAAGTACATCGCCGTTACCAGAACAGAAATCTAAAGCCAGTCAAACTCTACATAAAAGGCAGCAAACTCCACCGTCAACCCTTCCGTAGACACAACTAGATGGTGGAAGTATATATTAAGGACACAGTGACAATTTGTATTTAGGTAAGGACCTTCGTTTTTTACTAGTTTGGTTCACGTATATAAGGAGTCTGAATATCAAGTAACCAGTGTCACGGATCAATTACAGATAGATAGCACCACACAAGTGGTTAATCAGCCAGCCAAACTTGCTATCCTCTACACAAGCGCCGTGGTTTTGGGGTTTTGGGGGTGATTCTTAGTACCTAGTAGCATTTTTTGAACGCTTATAGAAATGAAGCACTTGGCTGATTCATTGATATATAGGGATATATATAATGATGATGCTTATGTTTTTTAGATTATGGAATACCAATATTCCGGCCTTGATCATTCCGCGGGAATGACTACAGCCAACAACACCAAACAAAACACGAACCAATCCGCAACAAAAGGTGAAATAACACCTACAACACAAAAACTCATGCCAAAAGAACTTAAGCCTGCAATCTACCACAGAGGTTCCATCCAAACTTGTTGAAGATCTCTAGTGCCACTCTCTCTAGCCTTGTGCAACCTTCTAAGAGCGCCCTTCTCTCTTCCTCTTTAGATAGTTGCGACCAGAACCGAATCCAGTACGTCCCCCTGAAAATGACCTGCACAATGGAGTGAGTATTTATCCCTTTGAAAACGGCGTCATTTCTATTCAACCATAAGACCCAACAAAAGGCCGCTATCCCAACTAGAATCTGATTTCTAAGCTTTAAAGAGAAGTTTCTAAGCCAAGAACCAAACAACATCCCAACACTAGCGGGTGGTCGAATTCCAAAACTGATGACTACCACATTCCAAAAGGTCCGAGCCACATGGCAATCGAAAAAAAGATGTTGAATGCTCTCATCAGAGAGACAAAAACAACACTTAATGCTTGCTTGCCACTGTCTTTTAGCAAGATTATCCTTTGTTAAAATAACACCCTTTTTTAAGAACCAAAGGAACACTTTGATTTTAAGTGGTATCTTTGCTTTCCAAAATAGGTTATTTTCCGGAATGCTTTCTCTTTCCATGAGATCCCTGTACAAGGATCGGACAGAGAAAGAACCACTTTTGCTCAAACCCCAAACTAAAACATCTTTTTGCTTATTCAGAGAAGCTTGAACTAACATACTCACCAGTTTAAACCACGAGGTCCTCTTTTCACCTACTAACGCTCTCCTAAAAGAAATCTTTAGCGGTGTAGTACTCAGAACTTGAGCTACTGTCGCATTCTTTTTTCTAACAATTCTATATAGATCAGAAAATTTCATCATTAGTGCTTCTTTCCCAATCCAGATATCCTCCCAAAATCTCGTTTGTTGTCCATTGTTAACCTTAAACCTGCTTCTTGCTAGAAAAAGATCTTTGACTTCCATAAGACCACTCCAAAAGTGTGAGTCCCCTTGTTGTTTAACCACTTGTGCCAAGGTCTTACCTTTCACATACTTTCTCTTAATCATGCTCTGCCACATGCCATCCTCATTCAGCAACTTAAACAACCACTTACATAACAGACAATTATTCTGCAATTCCAAGTTTACAACACCCAAGCCCCCCACACATTTTGGTTGACTAAGAATACCCCATCTGGCCAACCTATATTTCTTTTTATTTCCATCACTTTGCCAAAAAAATCTGGATCGATAATAATCCAGTTTCTTAAGGACTCCTTTAGGAATCTTGAAGAAGGACATCATAAACATCGGAAGACTTGACAAAACCGAATTGATTAAGACAAGTCTTCCACCTACCGATAATAACTTGCCTTTTCCAACTACTCAGCTTTTTCTGAAACCTTTCCTCGACCTCCCTCCAATCATTGTTCGAGACTTTTCGGTGATGCATGGGGAGACCTAAGTATCTAAATGGTAAAGATCCCTCCTTGCAACCAAAGAGCTCAGCATACTCAGCGCTTTTTACTTTAGCATCCCCAAAACAAAAAACTTCACTTTTATGAAAATTTATTTTGAGACCCGACAGTTCTTCAAAAGTACTTAGTACTAACCTCAGGTTCTTTGCCTCCTCGAAGTCATTCTCCATAAAAAGGATGGTATCATCTGCATAATGGAGAATCAACAAACTGCCATCCACCAAATGGGGAACCAGGCCTCTAAATCGCCCATATCCTTTGGCCCTTTCTAGAAGGATCGCCAACATATCAGCTACTAAGTTGTATAGGACTGGTGAAAGAGGATCCCCTTGCCTCAAACCTTTTCTAGACTGAAAGAACTGGCCTATATTATCATTCACTTTAACCCCTACACTACCACTAGTTACCACCGATTCGATCCATTTGCACCAAACCGCAGAAAAGCCTTTTAGTCTCAGGACCTGCTGCAAAAACGGCCAGCTCACCTTATCATAGGCTTTCTCAAAATCTAGTTTGAGAATTACCCCCACCCATTTTGTTCTTGTTTAGCTCATGCAGCGTTTCATGCAAAACAATTGCACCTTCCATAATATTTCTTCCCGGAATAAAAGCCGATTGAGAAGGTCTAATTACCTTGCTAGCAACCCCCGAGATCCTATTAGCCAAAACTTTTGTGAAAATCTTAAAGCTGACATTGAGCATACAAATTGGTCTGTAATGCTGAATCTGCTTGACCTCTTTTTGCTTTGGGAGGAGAGCTATTACTCCAAAATTTAAACTAAAGAGAGAAAGCTTATTCATATGGAAATCTTTAAACATGGCTAGCAAGTCCTCTTTAATAAGACTCCAGAACACTTGATAAAACTCAGCCGGGAATCCATCAGGACCTGGGGCTTTATTGTGTTTCATCTGAAAAATGGCCTCTCTTACTTCTTTCGCAGAGAAAGCATCCGTAAGGATGCTATTTTCTGTCTCAGAAACCTGTGGGACACCCTCTTTGTACGTTTCATCCAGAATCAACTTACTACTCCCCTTCGACCCAAAGAGATCTTTATAGTATTTTGAAATATACTTCTCCAGATTAGCATCTCCCTCAATCACCCCTTCTTCTTGTTCAAGTTGATATATTCTAGTTTTTCTTCTTTTGCCGTTTGCAACTAAATGAAAATACTTTGTATTGTTATCTCCCTGCAAGAGCTCTGAGGTCTTAGCCCTTTGGAACCATTTTATCTCCTCCTCCCGAAGTAAAAGGGCTAGCCTTTCTTTCACCCCACATAGGGAGTCCACGTCAAGTTGATTCAGAACATGCGTTTCTGCTTTTTTATCTAGCTTATCCGCTACTCGGACCAACTTCTGCTTTTCCTTCTTCAAAGCCCCGTTCTCATTCTTTGCCCAACCACTTAAAAATTGTCTCAACCTCCTAATTTTATTCTACCATCTTTGTAAGGCGGAAGAACCCTTTTTTCTTCTTTCCAAATCTTAGACACTAAGTCAATGAAACCCTCACGTAAAAGCCATCTGAGTTCAAATTTGAACATTGGACGGCCTTTACTCTGGTTTTCTTCACCCGTGCAAAGCAAGAGTGGAGTATGATCCGATAACTCTCTACCCAAAGCCTTTACCGTGGAAAGAGGAAACTTTTGTTCCCACTCTGTACTCACTAAGACCCTATCCAGCTTTTCATAGGTTGGAACTTTACGGGAATTAGCCCAAGTAAAGTTTCTACCTGACAAAACAATTTCCCTTAGATTCAGGCTGTCTATGATTGCATTGAATAGAAAAGGCCATTTTCCATCAAACTTATCATTATTTTTTTCATTCGGGTTTCGAATAATATTGAAATCCCCACCAATCATTAAAGGCAATGTTTCCTTATTACAGGCTTGGACCAATTCGGTAAGGAAAAATTCCTTGAATTCTGGCTGAGCTGCCCCATAAACAGCCACCAAAATCCACTTAAAGCCATCTTTTTTGTTTCTAAGCAAGAATTTCACAAAGAAGTCCCCTTCCGCAATACTACCTATATCGAAGATATCTAAATTAACTCCCAGCAGGATACCTCCTGATCTTCCGTGCGGCACCGTCCAGTGCCAAAGGAAATTTCTCCCTCCACACAACTTGTTAAGCTTTGCTTGGGAGAAGTCTTTCTTCCCGGTTTCCAAGAGTGCAATAAAGTCTAATCGCTGTTCTTTAGAAATTTCACAAAGAAATCTTAATTTAGCCAAGTATTTAAGACCTCTGCTATTCCAGAAAATTCCTTTCATGCTGAACTCCATTTCGAAACTTTAACTTTTCTTTTTACACAAGTACTTTTACCAAACGACTTAGCGTTTGACTTGTGTTTTCTGATAGCTACCCTTGCATCACATCTTAGGTGATAATTGTCCTCATCCAACATTTCATCTACCAAATTTCCACAAAAATGACTTACTGCCTCTGAACCTAAATCCTCTAAACTCTCCGAGTCACTAACACTACTCCGAGAGTCAGCACTGCACTTTGCTGACCTATTCAACCCCTTAGAACCCTCCAAACCCAACAAATGATTAACAAAGGCAAACAAATTATCATTACCATTACTCGCTACCACCCCCAATTCCAAAACCTTCCTAACGGGAGAAGAAAAAGGAATAGAACAAAAAGAATTAACTTTGTTGTTACCTTCCATTTGCTCCAGATTGCGCACCACTGCGCGCCTCTCCGCCCGCGACAAAACATGCTCCTCCGAAGTTCCGGCCAAACGAGGACTTGCCCTTGAAGGAGAAACCACCACTTCTCTTACTGCTGCAGCCGCCTCCAAAGCACCATCTGACATGGGAACGCTCCCAGTCCGATCCATCCCTTCCTCACCTTCCAGCCGAGACAACGCTACCCTTCCATCATCCGATTCCACAGACCCCCCTGCCACTTCAATTCAACCGGGACTGCTCCTTCCCCACTGCGATTTTCTTCCCCACTGCTGCCCTGGCAGGCGCACGCTCCTCCATCCAACCCTTCCTCCCCAACAAACAAAGGAGGACTGGAGTCTACCCACATCCCTTCCGGCCCCTCCCCCGCCAAACCATCTGAGGCAATAACCCCACTGAGGTTGCTCAAAGCCCCCACCGAAAACCCAACCTGCACCTCCCCTGTTCCTGCTTGCTCACTCCCCAAACCGGACTGCTCCTTGCCGCCTCCAAACACACCACCCAAACAACCCACACTGCCCCTATGCTCTTCCTTTTCAGCTAGCACCTTGTCAGCCACTTCTCCTAACACTTTGTTCGCCGACCCACTCAACAGCTCCTCCGCTTTTTCTTTAAGAAAGGTTCTAAATTCCTCCTCACTCATTCTCTGAACCTTTTCTTTAAAAGATTCACCGCCCGACTTTCCTTCTTTAGCCGGCGCCCCTTTACGTACTCTCGCCACCATCCCCCTTCAAGCGCTTGTGCTCTGTCGCACCCTCCATCTCCTCTCCCAACAGATCATCCTCCTCCATACCCTCTTCCCCACTTCCGAAGTCGTCTTTGTCTCCTCCACTCCAATCCACCTCTATTTCTTCTCCATTTTCATTGAACCCTTTCTTCTCCACTTCAAACTCCAATTCAAAGTAATGATCTCCAATGACCACATCCAAATGAGCAGGTATCAACTTCGGATTGAGGACAGCCACAAAGATTCTACCAAACTCATTTTTCCTGGTCGACTCCATATCCACCGTCTGCGTCGAACCCAGCATGGACCCAACCGCCCAAAGATTCAAAAACTCTCTCAAAGCTTTTCTAATCCCGAACACCCTAACCCACACTTTAGGAAGCAAGAAACCTTCCTCCTTCTCATGCCATTCCTCGAAGACCAACCTAATTCCCGTTGAAACCCCATCTTCCTTCACATCTGCCCCCCAAAGGCAATTGACCTTTGCAGTTCAGATTTGGAAGGAAATTGGGTTATAAAGGCATTATCCCCGCATTTCTCCAATGACCACTTCCATTTTCCTAGCACAATCCTCTGTAACTGAACTCTAACTTGATCCTCCGAGAGCTCACCTCCTGTGACAGAAATCAGCGCCGCCTTAGACTCCTTCCCCTTTGGCAAAGGTGGGTGTGGGATATGAAAAAAGCCCAATCCATGCACTGCATAACCGACAGCATACGCCACTGGCCTCGGCAATTTTAGGATCGGGCATCTGTGATTCACATGATCATGACTATCACAAATGACACAGTATATGTCCACCGTGCAACCCACTGCCGAATGACCCTTCTTAGTACACCTCGAGCACCTCGAACCTGCCAACACCACCTCCCCTTCCTCCTCTGCTCCTCCCAGACCCTCTTCCTCCTGCGAATCACCCACCTTTGCTTGCAATTTCCCAGCACTCACCTTGATGGTGTCAGGTTCAGCCATCTTTATTGTGGCTGCCAAGCCTTCCGCCGGTAATCGAGACGCAGGTTCAGCATGGTCCGCCTGATGCCCATTCTGGCGCTGCCCACCCCGCCATTGCCCGCCTCCATAGCCACCATGCGGACCTCCGAACCTCCACCCAGCACCACCACCATACCCATGCCGCGACCACCCCCTTCCCCGCTGCAATCCTCCGCCAAAAGGGGACCTCAACCCCCGACTTCCACCCTGGACCCCACGACCAACCACGCGAAACCCCCACCACCAGGGACCTCCTCCTCCACTCCGACTCCAAACCCACGACCCTGACCGGGCGGTATTCCGCGCCCACGGGAACCAACCAAACCAACATGAGAAGAGCTGCCACCCCTTCCTCCCGTTCCTCCGCGACCACCTCGCCACATCCTGCTATCCTGCCGCCCTCCGGTCACCGCTTCCGAAGACTCCGTCCCTTTCACGATTTCGGCACAAGAACAAGGCCAAGATACCGGTAGGACTATTGCTTATGTGAATACATATAGCAATAGTAATGTGAATACATGCAGTATTATCTTGAACTGAGGTGCCTCACTATCAACCGAGGCGTCATCTTGAATGCAGATGGCATGGTGTACATGGTAGGCTAACATTTTTTACCTGCTCGGCCAGGTGAAGCCTCCGGATTATCACGCTTCCAAACCCTACCCCCTCCCTATAAAAAGGATAAAACGCACAGGAATTCGTCAGATGAACAAGCTGCGGAGCCGTAATTAACCAATCAAACAGCACGATTAAGCGGCAAGTTTGATGCCTCCTTTACTTGCTCTGCTTGGAGACGCTTCCAGATTAAGCCTCGAAACCCTACTACTCCCTTCGAAAAACACGTGGCGAAATCCCCCCATTAGTTAAGCTACGCAGGCAAGCGTGGTTAACCAAACAACGTGCAACTCCGCGGGAATGCGGGGCACCGGAGCTCTTGCGGGCGGCGCTGGAATCCGCGGAGAGGAGAGGCGAACCACACCGCGTGCGGAACTGCGAGAGGGCGAGCACTTTCCCCTCCATTTGCTGGGGTTTTGGGGTAGGCGTCTCGGCACGAGTGGAGGCCGAAGGGAGAGGAGAGGAGTGGAGGCGGCGACGAAGATGGAAATGGGCTGGGCTTGTCTCCGTGAATTATTTTGGTTTAGCCCATGGGCCTTAGTTCTAAAAGATGAGAACTGTCTGCAAAATATCAGTTCCCAGCCTCCCCTCCCCTCTATGCATAGGAGGCCGGAATACTCTATGATCCCATGAAGCGCGGGCATACGATTTTCTATTTATATGTATGCATATAGCGTGTTCGCACTATGCAAAAAACAATTTTGGCAAAATGTGGCTTCTAATGAAACAGGTTTTAAGACTCCGCAGTGGGATTGGTTTAGCCTGTAAAAAGTTGTAGAAATCTCTGAACAAAAACCAGGTTCTGGTTTAGCTGTATTTGAAGCCTCTATGTCGGTTAATAATTGTGCTAAAAAAAAGGAGCATCTGAATTCTAAAACGGTAGGCGCAGGCTTTGTTAGAATCGGGCCCCTGGCTATTAAGCCGATTCATTCATAAAAATTCTAGGAATGAATTGGGCATGGTATGATTTACTCCCACATTGCTGAGGCAAGTGAGAGAAGGAAATATAAAAGGTGGAGTTCGTATCACCTCTGAAATTAGAATTTTTTGTACGGATAATCCATTTTTTATTCGAAATTACATAAATATACCCGCGGGAAATTTTTTTACAAAAATAGACTCCAGTTGCCTAATGGTTCGGCGACTGGAGCCTTTCGCCCAACCAGCCCGCGACACAATATCTGTCGCTGCATAGTGGAGCGACTGATCTAGTCGCTCTTCCGTACGGCGACTTAAATTCTGTCGCCGTTCCATTAGACGACTAGCATGCAGTCGTCATCCCGTTAGGCGACTGCATGTAGCCCCTGTCAGTGTTTTAGATTTTGTGAATTTTGTAATTTTCAACTGGTAAAAAATATGGTGAAGTTGTAATAAAAGTATATGTTCATTGTATATTGTAGGTGCGTAAAAAGTTTTAATAACTTTTTTTTATGAAAGATTGAGTAGAGAACGATCGATACATACACTGTTAAGTGAGATAGTTTTTGTGCGGAGAAGAGATGATAGACTTATGTAAATTTAAATAAACTTCATAATATAACTGAGTAACATGCCGCATGTTTTTTCATTACATACATAACATATATAGCATCTGCAGCACGCCTCACTCGCCACCCTGGTGTGCCCCGTCACCGCGCCCGCGTCCTCGCTTGGCCCTCCTCCGGTGCAACGGGTTAGGACGATCCGAAAAAGTAAAACGAGCAGGAGGGTGTCTATCCGGCCCCTGCGCTAGTGGAGTCAGCTGCACCTCTGGCTGTGTGCCCTCCGGTGCACCGGGGAGGGCACTGCCAGAGAGAACCTCCGGTGCTGCGTCGGAGAACTGCCCGGGCCACTCCGCGAAAAACTGGTCCACATCGTCCTGGCCCGGGGAGACGCCGAGCTGCTGGTAAGTACCTGCAATAGTAATATCGTTAGTTCGTTGCATGTCGTCTTGGGATAAAAATGAGATCAGACGATGTGTAGCCGTAGCTAGCGCCATCGAGGTAGGAGGAGGGGCGTGCACCCCATGCGTGAAGTGAGGTGGTGTAGGAGGCTGTGCCCAGGCTGAACCCCCTGGCTGCTCCGGGTGAGGTGGTGGAGGACGTGTCCACGTACTACCTTCGGAGTAGTGCCACGCTGGTCGGGGTGGCACTGGTGGACGAGCAGTCGGAGCGGTGGGTGTGGAGACCGCTGGTAGCCTCGTGCAGGACAGTAGGCTAACAATACGTCTACACCCGTCGTGCATCCGACGCGCAAAGCTGACGCCCTCCTCATGGGTCAGCTGCGCACCAGTGGCGACCCTCTCCAGTAGTGAGCCGGACTCGGCCCATAGGGCAGCACCGATGTCAGCCTGGACACAAAGACATGAAATGGTCGATCATCGAAACGACATTACCATTTGGAAATCTTTGAAATGACATGTAACGTACCGCGATGTGAGCGTCGCGCACGAGGTGCGCGGGGTACGTGTCCGTCGGAGCGGCGATGTGTGTGGCAAGTGGGTCTACCACATATATGAGCCTTGTACGGGTCCGCGCCTGGTACCAGTGCAGGTACTCTGCGTACTCCCTGCTGTCGTACGGGTGGTCCTCCACGCGGTCGTCGAGCGCACCCTCCCACTGCTCGACCCAGGGCTGCATCCTCGAGGACCAGTCCGTGCCTCTTTTAACTCCCTTCGCGCTGTGCCTGCGTACAGAAACATTACGTAATGTGATTATTTGCGAACACAGTAGTAAGTATGTACATATTTAGCACGAACGATCACTCACGCGTGCACGTTCCGCGGAAGCGATGGTCCGAATGGTACAGGAAGCTCCTGGCGTAGCCCAAACTGCCTCATGACTCTCTGGGGTGCGTAGTCCTCCACGTAGATAAGGTACACGAGCTTCCGGCGTGTGAGCCAGAAAGCCCGGTCACGGAAGCAAAGTGCGGACAGCCCGCCAGGAGCACAGGCCTGCACTGCCGTATCTGCGTACGGCTCCCAGCGCACATCGTCGGCTGTGAGGCGGTCGAACTACTCCACAAAGGGCTGGTACGCCCGCGTGACCTGCATGTGCGCGAACTGTACCTGCAAGAAAGACAAGTTGTTTATGTGACACATGACATGGGTGGAAATGAGAAGTACTATAGCTGAAGCCATACATGCACGTATTTGTGTATTTTCACATAAAAATAGTGTGACTTGTGACCATGTTGTTCCTGGCATATTAAATCCAACTTTTATTTTGCTAAATCATGCCATGGTTTCTTCCTTGATGCCATGACGTGTGTCGATGATCAAGTTGCCGATCTTACAAAATAATATGAGAAAGATGACTAAATTCCTGATGACTGAATTCCTTCAGAATGAATGGGGATGCTTTTTATTACTATAAACTGGTTAAAGGATGCCTTTACAAAAGCATGAAACTACCACTAATCTCTATATTTTTCTCATTTGTTGGAAGACTAACTTATGTGATCTGCTTGACTCTGAATTATCGAATGTCATTCTGTCTTCTCTCGTCAATCCTTAAATGCCATTGAAAGGATGTCAATTATCTGCCTAGAGAGACATCTCTTGGAACCAATGCGTCCGATCGGAGAGGTAGTTGTTGTCAGAGAAGGGACGTCTGATTGTCGGTTGTTGTTGGCGATTGTTTGTTAGAGACTCAAGGCCAAAATATTGTGCTGTTTTAAGTGGATAAGCCATGTCTTTATCCATCACATGGAAGCTATAAATCTCTTGGAAGCGGATCTAGGTACCAGTTCATGGAATCTCTGAGTGGCTATTTGGTCGAGTAACTCATGCAGTGGATCTCCGACCAGGGTACTTGAGCAACAGTCTCTGGAGGCTTATGACCACAGGGTCTTTCGGCCTTAATTAAATGTTAAAGTCGTATTAAGGATTTATTCAATCCTCATCAACATGTGGCCGCACTGTTACCAACATATTAAATCTAACTTTTATTTTGCTTTTGCTGAATCATGCCATGGCTTCTTCCTCGATATCATGACGCATGATCATACTATTCCTGGCTTATGAAATCCAACTTTATTTGTTGAATCATGCCATGGCTTCTTGCTCAACATCATGACATGTGACCGCCCTGTTCCTGGCACATTAAATCACACTTTTGTTTTGTTGAATCATGGCATGGCTTCTTCCTCGATGTCATGACGTGTGGCCATGTTGTTCTCGGCACATTAAGTCCAACTTATATTTTGCTGAATCATGCCATGGCTCTTTCCTTGACACAAACTACTCGTTTTCGCGCTGCTTTTGTTTTCCCCATCAACCTCACTATAAGTTGTTTGTACAACTGATTAAATTCTTGCATATTTCTGTTCTCGAATATGTTTGAAATACAAATATGATATGCCTGTTGCTGTTTGTTATGGGTGGTGCATCAATAATATTTTGCGATAAATGCTTCCTGTCAATATTTGGAATTAGATTACTGCATACGTTTCCACCAGGCTTTGCTTGCTAAGCACCGGGATTTCAAGCTTGTATCCCTTCGGCACAGCACGCTTCACGCACTAGGAAACAATGGCACAGCTCAGGGAAATCACTGCATTGCTTGGCCATTTTGTTTCGGTTACTACTACTAGAGCTCCTGCTTTAGCTTCTTAATTTTGTCTGTTTTAGTTTTTTTGGTTTTTCTTTTTTTTATTGTTTTGCATTATTCGTGATTATATAAGTTTTTTATTTTTTTAAATTTAATTACGCTAAAAAGGTTATCAGCAGCTACAGTGTAAAATAATAAATAAGTCAGGGTTTATAAGCCTAAATGAGCACCATCAATTTTGGTAGGTACTATATGACATTAACTATGTAATTATTCATTTTTGTTTTTATTTCGTTTCCTTTTTCTACAATTATATAAAGGATGCATGCAGTGGCGAGCTTTAGAGGCTAGGCAAACCTAACTATCAGCAATAAACGCAAACAAGTTGATATATACAATATGCAAGCAAACGTAAGTAATTTTGAACTGAAAGTAGTGTCAAATATATATGTGAATATGATATATGAAACATAATAATCTTACCTCACCATCCGACTCGACTACACGTTGGCCTATATATTCTTTACTCTTTTTCTTTTCTCTTGTTCTTTCTCTTTCTCTTTTATTTTACTTTGTAATTATGTAAAAAAAAAGAGTGAGAGAAGGTCTGCTATGTACGTAAATCTGATTATGGTGTGAACCACGCCAAGATTTACCTATGATTTTCCACCGTCCTATGCAATAACTTTTATTCACAGTAAGACATTTAGATACGTGCATACAGTATAGTTACCCTGCAGTAACAATTCTCCACATACAGAATAATATTTGTTTGCGTGTGAGGTACGAGTTGGTAAGGGGTTAGATCAGCTTGGTGTCAGGTCAAGCGCTGACACGAACCCGTTCAGCATGGCATGGTCATGTCATCTCGACATTACTATTAAGAAACGCTGAGACAAATCATGATACAAGTATTGAACAGCTCCCACAACAAAATACAATAGAAACAATAAATATATTATTCTTGGTAGTAAACATGTAAGCACAACACGATTCACACTATAAATATAGCTATCCCTATTGGTCAATTTTATTGGCCATACAGGAGCTATAAATTTTCGTAGGTACTATATAACATCAAATATGTAATTGTGCCGTCACCCACTCCTGCACTCTTTCAATTGAGATTCAATAACTTTCAAATTCGGAAACTTTTCACAAAGATTCAAAAACTTACAAATTCGGCAACCATGTGTGTCTATCATTTACCATGTTGTTTGGCTCTTTGATCTTGTTTCTTCTTGGCTGCATTGCAAGAGATCGATGCCGCCTTGATACACTTAATAATCACATACGCAAGAATTTGTTAACCTAGGCTGCATGACATGTGTTGCATCTTGATGTGCCAATTAGACTCCATGTTAGACAGAGCTATATTCATGGTACAACTCTACTATCTATAGTTGAAAATTGATATAGTTGTATTCCGTGTATATAATATTGTAAAGAAAGCTTTAATGTTTGTATCCAATTAATTTGCACAATATTAACTTGGATTAATTTGTAAGAGCTATCTTTTTCATTTGTAATATATAAATAGATGACATCCGGTACAGCTAGCACTAGTTCATCAGTAGGGGCGTTGATTGATAGACGACTCCTGGAAGCTGCCAGAACTGGCGATGCCAGATCAATGAAGGACATGGCTTCACATGATCCAAGCATTTTGCTCAGGAGCACCTGCCTTCACATATATATCCTCCCTTTATGGCCACGACGGATTCTGCAAGGATGTCCTGGCTCTAAACCAGTCTCTCCTCGCCGTTGCCAACTCGTACGATGAGACTCCGTTGCTCGCCGCCGTGATGAGCAGCCATGCCGCTTTGGCTTCTGATTTACTCAGGTGCTGCCGTGCTCTGGGATTGAGTGAGACAATCATGAAACAAGACAAGGATGGATGTAATGCATTGCACCACGCCATCCGCAGCGGCCACAAGGACATTGCGTTGGAGTTGATAGCAGCAGAGCCCTCCCTGTAGCAAGGTGTGAACAAATTCAATGAGTGAAAGTTTAAAAAAAAATGTGTGAGAAGTAAACCAATTTGAATCTTTTAAAAATCTAGAATCTAAAGTGTACTTCAAAAATTTAAAAGATTTAGGAAATTAAGGTATGCTTTAATATTTTAAAGAGAGAAGAAAATAAATATGTATATGTTATTAAAAGGAATTTTTTTCCAGCAAATCTTAGCCATCCATTTCCTCCATGCCATCCCAGCCTTCCCCATTCTTCCCTTCTTCCTGGTGGCAAAGCTACTCCCTCCTCCATCATGGCCACAACACCCCTCCTCCTCTGGCCGAGAGGCAGCTTGTCGCCTTCCTCCACCAACTTGCGACGGCGATTGAATGCTATGCCGACAACCTTGCCTTCTGCGCCTGACAACAGCAGCGATTTGGGCACGCTTCCTCGCCTCGTTTTCAGCTCAGCCCGTCGTGCACGCCGCTCCCCGGCCCCGACCAGTGCTCTGCGCCGCCGTGGTTTTCCCCCGGGTCACGCACGTCCATTCGGCGTCGCTCAGCTCCGTCCTCTTGCCACGGCCCCCCCTTGCGACCACCGGACCGAGCGCCGCATCCCCGCATTTACCCGCGTCGCGCCACGCTCCGGAAGCCGCGCCCGCCCTGTGGCCGCACGGCAATGACGCCCCGCGCGCTCGGTCGCCATGCCGCCGTGTCTCTTTCCCCGGCTCCACACTCATCCTCCCCGGTCTCTTTAAATAGCGTCGCTATCCCACCGCACCCCCACCGAAGCACCTCCACTCCGCCGCCTCCTCTGCCGAGCGAGCGACTTCGGTGGAACCTCGCCGCCACGCCCCACAGTCGCCGCCAGGGCCCCAGGCCTATCTCCCCGCACTCATTCCTCTGTCCTCTCTCTCCTCCCCCGCTCAATTGGGTTTTCCTCCCTCTGCAGACCGCCGGCGGAGCTCCTCTTCCCCGAATCCGGCACCAGGACCCCGCCGGAGGAGCGCGGCGTCTCAGGCCAATTCTTCGCACGTGGAGCATCTCCAGGGTACCCCGAACTCCTTCCCCATCTCGCCGGACCCCGCCGCCCCTCCTAGCGAGCCGCCACCGTGGTCCTCCTCGCCGCCGAGCACGTCTTCGCCGCCGGCCCACTCTGCCCCATCCCGGCCTCGGCTACCGCCCCAGATGAGCTCAAGAACCCCCAAGGATGCTCTCCGAGCAAGCAATTGGATTCCCATAGCCCGAGCCGCCGCCGCCCGTTTCCCCTGTCCCCGCCGCCGCCCTACCCGCTCGCCGCCGGTCACCGGGCCAAGCCCGGCCGATTCCCCTCTACCCGAGGAGCGCCCGAAGCCCTACACCCCGTTTTGGCCGACGCCGCCTTGCCTCCGGGTCCTCCCCGCCGCCGGCCGGCTCCGCTCTTTTTTCTTCCCCGTGCGGACGAAGTGAGCCAGAGCAGAGGACCCCAACAATAGCGCTAAACACATAAATGTCTTAACCGGCTAATTAACTGATGTCTTAACCAGCTAATTAATTAATGTCTTAACCGGCCAATTAATCGATGCCTTAAGCCGACCGGTTAGGAGGTAATAATGCTGCTAATTAAATGCGGGCCCGCCTGTCGGTTGCGGTGCGGCCGCATTCACCCGAGCGCCGCTCACTCCCCCTCGGGCCCCATCTGTCGGCAGCCACATTCTCTTCCCCCTTTTATTTCTTTTTCGGATTTTCCAGAAATTAAACTTTGAAATGTCATAACTTCCTAACCGTAACTCCAAATTTAATGAAACCAATTTCTAAATTTTTCTAAAATCAAGATCTATCTGATGGTTCTATTTTGGTTCAGTTTTGAGTTATTTTGAGAGTGGATTTATTTTATTTGATATTTATTTGCTTTCGTTCTTTCGTGTTGCTTTTCCGGTTCGATCTCCCGTGTAGCGTTCGAAGACGTGAACGAGCCCCCGCTTGAAGCAGCACAAGACCCCCAAGCTTTCGATCCAGGCGAGTCAATACTTTGATCATTTTGCGCCTATATTTCATGTGAAACTATGTTCGTTTAAATTATCAAAACTGCATGCTCTACTTTATATGCAAAAGTATGTCACTCCTAAGGTAGCTAACAACCATATGTCCACCTAATAATAAGATATCCCACCAGTAACTTTTGAACTCACCGTATCATTTGTCGCCCCAGATATAAACTTTAACTAAGGTAGTTATAAGTCATAATACTGCCATGCTGGTCATGACTAGTCCAGGGCACTAGTGGCCTTGATAATCATTCTTACTCACGGAAAACTAGTTTTGGGACAGTCATGGGATGTACGTGGCTAAGTATTTATGTTAAATTGTGTTATGCTTCTCAAAACCCTAAAAATCTGCTAAACCTGTCTGGGCGGGTGGTAAGAGTGGTTGGTGCGGAAGTAGCACGAGAACCTGAGGTTTGTGGTAAGAACCGCCTGGACAAATTAAGGACTGAATCTTGTGATGACCTCCCGGTGTAAAACAGTACAACCACAAGTCTATAATGGGTACGACCTAGCTGATTAACTTGCAAAGGTTTAGTTCAGATGTCACCAGTGGAAAGTGGGTGCCAGGGTGTACTGGTTACTCACAGTGAGGCACGAGGATGTCTTGTACTACTTGCAGCGCAAGAGGGGCTTCGATGTGGTGGATGTAACCCTTGGTGGTGAAACCTCGTGGGTGGTGTCTGGCTAGATCGGAGTAAGGTAAAGGCTTTTGATAAATTATCTGGGTCTCATGCCTAAGGAAGTATGTTGACTATTAAGATAATTCATCTCTTGTGGTGAAAGTGTACAACCTCTGCAGAGTGTAAAACTGTTCGAATAGCCGTGCCCACGGTCAAGGGTGGACATGGGAACTCACTCGAGTTAATTCTATTTCAAAACTTTTGAGGTTGGGAATAAGAAAACCGTCAGGCGGATGTAACCTGACTTTGATAATTTTCCTGGAGGGATGTACTCCAGTGTTGGTAATAAGGTGGAAGTAACCTGCTACTCAAAATTAAGCATTGGTGGATGGAGCCATGAAATTGGTGGATGGAACCTACCCCGCTATAATTACTGCACAACTTCAAGCTCCTTAAAGCATGTTTTGTAAAATGCTAAGTCATAGGAATTTTAAATATGATTATTCCAAAAGCCACTTTAAGCAAATAAAAGAACCCGAGCCATCCTTACTTAGCCTTGCATCTATAATTATATGCATTCTGTGTATTGGCTCGCGGAGCACGGTTGATGGTGCTCATTCTCGCTCTTGACCCCCCTTTCAGAAGCTGTAAGTCAAGAGCACTATGTTTACCACGAGGATCAGGACGCTGAAGGCAATGAAGATGGTGCATATTAGAATAGGCTTCGGTAGTCTTGCCTCTCGTCTCAATCCAGTTGACCAGGCTAGTTTTGGTGAGTGCCCCCGTTATTAGTCAGGTCCCTGATTAATAGCGGTAGTACTCAGGTTGACCCAGTCACTTGCCTGTGGCGAGTTGTGCCCCTACGCTTATGTACGCTTCCGCTTTCGCTCTTTATGTATTGTAAGACATTTGGCCTGACGGCTCTGTTGTAACCTCGACCCGACGCGGTCTATTTGAACTCTGATATTGTAATGTATGGTTTTGTCGTGTATGAAATGATGCAGCATTGTATCTGTGAGCATTATCTACTGATCCAGGGAATAATGCAGTGTTATCACAGAGGATTCCAGGTAGTAAACTTGGGGTCCGACACCAGGGTGGATGATGGCGTGAGTAGGGAGGCAAAGGGCGTGTCCAGGCGCTGGTGGCATGAGGGGAGGGAGCGCTGAGAGCTTGAGATCTAGATCAAGAGGAGGGGATGAGGAAAAGGAGAAATAAAGAGGTGGGTGGCCGATAGGTTGGGTGGGTAGAAAAAAAGGATAGAGGAGAAAAGAAAAAGGGAAATGAGAGAAAATAAAAAGAAAAAAAATAAAAATAAAATTACAAACTAGATTTAGAAAATACACGCTAAGATAATATTCCATAAAATCTGGCTAACACTGATTACCTTGCAAAATTTTAGTAGCAAGCCAGCACGTTATTAAAAACTGAATAGCATGTCATTAGTAGACCAAAAAGGGGAATTAGCGACCAACAATTATATTGCTATTAGATTATTCAAATGCTCATTTAAATACTCGAGTCACATCAAAATAGTAGAAACTCATTAAGATTGTTCTAGAACTTTATCATAACTTACTGACCGAATATTCCAAAAACTCGTACGTATCAATCATACTTCTGCATAGGGATAAAATATAAGGTTAATCAGACTTTACTTGTGTAATGGATTGTATCAATCATATCAAACATTGTTCAGTCTAAAGGCAGGCAGAATCAGCAACTTTATACGCCACTTACATATATACTTTCCCTAGAACCTAGTACCTAAAGAAATTATGCATGCATGTATATAGATACAAAATATTGGTTAACACCTTAATACATCATACATACATAACTTATTGGGCTATACTTTCACTAGTTAGATTATGCATGTTTGTGTATACATAACTTATTGGGCTATAGTTTATTACACATATGCAGACACAAGGTGCTTGACCGAATGGGGCTATCTTTGTTCTTGCATGCAACTATTGCTAATTGCATTGTTCTTTCACTTTGTTGGTTTGAGGTTTAACAGATATAATAGCAGTTCCAAACTCAAGACCTTCCTAACATCAAGGCTAGTATATTGTACACTTGCCATTTCCACACTCTCTCCGGTAGACTCTTAGTATCTATACAAATATACAACATACAATACGGTCCCATTCTGTATGTGCCTACATTTGGCAAGCACACATGTACGCCACAAGATTAGTATATTGTATGCATATTGTTACTTTCTCTGAAATATTTATGTGCCAATGTTTTTTGCAACTAATTTAATTTTAACTAGTTTTTAACAAAACGGGTACAAGAGAAATGAAGATGACAGCCATCACCACCATCGTCACCGCTGCCTTCGTCGTGTATAGTACTTCAGGCTAGGCTTAGGCTGGTACAGCACGAACACTGGCATGGCAGACTTGTCGTGCCTGAGCTTGGCCAGAGGCAAGGCGGGCTGGCACGGTGGGATGACTGGGTTGAGTTGGCATGGCATGGTATGGCCCAATGGCTACCTCTAGATGGGAAGGATTGGTGGTTTTAGGTGAGAAATGAACAGGCAGGGATGGGAAGAACTCTGTCGGTGGGGGGTGGATGTGGTCCTGTACGTGGTTGGCGTTATATTAAATGCGGACATGTGGGCCAAAAGACGACGTGGTGCCTCATCAGTTTTTTTTAATGATTTATGATTTCTGTTGTGAGAGAATATTGAGACAAGTGTTTGAGGGAAAGATTGCTTATCATTCATTAGTCTTCAATCTGTACATGTTGATACATATATATAGATGATCATGGGGTGGCTTGAATAGATGTCTGTATAGAGAAGACATCTGTACATAGAGGCACCTATACATTTGGGCACCTGTTACTTTTTGTATGTAACACTCCCCCTTGACCAATGTATCTTCATATGATCATCTTGATTCATCATCTTGGAAAAACTCCTCCAAAACCCTGTAGGGAAAAATATGAGGAGAACCTATAAAGTAGATATGCCATGAAAAACTCCTTTAAAACCCAATGGGAAAATTTAAGGAGAAAATTTGATATGGCATATATATGATTATATCTCCTTAAAAACCCCTGTGGGGAAAATAGAGATATAATACATTTATGATTATGTTGTCATATTGCCTCATTAAAAACCTTAATGAGAAACCTTAGAGGAAAAACTCATAAAGGGAAAAGAGTACAATATTTATATTGAACGGGTTAAATCTTGGGAGATTTCTCCCCCTGATATCTGCAAATCACGTAGTCTTCGCATACCAATTCCATGAACACGTTTTTGGAATGTGAAAATTGGTAATGACTTGGTGAATAAGTCCGCGAGATTATCACAAGACTTAGTTTGCAGAATATTTATTTCCCCACTCTCTTGCAATTCATGTGGGTAAAATAATTTAGGTGCAATATGTTTTGTGATATTGCTCTTTATGTAACCCGTTTGCATTTGGACAACGCAAGCAGCATTATCTTCGTAGATAATGGTAGGTGATGCAATAGCACCTATACCACATGATTGTTGTATGTGGTTAATCATTCTGCGAAGCCATACACATTCACGTGATGCTTCATATAATGAAATTATTTCAGAATGATTAGTGGATGTAGCCACTAGAGTCTGTTTCGAAGACTTTCAAGAGATGGCTGTTCCACCGTGTAAAAATACAAAGCCTGTTTGAGATCTGGCATTATGGGGATCTGATAAATAGCCAGCATTTGTATATCCTACTAAATCCACATTTTTATTCTTCTGGAAGAATAGACCGAGATCTTTAGTGCCTTGAAGATATCTAAGGATATGCTTCATTCCTACCCAATGTCTTTTGGTTGGAGTAGCGCTATGTCTAGCAAGTAGATTTACCGCAAATGCAATATCCGGCCGGGTGCAGTTTGCAAGGTACATAAGCGCTCCGATGGCACTGAGATATGGAACCTCGGGTCCCAATAACTCTTCATTGTCATCTCGGGGTCTAAATAGATCTTTGTCCCTGTCGAGAGATCGAACAACCATGGGGGTTTTCGATGGATATGATTTGTCCATATTGAATTTCTCCAATATTTTCTGGACATAGGCTAATTGATGCACTAGGATGCATGTATGAAGGTGCTCAAGTTGTATACCTAAGCTAAATTTGGTTTTACCCAAATCCTTCATTTCAAAATTCCGTCATAAGATGATTACGTGCTTCATCTATATCCTGTGTGTTGAGGATCTTTTGATGAATACGCATGGACAATCATCATTGTTGGAGTATCCCTTTTTGGTTAGGAACTCACTTAGTCGGTTGTACCAAATTCTACCCGACTGTTTCAAGCCGTATAAAGACTTGTTTAATTTTACACAATATATATTGCGATTTGCGTTCGGATTCGGAATTGAAATTCCATCGGGAACTTTCTTGTATATGTCCGAATCAAGTGACCCATAAAGATATGCAGTCACTACATCCATCAACTGAAAAGATAGATGATTTTTAACTGCCAATGAGATTAAGTATCGAATGTTATTCCACTCATTACTGGAGAATAAGTTTCATTGAAATCAATGCCGGGTCTCTGCGTGAACCCTTGTGCTACAAGCCTTGCTTTGTATCTCACCACCTCATTGTTTTCATTCCGTTTGCGGACGAAAACCCATTTGAAACCGACAGGGAATACTTTGGGAGGTGTATGTATCACATTGGTGAATACATCTCTTTTCTTGAGCGAGGCTAACTCCTCTTGAATTGCATCCTTCCATTGAATCCAGTCCGAGCGCTGTTTGCACTCTGCCATGGTCTTAGTATCTGGATCATTTTGAAGGTTGTTTGCAATTGTTGTGGAGAAATAAATGTCGACAAATGTAGTCTTACGATCGTATGATTCTCCAGAATCAGTATAGTTTGTGGAAATTTCTTGGACCCCTGATGACTCAATGTTATTTCCCAAAACATTTGAGTCGGGGTATTCCGATGTCCCAGGATCAGTATTTGAGTGCACTGTTGATCTGGGTTCAAGGATCCTTTGGTGTCTATCAACTTGAGGTTGATCTGCATTTACATTCTTTTGTTTCCTTTGTCGCTTGTTAGAAGCTGTATCCGCCATTTGTACCGTACTTCTCCCCCTCTTATTTTGAACTGGGAGTTGAGTGGTATTTTGCGGTACCTCCACTCTTTCAGTACATTTCGCGGGATTATAGGATTTTGTGACACCCTTATAATCGATAAATGCATCTGCGAGTTATTTGCAATGTTTTGCAAATGAATGAGTTCTGAACTTGAAGTTCGGTCTCTACGTGCGTGGAGTGCGAGGTAGGAATCGTTGAACATTCCAATTAATTTCTGGCATTCAGTTTGGTACTTGTTGTCTCCCCTAATGCCGGAAATGTTCCTCATTGCATATGCAATCAGCGTCTGGGCGTCAGAAATGAGTCCCTGTTAGGGGCTCGAGGTATTTTATGATTGACGGAGATTTATACCCAACATAGATCCCAAGTTTCCTGTGAGGTCCCATTGAGGTACGCTGCGGTGGTGAGATCGGTACGTATGTAGCGCAACCGAACTTTCGCAGATGGGAAATATCTGATGGATTTCCACGTAGTAATTGTAGCGGGGAAGTGCTATGATAAGCAGTTGGACGCAATTGGATTAAATCAGCAGCGTGTAAAACTGCATGACCCCAACATGATGTTGGTAAGTTGCAATTCTGTAGTAATGGTCTTGCAATGAGCTTGATTCTCTTGATAAGAGATTCTGCTAAACCATTTTGTGTATGGACATATGGAACATAGTGTTGAACTTGTATCCCAAGAGCCATACAATCGTCATTGAAGGCATGGTATGAAAATTCAGCAGCAATATCCATTCAAATTGATTGAATTCGATATTCAGGGTAATGTACTCGTAATTGGATAATTTGACCAATTAACTTAGCAAATGCATGGTTTCGTGTGGATAAAAGACACACGTGTGACCATCTAGTAGATGAGTCAATTAGAACCATGAAGTACCTGAACGGTCCACACAATGGTTGTATAGGACCACATATATCTCCTTGAATGCGTTCAAGGAATTTAAGTGGTTCAGCTCTGATTTTAAGATAAGAGGGTCTTAAAATCAATTTTCCGGTAGCACAGGAAGTGCACACAAAATCTGAGGATTCCGGAAATTTTTGTCTTGAGGTATGTATGACCAATTGAATTGCTAATAATTTTCCTCATCATTCCAATGCCTGGGTGGCCAAGGCGATCATGCCATGTTTGGAATGTGTTAATGTTTTGAAAAATTACTTTGTACGCAATATGTTTGAACGGATGTGATGTATGTATAGTACAATCCGGAGGGTAAAGATGGAATTTTTTCTAGTACTTGTGTGCCATATCCGTTGTTGTTGGTTAAGAGGAGATATTCCTCTTTGTTGTCATTTTGGGTTTCAACATGGAAACCATTGTGACGGATATCTCTATAACTAAGTAGGGTACGTGTTGAATCGGGATACAAGAGTGCATCCTCAATTTCCAATTATGTACCCATAGGGAGAGTGATAGAGGCGCGACCAGAGCCTACTATCGTTGCATCGCGTCCAGCGATGGTTAAAACATTTCCTTTCCTCCTAGTAAGAGTTAGGAAATATTTTGTGTCCCTAAGTATAGAGTTTGTGGTACCACTATCCACAAGGCATAATTCCTCCTCCATTGGATTGACTCCAAAAATCTATATACACAAAGAAGAATTTGATGAAATTCTTATAGTGGTATATATAGAATACATACAAACTTTATTTATAATATCGAATGTGTTCGATATATGATTGTAGCATACAAGCTTACAATATAGATGACAACATTATTTATATTAAACAACATCCACAATTAAGGCATAATGAAATAAGGTATCTCAAAGTGTAGGAGCCTAGTTAAAGTCTCCAAACAGATCGTTAGAAGTGTACTCCACGATCATGTCCTCCTTATCATCAATGTTCCCATCAAGTGGAGGCAGTGCCTTGGTGTTGTTTGGTCCCGCATCCGCAGGAGCGGAGTAGGAGCACCCAGGAGCATTTTGCTTAGTGATGACAGGTTGGAGGAATTCTTCCATGTTGACATCAGATTGGGAGTTGAAGTGTGCTTCAAATTGTCCACCTTGATTGGAACGTCCTTGATTGGAGCGTCCTCGTCCCACGGAATTCAAGTACAAAGCCACCAAGTGCTTGGGAGTGCGACATTTCTCAGTCGGATGGCTGTAACAGCCACACTTGACACAAGTGTTAGACTTGTTCGTTTTCGACTTAGAAACATCCTTTCCCTTGTTAGCACCACGAGACTGACGCTGACTCTTGCGCTTGTTCTTCCCTTTGAAGTTTCCAGAATTGCTAGAGTTAGTAGCATTCCCTTGAGGTTTGTTCTGAGTGTTAGCATGTACTTCTGGCAAAGGCTTAGTGCCCAAAAGGCGCAGATTAGAGTTCCAAAGTAGGAGCTCACTATGCCTTTCTGCCTGAAGTAATGTTTTAATCAAGTCAGAATAAACGGTGAAACCTCTTTCACGGTATTGTTGCTGAAGGATCATTTGTGCAGGAAGCATGGTAGACAATGTCTTCTCAATTTTCTCCGCATCAGATGGTTCCTTCTCGTAAAACTTTAGTTTAGAACTGATTTTATGAACAGCATGGTTGAACTCTCCCACAGATTTAAAATCTTGTATGCGGAGGTGGTTCCACGCATTGACAGCTTCCAGTAGGATGACTGCTTTCTGCTGTTCATAACGTGTTTGAAGAGCAAGCCACAAAGCGTGTGGATCTTCTTCCATCAGATACTCAACCTTGAGATCAGGATGGATGTGATACCTTATGATAAATAAGGCATTGTACTTGAGAGGCTCAGCCAAAGGAGCTACACCCTCTTGAGGGGCTGCAATTGCCCGCGCAACGATAGACTCACTTTGAGATCCATCGCCCATGTGGGGAAGTTGTGGCCGTCAAGAGCGAGAGCCTCAAACTCTTTAGTAGCCATTGTGCCTACATATGTAGGGCCACAGATTTGTTAAAATCTTTGGCAATGTTAAATAAGCAATACGAAATGCAAGTAATCAAGGTAAACTTGAAATACATAAAGGGACATTCTCCTATTGTGGAACAACAAAGTTAATCACCAATGGTATTAACATTATTTTAATTCATTTTTCAACATTGAGTGCGCACTTTGAGGATGCTAATCCCATAGTAGTACTTTGATACTACCTTGTGTATGGCCAATGTGAAAAATAACCATGGTAATCACTTAGGTGTAGACCTTGTATAATTTATAATCAAATTGGAGTGCATACGTTGAGGATGAAATCCACAGTAGTACCATGGTACTACCTTGTGTATGGCCAATTTGAAAATAAATAAAGGTAGTCACCCAAAAGTGTAGACCAAAATATTTCAAAACTTGATATTGGATGCATACGTTGAGGAATAAATCCATGATGATGCGATGGTACTACCTTGTGTATGGCCAATATCAAAGTTAAGAAACTTTGTGTTATTCCAAAACGAAAGAAAATCAACCTAAGGCATTTGCATAAAAAAAAATATTAAGTGCTTGTATGGTAAGCTATTTAAAAACTTACATGAAAAGTACACCATAAATGATTAATTTACATGGGGTAAATTAATGTGTATGGTAATGTTGTAATAAAATGCAAAATATGTGGAAAACAATATAAGTATTGTAATCCGAATGAATATATACCCAAATTAAATATAACATGTGGTTATATTTTTAATACCGTATAATCACAATATTGGTGGTGAACACCAATTTATTGTATGGCATAGCGTACAAATAAATGTAGCAAAGTGCCATAAATTGTGATTTTGTGGTATTTATGGTAGGTATAATATTTTGCAAAAAATCCCAAATTATTAAGTACAATAGTACTCACTAAATGGGAATTTTAATTTTTAAATTTGCAAAAGATAGCAAATTTAAATATGGTCGCATTCCATATTGTAAATAAAATTACAATAAAATAATCCTTCATATGTAAAAGTTATAGAAATGTGCATGCACATTTATTTGAACAATTACATAATTTTCAGTTCCTGTAGGAACTGAAATGCAAATTTATAACAGTACAAATTGACTGGTACAATTATAAATATGCACGAGGACTATACTGCAAATATTTACAATAGGATTTTATTTTACAATAAAAATTCTGCATGAATTAGAGGGGGAAAATGCAAATTTTCCGAAAACTTGGGCTGGAGCCCATTCGGCCTTGTGGCCCATGTGGGATGGTGGAAATATTTGGGCCAAAAGCCCATTCATGGGAAGCCTTATAAATGAGGGGTTGGGGAAATTAGGGTTTCCCCCCAACCCAAACCACTAGCCGCCGCTTTGGCGCGCAACGCCGCCGGCGCCGCGCCGCCGGCGGGCACGCCGTCGTCGAACACGCCGTCGAGCACCACCGCCGCCATCGGGCAAGCCGCCGCCGGCCGGCCTCTGAGCTCGCCGCCGCCGTGCGGGCTCGCCGGCGCGCCATCTGCGCCCTCGAGCCGCCTCGATGGCGCGCTCGGGCCGCCTCGCCATGCGCGCGAGCCGCCGTGAGGCCGCCAGAGCGCCGGCCTTGGCGCCGTCGCCTCGCCACGAGGCGCCCGCTGCGGGCGTCTTCGGCCGGGCGTCTCGGCGACGGCGCTGCGCGGCCAAAGGCTCGCCGGCGCGCATGCCAGCTGCCGCGCCTCGCCGCCGCCTCGGGCACCGTCTTCGCGGCGCGGCGTCGCCGCCTCCGCCGACCTTGGGCGTGCCGCATCGGGCGCCATCGTCACGCAGCGGCGCCGCGCCGCCGCGCCGCCGCGTCGCCACCGCCGGCCGGGATGGGTCGCGCCGCCGCGGTCTGCTGCCGCGTCGGCGCGCCGCCGTCTTCGCCGCCGCGTCGCGCGGCGGCCGCGTCGGCCGTGGGCTCGGGCTCTGGGCTCCTCGACGCCATCGGCCGTCTGGCGGCGCCGCTTACTCGCGCCGGTCTGCGAGCGCGGCGAGGCGAGCCGCCGGCAGGCTGCGCGCGAGGGCGGGCCGCCAGCGCCGCCGCCGGGCTTCGCCGCCCCCTGCGCCCGTCGCCGGGTGCGCCGTGCTGCGTCGTGAGTACGCGCCGCGCCGCCGGGCCGGCCGCGCGTTGTGACGCTGGGCGCGGGTGTGGTAGAAGGTGCTGCCGCGATTCGCGCGAGGAAGCAATCAATACAAGAACATCCAGGCTTATCCATACCTTGTGTTCTTCGCTGTTTTACTGCACATGAACATCCATCAGAGAACATCCAGAGTAGTGTCGTTACCTTGTTCTTCTCTGTTGTATGTGAATGTATGTGTGCGTGTTGCTCGATTTGGAGAGAAACGTGGCTGATAACGTGTTGTAAAACTATTGAGACAAGTGTTTGAGGGAAAGATTGCTTATCATTCATTAGTCTTCAATCTGTACATGTTGATACATATATATAGATGATCATGGGGTGGCTTGAATAGATGTCTGTATAGAGAAGACATCTGTACATAGAGGCACCTATACATTTGGGCACCTGTTACTTTTTGTATGTAACAATTTCTAACTGTTTGTGTGAAAGATTATAAAGAGACATATTTATATAAATTTTAGCTAGTATAAATAAAATTAACATAATTTATAATATAATTTACCTTTAGACTCTATTTAAAAAAAACGTATCGTTTCCACAAGTGCTTTCCAACTGGGGCCAATATAATTACGTGAGACACGTGGATCAGAAGATATTGTGAATGGTGTTATTTATAGCTGATGTGAAAGTGACGTGGATAAGTTAGAGACGACAATGTTGTACACGCCGTAAGCCAACGTCGGCATGTGAGTGCAACTTCATATTTTTTAGGGCAGTAAAGTGATTGTCCAGAGTTTGCTCCTTTTCTTTTTACACACAGATAAGTTCTTTCAGTCTAAATCATATTTTTGAAAGTAGTAAAGTGCTGGTCCAAAGTTTGTTCCTTTTCTTTTAACATGGTTCTTTCAATGTGGATCGTATTTTTCAAAGTAATAAAGTGCTTGTTCAAAGTTTGGTCTCTTTGTCTAACACACAGAGTTGGTTCTTTCAGTGTGAACATGTTGCTATTGACATACCAATAATACTCCTTTCACGTAAAGGAGTCGTTGTTAGCTCCTCCAATAGTTTAGAAAGCCGGCCATAGAAATTGTTGCTTTATTCGTTTAGCGTTTCTCGGATGCACCGGACACGGGGCATATACGCCTTACATTTCGATTCCTCAAGCTTCAAACATCCTGCCTAGTCCTTCAATTACAATTTGAGCCAAAACGAATGAGAAGTACTGCTGTACGGTATGCCATCGAGAGGTATTCCGACGGTATACCTCCCCTTGTACTGTTCTTTCCCTCCCTTTCTCTATGTTTCATGGAGAAAGAGAGTACCTCGTCACCCCGCTGCCCAGGGCAGCTCCGCGCGTCTTCTCCGCCGCCCCCACCCCTCCACCACCACCCGCGGTCGATAGTGCCGTTGTCACCTCACGGCGTCGCCCCCAACCCCTCTCCACCGCGATGCCCCGCCCAACCTAATAGCCACAGCTGTTGCTGCCACTACCCTCCAGCTCCCTCCTACCCTGTCCATCGCCCCGCCCACCAGGCCGCCGCCTTCCCCCGCCCTCCTTCTGTGCCCAAAGGGGAGATTGAACCCATAGCGGAGGAGCTAGATTTCTCTCTTCTGACACCAGATCTATCGGCAGCACCCCTCTAGGCCACCGGATCCGGCGCGCGGTAGGGCTAGTAGTGGAGAGTGAGGTGACGACGGCGAGGAAGGAGGGAGAATGAGAGGGAGCGGGGAGAGAAGAGTGTGCATGTGGCTGCGGAAGTGGAGTGGAGCGGAATAAGTTATCCCGTCGAAAGACTTTGAGATTCGTGCGGCTTTGGATCCAACCATTATTAGCTATCCCGTCAGAAGGCTAACGAACGGTATAGTTTTTCTCGGAACGAATACCTTGGCCTACCACATGGCATGCCGACTCAGCGAGTACGAAAAACCATTGTAGGGAAGCGTGTTGGGCTGAACTCAGCAGGGACGACAACATTGGTCCTGTTTTTTTATGGCTTATGGTTTATGATTTTCCTTAAATAAACAAATTGAACGGTTCTCCATCACCATTTCGAAGTGATTTATAGGGATAATCTTTTCGAAGAAGCTTATCGATATTCAGTTTGTTCGTTTAAATACTTGTGTTAGAGATAAAAACCATAAACCGCAGTAATAATCCGTAAGCCACAGCTAGAAAGAATCACTACTACAAAAGAGGCTATACTAGACGGCTACATCACAGACGGTTTGACAAAACCGTCTGTGATTGAAACTAACACAAACGGTTTTAATTTGGACACCGTGCGTGTTAGTGGTCGAGTATCCTGACGGTCCTTACCAATGAACCGTGCGTGATACTTTAATATCACAGAGCGGTTTAAAATAAAAAACCGTGCGTGATAATCTGAAATATCACGACGGTTTTTATTAAAACCGCTTTGTGTTGTGTAGACTATCACAGCGGTTGTTGTTAAGAACTGTGCAGGAATGTTCCTGACGGGTTTTTACAAGAACCGCTGTGATGTCCCTTTGTCTGTCATATTCTAGATCGAGGTTAATATATAAGTACACATTGCTTCTAATAACTTAACTACGAACTACGAGACAAGAGGTCACAAATTAAAGGCAAATTTATTAATTTCAATTAGAGGAAATTCATTACATAAGTCGCACAGGTAAAGAGTTTCCCAGATTGTAATCTTTTGGGCTTCGTACGCTTCTTCTTCGACTTTGGGACTTGGAGGATCAGCCGCTGAATTCTCGAACGCTGTTAAGATTGCCCTTGTCCTCTGCACTTCCTCGTGCAGCCTGGGCAAATGATCAGCAGCATCCATCATGTCGTACATGATAGCATTAAAACATTCCTCACAATCTGCTGTTTCTGCATGAGCGGCAAGGCTATCCATCAGTCTGTGCAATGCGAGTAGAGCTTCTTCCGCATTGCGCACATTGTGGAGAAGAACCAGGGTGAGAGCTGTTTCCCTTTCTTGAGCGGCAATGAGACGCCTCCGTCGGCGCGGAGGATCAGTCAAGCCGACGGATGCAAGAAAGTCGGGAAGGAGAGCGGGCGGGTGCGGAGAAGTTGCTCCGGATGCAAATTGCTGGCCGCTGTGTAAGGTTCGGCCGAACAATTCGTGATGAGCAGATGAGAGGAAGGAGATGATCACAAGAACAGTAGTAGAAGCCATGTTGTATTGTATATTGTATTGTACGTGCGTAGAAGACTGGATTAGGAGCGCATATTTAACCTTTAGCACAAGCGGTTCGTATACCCAAACATTAATGATATAGGCGCCGTATAACGATCGAGAGGCGTTAATTAGACGATCGAAACACGGCGTTACGGCATCGAAACACGCGCGGCGATTACGTATGAAGCTTATGACAGACGGTTTTCATAAAAACCGTCGTGATAATATATCGACGGCTACATCACGAGCGGTTCATACGGAACCGCTCGTGATTAAACCTGAGCGGTTTAAGCGCAACCGTCGGTGATATTTTCACGACGGTTATTATCACGAACGATGCGTGATAATTGAGACATCACGCAGCGGTTCGTATTAATAACCGTCAGTGATAACTAAACATCACGAGCGGCTCGTATTAAGAACCGTCTGTGATATTTATTATCACACACGGTTCGCGTTAATAACCGTCTGTGATAATTACATACCACCAATAATTGGCGTGTGATATCACGTGTCACCAATAATTGGCGTATACCCAGGATTTCGATCTCACCGTCCATTCTCTCCACATCGAATGGTGGCACCGATTCCTCCACGGCGGGCCCTTATTAATAACTCCCCATCAACCTTTCCACCGGTACTAGTCACGCGTGAGTTCATCCACTAGCTAGCTTCCTGCATGCATCTCCCCTCCGCTGTGAGCTAGCACCTCCATCGCGGCACGTCCGGTTCATACTAAACAACACACTCTTGCCGTAAGTGTCGTAAGTGTGTCATTGACTACCGAATCTTCTCGTGGCTCCTTTGAAGAATATAGGGAGATAGATTTACTATCACAGGCCTTGGGAAACAAGGAGCACCCAGGTCGCACACGAGGCATGGGGGTTTATGTACCTTGGAGGCACGGATTTCCAGTTACTCCGAGACATATAGGAGTAGGAAGAGATCCAAGGCGTACGCAGCGAACAAATAAAGCAGGAGCTTCGTGCTCAACTTGAGGAACAACTATCGCCTCACTTCAAGAGCGGTGCCTCACCGAGGAGAGATAGATTCGTTGCGGGAAGAAGCGAGACAAGTCCGCAACCAATCGCAACCCACTCCTAGTACTTTGCGGTACCAGTCCCCCTCAACGTCGCAGTAGCTGCGCGTCCACACCAATTTCTGAACATAGCGACGACCACTTACGTATTGATGACATTCAGGTAATGTACCTCTTTAGAATGGTACATAGATCTCTCTGGTGGACGCCTTAACTCATCTTGTATCGTTATGTAGGAGCCCATGCCTTGCACCCTCACAGTCAGGCTTGTTGGCTCTATTCCCGTTGATGCTGGGCGTGGCATGGTGTATCCATTGCTGCCAGGGACGCTCGTGCACGGTGTACAAGTAGACACCGGTTTCATGAAGGTCCAGGTGGACATGATTAATGATATTTTTAAGCCCGTCCCTCTTGAGAAGCCCCCAAACGAAGAGATTAAGACATACGGGGATGCCGTCCACACATTCATTCAGTGGCCCAAGAGGGACATCGTCCTCGACATGTCTGTGCCACAATCTTCACATCCAGTGGCCCAAGAGGACGTCGCCACGGACACGCACATCGGCTCGGTGGCTTCACCTCCACCTCCAAATCCAAAGAAAGTTCATTGCATCGGCTCCGCCGAGACGCCACCGAGAACATATCATAGCGAGGCTCCAAGGCCTCCAAGGCTCATGCGACGAAAGTTAAGCGCGTCCGTGCCATGGAAGTTTGTTCTAGGAGTGTCGTTATTGCCCGATTCACAATTACGCCAGTTGGTATGATTTGCAATAGATTGCATGCACGGTACATGGAGAAGTCAACATGAAGCCAAACCGCAGAGTGCATTGACTCGAAATATAACGACACGCATTTCCTCAACGACTTGGGCTACATCATCGTGACATTCGATGATTTATTCTTACTATTCAATCTCGACGAACTCGGCGCCTCACTTCTACGATCTTTGGACATTTGTAAGTGTATTGCACAATGAAGTTCTACATTCACGTTATACGATAAATGTCATTACTCTTTCTTTATGTATAGATACATGATCCAAGAAGTCCGCGATCGCGACGACGGTGGGTTTCCTCGACCCTCACTTGGTCTCCGAGCAATGTATCAATGCGGATGCATCCTTCGTGCAAGGTTACATAACGAGGGATTGATTGCTCACACCGACAAGGAATACATCATGGTACCCTTCAACCAAGGGTAAGTGCTTCACTAGTTGCCACACATATGTTTCATTTGTACTTTACATGCGGCATGAACTTAGGATTAATCACTATGGCGACACACATGACTAGGCATCACTGGATTTTGCTTGTGATTGTACCAAAGTGGAGCAAGGTAATATACCTTGATTCCCTCCTTAGGAGCAACCACGACTTCAGTCTTGTGCAAGAAGTACTTAACAGGTAAACTCATTTCCTCCATACATAACTCTATTGTAATATTTCTTTTGTTTGCCACGGCCGAGGATAAGTTTTTTGAATCACGTAGGGCGTTTGCCGATTATGTTGCTCAAGGAGGAAGACACGACAAATCCAGTGACACGCTACGACACAACACGCGATTTCCGGTACCCGCTACAACACAACAATCCTATATCATACTTTGTTATAATGCCTCTAGGACAATACCGATGTATGTAATTCTATTTTTGCAGTGCCACCAGCAGCTACAGGGCAACGTATGTGGATTCTACGTTTGCCGCCATATGAAGGAAATCATTGCTACTAAGATCAATGATCCAGAGGTTTGTCAGGTCCTTCCAATAATTATTACTTTCTGATTATATATATGTATTTGTATTACACACACATGCTAATTAATGACTTAACATTGCTCCTAGCGACAGCGGGTGCACTTCGACGAAAGTGCATATGATCTTGACAATCTCATGGAGATTCGTGCAATCATCTCCCAATTCTTGCTAGGAGAGGTCATAAGTAGGAAGGGAGAGTTCTACGCCGGCAATGGTGATAATTAGATGTTGAAACATTGGATTCAACTGTACAAATCAAACAATTCCTTCAAATGAATTCATTTGTCAGATTTTGTGTAACGATTTTCATTCTATATATATGTATGTGATCTGCTGTGTACGAATTTTGTTGTAATTTACTATGAGTTGCAATTAACTTATATCTGTCATTTATCCGTAATCGCTTGCTTGCTTGCGTTGGAGGGCATGGCTAGCATATCCCGAGGCTAGCCAAAAATATCAAATAAAATGGATGATGCACTTGGTATCACGAGGGTTCGTTGTTAAAATCCGTCGTGATACAATATCACGACGGTTTCAAAGAGTGCCGTCGTGGTGTGAATGATATCACGACGGCCTTTACTATCGACGTGCGCGATACACAAATATCACAGATGGTTAGTAATGAAAACCGTCGTGATATACAAAATATCACAAGCGGTTAGTAATAAAACCGTGCTCGTGATATTGTATATATCACGAGCGGTCTTTATTACTAACCGTGCGCGATAGTCTTGTATCACGAGCGGTTTTTATAAAAACCGTGCGTGATAGTCTCGTATCACGACGGTTTTTAAAACCGTGCGTGATATAAGACTATCACCGACGGTTTTTATAAAAACCGTCGTGATACTCGAATATCACGAGCGGTTAGTAATAAAGACCGTCAGTAATGTTGTTATCACGAGACGGCTTGGGAACGTGCGCGTGATAACCACAACTATCACTGACACCTAGACACTGACGGTTCAAGAACCGTCTGTGATGACGGTTCCGAACCGTCTGTGATAGGGTTGTCTGTAGCAGTGAATGCACCAAATTATTAGGTCGGTGCATGCTGGCAACAGGCTATCGATGAGAGAGAAATTGAATAGGGCGATCAAAATGAGGGAGGGCAAAACGATCCTTTTCATGTACAGACTCAGCAAAATAACCCAAGTGCTGAGTTGGGATGGGTCCGCATGCCATGTGGCTGTCCAGATAAGCAGGTACTAGCTTGGCCTAGGTGCAACTAGAGAGACTATATTAGACTTTTCGAAATCTTAGGGACCAAAGTGAGCATTTTTTTAAAAAAAGTCGAGGGTATAATTAAGTGGGTCATTAGCCCTTATATTTGGCATAATCTTTACTGTGATGCCAGTTTTTGTCTAAAAAACAGTTGAATATTGTATAGCAATACTCTATTATATAACCTAGCAATCAACCCTTCTGCGTCATAATAGAGTGCCGCTTCTTGACCTGCTGTGCATAATAAGTGTGAGAGACAACATCCTCAACCAAGAAGCCAGAACACAGCCAAGAGTGTGGAGATATTAACATGGCAAAGCAACACCATTAGGCTGACAACACTCACCAATCTACAGCATTCAAAACGAAAGGATATCTGATTAGTTCTTCACCATTCATCCACACACAACCATTACTCTTCCCAGTACCCAGTTCCCTCATCGATCTTATCCGTGCCATTTGGGTGCGAGCATCTGCAAGAAGTAGCGGGAGTAGTCGTCATACAAATACATCTCCGATTGGCTATGGCGCATGCCATGGTGAGCTTTGCCACAGGGGTGCTGAGCCCTGTCCTCGGGAAGCTATCCACGCTGCTGGAAAAGAAGTACAATAATCTGAAGGGAAAGCACGACGAGATCATCTCCCTGAAGGATGAGCTCAGCAGCATGAACGCTCTGCTCCTGAAACTGGCAGACATGGATGACCTCGATGTCCAGGTGAAGGAGTGGAGGAACCAAATCCGCGAGTTGTCGTACGACATCGAGGACTGCATCGATGACTTCACACATCGCGTCGACCGTGGCCCAAACAAGCCTGACAACTTGAAGGGTTTCTTCCGGAAGAGCATTCACAAGGTGAGGACACTTGGAGCTCGCAACGAGATTGCCAACCAGATAATGAAGCTGAAGGCCCGTGTTGACAATGCAAGCGAGAGACACAGGAGGTACAACTTTGATGGGGCCATCTCAAGTTCTAGCACTGTAGTGCCCATTGACCCTCGGTTACCGGCGCTCTATACAGAGGCAGAAAGCCTAGTGGGTATTGACGAACCAAGAGAAGAGCTCATCAAGTGGTTAATTGAAGGAGAGGGAAATCCGGTGCAGAAACTGAAGGTGGTGTCTGTTGTTGGACTTGGAGGATTAGGCAAGACTACTCTTGCTCGTCAAGTTATGACAAAATTGGAGGGCAGTTTAATTGTCAAGCATTTGTGTCGGTTTCCCAGAAGGCTGACATGAGGAAAATATTCAGAAATATGTTCAAAGATGTCACAGGAATGAAGAACAAAGACGCCTCAGGAATGAAGAACTACCCTGACATAGAAGCATGGGATGAGGAGCAGCTCATCAACAAACTGAGGGAATTCATAACTGACAAAAGGTACTACAAACCTTTCTATCACAATTTTGTTTAAGACAATTTCAGTTCCATATCCATGATAATGTTGTTCAAGATAATTTCTGTTCCATATTTCTGTCTTACTTAACTTTTTTGAGATATCATTTAGTACTTTACACATGCTTCATATGCACTATCTGTATCGAGTATTTTAATTGCCTCGATGCTTGGTCGTGCTGCCCACCACAGACTATAGAATAATAAATAGAACTCTTAGCCGTGTATTTTTATGTCTTTGCTAATATAGATTTTTTTGTAATACAAAATAGGTATTTTATTGTTATTGATGATATCTGGAGTACATTACACTGGGCAACAATCAGATGTGCTTTGCCTGAAAACAATCTTCGTAGTAGAATATTGACGACAACACGTATCATCTCTGTAGCGGAGTCATGTTGCTCTCCTGACTACCAGAACGTTTGTGCAATGAAACCACTAAGTGAGGTTAACGCTGAAATGTTATTTGTGAAAAGAGTGTTTGGTTATGAAGATCAGTGTCCATCTCAACTGAAAGAGTTATCCAAGGACATCTTAAGAAAATGCGGTGGTTTACCATTGGCAATCATTAGCATAGCTAGTTTGTTGGCTAATAAACCAAGAACAAAAGAACAATGGGAGAAGTACAGAAATTCTATAGGCTCATCACTTGTAAAGGTTCCTAGTGTAGACGAGATGCAAAAGATTCTCTCTCTTAGTTATAATGACCTTCCCCACTATCTAAAGACATGCTTACTATATGTTAGTACATTTCCCGAAGACGTTATAATAAAGAGGGATCTATTGGTAGGAAGATGGATAGCCGAAGGGTTCATTACTACAGGAGGACAAAATTTAGATGAAGTGGGAGAGTGCTACTTCAATGAGCTCATCAATAGGAGCATGATCCAACCGGTGGAAATTGAATATGATGGCCGGGCTAAAACTTGTCGCGTACATGATATGATTCTTGATCTTATTGTATCCAAGTCGATTGAAGAAAATTTCATCACATTATTTGGTTACCGGAGTCATCATATATTGGGAGGACAAGATAAGGTTCGTCGATTGTCCCTTGATTGTCGTGATCAAGGAGATATTGTGGTGCCATCAACTATGGTTGTTTCCACGGCTCGATCACTCAATATTTTTGGGTCTGCAAAATTTATGTCACCTCTCTCAGGCTTTCAAGCACTAAGAGTAATTAACATGGAAAATAATTACAAGTTAGAAAATCACTACTTCAATGATATAAGGAGATTGTTCCAGTTGAAATACCTTAGGCTCATTAACGTAAACATAAGCAAGCTTCCAGAGCAAATAGGAGAACTGCAACAACTCGAGAGACTAGTGCTAAAATCTACTGGGATAAAAGAATTACCCAATAGTGTTTCTCAGCTCAAAAATTTGGCATTTTTACGTGCTGATAATGTAAATTTGCCAGAAGGAATTGGAAACATGAAAGCTTTGCAGAAACTTTCCCGGATGGAAGTCAACAACAGCTTGCCATCAACTTGTTTGCACGAACTGGGCAACTTGACTGAACTAAGGTATCTTCATATAAATTGGAGTGTTAGTGATACTTACAGTGATCAGAAGAGCTACAAGGATAACTTTGTTTCATCCATCAATAGACTGTGCAGACTCAAGCTACGTTATCTACATATTCGATGTGACAGAATCGGTTGCTCTCCAGAGTCCTTGTTGGATTATTGGTCCCCTCCTCCATGTTGTCTCCTCCAATATCTTAGGACCACAAACCGCTATTATCCTAGGATTCCAGAGTGGATGGCCTCGCTCTCTAATGTCACCGTCCTAGACTTCAACATTACCCATCTAGGAGAGGAAGCTCTTCGTGTCCTTGGGGACTTGCCTTCTCTCCTATTTCTCCAGCTATGGACAAAAACAGTCGCTCCCAAAGAACGAGTTATCATATTCAACTGTGGATTCAAATGCCTAAAAGTGTTTGAGTTCCACGCCTGGAATATTGCACCATTAGTGTTTGGTTGGGTCTATGCCAAAGCTTGAAAAGTATGTTCTCTGGATGGTAGCACGAGAAACAGGGCATCTATGTGGCAATGTTGATTTTGGGGTCCAGCACATCCCTTCCGTGAAGCATCTACTTGTTAAGATTGATTGTTGGGGTGCAAAAGCTAAAGAGGTGGAGGTTGCAGAGGTTGCCATCATGAATGCAACCTATCTCCTTCCAAGCCATCTCCGAACTATTCAAGTCAACAGAAAAAAACACATCGGGGATGGTAAAAGACGAGGAGGCAGCGAAGGATCTGGAAGAGGCAAAACAAGAGATTCGCAACAGTTGATTCACAGAATGGAGAACCTGAGTCTACGTGACTTATTTTGAAACAACTGCAATTCATTGTACTTGTATTATTGATCTCTTTGTTTTCTTCGTCCACAACTGAAGCAGAATTTGGGATCTCCTAAACCTTCTGTTAGGATCATCAATGTCATGCGCTCATGTCAAGCACTGTGGCCTTGCACAACTGGTCAAATCACTCCATCAAAGCGAGTCGTCTGCAGCTCTCAAACCGGCACTCGTGACTACTAGTATGTATAACGCTAATTTATATTGCTAGATCATTAAGTAGTAGGTCCTTGAACACTGTTTTTGCACAGATGTGAAAAATTAATATTTCCGTAAATTTTAATGTAGCGTTTGTTACGGATAACAATGGGCTCCCATTTGCTTGCCGATGGAACCCTAACAAAGATTGTGAATCCTTTTGATTATGGTGCTAGATTTGTTAATGTTCTTCCATATGACATCAATCTTTCGTATTACGAAAAAATAACGAGAAGTAGGAAAACCATCTATACAAATATAAACAACATGTGGGATTAAAGGCAGTTTCAAAATAAAAATAACGAGGCAGGGAGCAAGGATCAGGGAGGGGAATATGAAGCGTTAGGGACAAGAGATTCGTAAGAACTGGAACATCCTGTTACCTTTTCAAAGATGGTAAAAACTCTCTAAAATTATAGTGCACGTAAGTATGTATGACTTATTTTGGAGCAACTACAATTCACTAAACATCTATTATCATTCTCTTTATTTTCTTTGTTCACCGCTGAAGCAGAATTTGGGTTCTCCTAGTATCTTCTATCATTAACATTAATTAGCATGGTGGCCCGTATACCTGCACGGGAATCATTCTAAAGGAACTATATGCAAAAAAAATAAAATAAAGGGTTGTAGATCATACGAAAGAATTCAAATATTGAAATTTCAGAATGTTATCAATTCGATTTAATTTTCATGTTTGGAGAATTGATTTCATTTGTGATATTAATGTATAATAATATATGTTAAATTAAAAAATATAGATTATATCTTTGGTAGGAAATACTTGTGCTTTATAATTTTTAATTGGTATCTTCAATAATAGATAATAGTTGTATCCATATTAATACAATTAAAAGCATGCAAATTATAATGGATATTGTAGATAAGCTCATGTCTGTGCGTGGATCGCTTGAGTTCAATTCTATCTCTAGCATCTCACGTCTTAGTTTCATACAAGAGTTCTCTAACTATACATACATATGCATGCATAGCATGGTGCAAATCAATTTCATGTGCACTTCCATAGATCAAGAAAAATCATTGGTTACGATTTGTTAATCATAAGAAGGGTCTACCTAATTAAGCTAGATGTTCTTCTTTTTTTAGAATTTCTAGCAATTATTCTTATTTATCAAGTAACTTCCATCGGCTATGGATTGCTAAACATAATTAGAGTCCACCAAATTAAGGGTCAGATATTTCTTTTTTATTTTTGAAAGAAGTTCTACAATATTTCTCTTTTTTGTCAATTAATATAATAAACCATTCCAAACTTTTGTTCTATGATAGATAACACTCAATGGCTGATATAGTTCATTTTTAATTAGAATCAACCACATTGATGACAATTCTAGAAAAAATTCAAAGTTGTACAGCAAACATTGTTAGGAAGCATGAAGTAGAATAGATCTTGTCTTTTTTTCTTACTGAGTACCACTTTTTTTTTTTCTTATGGATGGCTTTTATTTAAATATTTTATACATCCATATCCTTCTTTTCCTCTGGTACATGGATTTAAGTGTGGGTCATTTAGGATTTTTTTATTTATTGGGTTCATGTAAAATCTACAATGGGTGGCCTTATCTTATTAGATTTCATATTTTATCTAAGGCATCGACTGGTAATCGTTTACTGACCATAATAAGTGTCCACTAAATCAAGGGATGAATGTTTTTCTTTTTCTAAGATTATTTTTCTATTTTTAGCAACTCTAAATCTCATGCGATGGACTTGAGATGGACTCCTTTTTAAAATTTACTAATTTTATTTAATCATTATTCTGAACTTTAGCTATTTATGGATGTTACTTTGGATGTCGTATACAAATCAAATTGCTAAATTTTTTATTCTGAATTGCAGTTAAATTGGATTGTATTTGGCATGTTATTCTTTCTTTTAATCCGAGCTATTCTAATTTGATTTCGCGACATAGATGGATAGATCTTTCTGATTAATACGGGAGCTTCCTTGAAGTGTCTAACTAATATAGGTTTACAAGTTTTAATATTTCAAGAATTTGAGTTTCGAATTTGTTTACAAATCAAATGTCTAATCATTATTTAATTTTTATTCTAAATTTGCATGTGTTTGGATTGTACATGCATGGATTTCTTTTTTAGTTTTAGGTTGGAATTCATATAAAAACCTATTTATATTTCCCTTTAGTTATTATTCTGAATTTATTTTTTAGGTTTACTTTGAAATTCATATGGAAATCAAATTACTAATTTTATTTTATTTTTAATTCTGAATTTTAGTTAATTTAGATTGTACTTGACATGATCTCTTTCTTTTAATTTCCTAATTTTCATTTAATTATTATTCCAAATTTTAGTTTTTCATGGATGTTACTTTGGAAGTTGTATAGAAATCAAATTACTAATTTTTCTTTATTTTTAATTTCGAATTTCTCTTAATTTGGATTGTACGACATGGACTTTTTCTTTTAATCTAAGTTATTATAACTTGGGTCCACTAAATTAAGGGCTAGTTTTTTTTGTGAGAATTTCTAGTATATTCTCTTTTTTTCTTAGCAAGACCATTAGGGTTGGGGATTGGGGCTCATTCGGTTGGGGAATTGGAGCCTCATTGGAGATTGGGCTGGTGAGGTGAATATGGGCTGGTAGAGGGCATCGAACATGAGTGGCCCATTCATTATGCGCTACTAGGCTGAGCTTCCAAGAATACATGTATGCATAACTGATTCCATGAACTTTTTTATTTTTAAGTGTGCCCGGGCATGTCGAGCACCGCTACTACACCCCTACAACAAGGAGGCCATGGCCATGTTGATCGACATGCTCCACATGGAGGAGGTGGTGTGCTAGGCATTGCGATGGGGTGCTAGGGGCCACGACAGTCGTTGGTAGCTAATGTGGCTCTGACACGAGCATAGGCTACGGAGACTCGTTTACAACCCTATTTGTTGGTTGTTTTTTATGGAAAATATGAGGTGGATGTCATGTCAGTCAAGGCAAATGCTGCATCAACCCTGGATAGTAGATTGGAAATTAGACTGACATAGTTAAAGCCTTAAAAGAGGTAAATTGTATTATAGACATACTGCTATACAAGGCAGCCATATTGCTATACATGGCATGCACAGCCGGCTTACCAAGATGCAGGAGAAAATCACGCCAGGAGATAATCACGCCAGGGCTTTCCTTTTCTTGTTTTCTTGTTATCCTTGGCACTGATCCTAACTGATTTGGTTGCTCTCGTGCTATATGTATACTTGCCGTATGAATGACAGTGCCATGTGCGACAATTCTGTTCGCCTTCATGGTATCAGAGCGAAGCTCCTAAGTGCCTCACTTTCTTCTTCTTCCCACCACTCCCACCCTCTCCGACTATAGTCGACGTCAACACCAAAGCCTCTCTTTAGGCACGGGTCATGACTGTCGCCAGTATCAAGACGCTGTTGCCCCTTATGCTCGATCTCCAGGCGGCAAACTATTCTCAATGGCGCGGCTTGTTTGAGGTCGCCTTGCTCAAAAACGTACTTGCTGATCACATCTACAAGTCTACTGTCGCATCCACCGACCTGCAATGGGTGCGTCTTGATACACTCATCAAATCCTGGCTCTATAGCTCCATCACTTTCGAAGTGCTCGCCATGTTAATGACCAACACCGACACGGCTCACAACTTCTGGACCAGCATCAAGGGGTTGTTTTGCAATAATGCTAAAACACGCACCATCTATGTTGAGACGGTATTCTGCGGTCTCATCCAAGGCTCCATGTCCATCTCTGACTATTGCCATAAGTAGAAGATGTTAGTTGATGCCCTCGGCGATGTCAGTCAAAAGATCTCTAACAAGACGCTCGTTGTGAACACCCTTCGAGGGTTGAACGAAAAGTATGCCTTCATGCACACGTTGGTGCCTATGCAGAAGCCTTTTCCTTCCTTCCTCGAGACTCGCTCTGCCCTCACTCTGCCCTCACTCTCAAGGAACTTCAGAAGGAGTTGTTAGATTGATCTCAGCCGATTAGCCCAACGGCTAATCGGGCCTTGATCCGTGCCCTGATCGGGGGCGCCCAGTCCATCTCATGGCTGGTGGGCCCCCGTCGCGCTGCGCAATAAATAGAGGGTGGGGGCCGGAGGCTCGACTTACGAGGTTCGCCTGAGCCGCAATCCCCACCCGACAAAACCCTAACCGATCTAGAGGGGGCGCAGTCAGCGACGGGAAGACCACCGCCACCTCCGTCTCCTTCACCGGATCTGCGCCGCCGCCACCGTCTTCCTCTTCTCCGACCGCCGCTGCCCGTGCGCAGATTTCACCGCCGAACCCGCGATGGCCAGCTCCTCCTCCACGCAATCAGACGGTCGGTACCCCTAACCCTAATCTCTCCCCCTCGGGATCTCTCTCTCGAATCCGTTCTAGAAACCCCGTTAGATCTACAACTAGATGATCCTATAGCTAACATTGGTATCAGAGCCTACACTAGGCGTAGATCTGAGAGGGGAAAGATGAACAACCGCCGTCGGTTGACCGGCGTGCGGAAAAGAAAAGCACAGAGAAAAGAAACCCCCCTAACCCTAGAAATCGGCAAAAGAAAGGAAAGAAAGAGGGGGACTCACGCGCGCCGGGTCGGCGCCGCGCCGCGTTGCCGGCATGCCGCCTGCGCGCTCGGGTCGCCTCGCGGCGCGCGGTCCGCCGCCTCCGATGCCGCTGCGCGCCGCCGCCGAGGGCGCGCGCGCCTCACGGTGCCGCGTGCACGCCGTCCCCGCCGAGCTCCACTCGAGGCCGCCGCTTCTCAAGGGAGCGAGCGCGCAGCTCGCGTCGTCGCGCGCGCCACCGCCGCTCGCGGGAGCAGCGCCACGGCCGCCGACGCCTTCGCCCGCCCGCCGTGCCTCGCTCGGTGGGGCCGCCGCCGAGCCGCCGCTCCGCCTCCGCTGGCGCACTGCCGTCGCCGTGCCGATCTTTTTTCGGGTGGAGAGGAGCAAAATGAATTAGGGTTAGGGTTTTACCCCCTTTTGTCTCGGCTGCACGCGCTCTGGACCGTCCGATCAGATCGCATGGTTGTTCTTTCTCAGGCCGAAAAGCAGCTGGGCTGCGGGATGGGCCGGCAAGATGTTGGTTTTGGGGGAAGGATTGATGGGCCGCGGCTGCACAGAGTGGGCCGAAATGGCCAATTGAACAGTGTTTCCTTTTATTTATTTTCAGAAGCAATTTTGAATGAATTTGAATGAAATTTGATTCAAATCTCTGTAAATTTTTGCACCAACGTGTTAATTTTTTCAGAGATTAAATGTGTACAGTATAATGCTTCTGTATAATGAATTATTTTAGAATAATTACAGTTTCCGCTGCAAAAGTTAATGTTGATTAATTTTCATTATTAAATTCGAACCAACGGGAGAATTTAATTTTGGAAAAATAGATATAATTTCCAGAGATTTATGATATTGTTATTTTCTGACCAATGTTGATAATAATAGTATTATAATTTTTAATTGATGTTTTTATGCATTATTTCTATTTCTGCTCAACGGTGATGTAGATTTAATGTATAAATAAAATTGTATGTCGTATTTTTGACCAACGTTGGAAATAAGGCATATAATTTTGCTGTTACGTTCTCACTTTATTTGAACTATTTTTCAGGCGGATACAACTTGATGAGTTGTATCAGAGAGATCCCCACTCTCAAAGGAGATAATTATGGAGAGTGGAAGAAAAAGATAGACTTAGCGTTTATCTTGGTGAGGTGGACTGGGTCCTCACTACAAAGACGTCCCACCGAGCCTATGGCACCGGTGAGGATCAAAATGAGGATGATCTTGCTTGGCGAGAAAAGACAGAGGATCATGCTCCCTTACGGATGTCTTATGACCTTGAGCATAAGAAATGGACCACGACCAACAAGAAGTGTATGGCTGTGATAAAGAACACAATTGAGCACTGCAATTGTGGGCTCAATCGCAGAGTGTGACATCATCACAGAGTACCTTGATAAAATAAAGAGTCGGTTCACTGGCTCTTCAAAGACTTATGCTACACGGTGATTAAGCAACTTGTGATGAAAGGTACCACAGTAATGGCAGTGGCATAAGAGAGCACATACTGAGGATGAGCAACATGGCATCCAAGCTTAAACCAATGGATTTGGCTCTCAAGGATGAGTTCCTTATTCATTTGATTTTTGCTTCCTTGTCGAAAGAGTTTGACACCTTTGTTGTCAACTACAACATGCAGCCCGAGAAATGGGACTTAGAAAAGTGCATAGCAATGTATGTGCAAGAGGAGGAAAGAATTAAATCCTCACATGGTGGTTCTATCAACTATGTGAAGGACAACAAGAAAAAGAACTTCAACAGTAACTCCTTCTCAAAGAACAAGGGAAAGGCCCCTGTCCATCAGCCTCAACAAAATAAGTTTGCAGTAGACAAAGATCAGTGTCTTCACTGCAAGAAGACGGGACACTACAAGAAGAACTGTCCCGATTACTTAAAGATGATAATGGCAAAGAAAGGTGAGAACATTATTACCTTTATAAATGAATCCCTGTATGTGCAATATTCGAAATCTACTTGGTGGATTGACTCAGGAGCAACTGTTCATGTTGCTAATTCTTTACAGGGATTCCGTTCGACGAGGACTACGCAAAGAAAAGAAAGATGCATTAAAGTCGCAAATGGAGTCCAAGCTGAAGTTGAAGCCATTGGAGATCTTTCATTAGAGCTAGCTGATGGCTTCATTCTTTTACTTAGAGATGTTCTTTATGTTCCCTCTTTACAGAGGAATTTGATTAGTGTTTCATGTTTGGACAATGATGGTTATGATTGTCATTTTGGAAATGGCAAGTGTGAAATAATGTTTAATAAAGAATATGTTGGTCTTGCCATCTTACAAAATGAGCTTTATTTATTATCATTACGTGATGATGTGAATGTCGTATGCGATAATGGGAACGTCGCGTGCGAGAAAGTGAATGAATCCTCGTCTGCGAATGTAAACAGGAAACGAAAGAGAACTCTAGATGCGTCGTCGAAATTATGGCACTGTCCGTTTAGGCCATATTTCGAGGGGAGAATAGAAAGACTAGTTAAGAATGAAATTCTTCCTCTATTAGAGTTCTCAGACCTAGAACAATGCAGAGAATGCATTAAAGGAAAATATGTAAAGAAAATTAAGAAAGACGCCAAAAGAAGCACAGGAGTTCTACAAATTGTTCACATAGACATTTGTGGTCCTTTTCCTGTGAAAAGTGTGGATGGATATGACTCGTTCATAACATTCACGGATGATTACTCCCGTTATGGATATATTTATCCAATCAAAGAAAGAAATGAAGCCTTGGATAAATTCAAGATATTTAAGGCTGAAGTTGAAAACCAACACGATTTAAAGATTAAGATAGTCCGATCTGATCGTGGGGGGGAGTACTACGGTCGACATACCCCATATGGACAAGTTCCTGGACCTTTTGCAAGGTTTTTTCAGAAAAATGGCATAGTAGCCCAGTATTCTACACCGGGCGAACCTCAGCAAAATGGAGTAGCTGAAAGACGCAACCGTACCCTGATGGATATGGTGCGAAGCATGATGAGCCATTCCACACTGCCATTGAGTTTATGGATGGAGGCGTTGAAAACCGCCATTCATATTCTCAACAGAGTGCCTGGTAAGTCGGTACCCAAAACACCATACGAGTTGTGGACAGAAAGAGTTCCCCCACTAAACCACTTACGTGTGTGGGGGAGTCCTGCTGAGGCTAAAGTATTTAACCCAAACCTTGGGAAGCTTGATCCCAAAACAGTAAGTTGCCATTTCATTGGCTACCTTGAAAAGTCAAAAGGTTTTCGTTTCTACTGTCCAGATAGATATACAAAGTTTGTAGAAATGAGACACGCTGTCTTCTTAGAGGATGAAATGACGAGAGGAAGTATGGTAGCTCGTGAGATTGACCTTGAAGAGAAGCGGGTGTATGTGCCCACTCCGATGATTCAAGAGCCATTCTTCACACTACTGCTGTCACACTGCACCGACGGTGCAAGACAACTGTGGTGCCAAGACTGTTATTGTTCCTCCCGTGGCAACAATGAATGATAATGAGGAACTGTTCTTGAGATCCTATAGAACCTATTGCCACAGATGAGGGGAGCAACAGCGACCTCAAGCAGAAGATGTACCAAATGAGGAGGCCCAGGAGGTCTCAAAGAGTAAGAAGATCAGCTATTTCTGATGATTATCAGATTTATCATACAGAGGAATTTCAAATGGAGGATGATCCCACCTCATTTGAAGAAGCCATGAGAAGCGAAAATTCCTCAAAATGGCTTGAGGCCATGGAAGAGGAAATGAGGTCCATGAAGACTAATAAAGTCCGGGACTTGGAAATTATTCCTAAAGGAGCCAAAACAAGAGGGTCAGTAAATGGGTCTACAAGACAAAGCTTGACTCCCAAGGGAATGTAGAAAGATACAAAGCACGACTTGTGGCAAAAGGCTTTACGCAAAGAGAAGGGATTGATTACAATGAGACCTTTTCTCCAGTCTCATGTAAAGATTCCTTCGAATCATAATGGCATTAGTGGCACATTATGATTTAGAGTTACATCGAGATGGATGTAAAGACGACATTTCTTAATGGGGATTTGGAGGAAAATGTTTACATGGCACAACCGAAAGGTTTTGTCGTGGAAGGAAATGAAAGAATGGGATGCCGCCTAAAGAAATCGATTTATGGGTTAAAGCAAGCTTCAAGACAGTGGTACTTGAAGTTTGTGATACAATAAGAAAATTTGGGTTTAAAGAGAATGTAGAGGACAAGCTGTGTTTATGCGAAGTTTAAAGATGGGAAGTTTATTTTCCTAATCTGTATGTGGATGATATCCTCTTGGCTAGTAGTGATGTCGATGCACATCTTTGGAGACAAAGAAGTTTTGTCCTCAAACTTTGATATGAAAGATCTTGGTGAAGCTTCGTTCGTTCTAGGATCGAAATTCAGGGATAGAAACAAAGGGATATTGGGACTATCACAAAGGCATACATAGAGAAAGTCTTAAAGAAATTTGGTATGCATAAAAGTAGTCCTTCACCGCACCTATAGTCAAGGGCGGCAGATATGGGGATTTTCAATGCCCGGGAACGATCTGAGCTCGAACAAATGAAATCGGTTCCATATGCTTCATTGTCGGAAGCTTGCGGTATGCTCAAGTGTGTACGCATACGACTTAGCGTTTGTTACCGGGTTACTTGGCGATTCGAACAATCTCGGAATAGAACATTGAAATTGGTAAAGAAAGTCTTGCGTTATTTGCAAGGAACAAAAGCCTCATGATGACATACTGAAAGATCGATTCACTCCATATAGTGGGGTATCTGATTCGATTATGCGGAGATGATAGAAAGTCGACATCCGAATATGTGTTCACTCTCATTGGAGGAGCTATATCGTGGAAAAGCTCAAAGCAAACCATCACTACATCGTCCACAATGTATGCCGAGTTTGTAGCATGTTATGAGGCTACGGGGCGGTGAAGCGGCTAAAGAAGTTCATACCGGTTTAAAAGTGGTTGACGACATCAATAGACCACTTAAGTTGTATGCGATAATGAACCCGCAGAATGTATGCCCACAACAATAAGTCAAGTGGTGCTGCCAAACACATTGACATAACGTACTATGTTGTGAAAGATAAAGTTCGGGATCAAATTATAAGTCTTGAGCATATAAGTACCGCAAAGATGTTAGCGGATCCGCTTACTAAAGGCTTACACCCAACGTGTTCAGAGAACATGTAGCCGGCATGGGTTTAAGGGAAAGCCTATGATTCCTGGACTAAAAGATGGCCCAAAAGATTAAAGTAACTATTTCAGAATAGAGAGGTGTATTGTAGCTGTTAAATCTATCGGCAATTGACCGTGACGATGAGACATGTTCTGTGCACTAATCTGTGATGGAATGAGTAAAGTCAAAAGTAATTAAAGTTAAAGCATAGATTGAGATCAAGGGGGAGAATGTTAGATTGATCTCAGCCGATTAGCCCAACGGCTAATCGGGCCTTGATCCGCGCCCTGATCGGGGGCGCCCAGTCCATCTCATGGCTGGTGGGCCCCCGTCGCGCTGCGTAATAAATAGAGGGTGGGGGCCGGCAGCTTGACTTACGAGGTTCGCCTGAGCCGCAATCCCCACCCGACAAAACCCTAACCGATCTAGAGGGGGCGCAGTCAGCGACGGGAAGACCACCGCCACCTCCGTTTCCTTCACCGGATTCTGCGCCGCCGCCACCGTCTTCCTCTTCTCCGACCGCCGCTGCCCGTGCGCAGATTTCACCGCCGAACCCGCGATGGCCAGCTCCTCCTCCACGCAATCAGACGGTCGGTACCCCTAACCCTAATCTCTCCCCCTTGGGATCTCTCTCTCGAATCCGTTCTAGAAACCTCGTTAGATCTACAACTAGATGATCCTATAGCTAACAGGAGTCAATCGTAGTTCACCCTACAGCCTTCCTCACCACCTCCATCCATTCATCCAAGGTCATAAGGTTGACACCAACAACTCAAGCAGAAGTGCCAACCGCCATGGATATGTTTCTCGTTCCATTTGAATCACGGCAATGGCAGCACTAGAGGCACCTACTCCAACAATCGCTGTTGTTCTTGCGGTAATGGTGGCGGCTACAATGGTGGCCACAGAGTAACAGCTAGACCTCCGTGACCTGGCCATCCTTCCAACACTGGGCAGGGTCAGTTTAGATGTGGCTAGGGCAAGGCCCGAGGCCATTTAGTTCCGGCATCCTCAGGCCACATCACGCTCATACACCCTAGGCATTCACTACAACTCTTCCTCCCCAGCAGGCGCCAACTCTGGGCTTCGGTGCACCATGGCCTAGCGCTCCTTGGCAAAGTGCTCCATGGTAGACCATGCACCCGAGCTCATCCTCTTCATCGCCCTCGTGGGATCAGAACCAGTTGGTCAATGCCTTCAACACCATGACCCTCACACCACCGTCGTCGTTTGAGTGGTACATGGACTCTAGCACCTCCACCCATATGACGTCAGAGCATGGTATTCTTTCCTCTCTTTCCACTTTTGTTTCGGTTCCATCTCCTCATATAGTTGTTGGCAATGGTGTTTTTCTCCCTATTACACATGCTGGTCATATCGTATTTGCTTCATCCAGCCATTCCTTCCACCTGAAAGATGTTCTCGTTACACCAAATCTCATTTTCGTTCGCAAATTCACTTTAGACAACCATTGCTCTATTGAATTTGACCTTGATGGTCTTTCTGTGAAGGATCTTCAGACCAAGAATATAATCATTAGGTACAATAGCCACAGTGGTCTCTATCCCTTCCGGTGGCCTCCACCCTCACGATGCGCTTTCACTGCCTCCCTACCTTCCTTCACTACCTTACGGCATCGACGTCTTGGTCACATTGGCAATCAAACTTTATCCCATCTAGCTCATTCATCCTTTATGTCATGTAATAAATAGTCTATGGACACACCTCTATGTCACGCATGTCAACTCGAGCATCATGTCCGTTTACCCTTTTTGCTCTCCTTGTCACGTTCTAATAAAGCCTTTGACTTAATTCATTGTGATGTTTGGACATCATCAATTTCCAGTGTTTCTCATTTAAAATATTATCTTGTAGTCCTTGATGATTACACTCATTACACTTGGACATACCCTCTCAAATTCAAGTCTGAAGTCTTTCACAAACTCTCAAATTTCTTTACTTATGTTCGAACTCAATTTGATGACTGTGTTCGTAGCATACAATGTGATAACGGTGGCAAGTTTGACAACACACCACTTCTCACACGTACTTCCTCACTCATGGCATTACACTCCATATGTCATGCCCCCATACATCTCACCAAAATGGTAATGCCGAGCGGGTCATCCGTTCCATCAATAACATTCTCCACTCACTCCTCTTTCAAGCCAGTCTACCACCTGTATACTGGGTCGAAGCTCTTCATGTCACCACCTACCTTCTTAATCGACATCCCTCCAAAACCCTCAAACTCGACACTCCTCACCAAACCCTGTTCGGCTTACCACCATCCTACACCATCTCAGTGTTTTCAGTTGCCACCGTTATCCGAATCTCTTAGCCACCACACCACATAAGTTGGCCCCTCGTTCCACTACTTGTGTTTTCCTTGGGTATCCTGAACACCATAAAGGCTACCGGTGTCTTAATCTCTCCACAAACAAAATTATCATCTCTCGTCGCGTTACTTTTGATGAGAAATCCTTTCCTTTTACTGATCATCCTCAACCACCGGCTCCCTCTGACTTTGATTTTCTTGAAGCCATCATCTCCAATACCGCTTCTCTTCCTTCTCCTATATCTCCACAAATAAATCCCACCAGCCAGACTGCACCTTCTACTGAGTCCCTAACACCTCCAACATCTGGTGCACTCCCTGTGTTTGATCTACCCACTGTGTTGTCCACCTCCTCTGCCCCTATCCCACTCATGGTTAATAACCATCCCATGACCACATGCGGCAAGGCCGGTTTGTGCTAGCCCATTCGACATTTAAACCTCATCGTCACTGCTCTTTCTCCTATCCCTACTTCCTACCAAACTGCTCTTTAGGACACGAACTGGAATGCTGCAACGCAGCACGAGTTCGACACCCTTTGCACCAATAACACCTAGAACTTAGTTCCCCGACCTCCTGGTACTAAGCTTGTTATAGGAAAATGGGTGTTTCGACACAAGTTCAAACCCGACGGAACCTTGGATCGCTACAAGGCTCGTTGGGTTCTTTGAGGTTTTTCTGAATAACTAGGGGTTGATTTTGTGAAACTTTTAGTCCGGTGGTGAAACCAACTACTGCCTGCACAGTTCTTACTCTGGCTCTTTCTACCAACTAGCCAGTGCACCAACTTGACATCAACAATGCTTTCCTCAACGGCAAACCCTCAAAGACCGTATATTGCCAACAATCTTCTGGATTCATGGCTCACCCACAGCTTCTTCTTGGACCTTGAGGTATGTAGTGTCATCATACAAGGGCTTTGGAGCTAGTCTCCCACGCACATTAGATGGGAGTTAAGAAGATTGATGCACACTATTATGTGGAAGGGCTTTGTTAAAGGCTGCCGGTGGTGTGACTACAAATGTGTGCTACTTGTGCAACCATGCGCAAAAGAAGTTGTGGAAGGCCCTGCCGATGGCTATCATCCGTGTGGTGGAAGCAGCTCGGGCGCCCACCATATTGGTCAAGACGAGGTCTCGGCGACCGGTGTCACAGAGGTTGCGGAGGAGTTGCTCGTGACAAGGCCGATGTAGTAGATGGAGGAGAGGAAGAAGGGTCACAGTATGTTGAGCCTACAGGGCAAGCTGGTGAAGGGGAACATATGGAGTACATAGTGTATCAAATGGAGAGCGATGATCGGATGACTTGGGCTGAAGAGGAAGCTATACAGGAGGATGACGAGGACAATTTCAATGAGGAAAAAGCTCCCATCTTGCAGGAATGGATAGGTTTGATGCTGAGGGTGTTGCTACACATGAGGAGCATGAATCACCGTGGGAGTATCATGGCACAGAGGTTTGGTTGCACTCAATATTTGCTGACAAGGCATCATTGTAGGATTCTATCAAGCTGTGGGCCCTGTCCATGTAGTAGACTTTTTAGGTAATCAAATCTAGCCAGGAGCAGTACACCATGAAATATGAGCAGGCTGGTTGTCCTTGGAGGTGCACGTACATAGACCGAAGTATGAAACTCACTGGATTGTCTCGAAGGGGAAGCTGCACTCCTGCATTTTTAGGAGTGTTTTGCTGAGTCATCATGACATAACGTTTGCCTTCATAGCTAATTTGATATATGGAGAGATAGTGGAGAAGATGGACATAGAGGCCACGCACATCACGCTGGCTATCGAGAAGAAATTCAAGTATAAGATTAACTACACGAAGGCATGGAGTGTGAAGCAGAAGGCTTTGAAAAAATGGTTTGGGTCTTTCTAGGTGGTGTATGACAACCTTCCTCGTATGCTTCAGGTGCTACAGGATAAGAACACAGGCACATACATAGCTGTGAAGGACAAGCCATCTACAAGGTCGCTAGATTTTGCAGTATTGCCGAGGGTCTTCTTAGCCTTCAGTGAGTGCATCAAGGCCTTCCTTATGACCATTGGCGTTGATGGTAACAATCACATTCTGCCCTCGGCCATTGCATTCATTGAAAGTGAGAATTACGACAGCTGGTTGTGGTTCCTTTGACATGTGAGGGTAGGAGTTGTTGGAGCTCGTCCTGGTGTATGCGTAATCTATAATCGCCACACCAGACTAGTGAAGGCAAGAAAACTTTAGGAAGACCCCAAGGAATCGTTCCCTTGGCCGGATATGAGGAACAGATGGTGCATTTACCACCTAGGAGCCAACTTCTTCAAACAGTTCCCAAAGCAACAGTTGATGAAGCTATTCAAGAGGTTGGCTATGTAGAACGAGAAGCGTAAATTTGACGCTTTTATGGGCACTGTTGGATGAGCACAGTAGTAAGCACATCGATGAGAGGAACAAGGGATCAGCTATGCTTGGGGTAGCAGAACCTAAATGCCTCATAGCACTAGCTGAGCCTGATGTAGCTGGTCTGAGGAGGAGGAGCTCGCAAAACATTAAGTGCTTCTCGCAGTGGATCAAGGCCGAGCCATTGGAGAAGTGGTTCTTGCTGCATGACACAGACGGCGCTAGGTACAGCATAATGACCACTAATCTTGCCAATTTATACAACTGGTTCACATGGACCTTTATTCTTAGCCCCTCAACGCCATCATGGAAGGTGTTCTACACAGCACAATTTGCTATTTCAGGGAGAGGCATGCAAATACCACACTTCATGCAGTCAACCCACAAACACCGTACTGATCGAAGATTACATCATACATAGAGACAAAGATAGAGAAGGGCCAGTTGCACACAGTGCACGTGATGGGCAATACGGAGCATCATTTCGATGTGCTCCTTCGGGATAGAGCCAGATTTGGGACGGTTTATTCTCTTGTCACCCACGAGGTATAGCTTGGAGATCATGTAAATAAATGTAGCTATTCATGTAATAAGTCAAAGCTATTACACAAGCCATGCTCTCTTGTCCTGGCCACATGTGGGACTATGCACATGGATCCTTCGAACTTCATGTCTGAGTACTTTCTCAAGGAGAGGGTAATGCAGTCGTGGTGTGGCGAGCTTAGGGGGTTCAGGATGTGGGGAACTTCGCCACCTTGGATATTGTAGGGAGGACCTAGATTCCGGATGTTGACATGCTGAAGGGTGGGAAGGGTCACCGATATGGACAAAGCACAAGCCAGATCGCTGGGTAGACGCTGCAGGCGCTATGGTCATGAGGGGCACATAGCTAGATGATGCAAGGCACCTACTAATGAGTAGGAAGACTGGCATGGTTTTTGCAACTAGTTGTTAGAGTGTGCAAAGTGGCTTTAAGACTAGAAATTATTGTAAATTATAATTTATACTTTGTTAGTTGGCACATTTGATGTATGCAGTGTCGTTGTAACTAAATCGTTCGTTGTATATACCGTTTGTACAACTGTTGTGGTATTTCTCCATTTTCAGTATTGTTGTAAGTATTATGTTGGTAGCATAGTATTGTTTCGTTTGTTTATTTACAAATTATATTTATTGGTACTTTACATTCAATGTATTTTGTTCCCCGTGAATGCTAACTTTAAGTCATTTTGTAGGTATGGCTCATGAACTTCACAGATTGAACTGGCCTTACGGCCTCTTGGATGAGCATGTCAACCAGCTGCATTGCATGTCGTGTTGTGTCCCACTTCCTGGGAGCACGAAGGAGCCAACTGACTTGGTGGTGGCTGCACGTGCACACCTCGAGTAGCCTGGGGGCTAGACCCATGCTTAACAGCCAGGTTTGCACTCCGGCGGCATTGTATTCTCACCATACGTAGGTTGCTTACTGACATTTTTTCCTTCATAGGCTGAGCAATGCTAGACTACTACCTCTCGCCTAAATGGCGTAGGCCATAGATGAGGATAGTCTGGCACCAGCTATAGGCGGGGACCCATGTTCGACTGGCCTCTTGGCGTCTGCCATGGTATGTTACTCTACGACGGAGAAGGTAGTTCTTCCTACTATCAAGGGGGTGGGCGTGCATTTTATACCTTGTGGGGGGTGTCACAACGTGAGATCAATAGGTGCAGTGTAGTGAGAAAACAAGATAGAGAAGCTTTGCATAGTGACAAGAGCAGTTGGGGCATCTTTGCTCAGTCACTACACCAGACGGGCCAGCTTTACGTAGTTACAAGACTAGATGGGGTAGCTTTGCGTAGTGACAAGACCAAAGAGTGCAACTTTCCACAGTGATAAGAGCAAATGGGGCAGCTTTGCGCAGTGACAAGACCAAATGGTGCAGATTCATGTAGTGAGAAGACTAGATGGGCTAGCTTTATGCAGTAAGAAGACTAAAGGGTCAAGCTTCGCATAGTGAAAAGATGAGATAGGGTAGCTTTGTGCAGTGACTACACCAGATGGGCCAGCTTTGCGCAGTGACAAGAGATGGGCCAGCTTTGCGTAGTGACAAGAGATGGGCCAGCTTTGTGCAGTGACAAACCAGACGGTGTATCTGTGTGCAGTGACAAGACCAAATGAGGTAGCTTTGCATAGTGAGAAGACCAGATGGGACAGCTTTGCATAGTGATAAGATCACACGGAGCAACTTTGTGCAACAACAACCACATGAGGCAGCTTTGCACAGCGATGACCACATGAGGCAGCTTTGCGTAATGACAAGACTAGAGGGTACAGCTTTGCGCGGTGACAAGACCAAAGGGTGTAGCTTTCCTCCTGGAATTTTTTTGAAAGACAAGGCAACACTCTGCCTCGCAAGCTACTCACATGAAATTAACCACACCATACCAACCCTTTGGCTTATAAAAGGAGGTGGAAGAGATCAGGGAAAGAATACTACACAACCAAACCGCACACTACACCAGAGCTTGCTTCACCATGTCGGGATAGACAAGAGCCAAAAGAAGCAATGGGACAAGATGACAAATCAATGGGAGGAGATCTGCGAACTAGCAAGGTCTGCTATAGCCCACGATGAACAAGCACGGCCTGTTGTGGCTCAGACCAAACAAGCAAAATGTGCCAAGAGGTTAGCTCCCTGCAATGACGTCCTCGGTAGCAACAACCCCGTCCCGAACATTCCAACCGAGTGTTCGCTGCAACACCCACCCGAGGGGGAGACGCTGCCCTCTATTGGTGCAGGGACCCGTGCAAGTTCTTCAAGCCGAAGCAGCACCTCAGCTTGAGCATGCACTACTGGGATTATGCAATCTACTCTTGTGACTATACCGACTACCATCGGGACACGAGCACCTATCGGTAGCCGATAAGGGCCAGTTATAGTTTGTTCCCCCTACTATTCCTCTTTTAAAGTACACACTAACAAACTCTCCTGTCTACCCACAGTCCTCGAAACCGTTATGTGCCTACCGCAAGTGGATCGACCAAGAGATCCACCCACATGACCAGTGGGCTCTAGACTTCAAGAAGTGGAATGTCAAAAGGGCTTGCGAGATTCGGAAGGAGGACCACCGCAACGATAAGCAAATCGAGCATATACATTAGGAGATGAAAGCTTATCTCAAGACGTGCACGCACAGGGAGCACAAGGCTCGTGAGAGAGAGCGCAAGAAAAGAGGGAAATGGCAGCCAAGGCTAAAGAGACCACTGAGGAGTTCAACATTGAGCTCACAAGGAAGGGAAAATAACCCCGGTCCACGCAATAGTTCGGGCTGTTCCGGACTAGTCCTCTGAAGGTCGAATTTATTTCTATTCCAAAAAGACGCATATGTACCATAGTAGTACTTCGGTTTGTTGCATTGTGAATGATGCTCTTTGTTATGCATGTAACTAAACCCTGCATGCCATATTATTCCGAGCTTTGTTATGAAGTATATTTTAATTCACAGAAGCACATCTCTTTTCGTATTCAATTCTATGTATGAATTCCCGGTTGCATCACAATATCACTTACCTTCATCCTTACCATCGTTTCTATCTCAATCTTCCTAAAAAAATTTCACAAAAAATCTTGCACTACAACAAAATACAATGATCACACACTGTTATTTTGAATCTAACAGATTTTCTACCATTCGTAATTTACGAAAATCACAAATAAATCAACTGACATTGTCTCTTTTTTTAAAAAAAATACAACTCATAAATAAAATTTGATAAATATTATCTACCTACAACAATTGTCATATGCGCGGTCGAGGAGCCTAGCTACACAAAAAAGGATAAGTTGCAGTCGCTGAATAGTCGAGTGACTAGAACTGCAGTCGCCCAATGGTTAGACGACTAGTCCGAGTCGCTTATTTGTTCGGCGACTACAGTTATGTCGCCCAAACTGACGCGCAAGCCCCTCCTCTCGACGTGCGAGCTCGCCTTCCTCCCGATGTGTTGAGTACCTCCTCCTTCGCCTCCCCTGTCCAGTCGCTCATCCCACTCGTCGCCAGCCCTTGTCACCGTGGTCTAACATGGCCTACACCTCTGCTCAGGTCAGTGTCCCCTCTAGTTTCTCTCAACTCTCAAGGCTTATCCTTCGTCTCCTTCATTAGTTCCTATTCCCCCTGTTAGATCTAGCCTTATAGACAAGTGCTCTAGCTTGGTAATAGGAGAGTAGTAGTATTAGTTTATGTTGACTGTTGATGTGCTCTATTCCTCACTTCCTCAGTGCGCTTGTTGATGTACTCTGGTATTAGTATTTGTAGGCTAGTAGCAGTATAAGTGTATTACTAGTACACAAGTATAATAGCATCATCATTTAGCAGTAGCAGTTTAGCATGAAGCATCACTCATTTACTCACCGGTTATCTCATTTTGCACTTGTTCAGGCACTATGGTAGACCAAGCTCAAGGCATCGAGGGTGGGAACCAGCCGGTGATGTACGATCCATTCAAGGATCCTAGCAGGAAGGCTAAGTTGCGATTTGCATTGTATGATGATCTCTTGGATGACTGATTTGAGGCTTTGACTCTTGAGGATTATGCACCATTATGAATTTATGCCTTACTTTAGGTACTTTAATTGAGACTTTATCCTGCTATTTAATCATTTGTTTAGAATTAGAACTTCTCCTAGTATCCTGTTACTTTTGCTGCTAGAGTCAAGACTCAAGACTTGAAAACCGTTGTGGTTTGTGATGTCTTGCTGCCATGGTTTTTTGCTTCCTTGTTATGAAATGCTATGTTATTTGATTGATTGCTTTTTATGCTTAAGTGCATCCAGTCTACCATACATCAAGATTATGAAGTGTGGAACTATGGAATAACATGCTGCAAGGAAGGATACACAGGTAAATGAGTAATTTGTCATTTATTGATACAAGATTAGTAGGTTACATTTACTAATGCAATGATATTGTTTGCACTTTTACATATACAATTGTACAATACATACAACAACATGTGTTCACACTAGAAGAGGAACCACTACATTCTGAAGGCTTTGTTTGAAGAGGATGGGAACTAGCTCTTGATTCTTCATGCTTCAAAGTTCAAACACAAAAAATAAGTGTTAGAGTTAGTAATCTTGTTTTCTTGTTTAGAAGTCAAAGTCGTAAGTCGTAGTTGAGTCGGAAGTTGTAGTCATATTCGAATTCGAGTACGAGTACAAGTCTATTGAGTTTGAGTCCGCTTCATAGCTGTAGTCGAACCCAAGTCACGGTCGTAGAGCAGGGTATAAAGGGTACAACATTGTATTGAGAGGAGGAGCGTGTTGAAGCCAAAGTGATTGGTGTGATCGAAAGAGAGGCAAGGCAACAAAGAGAGCGATCAGGGTGATTGTAGCAATCGGTGTGATTGAGAGAAAGAAAAAAAAGAAAAGAAGAGCGGTTTGGCTCTGGGAAATTTATCGAGTTCATTGTGTTCACAGACATGGTCGTAAATAGAGTTACGACCACTGTAACAAGTGGAGGTGTCCGCTGGTGCTGAAGGCGTGGTCGTAAGTGAGTTACAACCACGGTCACAGAGTGTGAAGACATGATTGTAAGCGACCATAGCAAGAAGGCGTGGTCGTAAAGCATTACAACCACAACAGTCGACAGAGCCTACTACGTGGTCGAAGGAAGTGCAGCGCAGAGATAGTAAACGTGGTCATAACTTCTGTTGAAGTTACGACTACATGGTCAGAGCAGTGAGATGTGATCAGAAAGGTCACAATGTGGTCGTAATGACTACCAGGGTGGTCGGAGAACCAACAGAGCAGTCGTAACGACACAGGAGGCGGTCATAGCTACTTCAACGTGGTCATACGGCTGTAGGGAGTGGTTGTAGCGACTGCTCGGGCGGTCGTAGGTGGTTGTAGACTGCAACAAGTGGTGTCAGAGCATATCGAAGATCATGGGTGACAAGGCGAAGGCTCAAGGTGGGCTAATCTCCCTCTAGTACCCTCTCCTGACAATCGACAATTACCCGGTGTGGGCAATGAAGATGAAGGCAAACATGCATGCCCAGGGAGTCTCAGGTGTAGTCAATCTGAAGGGGAAGGACAAAGAGGTGGACAACAAGGTGATTCAGGCAGCTTTAGCCCTCATCTACCAGGTAGTGCCAGTTGCGATGATGCATCAGCTCATCAGTAAAGAGACAACATGGGAGGCATGGGAGATGCTTAAGACGAAGCACAAGAGAGTTGATCGTGTCAATGAGGTGCAGCTCCCGAACTTGTGGAGTGAGTTCGAGAACCTAAAGATGGGAGAGACCCAGTCGGTGGATGAGTTCGCCAGCAAGCTGAGTTCGTTGTATAATCAAATTAACTCTCTTGGTGACAAGATGGAGGAATCTGTGGTGGTGAAGAAGTACCTGCTTGTGCTTTTGGAGAAATACATACCTATTGTTGCAATACTTATGTACTCCCCCGATCTAGACAAGAAGAAGATAGAGGAGATCACCGGCTCTCTCAAGGCGCATGAGGAGTTACTGAAGGGGTTTCAGTCACATAACGAGTAGGGATCTCATAACGAGTAGGCGTTGCTAGTAAAGGGAGATCCGAGAGGTGATTGTGGCTCATCAAACAACCGCGGGAGGTGGCGCGGTCGAGGCAGCTAGAGTGGCCGAGGTGGCAGGGGTGGCCATGGAGACAAGACTGGGCAAGGCGGTGGTGAGAGATCCCGTGATAAATCACATGTCAAGTGCTTTGAATGTGGCAAATACGAGCACTACTCATCAGGATGTCGCAGCCATATAAAGTGTTTCAATTGTAACGAGTATGGGCACTATGCTTCAAATTGCAAAAGCAAGAAGAAGGACGGGGAGGTGAACCTCGCCAAAGACAAAGAAGAAGATGGCGAATCACTAGTGTTTCTCTCCTCATATGTTGAAAAGGCACGGGCATGGTGATTGAGAAGAACGTAGTTCCAAAACTATGCACGAAGGAAAGTAGCCACGATCACATAAATCAGTGGTACTTGGATAATGGAGCAAGCAACCACATGACGGGAGATCACTCCATGTTTCATAAGCTTGACGAGAAGGCTCGGGGCAAGGTCAAGTTTGGCAACAGCTCCACGGTGGAGATAAAAGGTAAAGGGACAATGATGTTGCAATGCAAGAATGGAGATAAGAAGTTGTTGACAGGAATTTATTATATACCAAGTCTATGCAACAACATACTTAGTCTCGAGCAGATAACAGAAAGAGGATGCAGGGTGGTGCTGCAGGATGAGTTCTTGCGAGTGTACGATAAGAATAGAGATTGGTTGATGAAGGTGAAGATATCTCCAAATCGGTTGTACAAGATTTCTTTGAAAACTTGCAGATCGGTTTGTGTGAAGAGCAGCATGGAAGAGCCAAATTTTGGTGAAGATGCAGTCGAGGTAGACCCCTCAACAGACAGCGGCTCCAGAGGTGCATGCAGCAGGCATGTAGCAGTCGTAGCAAGTGGCGCAGGAGGTGCGCACAAGCATGCAACCGACTCCGGACACGTGCATGTAGGCAGAGAGGAACGAAGCATAGTCGTAGTAGACATGGTCATAAGCGACCACAACAGGAAGGCGTGGTCGTAAAGTGTTACGATCATAGCAGTCGACAGAGCCTACTCGTGGTCGAAGGAAGTGCAGCACAGTGGCAGTGAACGTGGTCGTAAGCGATACGTGATCGGAGAGGTCATAACATGGTCGTAACGACTGCCAGGGTGGTCGGAGAACCAACAGAGCGATCGTAACGACACAGGAGATGGTCGTAGCTTCTTCAACGTGGTCGTACGGCTGCAATGAGTGGTCGTAGCGACCGCTCGGTCGTAGGTGGTCGTAGACTGCAACAATAAGGTAACAAGCTGTTCAATCTTTACCATTAGCAGTTGTAGACTAGTAGTACACTGGTAGATCTTTCATGAAGGCATGTAGCATTATCTGTAGGCATGCAACATGCATCAATATTCTTTCTTGAACCACCAGCTGCGACCTGAGCCATTACTGTCACTAGTCACGCCCGACTAGACGATTAGTCGGCAAGTCTCCTCCTTTGTGACTCGACTCGATTTGACAACTAAATAACATTAACATTTTATCTCCTCTGTGATGTGAAACCTTCAAATTAATAATCAGAACCTTACTCCTCCCTAAGAAAACACAGAAATTCGGTTAAACAAGTGAGCAACTAAGCTATAGTCATTCGAGCAGCGCTATATACCTGCTCTTTTAGTAGAGACCTCGGGACTCAGCTTTGGAACTCCAGTAATCCGTAAATAGCAAAGGAGATTTGGATTGGTTAATTAGATCCACATAGAGAGGAAGTGAGATAATCTCTTTTTTGAGCCTATGTATTTTCCCTGTTTCTCAAACAGTAGATACAGGGAGCAAAACATGCCACCACACTAAGAAACAAAAAACAATAGCCATTCCAGGCTGCTGTGACAAGTTGATGAGGGCACTAATGCTACAGGAATTTACGAAAAAGTAAGTTTAGTACAAGAGAATTAGCAAGGTCTTTGCTCCGGCAGACCTAAGACAAGTTCTTCACTCTAGCAGCACTAACTTCTTGGATTAAATGCGTCAACCCTTCTGTAGACACAACTAGATGGGTGAAGTTATATATTGGGTAAGTATACAGTGACAATTTGTATAAGGAGTTTGAATATCAAGTAACCAGTGTCACGGATCAATTACAGATAGATAGCACCACACAAGTGGTTAATCAGCCAACAAAATTGCTATTCTCTACACAAGCGCCGTGTTTTTTAGGCGATTCTTAGAACCTAGTAGCATTTTTTACCTGCTCGGCGAGGTGAAGCCTCCGGATTAGCACGCTTCCAAGCCCTACCCCTCCCTTCAAAAAGGAGAAAATTCACAGGAATTCATGAGATGAACAAGCTGCGGAGCCGTGATTAACCAATCAAACAGCACGACTAAGCGGCAAGTTCGGTTCCTCCTTTACCTGCTCTGCTTGGAGACGCTTCCAGATTAAGCCTCGTAACCCTACTCCTTCCCTCCCAAAAACACACAGCGAAATCCCCCCATTAGTTAAGCTACGCAGGCAAGCGTGGTTAACCAAACAACGTGCAACTCCGCGGAAATGCGGGGCACCGGAGCTCTTGGGGGCGGCGCTGGAATCCGCGGAGAGGAGGAGAGGTGAGCCACACCACGTGCGGAACTGCGAGAGGGCTTGCACTTTCCCCTCCATTTGTTGGGGGTTTTGGAGTTGGCGTCTCGGCACGAGCGGAGGGAGAGGAGAGGAGGCGACGACGAAGATGAAGGTACAGCCGTCCAAGTGGGCCACACTCAATCATGCCGGCTTGCGGCCTGTTACTGTTGGCCTAATCTGAGCACGACATGGCCCATTAAGAAAACGGGCCGTACCGACATGGCCCGGTGGATCGGGCCGTGCCTGGGCCGATGGCGCGTTACGCCAGGCCGGTATGGCACGATATGTTAAGAAATCGGGTCGTGCCGGTACGGCATGGTACGACATGACCTAGCCCGACCCGCCAACGGGCGTAAACGGGCCGTGCTGGCATGACACGGCCCGGTCTGGCTAAATATAGCCTTTTTTATCGTTGGGGGTAAAAAATTCAGAAAAAATAGCAAACAATTCAAAAAAATTCTGAAATTTTTTCTATAAATGGGGGGCATCCGGCCTCAATTTTTCACACCTCAAAGCTCACTCTTATCTCTCTGTTTAGCTGTGAAAAATCCGGAAGTGTTTGTGCAAATTTGGCAAAATTAGTGAGAAATTCGCGCAAAATTCAGAAAATTCAAAAATCTTCAAAGAATTTTCTGAGAGCTGCAAAAGAGGTAATAGTGCTATCTTATTTTAATTTTTTCTATTATTTATTGATTCAATAGTAAGTTAATTATTATTTACTATTTCAATTTGCAGTTAAATCAATGGAGAACTACGATTTTCAAGTCTCCAAATTTGAGCTCTCGGTGGAGGATATGCAATCGTTTCAAGAAGGATATCCATGTACGAAAGGTCCACATCCACAACAAACTAGAGAGCCAGAAGAAGCGACGGCCCTAGTGACGTAGGGTCTAACAAGAGCTAGTACATCAAGAGTCTGGAACGATTTCAACAAGAAGTTCAAGACCGACGATGATAGGAATTCGGTTAGGTATGCTGTTTGTAAAATTTGTGGTAATGAATTGTCTGTAAAATCTTCAGGTGGGACGGGTCACCTGCAACGACATGCTGCAAGCTGTAAAAGAAGGCAAGGAATACAGATGCACCAATTGCAGCTGCAATATAACCCCGATGACTCGGTACGTACTTGAGAGTATAACCCAGAAGTAGTCCGGGAATCTCTTTGTAGATTTATTGCTTCTCAAGATTTACCTTTAAATTTTGGTGAGTCTGATGCATTTCATAAATATATTAGGACTGCTCATAACTCTCGATTTAGTGCTGTATATAGCAAATCACAGCTAGTGATTTAATTAAATATTATAACAATTGTCGTGAAAAATTGAAAGAAATGTTTCATATATACATTTACATTCTCTATTGGTTTGACATTAGTGAGAGACCATGTGGAGGTCGCCTCATGGTTGTGATGAGTAATTGACTCTTAATCTAGTGAGATTGAGTTTGGTTTTTGAAGTTTGAGAGGAGAATGGGTCTCTCTGTTGGTTCCTAAGCCCTTACGATTTGCTTGGCAATAGCCTTACGACCACATTGTTTGTTGTCTTGAGCGGCTGGAAGTGTTACGATCACCGCAGCGCATTTTGGCCATGGTCGAAGGGCACGGAAGAAATCGACCGTTTTGGCGTGGTCGGAAGTCGACCATGCTGTTTACGACCACACCGGCAGCGATCGGGCGAAAACCTCGTTCACGACCACTTTGGCGTGATCGAAAGCCTCTATGACCACATTGGCCATGGTCGGAGGTCGCGGATAGCTTTACGACCACCTTGGGTGTGAGCGGAGAACATCGAAAGAGGTTACGGCCCGGTTTGGTGGTGGTCGGAAGGTGTGCGACCACGCGTTGTGGCGTTCGACCACTCGGCTGTGGTCGAAGGCCATCGGAGCGGCTACGACCACGTTGGCGTGGTGCGAGGTCGTAAGTCGAATCTCACGATTGATGTGGTGGAAGTCGGCGCTTGGCGTCGACCACGTTGAGTAGTCGGCGCCCTACGACCACGTTGTGATGCGATTGGGCGGGCGTGAGGAGCGGCGGACGCGGTCCAAATGCAGCGGGACTCGGTCGGAAGTGCTCGTAGCGGTCGGAATCACTCGTAGCGCGTCGATGCGATCTTACGGGCTCGTGGCGGTCGGTTGTGCGAGATGTTTGAGCGTAGTCGTAGACACATGGGAATTGGTCGTATGACCTCTAGGATCGACCATGTGGGCTGGGAATCGGTCGTATGGCTTTGTGGTGTAGTCGTAGACCTCGTGCATTTATTGGTTCATCATTTCGATCGGTCAGATGACAGAACGACTTGGGATGAGGTCGTAGACTTTGAGCGATAAAGTCGTAGCAATGTTGTGTGCGGTCGTAGGCTCGGTAGGACTTGGTGATCTGCTTTACATCTTGGTAGTTGTAGCGATCAGGTGCAGAAGTCGAAGCCTGTGTGATCGGTGATCCTAGGCGACTGATTGGTGGTCGGCTGAGGCCGATTCGACTTGGTGACTGGTTATGTAGTCGTGGGATCGACTTGGTGATCGATCGAGCTTTACGACTTGGTGGTCGTAAGGCTCATGACTTGATGTCGGCTCTCGACTTGGTAGTCGTAGGAGTTGATTGACTTTGTGATCTTAGCAACCGATCTTGGTAGTAAGTAGTCGTAGCATTGTGTGTGTCGTTGCAAGCTTGCAATGGTCGTAGCTTTGTGTCTTGGCGGTCGTAGCACCTAGTGAGTGGTCGTAGGCTGCGGGAAGGCTCTTGTGAGTGGAGGGTTTCTCGTTACGTACAGCGAGTGGTCGTATGGGGTATGGTCCTTATGCGATAATATCGTAGCGGCTAGCGATGGTTGTGGCATGTGTCCGCATGGTCGTAGTGAGTGTGAGGCGGTCGTAACGACATGTTGTGTGGTCGAAGGAAGCGAGGAAGTGTTCGGGGCTTCACCATTTCTTGAGTTGTGCATTCGAGTGGTCGTAGGGGTTTACGATCAGGTTGTGTCTTTGTGACACTTGTTGGTTGTACCGATGGTTTGTCTTTATGCAGTGCGGTGCTATGTGACGGTTTGCTTATGCGTGTGGCTGCAGGACTTGAGCTATTTCATGGTGAGCGTGGGAAGACCGGGACTAGGCACGAGGAGGTGTTGAGGTCCGGAGCGGTTGGGCGCCGAAGATGATCGAGGCTGGTGAGGTGGTTGCAAGCCGAGGAGATGAGGAACCAGGCTGGAGCTGCGAGAGGACCTTGGAGACAAGTCTTGGTGAGGCTTGGAGTGGTCGGGACTAGACATGGGAGATGTTGAGGTCCGAGCGGTGGGGTGAAGCCGAAGAAGACTTGGGGCTCAAGGTGGTTGCAAGCCAAGGAGATGAGGAACCGGGCTGGGCTGCGGAGGATCTTGGTGACAGTGCAGCGAGTGGGATGGTCGGGGCGAGGCGCGGGCGGTGTCGGGGTCCGAGCGACCGGGGAAGCGAAGAAGACCTAGTCTTGCGAGGTGGTTGCAAGCTTGGGCGGCAAGGCGGGAGGAAGCTTCCGGGAAGGCAGCGGAGTGGCATTTTGGGGAATGCGAAAGCTACAAAGGAAGGCGTGTCTCGCCAATGCACGGGAGTTGTTGGCGCTAACGGGCAAGCGGTGGAACCGTTGGGTTTAACGGGTAAAGCATTGGAAGCTTGTTTTCGCTAGTGGGTAAGCGAGTGTAAAACCGGTGTTAGGAGGGGTTTCTGGGTTAGCCCAGTGTGGACTAATGGATGGATCCATTAGGGTTAGTCTCGGGTGTGAGGCTATAAAAGGGAGAGGGGAGGCACGAGTTTGAGCGAGTTGGCCGGCTGGGCCTTGGAGGCAGCCGCCTCTCCCTCCCATGGGAGTCTGTGAGTGTGTTCTTGGGATTGTGTGAATACTTGGAGAGATTTTAAGGCACCATTCACCCCCCCCCCCCTGTGTTGCCTTTTCGGTCCTACAATTGGTATCAGAGCAAGGTTTGCTCTATATTTGATCTTAACCGATCTGGAGCATGGCAACTAGTAGGGGATCTTGTGAGTTTTTCTTTGCATCTTGCTTGGGGTGTTTTGCCAATGATGTCCTTTGCGACAAGAGGCTGATTTCGGTTGGAGGGTGATGTTATTTGCAAGCACGATCCACCGTCTTGAGAACGGCGGCAGCAGCAGATTCGCAGTCTTTGGGACATGGTCATTAAGAGTTATGACCACGAGTCTCGGTGGCCCCATCTGCGACTACGCCGTCGACACAGTGCTTTCCTCGGTGCACGACTCTCGGTACTTTGGTTTGTCTTGATTTACCTGTTCTCCGACCGGATGATGAAAATTCTTTGAGGAGAGGAGTGCAATGATACGAGCACTGCATCTTGAGACTTTGTCACCTCTTTCATTTAAGAATTGGACCCTTCCTTGAGCATAGTTCTTTTGTTGTCAGCACTTGTGCCTTTTGCTTAGTTGCTTCTTTTTTTTTTTGGCTAGTGCTTTTCTTGTTGGCTCTTCTCAGTTAGTCCAAGGGATTTCTCTTTTTTGAGCAAGGATGGTGCTTTGTCCTTTTGACCATGTTTCATGGAGGACACTTACATCAATGCTCATTTTGTGAGAAGGATGGACATCTTCAGCATCGCAGACTTGTTTCTTTTGTTGTTGCTCTTTGTCTGCGTGCTGACCTGAGGAAGGACTTCCACCGCTTCTTAATTGGTAGACCTTGTTCGCCCAAACGAGGTGCGCACCTACAGTGAGAAGGTGTGAGTCTCCTTTGATGCTTTGGTTGGTTCTTTTCTTGGTTGTTCATGTGCCAGGATCAAAAGAACACACGGATGATAATGCTAAGAGGGACGAACAACAACTCATCATGAGCAAGACTTGGGCACTCTGTTCTTGTCATTTGTAGGTCTCTAGACGCTTGTTGGAGAACATGGAATTGATTGGAGTTTTAGTCTTCTGCCTCATCATATGACTAGAACATTTATTGGTTCTCCACTTCATGGCCTCCAAGAGACATATGCTCTCACGTTGGCATCTTCACCTACTTTGTGAGCTATTCTTTACCTTCATGTCTCTATATACATGTGTTAGTCTTAATTGGCATGTTGTGCTTGTTCAGGTGCTCACTTATACCATACTGGCATGTTCTTTCTTCAATACTTTCATGTCATGCCTTTATGTGTATGTTGCTTAAGTATCCATATATCTTGTCATATTTGTTAGATGCTTAAGCTTTGACCTGACTTCATGAGCGAAGTAGAATGTGTATATTAGAAGTCAAGTATCATCATGACCTTGTGCTCTGTAGTATCTATCATGGTTCACATCTTGCTCCTTATGATTCATTCATCATTATGTATACATGTTAGCATACTTTTCATGATTCTGATTTGTCATGTTGTATGTCTACATGATGTATGCACATGTATGGACAGTATGAGCTTGAGTATATCTTGGATAGATTTTCTATGTCATGATGTTTTGTTTATTCATGCCTTCTTATCTTTTACGGTATACATGCTTATATCCATGCTAGCATATGTACATGATCTTTCCTTGTCACTGCTATGTGCATGGTTGTGATTCATTGAGATACATGTTTACCTTGATCTTTCTCATTCGGTTTTGGCATGACATAAAATGTACAACACCTTGGTAGCATTAGTACGTGCTTATGCTTAGACATCATGAGCTGTGGATAGGTCACAAGCTTCTTCTAGTATTGGGTGGCTCTAGGCTCGTTGTTCTAGATGCTTTTGATGAGGCTAGATTGAGCTTGTGGGGGTGTGTTCTCATGCATTAATATTTGTAATGCTCTTGTTTGTGGCCTTTTGTCTCGATCTTGGATCATGCATGTATATCATTTACCCAGTACTAGGACACGATTGTTCCACAATGGTTAAACTGCGGGTTGTGTGTGAGGAGAGCGGTGCAGCTTTACGACCACTCCTTTGGTCATTACGACCACGTCGTAGCTACCACGACCATGGTGCGGACACTCGGCGAACTTGTTTTATGACCTCGGCGGGGCGCGCGACCACGATCCGGACTCATCTGCGACTACGACCAAGGCGCAACTACCACCACGACCTGGTTTCGTGTTCGACCACCCGGTGGACTACGATCATGAGTGAACATCTCGACCATGGCGGCGACTTGATCACTCAACCAAGGTCGGGACTCCTATCGACTACTACCGGGACTCTTCTACGACCACGACTACCAACCAAGCGACCATGCGGAGGTTTTTCTCCTTGTGATCTTTCGGTGTTTTGCTTCCTCCACTTGGCTTTGCTTTGTTTATCTATTCTAGTGGGAGGAAGGGTCCGATTGGTTAGACAGAGCAGACTCTAGGTGATATTGTCTCGATCACACTTCTCGTCCAAATGGTTCTCTAGGATTATTTACTACCTAGTTTGGGCTTTGGTTCTCTAGGATTCTCTTGTACCTAGATTGAACCTTTTCTTGGCCACTAGAGTCTTGTGCATTGACATAGTGTGCTTTTGCCCGTGGTATGAGGTTCTGAGACTAGAGATCATGTGGATAGGGTGTGTTTGGGAATCACCTCCTTGAGTTAGAACCCTCGTTTTCTGGTTTTTGCGCCAAATTTCTTGGTTCTTCTCGTGTTGCCTTCTCTAGGGAGTTGGAACCTTTCTATCTGTTGGGCTAGCTTTGGGGAGTTCATCTCGTGTGCATTCTTTTGTCTCATAATGCATAAAATTCACATGAATGCACATGCAGTCTTTGGAGCCTTGACTATTATCTTTATGTGACATGATATCATGCTTTATATCTTGCCATGTCTTGTGATAGCTTGATTTATCATGCCCTTCTATGTCTTTGCTTAGCTCTTGCCATACTAGCTTAATTAAATGTGAACAACTTAAAGTAAAACATGTCTTGTTCAATCTTGTGACTAGTCGGCTTTAGTGATCCTCTCTTGATTCAGGCCATGTCGAATAGGCTAAGTTGAGTCTTGAATCTGTTTTTGAGGTTTAGATTGAGCTAAGTTAGTTCATTAGTGATGCATGAGTTAAGTTTTAACTCCTTGTTCATGAACTAACTCAAGTAAATGCAAAAAGATCTCTTTTGTGCGAAAAAACTGATCTCACCAATTCTTTCTCATGAGATGGCTTGCCATTGCACTAGGCATGAACTCAGGGGGAGTTTTGGATGACCAAGATCACCTCCTTAAGCTTATTGCTTGGAGTGATCGCATAAGGCTTGAGATCTAGCACATGGCTATGAAAACAAAAAATTCTTGTGAAAATTGGTTGAAACCAACCATGAATTTCTGATAAAAGCCTAATGTGCTAATTTTACTCAACTACAAATCTTCTTCAAGTGGTATCCAAAGTGCTACAAGTGATACCTAGTGCTTGAACAATATGTCTCATTTTTGGGCTTGTAGCTCTCTAAATCAACTCAACTATAGCTTCTTGATTTCGCTTAGAATATTGACATGGCTTGACTCACGTTTGGATACCTTCTTCTAGACTATAATCTTGAGTGACTTGACATGCTAATTAAACATTTAATTTAAAGATCATGATTTATTTGGCTTGAGCTTGGCAATACATAGTTTGTTATGATCTAGATAGCATTGTCACCTTTTATGGCTTGGTATAATTTTCGTTGAAGTCAGTTTAGATAATCTTCATGGCTCCCTCAGCTCTCATTGCCTTCATCAAATCAACTGTCGGCACTCCATTTAATTCATGCTCTATTTTTCTTCCTTGCATCTTGATGACTCTATTGCCAAAAGGGGGAGAAGGATAGAGAAAAAGGCATTGAGGGGTGCAAAAGGCTTTAGAATGGGAATTTGCATTAAGAGATGGGAGAAGGATTGGAAAAGGGCTTTAAGGGGGAGAATACTTGGTCGTCTTGCTCTGACAATGGTTATGAGAGCAACAGCTCTTGTCTCTGGACCATGAGCAAGATTGGACACTTTTTGCCAACATGGTCATGGGTTCTGTCTTCATTTCTTTTAGACAATGTCTAGCTCTTGCATCTCTCCTTCCTTTTCTTTTCAAAAACAAACTCATCTTCTTGCCTTTTCTGTGTTTGTCAATATACTCATCAAGGGGGAGATTGAGAGACCATGTGGAGGTCGCCTCATGGTTGTGATGAGTAATTGACTCTTAATCTAGTGAGATTGAGTTTGGTTTTTGAAGTTTGAGAGGAGAATGGGTCTCTCTGTTGGTTCCTAAGCCCTTACGATTTGCTTGGCAATAGCCTTACGACCACATTGTTTGTTGTCTTGGCGGTGGAAGTGTTCGACCACCGCAGCGCATTTTGGCCATGGTCGAAGGGCACGAAGAAGTACGACCGTTTTGGCGTGGTCGGAAGTCACCATGCTGTTTCGACCACAGCGGCAGCGATCGGGCGAAAACCTCGTTCGACCACTTTGGCCGTGATCGAAAGCCTCTATGACCACATTGGCCATGGTCGGAGGTCGCGGATAGCTTCGACCACCTTGGGTGTGAGCGGAGAACATCGAAGAGGTTACGGCGGTTTGGTCGTGGTCGGAAGGCTGTGCGACCACGTTGTGGCGTTCGACCACTCGGCTATGGTCGAAGGCCATCGGGCGGCTTCGACCACGTTGGCGTGGTGCGAGTCGTAAAGTCGAATCTCGATTGCTGTGGTCGGAAGTCGGCGCTCGGGCGTCGACCACGTTGAGTAGTCGGCGCCCTCGACCACGTTGTGATGCGATTGGGCGGGCGTGAGGAGCGGCCGGGCGCGTCCAAATGCAGCGGGACTCGGTCGGAAGTGCTCGGTAACGGTCGGAATCACTCGTGGCGCGTCGGATGCGATCTTACGGGCTCGTGGCGGTCGGTTGTGCCGAGATGTTTGAGCGTAGTCGTGAGACACATGGGAATTGGTCGTATGACCTCTAGGATCGACCATGTGGTGGGAATCGGTCGTATGGCTTTGTGGTGTAGTCGTAGACCTCGTGCATTTATTGGTTCATCATTTCGATCGGTCGGATGATGAGCGACTTGGGATGAGTCGTAGACTTTGGCGATAAAGTCGTAGCAATGTTGTGTGCGGTCGTAGGCTCGGTAGGACTTGGTGATCTGCTTTACATCTTGGTAGTTGTAGCGATCAGGTGCAGAAGTCGAAGCCTGTGTGATCGGTGATCCTAGGCGATTTGGTGGTCGGTGAGGCCGATTCGACTTGGTGACTGGTTATGTAGTCGTGGGATCGACTTGGTGATCGATCGAGCTTTACGACTTGGTGGTCGTAAAGGCTCATGACTTGATGTCTGGCTCTACGACTTGGTAGTCGTAGGAGTTGATCGACTTTGTGATCTTAGCAACCGATCTTGGTAGTAAGTAGTCGTAGCGCGTGTGTGTCGTTGCAAGCTTGCAATGGTCGTAGCTTTGTGTCTTGGCGGTCGTAGCGACCTAGTGAGTGGTCGTAGGCTGCGGGAAGGCTCTTGTGGTGGAGGGTTTCTCGTTACGTACAGCGAGTGGTCGTATGGGGTATGGTCCTTATCACGATAATATCGTAGCGGCTAGCGATGGTTGTGGCATGTGTCCGCATGGTCGTAGTGAGTGTGAGGCAGTCGTAACGACATGTTGTGTGGTCGAAGGAAGCGGGAAGTGTTCGGGGCTTGACCATTTCTTGAGTTGTGCATTCGAGTGGTCGTAGGGGTTTACGATCAGGTTGTGTCTTTGTGACACTTGTTGGTTGTACCGATGGTTTGTCTGTTTATGCAGTGCGGTGCTATGTGACGGTTTGCTTGTGCGTGTGGCTGCGAGGACTTGGAGCTATTTCATGGTGAGCGTGGGAAGACCGGGACTAGGCACGGGAGGTGTTGAGTCCGGACGGTTGGAGCGCCGAAGATGATCGAGGCTGGTGAGGTGGTTGCAAGCCGAGGAGATGAGGAACCGGCCGGAGCTGCCAGAGGACCTTGGAGACAAGTCTTGGTGAGGCTTGGAGTGGTCGGGACTAGACATGGGAGATGTTGAGGTCGAGCAGTGGGTGGCCAAGAAGACTTGGGGCTCAAGGTGGTTGCAAGCCAAGGAGATGAGGAACCGGGCTGGAGCTGCGGAGGATCTTGGTGACAGTGCAGCGAGTGGGATGGTCGGGGCGAGGCGGGCGGTGTCGGGGTCCCGAGCGACCGGGGAAGCGAAGAAGACCTAGTCTTGCGAGGTGGTTGCAAGCTTGGGCGGCAAGGCGGGAGGAAGCTTCGGGAAGGCAGCGGAGTGGCATTTTGGGAATGCGGAAAGCTGCAAAGGGAAGCTGTGTCTCGCCAATGCACAGGAGTTGTTGGCGCTAACGGGCAAAGCGGTGGAACCGTTGGGTTTAACGGGTAAAGCAATTGGAAGCTTGTTTTTCGCTAGTGGGTAAGCGAGTGTAAAACCCGGTGTTAGGAGGTTTCTGGTTAGCCCGGTGTGGACTAATGGATGGATCCATTAGGGTTAGTCTCGGGTGTGAGGCTATAAAAGGGAGAGGGGAGGCACGAGTTTGAGCGAGTTGGCCGGCTGGGCCTTGGAGGCAGCCGCCTCTCCCTCCCATGGGAGTCTGTGAGTGTGTTCTTGGGATTGTGTGAATACTTGGAGAGATTTTAAGGCACCATTCACCCCCCCTGTGTTGCCTTTTCGGTCCTACAATTAGACATATGGAGTGGTAGGACTAGAGAGGATTATATTACGGTTGTTGCTCATTATGTTAATGATGACTGGGTAATGGAAAAAAGAATTATACGATTTAAATTAATTAATGTTTCGCATACTGTCAAAAATATTGCAGAAAATATTATTAAAGTTGTAGAAGATTTTTGGCCTCACGGATAAGATTTTTTTCTATAACTTTAGATAATGTAGCTGCAAACATTAAGGCTATGGAATTCTTACTCCTTTGTTTAATACTTATAAACAATCTTTGTTACTACATCAACATTGTGCTTGTCATATTATTAATCTTATTGTTAAATCTGGTTTAAAAAGATTAAATGCTTGTATTAATTCTTTTAGGGATGCAATTTCATATATTAATTGTTCTAACCAACGAATAGTAGCATATAAGAGCTTTTGCGTAGCAATGAACGTCCGTCCTAGAAAATTTGGTTTAGACATACCTGTTAGATGGAACTCTACTTACCTTATGCTTAAACATATATTGCCATGTAAAATTACCTTATCTGTTTTCTTTCACACCCAACGTCATCAATCTCGTAGCTCCTCCAGTAGAACCCAAGTTAGAGACACTAAACTTACCGAGGACGATTGAGTTGTTGGTAAAAAAATATTTTCCTTTTTAGAACTTTTTCATAATGCTGCACTTCATCTTTGTATTTCTATTTCTATCTTTATGAAGAGGATAATACGAAGATGGAAATGGGCCAGGCTTGTCATCGTGAATTATTTTGGTTTAGCTCATGGGTATGTAGTTCTAAAAGATGATAGGAGATGAATAATCTATGATCTCATGAAGCGCGGGCAAATGATTTTCCATTTATATGTATGCATGTAACGCGTTCGCACTATGCAAAAACAATTTTGGCAAAGTGTGGCTTCTAATGGAGCAGCTCTTAAGACTCCGCAGTGGGATAGGTTTAGCCTGTAAAAAGTTGTAGAAATCTCTGAACAAAAACCAGGTTCCGGTTTAGCTGTATTTGAAGCCTCTATCAGGACCACGTTTCGGTTAATAATTGTGCTAAAAAAAAGGAGCACCTGAATTCTGAAAGAGTAGGCGTAGGCCTTGTTAGAATAGGGCTACGACTGCTAGGCCTATTCATTCCTAAATTCCAAAACATGATATGCTTTACTTCTACGACTTAAGAGCAACTCCAGCAGTAGCCCTCAAAATAGGGCCCCTGCTTTTTATTTGAGGGCTCTCCCTACTTTTGAGGGCTCTGTTTTTTGGGTTACACTCCAGCTGGACTACTCAAAACAGGACCATCAAATTCATTCTTAGAGGGAATGACACATAGGACCCACCCTCATCCTCATCCTACTTTTGAGAGCCGAGGGGTAAAAAACTCACTCCAGTAGGGCCCCTACTTGAGCCCTCAAAAGTAGGGGCTCCCTCCAGACCCCCAGGAATGAGGGCTCGAGAGGGAGATTTGAGGGCCCCCTACTTTTGAGGGCTCAAGTAGGGGCCCTGTTGGAGTGAGTTTTTTACCCCTCAGCCCTCAAAAGTAGGATGAGGGCTCAAGTAGGGGCTCTGCTGAAGTTGCTCTAACTAAGTGGGAGAAGGGAAATATAAAAAGTAGACCTTGCTATCCTTAAATTATGTAACATAGTATGGGATGGAATGAGAAGGACTATAGTTGAAGTTCACACATATGCGCCTATTTGTGTATTTTTACATAAAAATTATGCATGACTCGTGATGTGTGATCACGATGTTCCTAGTACATTACCCTGATCAACTCGGCTTCGGTTTCTGACTTCTGGCTTATTTTTCAGTATTCATAAGTTTCGTCTTTTTCTGAACTTTTGGTTTTTTGTTGAGCTTTTTTGCCGGTTCTTTTTTTCCCGTATTTGTTTGTATTATACGTAATGGGCTAACAAATTTTTTATATTTTTAAATTTTTTTAAATTTAATTATGCTAAATAAGCCTCTGTCAGCTATAGTGCTTTTTTCAACCAGCTATAGCATTTTCAGTTATAAGCCATGAGCTTTTCAGCCGAACCGATCACCACCTAAATCCAACTTTTATTTTGCTAAATCATACCGTGGCTTCTTGACGTCATGATGCACGACCGCGTTGTTCCTGCCACATTAAATACAACTTCTATTTTGCTGAATCATGTCGTGGCTTCTTCCTCAATGTCGTGACGCACGAACGCTGCTCCTTGCACATTAAATTTAACCTTTTTTGCTGAATCATGCCATGGTTTCTTCCTCGATATCATGATGCAGTCCCAATGGATAGTTTCTATAGCATTAAATAAGGTGCTAAGTAGACAAAATGCTGATGTGTCATTGGAGTTAAGGAGTAGAGATAAGGAAATGGTTTCTTATACAAGAAACCATGTCTACACAGGAACCAAGATAGAAAGAGCTGTGATAGGTAGATGATAGGAGAGAGAAGATAGATGATTGGATGAAAATTTTATTTGTAGAAACTATCCATTGGGAGTATAGTTTCTATGGATAGTGTCTATATTAATTGACAAGTATAGAAATTATCTCATAGTTTCTGCATTGGGAGTGCCCTGACCGCGCTGTTCCTAGCACATTAAATCACATTTTGACGTGCGACCGCGCTGTTCCTAGCACATTAAATCCAACTTTTCTTTTGTTGCATATTCGTTTCTGCGCAGCATCCATTTTCTCCATCGACACCAGTAGTTCATGCAACTGATTAAATTCTCGCATATTTTTGTTCTTGAGTATATTTGAAGTACAAATATGATTTGACTGCTACTGTTTGTTATGGGTGATGCATCAATAATATTTTGTGATAAATGCTTTCTGTCAATATTTGGAATTAAATTATTGCATACGTTTCCACCGGGTCTGGCTTGCTGAGCACTGGGATTTCGAGCTTCTATCTCTTCGGCACAGCACGCTTCACACACTAGGAAATAGCAGCACAGTTCAGAGAAAGCACTACATTGCATGGCCATTGCGTTTCGGTTACTAGTACTAGAGTTAATACTATATTAAATGCTGGCGGTCAATATTTACAATTAAATTATTGCATACGCGCGAACACGATGTTCCTGGCACATTAAATTTAATTTTTATTTTTCTTAACTATAGATTCTTCCTCGACATTGTGACGTGCGACCGCACTGTTACCGGCATATTAAACCCAACTTTTATTTTGCTTAATCATGCCATAGATTCTTCCTCGACATCGTGTGACCGCCCTATCACGGACACATTAAATTTAACTTTTATTATGCTGAATCATGTCATGGCTTCTTCCTTGATGTGTGACCCCACTGTTCCTGGCATGTTAAATCCAACTTTTTTTTTTTGCTGAATCATGCCATGCTTTCTTCCTCGACATCGCGACGTGTGACCGCTCTGTTCATAGCATATTAAATCACACTTTTATTTTGCTGAATCATGACGTGGCTTCTTCCTCGATGTTAGGATGCGTGACCACGCTGTTCCTGGCACATTAAGTCCCAACTTCTATTTTGCTGAATCATAACATGGCTACTTCCTCGACGTTGACTACACGTTTTCTACGTTGCTTTTGTTATCTCTATCAGCCTCACTATAAGTCGTTGGTGCGACTGATTGAATCCTTGCATATTTCTATTCTTGAGTATATTTGAAGTACAAATATGATTTGCTGCATCAATAACGTTTTGCGATAAATGCTTCTTGTCAATATTTGGAATTAACTTATTGCATACATTTCCACCAGGCTTTGCTTGCTAAGCACTGGGATTTCAAGCTTCTATCACTTCGGCACAGCACGCTCCACGCACTTGGAAACAACGGCACAACTTAGGGAAATCACTGCATTGCATGGCCATTTGTTTCGGACTTTCGGTTACTATAGTAGAGTTACTACATTAAATGCTTTCTGTCAATGTTTGGAATTAAATTATTGCATGTGTTTCCACCAGGCTTTGCTTGTTGAGCGCTAGGATTTCGAGATTTTATCCCTTCGGCACAGCACGCTTCACTCACTTAAATGCTTCCAGTCAATACTTGGAATGACATTAATTGCATACGTTTCCACCAGGCTTTGCTTGCTAAGTAATGGGATTTCGAGATTCTGTCCCTTCGGCACAACATGCTTCACGCACTAGGAAATAACAGCACAGCTCAGGGAAAGCAGTGCATTGCATGGCCATTTCGTTTCGGTTACTAGTACTACTAGAGTTAATCCTACGTCGCGTCACATTGTTTCAGCCATTACTTTGCACTGGCAAAGTCGCCGACCACGCAGCGCACAGAGACAGCCGAGTGCCAATGGCTAGAGGTGCCCAAATGGGCCAGGCCATGATGGGCCGCACCGCGGCCCGGCACTATAGACCCGGCCCGCGAATGGTACGGCACGGAGGCGAGGCGGCCTGGGCCGTGCCTGGGATGAGGGCGCAGCCCAGCGGGCCGGCACGGCACGGCTCGTTAAGAAATCGGGCCGTGCCGGCCCGGCACGGTCCGCCCAACGCTCTAAACGGGCCGTGCCGGCCCAGCATGGCACGCTCGGCCCGGTTAATTCAAAAATAGCCCTTTTTTACCGTTGGGGGTAAAAAATCGAAAAAAATAGCAAAAAATTCGGAAAAAATCTGAAAATTTTCCTATAAATAGAGGGGGCATCTGGCCTCCATCTTTCACACCTCAAATCGCATTCTTCTCTCTCGGTTTAGCTGTGAAAAATCTGAAAGTGTTTGCGCAAATTTGGTCAAAATTTGGGGAAAATTCTGAAAATTCAAAAATCTTCAAATGTTTTTGTGAGAGCTGCAAAGGAGGTAATAATGATGTCTTATTTTAATTTTTTGGTATTATTTGTTGGTTTAATTTTTTGGTATTATTTGTTGGTTTAATTTTTTGCTATTATTTGTTGGTTTAATAGTAAGTTAATCATTTTTACTATTTCAATTTGCAGTTGATTTAATGGAGAACTACAATTTTTCAACTCTCTGAATTCGGCCTCTCGGCGGAGGATATGCAATCGTTTCAACAAGCATATTCATTCCATAGAAGGTCCACATGTACAAACTGGAGATGCCGAAGAAACGACGGCCCCGGTGGCGCAGGGTCCAATTGATCCATCTTCTGCTGGCTCAATAAGTGCATCCACGACTCAAAGAACGGGTGCAAAAAGAACAAGAGCTAGTACATCAACAGTTTGGAATGATTTCGACAAGAAGTTCAAGACCGACGATGATGGGACTTCGGTGAGGTATGCTGTTTGTAAACTTTGTGGTAATGAATTGACTGCAAAATCTTCAGGTGGGATGGGTCATCTACAACGACATGCCGCAAGCTGCAAGAAAAGGCAAGGAATACAAATGCGCCAGACACAGCTGCAATACAACCCCGACGGCTCGGTACGTACGTGGGAGTACAACCCAGAGGTAGCTCGGGAATCTCTTTGTAGATTAATTGCTTCTCAAGAGTTACCTTTAAATTTTGGTGAGTCTGATACTTTCCAAAAATATATTAGGACTGCTCATAACCCTCGATTTAATTTTGTATCTAGGCAAACAACAACTAGAGATTTAATTAAATATTATAACAATTGTCGTGATAAATTGAAAGAAATGTTTCATGCCTGTACATTCTCTATTGCTTTGACTTCTGACATATGGAGTGGTAGGGCTAGAGAGGATTACATTAGTGTTGTTGCTCATTATGTTAATGATGACTGGATAATGGAAAAAAGAATTATAGGATTTAAATTAATTAATGTTTCACATAGTGCTGAAAATATTGCAGAAAGTATTATTATAGTTGTAGAAGATTTTGTCCTCACGGATAAATTTTTTTCTATAACTTTAGATAATGCAGCTGCAAACACTAAAGCTATGGAAATTCTTACTCCTTTGTTTAATACTTATGCACACTCTTTCTTATTGCATCAACGTTGTGCTTGTCATATTTTAATCTTATTGTTAAATCCGATTTAAAAAGATTAAATGCTTGTATTGATTCTTTTAGAGATGCAATTTCATTTATTAATTGTTCTAATCAACGAATAGCCGCATATAAGAGTTTTTGCGTAGCAATGAATGTTCGTCCTAGTTCTTCGTCTAGTTCTTGTGCAGTTGTAGGTACACAGTTAGGAGGAGGAAGGCGACAAAGCACTGTAGACCTATCAAGCTATCTCAACAGTGATAGCGTCAGCTTCGAGCACAAGTTGAACATCCTCTCATGGTGGCAAACCCAGAAGGTATCATATCCGTTGCTATGCATATTAGCGTGGGATGTGTTGACTGTTCCTGTCTCTACAGTCTCCTCGGAGTCATCATTCAGTCTTTCCGGAAGAATAATCGAGGAGCGACGAACAAGTCTCTTCAACGAGATGGTCGAAGTAAATCTGACCATCAAAGACTGGGAACAAGCTGAATCAAGACTCCAACATACTGCAGATAATAAAGATTTAGAAGAATCTTTTGAGAATTTGTATTTAGATAGCAATGAATAGGATTTTCAATATTTTTCTTTCACATGTAGTCAATAATGAGCTTTATACGCTGTACTCTTTTTCTTTACCAAGGTTTTCTCAAATTGAGTTTATACTTGGTAAAGTTTTTAATGAGGCAGCCATCCCATGTAATTTAATAAATTAATAAAGCTCATTATGTCATTGCAAATATTTATTTTTATGATTAACAATGTCTACAATTTTCTATATTTTTTCTGAATTTTCTACAATTTTTTTACAATTTTTCTTAATTTTCTACAATTTTTCTTATTTTTTCTTTCTTCGGCTAAACGACCTAGTCGGGCCGGCACTGCCCGTTTAGCCTTAACCGTGCCTTGGCCCGCACGGCACGGCATCGAGCTGTGCCTGGGCTTGCACCACGGCCCTCGGGCCGGCACGGCATGGCCTGTTTATTACACGGGCCTTAACGGGCCGGCCCGAGCCCGGGCCCGTGCCGTGCCGGCCCGGCACGGCCCATTGACCAGCACTACCAATGGCATCCTCCTCCTCCTCGCAGCGGGGCGGGGCCGGGAAGCTCATCTTGGTGGCGTCCCACGGCCGGCAGGTCACGGCCTTGGTGATCATTTGGGCTTTTTTTGAGTGGCTTATGGCTGAAAAGTACTGTAGCTGGCTGAAAAACACTATAGTTGACAGATGCTTATTTAGCATAATTAAATTTAAAAAATTTAAAAATATATTAGCCCATTACATATAATACAAACAAATACGGAAAAAAAAGAACTGGCAAAAGAGCTCAACAAAAAGCCAAAAGTTCAGAAAAAGATGAAATTTATGAATAGTGAAAAATAAGCCGAAAACCAGAAGCTCAAGCCAAAACGATCACTACCATGTCTGGCGACGTCGTGGCTGAGTTCCCGGCAGCCAACACACCGCGGTACGGCTGTCGCCGCCTCTCACATCTGCCTCGCCACGGGCGCCAGCTTGGTATGCCTGCTCTAGTGGTGGTCCCCGGCGACCTCGCGCTCGCTACAAGTGCCCAAGCCCGTCGCGCCGCTCGTGGCGACACCGTGCGGATCCCACCTCCTCACCGGTGGAGTGTCCGGGTGCGTCAACGACCTCGCGCTTCCGTCTAGAGACGTCGCTTGCTCCATCTGTGCCCACAAATTTGGCGCCGTCTCCTGCCTCGCGCTCAACGACGATGATGTTGGAAAGTCTTACGACCTCCCAGGATCTTTTACGACCGGTTAGAGTCGTTTACGACCGGTAAAGATTGACAACGATCAGTTCCAAGAGCTTATGACCAGTTCCGACCGCCTCAATCACTTCCGATCGCTTTTTCAACGTAGTCGTAAATGTACTGTAGCAGTTTACGACCACTCTGCAATATCGCTGCTGCTGCCTTCCTTCAGCCGCTCGAGATACCGTGATCGATACCTTCTACGATCACGCGGTGATCTTGGCGATCATCGCTCACCGTGGTCGATTACGTGCGACCACGTTCACTTCCTTCAACGTGGTCGGAGTCACTTCCGACCACGTACTGGTCTCCTCGGCGTCGTAGCTCCTTACGACCAACTTTGACTTGCTTCGATCTCCTTCAACTTGCTTAGCCGTGGTCGTAACTCCTCCTGACCACGATTGCCGTGGTCGTGAGTTCTTCCGACCACGCCTTGCAAACACACTACAAAAACAACGCACAGGGATTGTCTTTTCTCCTCTCCTTTACTTGCAATTGCCTCATGATACTTGGTGTGAAGAATACATGGCTCTAAGCCTCTTTTTATACCCGGCTGTTCGAATTCAACACGGGTTCTCAAACCTACTCCGACTCCGAGTCTAATACGACTTCGACTCGGTTTCCAACTACGACTTTGAATTGCGGCTGCAATTTGACTTCGATTACACCCAAATTTTGCACATGACTCTAAAACAAGATTATTTACAACAGATGACTCGCTCCTCGTCTCTAGCGGAGAGGACAACGAGGTGGTCGTGTTCCCGCTTCTCCGTATCCTCGACGTCGACAACGTAGACACTGCGAACAACAATTCCAACCTCGCCCTCTACCGTGTCGCCGCGCACGTACCGCCGGTAACCTGCATCGTGTCTAGGCACGCGCAGCGGGTGCAACGCTGTTGTCGCCTCGGCCTCCACGGATGGCATGTGCAAGGTCTGGAGCATGGTGGACGGCATCCACCTTCGGACCATCATGCTCTCATGCACCGCATTAATTCTCCCTGATCCCCGTCACCTCCCACCTCTATGCCGGTGGTTTCGACGGCTGTGTCCACGTCGCGCCCCTGAACTCCCCAAACACAAACACCGCGACCAGCGCATGGCATGCAAGCGGCAACACCAACGCCGCAGTCATCGGAGCGGCCATGGCCAACATGTGCAAGAACCTGGTATTGTGCACGGAGGACAACGAGGTAAGGGTGTGGGACCTAGCGAGTGGGCTACTCGCCAGCATGTTCTGGGTCGGCGGTGCGGTCAGTGACGTGCTAGTAGTTAATGCCAGATCGGATCTTGGTTGTATGCCTAGGTCAAATCAGGTTCCACTCTTTGGATCACAGATCCAAATGAGCTGACATTACTGTACAAAAGATCATCATAAATGGTTCAAAAACGTCATCACAGATAGTTTTTTCTCAGTTTATGAATCAGTAATAATACGAGGTCATCACAGAACGCTTTTGAGCCATTTGTGATACGGACTTTCACAAATAGTTTATATTAAAAACCGTCTGTGATAGATAACTATCATAGACGATTTTTAGTACAAACCGTTTGTGATATATGATTTATCACAGACGGATTTCGAAAGGAGATAGCCCCCAATGACACAGTAGATGACCTCGATTTAATCTAGTTTTGGGCGCGCCCATCTGGGATCCTGGCAAATGGCAGGAAGGTGTCTCTTAGGATTGCCTACTCATCCTCTTTCCTCCATTATCGGATTTTACCCACATATCTAGCGGTGCCGAGTATATAGGGGTGCATGATTTTTATCTGGAGGGCCCTATGCGTCGCACTTTCACTCCTAAAATTATTTGTCGTCTTCATCATCACAAACTCTTGCTATTGCAGTTTCAGGAATGGATACTTGTGGAAGGGCGTCAAATCCTTCTCCACATATTGCTTGACAAGCAAACTCTTGAAGTTCTTCCATGCTTTGCACGTTGCTAGCAACACATGTTGTCACACGGAGGCCTGGTGTTTTTCCAGGATCTTGAACGAACGAAAAACTTCAATCAACAGCTTTCTTTTTCGAACTTTGGTCACATTCTTCCATGAATCAAACGTGATCTCAATCCATTTTCGTGTAATTATTTTGACCATTCTCCGGAATGCGGACCTTGGTGAGGATTGAGAGGGGTCCCAGACACATCGACATCTGTGTTGGTAAATTGGCCCTTGGGCTTTTTCGATAGTCCTCTTCCATTTCGGGATTTTTCAGAGGATAGTGCATCACATACATTCGGTGATGATGTCGAAGAATGAGCAGATGACATCTTCAAAAGTGGTTTCAAAAATAGAGGATAGTGCATCACACACATTCGGTGATGATGTCGAAGAATGAGCAGAAATGAGCAATTATAGTGGTCTTATTGAGCCAATTCTTGGTGAATTTACAATACATTATTGATTACATAAATGTTCACTTGCTCAACTTGTGATCCTTCTTACTTTCTCATTTACAATTTCATGCTGAACTCCATTCTGATACTATATGAATATACATATATAAATGAAAATAAAAGTAACCCCTTGAGCAATATGAAAGCGGTTTCAGCAATATTTTCATGTTAATTCTAATTATAATCAAGCACAACAAAGCATAAACACAGCAACATGAAAATGACATGAATATATATGTATTGTAAAAATTCTGCTAGATTGTCTAATTGAATAGTACCTCAGTGTAGTATCAATGTCAAGAGCATGTAGAATGAACAGATTTTAGTAGAAATCAGAAACATGTAACACAGAACCAACATATATTCGATAAAGCCAAAGGACAATAGTAAGCAATACTGAGCAAAAGACTAAGAACTAGATATTGACAAAGCTACTGACTACTAGGGATGGCAATCGGGCGCGACGGGTACGAGTAGTGCTCGCCCATACCCGTACCCGTGACCCCGATTTACGCCCACAGGCATACCTGCAAAGGACGACGGGTAAAAAAACTTGCCCATACCCGTCGCCCGCAAGCATACCCGTTTACCCGCGAACTGAGTGCATCACATGATGAAATGTTGCAAGATCTAAGCTTCATTCTATTTGTCTAGGATCTCAATTCATAAGTAGATGTTCTTGCATCTCTCTTTTCAAAGCTGATGAACCTTTTGTTCTCAAACATCACCTATTAACCTTTGTATCTAATCTGTTATTCAAGGACAATGAACTAACTTGATGGTCAATTGGGCAGTTTACTACTGCATGAACTTGCTTACCCCCTAAGCGACAAAGATAACATAATGAAGGGTGAGCTCAGAAGCTCAATCGACCTACACGTCTACACCACAACCAAATCATTGATATAAAAGGATTAGTTAAACGGGATGCCTCTAGCACAAGGAACATTGAGATGACAATCGCCACACTATCCTCAATGATAGAAAAAAGAAACGAGATAGTTCATGACACCATTCTGTCAATAAAAATTTCAAATTCAAAATTATTCAATAGGTGGTCCAAATAAAGAGATTGTAATTTTGAGTGTTACACCTTACATTCAATTAATTTCTGTAATTATGTATTGATGTCATACCTATATGTATATTTTCAATTAACGAAATCCTATGCTAGAATGTAGGAGTTTGGCGCCCTATCCTTCTTGAGGACAACAACCCAGAGTCCCTTGCAGTCCAAGCAAAATTACTGAACAGAACAAAATGCTAGATCCTACATTCATGAAACCCAAGTGCATATTACGAGATCAAGTGACAAGTGATCTCATCGGGGGAAGAAGGGGACACAAACCCTAGGGTTGGCGAAGGCCTGAGGGGAATAGCGAAGCGGTTGTTGGGGTCGGCGCCACGACAGCGTTGGACACGGGCGAGGAGGCGGGGGTTGGAGGAGCGGCGGAGGAGAGCTCGCGGATGAGGGAGGCGAGGGCCTCGGGGTTGGCACCGCGGTCGCAGAGCGCCATGAGCAGCGACAGGGTGTGGCGGTCGAGGCCGGTGTCCAGGATCTGGGACATTTGAAATGCCAGCTCCAACGACTCCTTCGCCTGCCTTGCCGCTGCCGACGCCATCGCCTCTGTTTCCATCTCAGGCAGCGTCGTCACTTCCGGCCTCTGGTGGTGGATCTGGGGGTGGAGGAGGAGGCCGGTGGCCGGGTGGGGGAGGAGGAGGAGGCGGATCTGGGGATGGAGGAGGAGGCGGATCTAAGGGCGGAGGAGGAGGCCGGCGGCCGGGTGGGGGTGGATGAGGTGGATGAAGGAGGCGGATCTGGAGGCAGGCGAGGACTCATAGAGTCACGGGTAGCGAGAATGCGAGAGGGGAGCAGAGATGCGAGAGGGGCCGAGGGGGATGGCGGGCGAGTTATCTAGGCATGGACAGGCGGCGGGGAGTCTAGGGTTTATTATTTTAGGATGGCCCACCTATCAGTTTATTTCACGAGTAAATGGGCGCGATGGGTATGGGTAGAGTTAACCCATACCCGTACTCGTTTACCCAATGGGCAGAGAGTTCTCCCTATTTTCATACCCGTGGACAAAGAATACATCCCATACCCGACTCCATTAGGGTATTTACCCACGGGCACACGGGTAAACGGGCACAATTGCCATCCCTACTGACTACACTGCACAGAAGTATACAACTAGCAAATGTGAATTCAATCTTCACAAATTTCCTCATTAAGCAATCAAAACCCACAATCTATCATGCAATATAGTTCTCCCAGTGCTAGCCAATAATCAAATTTCAGAGATAATGAATAGAAAAACTAGCACGGCTAACTAATGCACAATCAGATCTCACAGAGAAATCAAGAACATAAAGTACAGCTCATTGTGCAGCTCGAGGGAGGTGGCATGCTCGGGGGAGGAGGAGAGCGCTGGGCGCGTGGGGAGGAGGGCAGTCGGAGTTGGAGGAGGCAGCGACGGGCTCAAGAGAGGCGGCGTCAGGCTCCAGGAAGGCGGCGTGCTCAAGGAAGGAGGAGAGCATTGGGCGCGTGGGAGGAGGGCAACCGGAGTCGGGAGAGATAGTGACTGGCTTCGAGGAGGCGGCATCAGGCTCGAGGGAGGCATCGTGCTTAGGGGAGGAGGAGGGTACCGGGCGCAAGGGAGGAGGGCCACCGGAGTTGTGGGAGACATCGATGGGCTCAGGGGAGGCGACGACGTTACGTTGAGGCTGGGGTGTAGCGTTGGTACAGTGGAGGCAAACCCTAGAGCGCAATATATATAGGGGAAAATCACATAACAATTCTAGTTAAGAACCTTGTGTGATATTTATAATAATAGACGGTTCTAAATAAAAATTGTTTGTAATAATAAAATATCATAGACGGTTTTACTTTTGAATACCATTCTACATTGTGGAACTCACCATCTTCTTTTATAACTTTAAACATCAAAACATCTGTGATGATCCCTATTTACACCCATATATATATATACACCCATATATATACCTATATATATATATATATATATATCACACATTCTCATATATATAAATGCAAATTCACATATCTATGGCTCATTCTCATATACATAAATGCAAATTCACATATATATCGCACATTATTATATACATAGATGCAAATTCACATATATATCACACATTCTCATACACATATATAAATGCAAATACCGAACATATGATATATAAATATTTAATTTATCATTCAACTTGCTTATTTCCTTTAAAAGTTAGCTCTTCGTGATGATCGACACGTATGTAGCTTGTTTCATTATGTTATTCTTCCTCGACCCTTATGTCGTTTCCGAAAGGAGGCAACTCGTCAAATTGATTGCATTCTTCCTTATCCACTGCATTCTTAACACTGAAAATCCTCTTTTTTCATGAAGAACTACGTGTCACTTTTTATTTGCCTGGTCGGTTACATAAAAACTTGAACAACTTGGTTAACGAGTACGAATGGTACGTCTTTGTATCCAACACATTTGAGGTCAACGGTAATGACACCATACTTGTTAACCTTCATTTGTGGGAGATGGACCTAACGGCAGCAAAATTAGGTGATCTTAAAAAGCCGTAGTCGAGCTCCCAAATATTCTCTATGAACCCATAGTAGGATTTCCTCAACCCATCGGTACTGAACACATCTTTACGAACACCACTATTCTGGTTAGTGCAAGATCGTGAAATGGACTTTAGCATATGCGTGCATATCTAGAGTGATTGCTTTTCTTCCAATGGTCTGGAAACCCTTGAGCCTCCCCTCATGGCGAGATCGAGGCACACCTATCGGTTCGACCTGAGCCATGTGATCGACACAGAACTCAATGACCTCTTCGGTTGCATAACCTTTGATGATGCTGCCCTCTGGCTGAGATCGATTCCATACATAGGACTTGAGAATTCCCATAAACCTCTCGAATGGATACATGCTACGTAGGAACACGAGCTTGCACATTTTTATCTCTCACACAATATGAACAATGAGATGGACCATGATATTTAAAAAGGATAGATGAAAATACATCTCAAGATGACATAGAGTCGTCACCACCTCGTTCTGTAGATTATCTAGTCCTTCGGGATCGATGACCTTCTGAGCAATTGTGTTAAAGAAATAACATAGCCTCATGGTTGTCTCTCAGCCCATGACAATCGTAAGATTTTATACCAATTAACTTCAAATCTTCCATCAAAACAAGTTTCTTCATGTTGGTGGAGTAATCAGATGAAACTTTCACACCATAAAAACAGTGGCACAATTCAGTTCTCTCGGCCTTGGACAGAGTGTAACAAGCAGGGGGAAGCTAAGTTCGTCCTTTATCGATCTTTATCGGTACTAACTCATGCCTGATGTCTATATCAACCAAGTTAAGATGTGTGTTGACATCGTCTTTTGTTTTCTCATGAGTGTTCGGTAAGAGACCAATCAAGCTGTCACATACATTATTCTTTTCATGCATGACATCGATGCAGTGGCAAACTTCTAGGTACTCCCAATAAGGTAAGTCTAAAAATATTGATTTCTTCTTCTAAACGTTATTCTTTTCATGCATGACATCGATGCAGTGGCAAACTTCTAGGTACTCCCAATAAGGTAAGTCTAAAAATATTGATTTCTTCTTCTAAACGTTCTTCTCACGGGTCATCAATTTGCATCACTTTCTGAACACAACATCTAAATCCTAAACCATATCATAAATCTCTTTTTTGCTTAAATGCCTTGGAGCTGAACTGTTCTCCTTCTCTCTGTCGAATTGTTTCTTCATCATGCGGTCTGGGTGAGCCCTCCGAAGGAACCTACAGTGACGTACGTACACATTTTTGTGCAAGTGCTTGAGCCACTTACTCTCGGTATCATCTAACCAGTAAGTACACACTTTGGCCCCCTTTTGTACTCTGGTCCGAAAGGTTAGTAAGGGTAGGATAATTATTTATGGTGCAGAACAACATGGAGCATAAAGTGAAGTTCTCTCGTTTGTATACATCCCCATACATGTACCCCATCGATCCACAGTATTTTTAGATCTTTCACCAACGGTGCTAGGTATACAGCAATATCATTCCAAGGTTGCTTTAGCCCTTGGATAAGTATCGATAGTAAAATATACTTTCACTTCATACACAACCAAGGAGGAAGGTTGTAGATGTTGAGAGTCATGGGCCAAGTGCTATATTGGCTGCTTATGTTACCAAAAGGATTCATTCCATCTGTACTGAATCCGAACCTTATATTCCTCGGTTCTGCATTAAAGTCTGCGAACCTCCTATCGATGTTTCTCCACTGGGCGGAATAGTAGGGTGTCTTAGCATTCCATCTTTCTTATGCCCCCCCCCGAGTGCTAACGCAACAGTTTTGCCTCCTTTGGGTTCGCAAAAAACCACTTCAAACGGGGAATTACATGAAGATACCATACCACCTTAGCAGGAGATCCTCTCTTCGCTTTTATTCCCTCGCCATCATTTGATTGATTCTTATGCTTATATCGGGGTGCGTTGCACACTGAACATACATGCATGTTTGTATACTCTTTATAGTAGAGGATATAGTCGTTCAGACATGCATGTATTTTTTTTACTTCCATTCCCTATGGACAAAGAACCTTTGTTGTCTTTGTAGGTGATTTTGGGTAGTTGTTTCCCTTCGGAAGCATATCCGCTAAAAGACCTAGCAGTGTTGTGAAACTCTTGTCGGACCAATCGTTGCTTGTCTTCAATTTTAGCAGTTCAAGCACGGCTGACAACCTCATATACTTTGACTTACAGCACGTGAACAAAGGTTTCTCTAAGTCCTCCATCAAGCTCCGGAATTTAACATACTCTCTCTCATCACAGTTCCCTTTTGCATTGCGAAGTATCTGATCTAGATTGTCATCATGCAGCCTATCCCAATCGAAACCACAATCGACATTATCCAATGACATATAATTGACTTCGTCAGCAATATCATTGTTACTACCTTCCAATGTAATCTGATCTTCACCATGACTGGTCCAACGTACATACCCATTTTTGAAGCCCCTTCGAATCAAGTGCGCTTTAATCTGCCCTCGGTTCTTAAACATATTTAGATTCTCATAGTTAATGCATGGACAGTACATATATTGCTCCTTATTCAACATATCCTCTTCGGTAGCTCTTGTAAAAGTATACATGCCATTAATGAACTCTTCACTCACATGGTTCTCAACGTACATCTAACTTTAGTCTTATGTTACACATAACAATTTAGTATTAAATATTGAATTACATAATTAGTATACTAGATATATATGATCTAAAGCAGCTATATGCAGCAATAATAATTAATTAAATTTAATTAAGTAGAAATAGACTATAAATTGACTAAACCCTAAACCATGCTAGATAAAAATAATATTTTTTCTACATCAAGCTAGCTAGATCTAAACCATCTTCAATTCTCGTTTCACTAAAAGCTAGATCTAAATTATAGTGCAATTAGGAATAAAGTACTAATCATAGGTAGTCAAGAACTTAGTGCATCTATAATTACTCTTGCCAAATAGTCTTCTTTCACCGAATGACCTCAAAGCCCCGCCTTCAACTTAAAGTAGCAGCGTAGATCTGAAATTTAAGACAGAGGGGTCGACTGGTCTGTGCGCAATTAATATAGTGAAATCATCATAGATGGTTTTTTATACAAATCGTCTATGTTAACTTAATTATCACAGATGGGTTGTAATACAAATCGTTTATGAAGTGTCACAAACGGTTCAAAGGAAAAACTGTCTGTGATATTTGGTAACATCACAAACGGTTTTTATTAATAACCGTATGTGATACTTCATAGACGGTTTTCACCATGAATTGTCTGTGATATTAACTCTTTACAGATGGTTTTTATCTCTAGCAGCAACATAAACGGTTTCTAAACTAAAACCGTTTTATGATTGTATTTAATACTAATCATTTTGGGGAACTGTCTATGATGTGGCGTTTGATATTAGGCTTTTTATAATAGTGTGTGCACCTAAGCCTATAGGCTGCCATTTGCAAGTCCTAAAATAATAATCTTATAAGTGGTATTGGGATTTCTCCCCCAAAAGACTAGTCTTATGGGTGAGGTCTCCCTCACACTTATAAAGTTGTGCTTTTTTTCTTTCCCACACCCAATATGGGACTATTCCTAACGTTTAAAAAGTTTACTGGTGACATGATCGGGATGGTAGCAAGGGGTTCACAGTTCACGACGGCGAGGCATGGAAGAGAGCTGGTGAGGAGGTGGGTATGGAGCATACGTTACGCGCCGTCAGAGTGTACAAGAGGAGCCTACGGCTGATGCTTCGGGAGGTATCACTACAAGAAAACCCCCCTATAGTAACGCTGTATTGTTATGTTTGATACGCTTTATTTCGTTTCTACAGGAATATAGGCACATTTTTGTAAAGCGTGTTAGGAGCGTCTTCGCATGGACCGTGTCAGGAGTTGTAGAGACGAATTCTTTAAGCATATCTATGAGATAAAAAGACGTTTTATAGAGACGCTTAATGCATGCCTACATATATTGATACACTTTTATAGACACATTTATACAACGCATCTATCAGTATAGTTACGTCGTATAGTAGCGTTTCATCACGTATTAAGAATTGTAGAGACAGTCTCGTAGCTACATTTATATTACGTGTCTACTAATATAGTCACGCTTTATAATGACGCTTTAATGCGTATTAAGAAGTATAGTCACGCTTTATAACGGCGCTTTAATGCGTATTAAAAGTATAGTCGCGCTTTATAATGGCGCTTTAATGCATATTAAGAAGTATAGTCACGCTTTATAATGACACTTTAATATGTACTAGCGAGAATGCCCGTGCGTTACAACGGATCTCAAATAATTAATACCACACATAAGCCCAAAAGAAATTTAGCATGTTCTATTTTATTGCAATCTAAAACATATCTAGTAATCCTTGGATCCTTAATTTGATCTAAATGTAAGTTGAGGTTCCTACATTTGATCCTTAATTAACCCGGAAAAACAGAACACCAAGCACTGAATACTGATCTAGGTCAACAATTTAGAACACATGAAACAAGGAAAAGTTTCTATATCACGCCAAAACATAAATCTGGTCCGCCTATCTCTTATTCTCTTTCACCAAAATCAGTATTATGACCGCCTTTTCTTCAATAATGGGCAAACCGCAATGCAACCATGATAAACAACCATTACACCCGCAGATACGTCGAAGATAGTCAGCATTGCAAGCTCCATGAAGATTTGCTGGTTTCAAGCTTATTGTGGGTTGAAGATAGTCTCAATCAGCATTGCAAGCTCGATGAAAATTAGCTGGTTTCAAGCTTATGATCGAGGGGTGGTGGTGCATGAGTCGATTAATCATCTCATAAGTGGTGAAAGTAATGACAGCATTTGGGGTAGTTCTCAGCAAATTTGTAGCACAACCTCGGTAGAAGCCAGCAATTCCCTCCTTCTGGTACACTTGCTTGATACGATCGATTACACGATGTACCACATATCACCATGACGAACACGGCCTTGTTCTTGCAACTTAGATCGTACAACCTGCCAATATAAGCCAATAACTGAAACTGTAAATAAAATATAAGAGCCTTTAATTACACAATGCTCTACGGAATTCCTGAGTAACAAGAGAAAGTGATTGTTTTTTCTTCACTTTAAACCATCTGGCGCTCTTTCCTTTTTTCTCTCCTAATTTAGCACCTAAAAGAAATCAGATAGATCTAATTTTTTTAGCTTCTCTTTTCCTCCACTTATGTATTTAATTTGAAAAGGAGTTCTCATTTTAAGCAATAACATTTGCTAAAACTCTGATATCCTAGTGAGGAAGTAAAAGAATTTGGCAATTGGCCCACTCTTTGATTCACTATTCCAAAATGGAGACACCAAGCAATCGACCAAAGCGCAAGATACATTATGTGCAGCTTGGCAACCGCCCTCTTTGATTCTCTATTCAGTAGGATCGATAAACATACTTCATGTGGGTATGTTATTATTGAGGCTGCTACTTTGGATCTGACGAACAAATAGCTACTTGTCCAGTGAGCTTATCAAGCTGTAGTATTGTCGAAAAACATACACACCTCTTTCTGTCAATCTCTTACATGCAGGCACTCAATCTTTTGTCCAACTTTGCTATTGTAGAAAAGATTTTATTACCTCTTTTAGCGAAGTACAGCTTCACCTTCTCGTATACTGGGAGCTGGATGGCTACATGAATATTGGATTTTATTACCTCTTTTACGATATGTTTTATTTTTTACTGCCTTCACTGCGCCTTCACTCGAATATTAACCCAAGTAAAGCATTAACCTTACAAATCCAATTTAGCGTAACTGCTCATCCTTGTTCATGAAAGCACTTGCATACTCATAATCATAAATAGTCATAGTAAAGTCCAAACATAAGCTCGATTAATGTAATCCTATTGGGGCTAATTGGCACAACACCCTAGCTCGCAGAACAAACCTAGAAGCGCCTAGAGAGCGTCGAGGCTTGCAGATCCAGCCGCAGCATAGCACACACAACACGATGGAAATCTAACAATATCTCGAAGCATACGTGGAAGGCGATGTACTAGGAGACGATAGAGAGATGGGGGCGCGGGGCGTTACCTCTCGGCGCTTCTGCGGCGGCGCCCACATTGGCCGTGTCCGGCATGGATCTCTTGCGGGCGGTGTTTTTGCCCCCCTCCATGGCGCCGGTGTCGATGCACTGGGAGTAGGGGCCCTGCTTGAGCTTGAGGTAGCGGCCGACCTTGACGGAGCGTGAGACGGGGAACTGGAGGCAAGATGGCTGACCTTGACGGCCGACCTTGGACCTTCTTTGGGGAGGATGGCTGGATGGGGATCTGGATGGGGAGGACTCCGGATCTGGATGGGGAGCAGCCGAGGAGGAGGATGGGGATCTTGGATCGCCGGATCTGGAGGGGAGCAGCCGAGCAGGGGAGGGGAGGATGGGGATCACCGGATCGGATCGCCGAGAGCAGTCTGCGATCCGCCGAATGCCGGCGGGGAGTGGAGGAGGGGCTGGAGCACAGAGTCCGCGATCTGCCGAATGCCGGATAGGGACCTAGGGTCGGGTGAGGATGGGGAGGCGCGGTGGAGGATGGGGAGGCGGAGGAGGAGGCGCGGGGAGGTTGGGGAGGCGAAGGGAGGGGAGGCGCGAGGAGGAGATGGGGATGCGCGGGGAGGCGGAGGGAGTGGGCGTGGGGAGGAGGGGTAACGCAGGTCCAGTGGGGCATAGAGGAGATAGGGGTAACGCAGCGTGGGGAGGAGGGGGTAACGCATGTATGCAGATAGTTGTTTGTTATGCTTTGTAACGTGTCTAGATGCTATTGATGATTTAAAGCGTGTTTAACTCCGTATCATTTTGAGACGCTTTTAGTACCATGTCAAAAGGCATCTTTAGATGGCTATAGACGCTTGTATGATACGCTTAACAACATGTCTAGATGCTATTAACGATTAAAAGTGTGTCTAACACCGTGTCATTTTGAGGCGCTTTCAATATCATGTTAAAAAGTGTCTTTAGATGCCTTTTGACGGTGAAAGCGTGTCAAATGTCGTGTCACATTGATATGCTCAAAAAGTCGTGTCAAGAAGCGTCTTTACGTGTCTATGTAGAGACGCTTTCAGCGTGCGTTACTATGAAAGCGTGCCTAGAAGGGGGTTTTCTTGTAGTGTATGCGAGCCTCATAGCCAAGATTTAAAATAAGACTCACAATCAAGTTAATCCTTTTCAATGAATATCGTAGAGTACAATCTATAATCAATCTAGTCAATGTATTCCGCCATGCCATATTTTAGTTCAAGTATAGTAGATTAATTATAACCAGTCATGATCAAAACTACACAGTATATGTGATAGGAACGGGGTCCCAATCTTCCAACAGGTTCTGGATATGTTCGATTTGGTGAAGGCGCGACACAAATCGATCCGGCTTCCGAACAACATGTTCCGAACCCCGCAATCGCAGCACCACGTCTCCTCAGGTTATCAGCCGTGCGCAGCCCGGTTGACCTCGCCAAGAAGGATAATCCTCGCCTATGAATCGAAGAACACAAGCAAGAACAAGGAAGAACACAACTGAATTGCAGATGTATTGATTTAGTACTCGAAGTTGGGGTCTCACAAACCGATGAACGGCGAAACTGTTCAAAGACAGAATAATCTAAGCAAAACCCAAACCCTAATGGTCGGGGTGGCAGCTGGATATAGAGGAGTGAGGGGCATGCAAAACCCCTGGACGTGCCCTAATGGGCCCCAACACGATACAAAGCCGAATGGCCCAAAACACGGTGGCGCAGCACCCTGACAGATTCTGAATGCCCACTTGTTTCAATGATTTCCGTTGACTCAGAAGGAATTTTGACATGGGACCAGAGCCATTGGAAAGGTCGTCTTCTCAGCTTTCCATCCATATGTAGAACGTCCAAAACGGAGTCCGGATGCGATCTGGGCGTCCGTTTTAGTATGGCTTGGTCCTGGACTCCGAATTGGATTCGAAGTTGGCTTGGGCCTCCAACATGATTCGACCGCCCTTGCTGGACTTGTGTGCCTCGTAGCCCTTTTCCATGTACTTCCAGGTCCTCTCCATGGTTCCTAATCATAATTAAATCATTAGGTAGCAATCGATTCTCAAATGAACAAAAAGAAGTAATTAGGAACGAGCTCACCTGTAAATTCAATTGTCGGGCGCGAGCTCTAGTGATTAGTCCTTGAATGTCAAGTGGAGGAGTGTTGTGTGTATCTGAAGAAGTGATGTCCTCATCAATATGAGTAAATATGATAAAGAGAGCATTAGAACTTATTTAATTTCAATGGCTTGGACTTGTTGATTTATTTGATAAGTATAATAAACAAAGCTTCTAAAATTTTTAAACAACAAGCTCCCCCTCAGAATAATCCCATAAAATGTAACACACCCAACTTATTTCGCAAATGAGCAAAACGAGAAGTATCAAGTGATTTCGTGTGAATATCAGCAACTTGAGAATCTAACAAGATGTAAGACAACATCATCTTTTCCACATGGTCTCTCAGAAAGTAAAATCTCTTGGAAGCCATCAAAGAGGGTGAAGAACCATAAAGTGTTCCAATCAAGCAACGATGTAAAAGACCGGAATCCAATCTAACTCATGTTCTCCATTCTTATCAGCTATGCTTACATCATAAGAAACATTGGTCTCACTGTATTGGGGTTAGTGAAATAAGATCTAGAAATCCAGTACTGAGACACACGACGAACAGGAGCAACAAAGCCAGAACCAAAATCACGTGTATGTGAGTGATCAGAATGCCGAAAATAACGTGAATTATTTGAATTAAATCCCAATCTAGCATGTGAAGCAGATTTAAAGCCATCATAAAAATTCTCTAAAAACATAGCTTTCACATTTGTTCTAAGAACAAAAGAAGTTGCACATTTTTATCTTAAAGCATCCAATGTTTCCTTCCCTTTCTTAGCATGCCTAAAGCAAAATTCATGCAAGTGTCCATCTGAGAGACCATGTGGAGGTCATCCTGTGTGTGTGATGAGTAATTGACATCGGTTTAGGTGAGTCGAGTTTGGTTTGGGTGGTTCGGACCTTGAGTTGCATGGTGCGACGGGCTCGGTCGGATTTGGTCAAACTTGGTCGTATGGGATTAGGATGCATATTCTGATGATTCGACAGGTTTGGACTTTGTTATGTGTAAGTATGACTTACTGATGCTATTTATGCTTTCATGTATCGAGCGGTGCTATTTGATGTGTTTCTTGTCTGTGTTGGCTGCAGGACGTCGAGGCGGAGCCGTGGTGAGACACGAGGTGACCGGACTAAGCGCAGGTGGCATTGAGGTCAGAACGGTCGGGATGTGTCAAAGACGGTGGAGACTCGAGGTGGTTGCGAGGCTTGGACGACAAGGAGCGCGGAAGCTTCCCGGAAGGTGCAGGAGGGGCGAATCGGGAATTTCGCAAGGCTGCACAAGCGGGAGCGGGCTCCGTTGGATTTAGCGGGCGTAACAGGGTGGAGACCCGTTAGCCATGGGCTATAAATAGGTGGAGAGGGCTGCATGCCTCCACATGGCTTTGGGAGAGAGTTAGGGTTTGCTAGAGTCAAAAGAACCTTTGGAGAGGTTGTTTTCCCTTTGAGCTTTAGTGGGTGAGGTTTGGTGAGATGCACAGGCTGTGTCTCCTTCATGTCTCCTCTCTGTACGTTGCTTCTCTCTGAGTGTTCTTGAGTTCTTGGGTGTGTGAGAGAGGAGGATAGGTAGGAGATGAGTTGAGAGCCACTATGTAATCATTCCTCTTTGTGTAATCGTGGTATCGGGACTCATATGTATTTCTTGCTTTGATGGAATGAGAATATAAAGTTTATGTCTCTTGTTCGTCCATTTTCCTTCGATGCTCTTTTTGGAGATTTCTTGATTTTCGTTGCTTTGAGTTCTTGCTTGCTGGAGAGTGCCAAAATGGGTTGCTATGACATGGGTGATGCTCAAAAGTCATTTGGCTAGTTGATCCTCAGAGCAAATCGAGTTTGATTTCAGTTTTCAGCTTTGAGCGCTCTTTGTTCTTCATTTTTCCTTTCTACGGTTTTATTGCAAATCTTGATTCCCTGTGCAAGAAGGCATGAAACTTGGCATGTAGAATCTAGAGGCTATTAGTTAGCTATCTGCAAATTCTCATGGCCAAAGGTTCAAGGGTTTGATGGGAATTTAAGTTTTTGTGCTTCTCACTGAATATTTCTAAGTTTGTCTAGGGTTTGGCTCAAATCTCGTTTCCCTCTTTGAGATGGCTTGAATCTTGGCCTGAAGAGTCCTGTGGTTATTGAGAAGCTATCCTCAAAGTTTCTTGATCATAGGATCAAAGTTTTGTATGGGATTCTGATTTTTGGGGCTGATCTCTGTAATATTAAGTCTAGGGCTAAAGTCTGAAATTCTTGTGTTTTGGAAGTTTCCCTTGTTCGGTTAAGGCTTCTATAATATTTGAAATAGTTCCCAGGTGTTTTGGGCCAAAAAGATTGGAAGTCTTCTTTTCATTTCATTAATTTTTGGAAGAAAATGAACCTTGATTCTTATCGAAAAATCGGGGACTCGGCTGCTTTGTCCCAGAGGCGATCGAGCGCCTTGAGGCGATCGACGGCCCACATGAACCGGTCAGACCGACAGAAGGGTGGCGGTCAGACCGCTCAGTGACCTGCGGTCTGACCGCCCGGTGGTTTTTGCAGCTCTGTTGCTTTGAGGATTTTAGAGCTTGCCTTCCCGGCTTTCTACTTGGTAACTTGTTTGTTTTCTCCTCTGATCATCATGCTTTTCTGTTGAGTTTTTATCTTTTCACTTGATCCTCTTTTCATAAGCACATAATTGCTATTGGAGAGAGTGTAGTTGTGAGATCTCTTCTCTGCATGATTGAGGCTTCCTCGAGTTCGTGATACCCTCTGCATAGCTCTGTAGTTTCTGGAGAGAAAGCTCTTTTGTGGTTATTTTTAGGGGGCAAGTTTTTAATTGATCGACATTCACCCCCTCTGTCGCCATTTCGGTCCAACACCATCTCTTCCACAGTAGGTGCATTGAAATTTAACATTACCATAATTCTTTTTGAGAAGATGAGCTAGCACCTAAAACATTATTCAATGATTTTTGCACAAAACTAGCAGATTTAAACACAGTTTATTTTGGTTCAGATTTTACTTCAATTTTTCTAGGTTCAAGAAGCTCAATAACCTTAGAAGGATTATTCTTGACATGTTCAACAAAATTGAATCCTAGACCATGATTTTTCACACTTGTTTTTGACTTGTCTAGAATCATATTCAAAATTTTCTTGCCAAAAAAAATCTCTCTAAAGTGTCTTTCAGGTACTCATTTTCTTTAGTTACAGAGGGACAAGTTGTACATTTAACAAGTTCATTCATAAGATTTTTAGAAGCACTAGACTGAACCAATCTTTCATTTTCAGCAAAATCATTAAGTTGTCTAGTCAAAGCTTCTATTTTCTTGTTAAGCTTATGACAGTTGGAACAAGAAGATATATCATAATAAAGCATCTGTTGAATTGTTTCTTGTGATGAATTAAGCCTAGCTTTTAGCAATTCACAATTAAAGCAAGTTTTTGATTGAGCATTTGAAGTACTTGACTCTAAACATGTAGAAGAGCTAAACTTGAGTTTTTCAATTTCATCATTTGCAAGTTTTTACTTTTTATCACAAGAGTCAGATGTCAATCTTAATTCATCAGTTTAGCAGTCACATTACTAAGTTTAACCAGGTTTGATGCACTAATTGTTCTAACAGACTCCAACTCAGTATGTAAAACTTGGCAAGACTCACAAGATTCATCATCAGGAATAGATGCTCTAAGTCTATTGATTTCAGAATTTAAACTCCCAACAATGAAATCATGATTTTTAATTTCCTTTTTATACTTTTTGACTCTTCTGTCAATCTAAGTGCAGCATGAGATAAATCAATATAAGAAGATGTTACCTTATCAGGATCACTATAAAGATCATCATCATTGAGCTCCTCACTGTTGGCCATAAAACACATCCCTGTGAATTCCACCTCTTTTGCCTTTTTACCATTGCTCTCATCGTCACTTTCATAATCATCATCACTCAAAATAATCTCATCAAGTGCTAAAATTATCTTGTTGACTGTTCTACGATAATTGCGCTTCTTGTTTGGACCAATCTTGATTTGAGAGCGATGAGTTGGAGCCTTGTCATCTTTAACCTCCTTGCTTCTCAGTTTGGGCAATTCATCTTAATGTGGTTTAACACACTACATTCATAGCATTTGATTTGAGCTCATCTTCATCTTAATCTGATGTTGTTAGTTGCCTTGGTCACCCTGTTGGAGAGAAGTACAAGCTGCTCTTCTGGAATTTCCTCTAATTGTTTATCTGAAAAAGAGCACAATGCAGACAAAGAAACAATAGAGAACTGTCAGTATGGTTAGTCACTAAACCCAAGAAATTAGTCTTATTTATCCTGGCCAAAACATCAATCTCATGTGTTTTTATCTTAGAATAAAGATTATTCAAAGTGAGTGTTTCCATATTAACATAATGATTGATAGTAGTGTAACACATTCCAAACAAACATATCCAAAGCATTTAAAATTTGACGAACATTATCAGAATCAGAATATGTCACATTTACAGATTACAAATCACTAACAATTTTATTGAGGCGATCAAAAAGAGCATGTACTGATTCTCCAGGTTTCATTTCAAATTTAGAATGCTCCTTTTTGAATTGATTCTGACGCACACCATTAACAGATTTTGATCCTTCATGATAATCCGCTAGAGTGGTCCAAATTTTATTTTCAGATTTAAGGTGAGCAATTCTGACAAATTCGTTTCTACTTAAACCTTGCAACAAGATATTTCTAGCCTCAACATTAGCTTCAACATCAAAAGAATTTTCAGTTGTAACAATAGGAGGTTCTTCATATGTATTTTCAACTTTTTACCAAATAGAATTACCTTGTGCTTGAAGAAAAACCTCTATGCGTGTTTCCAATATAGCTAATCTGATCCGTCAAAAAATGGTGGCTTATCTAAAAAGCGATCATGATCTGATGCCATTGGAACCTGCTTTGATACCACTTATAGGATCTTCGATGGCAATTAGAGAGGGGTGAATAATTTTACTTTTTAGCGGAAACTTTTTCTTTAAAATCTAATGTCTCCTAATTTTTCAACCAACTAACTCCACAAAAATACAAAAGTAAATGACAGCAAAAATAAATAAGAATAATAATTCACCTAGTCTACTAATTGCCACAGCACCAAATCACGTCAGCAAAGACAACTCGACCGCCGCTCAAAATCTTTTATATCTCCATGCGACACGGCGCAGCTCGCTTACTCAATCAAATGAGTCTTAGCACCGATCACAACTTCCATTAGACAATCGGAGTTGCGTAGAAGCCGCACCCCTTTTTTTTTCCGGATCGATCCAACACAGCCGCCGCTCGATATTTTTCTCCGTTGCCCGTGTTCAATCTCTGGCTTAATGCATCTCGCAGCTTGACGCCCCTAACAGAGATTGACGCGCCGCCACCACCTTTTTTTTTCTTCGATTCAAGTAGGCCACCGCCGCTCAAAACTTGTTTATTTTGTTCGCTCCAACTACGACACCGCTGACAAACAGTTATTTACCATTAAATTTTATCATAAAGTTAATTGATGTTATAAAATTTAGAACATATTATTATATACTTTATTATAGATGAATATATTAACAAGTACAACATGAAATATAAGATCTCTATGTTATTTTTATTATAGATCCATCACTACACAAGGGTAGGATGCCGAAAAGATACAGAGGTTGCTTTCGGATGAATCTTTGGCATCTGACTGGGAACCATTTGTTAAACTTGTCAGCTTGTTACAGTCCGCTCGTACGTCAAGCTTTTATGAGCCAACTGTGTTTAGTTGCGTTAGATGGAGTCTGACAACTGATTGCCAGCTATATCTGTGGGCACAATTAATGGACTTTCTTGCTTGACTTGGAATCCGATCATGCCTCCATCTCATAGCCATGTTGTAAGGAACATATAGTAACATATGGTAAAAAGTGCAGTAATTCCTGAGCGTCGAGGGGAGACGTAAGAGTGGGAGAAAATCATGTTACAGCATGAAACCCACTGTGTGTAATGTAGACTTGCAAGATGCTTACTCATTTTTCTGAGCACAGACGGGAGACATGGGTTTTTTTTCTTCTTCTTTCGATTGCAAACTTTTAAGTCACAATATCTCTTTAGCCGAACATATGGTCTGCTATCCATTTACACTATTATGTTTAAAATTATGAACTTAATAAAATTAGATACATATTGAATATATTTTAATGCTCTAAAAGTTGTGTTAGTGTACAAAACCTGTTGTGTTATGGCAAATACCTCAGGAGGGTTACTGCACTTTTTTAAATGCCAATGATGTTGTCGGAGTTGGTAGAAGTCAATGATTGAGGGCTAATGGGAGGTGGGGGTGATGGGTTTTCTTTGACTGAGCTTTGACCAAATTGGAATGTAGGTTCCCTTGGAAAGGTAGGGGTATACAATAGTTATTCTATGGGAGGGTATAGAAAAATTGTAGGAAGTTGAAATTGTATATGTAATATACCTTTTGCTCAAATATCTGTAATATACCTAAACATAAACTTTAAAGTAAATACTAAAACTGTATAATATTTTTAAATTAGTATAAAAATTTGGATAACATTTTTAAATTAGTATAAAAATTAAATTCAAACTATATGATTGTTAAAATTCCATAGTAAATTCAATTTTGAAATATATATAGTTAGAACTAAAACTATATTCAGAATGTGAATTCAAATTTAAAATTTTGAAAGTTTGATTCCCTTGAAATAATAGAGCTTATATGACGCCAACACACGGTTAGGAATTTAGAACTTCTATAACACCAAGACATCATTTAAATTATGTAGCCAGTGCAGATGTACGGGTTGATGACTAGTTACTAAATTATGAGCCAGCAAAGCTAAAATTTGGATGCTGGAACAGTTGGTACATCTTACAACACCAGGGCATACCAATCCTAAACATAATCACTAACTGGAGTTTACCTAGCTAATAGCTGTTCATTAGGGTAGGGGCAGCCGCACGTTGAGAGATGCGGGAGCACAGACCCTACATTAATTTTAATTTTTGTTACTTAAAATTTAGATTTATACAATATGTACTCACGTGTCAAAACCTTTCTCAAATAATGGTTGAGAAAGGAAATACCTTTGCTATCCTTTAGTTTATTGACTTTTGAAGTTAGTATTAGTTTTGCGTGTTGCCTCGCTATAGTTGAGAGATGCTTTTTAGCCATAAAAATTATGAAAAACAGCTTTACACAACCGCATCGGTGATCAGCTCATGAGTGATAGTCTTATTTGCTATGTGGAGAAATATAAAATAGAGGGAGTTACCAATGATTCTATAATAGATCGCTTCCTGAATTTAAGAAGTCATCGAAACCAACTATAAAATATAATTTGCTTCACTTTATTTGATTATTGTGTAATTCTTTTACTTAAAATTTTACTCACTTATTATTTTTGTTATCTATTTTGTAGTCAATGAGGCTAGATGTTGTTTTTTGCCGATGCTAACCATGATTGTTCTCGGATTTATTCTACATCCTTTACTAATAGTAGATTTCTTGATTTTAGTATGTTGTGTGACAAAAGTTATTTACCATTGAATTTTGTCATAAAGTTAGTTGATGCTATAAAATTTAGAACACATTACTATATACTATATTATTAATGAATATATTAATAAGTACAACATGAAATATAAGATCCATGGTATTTTTATTATTCATCCACCACTGCACTAGGGTAGGATGCCGAAAAGATAGAGAGGTTGCTTTCGGATGAATCTTTGGCATCTGACTGGGAACCACTTGTTATCCAAACTTGTCAGCTTGTTACAATCCGCTCGTACGTCAAGCTTTTATGAGCCAGCTGTGTTTAGGTGCATTAGATGTGAGTCTGACAACTGATTGCCAGCTATATGTGTGGTCGTGTGGATACAATTAATGAAGGACTTCCTTGCTTGACTTGGACGTTGACTTGAAACCTTCTTAAGTTCTTGCCATGGCGTTGAAGTATTACTAGTCTGCCTTCTGCCTCTGGCAACTGCTACCTGCTTCTGTATGAGGTAAGCATTATTTCAGCGAGTTTTATGCCTGAGCATTGCTATAATTAGATCTCTTCTTCAGTTATCAGTCTGATTCATTTGGGATTTTTCTTGCATCTTACAGTGCTGCTAAATTAGAGGCAAATAATATTCAGGGAGTTGCTCAGCTTGAGCAAATACCTGTACTGTACTAGTTGTTTATGGCCTCTCACATGCTTGTAGTACTATTGATAATGTATCCATCCTAGAATTTAGGAAGTTGCACTGTGGCAGAGCTGTATACGACCTTATACCTCATTGTTAGCGGAAGATTAGAGCAACAGTTTAGCATCAGTTTGATTCAACCTAGAAAAACGACCTTTGTACGTGATACGATGCACACAGCACATACTCAGCTATTAGTTCTATTAGTGTCCATGAGATATATTGGCTCTCCTTGTCCCATTAGTGTTACTTTGTTTTTTTTTTGAGAGGATGTTCCCTTGATTATTAGAGCGCTACTGCTATTATGTGTAGACTATAGCAAAATGGTCCAGCCTGGATTGGCCCGAACCGTCTCGGCACTGCCCGAAGCCTAGTTTATGGACGGGCTTGTGCAGGAATGTGATATTTGAATTCCCAATTCAAAATTGTGAGCTGTAAATTTAATAAAAATATAAGTTTGGTAATTACGATTTCAAAATTATGAATGCCAAATTTGGAGCTTACAGAAACTTTAAATTTGTCTCTGCTATTTGCATGGAAACTTGAAAGTGGCTAGGGTATATACATGTATGCAATTTACATACACTTAGGATAGAATTTGTATAGAAATACCGTAGCTTAGCTCATTCGTGAGCTTAGTCCCAGTCCATACCGTCGACCATAACTACCTCCAGGCACTTTGCACATCAAAACTCAAGAAGCTATTTTCGAGCACAAGTTCTTTACAACTTGACCTACGTCAGGGGCGAATCCACCATGGGTGCTTGTGGGTGCTCGAGCACCCCCTCCTCCCACCATAGGTTGAAGAAGACCCGACCGGGCCGGAGGTTGAAGAAGAATTGGTGGTTGAAGAAGAGCCAAAGTCGGAGGTCGATGATTGAAGAAATCATGAGGCCCAGTCAGTGTCTTAAGACCTAGTGCCCCAGTTGGCCCAAATAAGTGGTGAATCGTGGCCCAAAATCAGAACACGAGAAGATGAACAGTAGAACGCTAGAATAGTAGATAAGGTCTTTGCCTCTCTAGGAAAGACAGAGTCACGTGACATGGAGAGGCCAAGTCGGAGAGAGACTCACTGTCACCGTTGAGTCGGTAGCCCGGCGTGGCAGAGGGGGAGGCGGTCAGCGACTCGACACAAAGGGGGAGGCCAAAGGCGGTAGATGGCCTGGCGTGGAGGGTGGCCCGATGAGGAGCAGAGGGGGAGACGGTCGGCCGCTCGATGGCAGCCAGGCAGGCGAGGTCAAGTGGGGCTGGCGCCTGGCAGGTAGCGCGCGGCGTGCGGCGGCATTGGCGCATCAGAGAGGACGTGTGGCGGAGGGGGAGGGGGAGGCAGTCGGTGACTCGGTGCAGAGGGGAGGCCAGAGGCGATCAACGGCCAGGCGTGGAGGGTGGCCCGACGCGGAGTGAAGGGGGAGGCAGTCAGCCACTCGGTGGCGGCCGGGCGCGGGCGAGGCCCAGCAGGGTTGGCTCGTGGCGGTGCATGACGGCATCGTAGAGGATGAAGTGAGGGCGTGAGGCGCATCCGGGCATCACCAACCCCAATTTTCTTTTGTTGTGTAGTCTTGCGGGTGAGGCAGTGCTACTGTCCTGTTGAAGTGGTGACTGGTGAGGCCATGATTGTTGTAATCAGATTTAGTGACTTAGTGGTGTGTTTTTATTTCATTTTTAATGTTTATGAACATTCACAATTTAATATTGTATCACTAAATTTAATATTTCTTATCTACAATTGGTACTCACATATTTATGAATATTTGGGGGCACATTATCCATTAGCAAGGTACTAAATTTATTGTATTGTATATTTTCAATTTGTTCTCTACCTATTTATGTATGAATTTGATATTCCAATGATAAAAGACGAATAGATGTAGCTTTGGTATGCTTATGTTGTGCTATAGCCTCAACAGTAGAGCGCCCTCTCTATTTTCATCCTAGATTCGCCACTGGCCACGTCATCGCAACACCCTACCCTTGGTGGTCTAGAGAGAGAGGAGTAGGATGAACATGGCTGAAGTGGTGGCTAGCTCCAGCAGAATAAGGCTAGCGAGCCACCGGATGGGCATGAGCTGAGATGTGAGCATGGGGATTGGGAGGTATAGACTTGGTGTGGGAATGGATGACTATGAGACAACTAATTCAATCTAGCAAATTACAAACATCCCAAAATCACAACAATTAGTTCATTTGCTTGCAACAAATCTTTGCTCTGAATGCAACAAACATGAAATCAACAAATAAATGTATGCAACAAATTTGACCTATTAGGGGGCAACAAATACAAGAATCTATTACAACAAAAAATGAATCTTGTGTTGCAACAACAAAGAACTCCATTAAAACATCTGTAAATTTGATATCCGGTGCTACAACATTCAAAAACAACTGTTGTAATAACTTGACTAACTAGCATCAATATTTGATATGAGCATAGAGGAGGATGGAGATGTGGCCTTTCAGCTTGTGGCCCAAAGACAAGGAGGTCAACCACCGCAAAGAGAATCTCACTGAGGAGGTCGGTAGTGTGGTCCTCAACTGTTAGACTGAGATTTAACCAATCTAGAATCCTTTGTGATACCACTGCATTATTCCCTGGAGCAGTAGATAGTACTCACAGAATACATTATTGAATCATTTCATACATGACGTAAACCGTACCAATGCATTAATAATACGTCATTAGAGTACAAATAGACTACAGGGGTCAAGTTTACAATAGGGGCCGAACAAACCAAATGTATGCATTACATAAATGCAGACGTGATAGTGGAAGCGAGAGCAAAAGCAAAACAGGAGGGCACACTCACCACAGGCAAGCAACTGACTAGGTAAGAGAGAGCCTAGACTACTAAAGACTATCATAATATCATCCGTCTTCTTTACCATAAGCTCCTTGGACGTCATAGTAGGCGTAATGTCCTTGGTCCACAGATTCTGAGGATTTTGTGAGTGAGGGTGAGCACAAGCAACAGTGCTCCACGAGCCAACACACAGATTGCAATATTTATAAATGCAGGGCTTTGACAAAGGCAGGCTTAGGCTCTTTTATTTGCTAAAAGAAACATTTAAAAACTTACAATAATTAAAAAATCCTATGACTTAGCATTTTGACTAAACAATTTTTATTAAAGAGAGTGAAGTGTGTAATATTTATAATGGTGCAGATTCCATCCACCTGTTACATAGTTCCATCCGCCGTATGCTAGTTTTTGGTTACTAGGGTTACATCCACCCATTAACATCACTGGGTTACATCCACTTAGAAAAAGCCAAATTTAGGGTTACATCCACCCAACTAGTTTTCATCCCACCCACAAAGGTTTCTGAAATAGAGACTAGCAAGTTAATTATCTCTTGTGGATAAAGCGTACAGTCTTTGCAAAGTATAAACTATTCGAACAACTGTGCCCACGGTCAAGGGAGGGCATGAGAACTTACTCGAGTTAGTTTCTATTTCAAAAATCATTGTGGGTGGGAGGAAAACTTGTTAGGTGGATGTAACCCTAATTTAGGCATTTTTCCTAGGTGTATGTAACCCAGTGTTGATAATTAGGTGGATGTAACCCTAGTAAATAAAAAAACTAGCATATGGTGGATGGAACCTACACCATTATAAATATTGCACATTTTGACTTTCTTTAATAAAATGGTTTAGTCAAAATGTAAGTCATAGGACCTTCTAATTATTGTAAGTCTTTCAATGTTGCCTTTAGCAAATAAAAGAATCCAAGCCTACCTTTGTCTTAGCCATGCATTTATAAATATTGCATTCTGTGTGTTGGCTCATGGAGCACTGTTGCTTGTGCTCATCGCTCACAAAATCCCTCATAATCTGGGAACCAAGACAACTATGTGCATTTCAAAGTCCCAAGAGCTGGCAATGGAGAAGACAGAGAAGATTAGGCTATTTTTGTAACACCCCAGCTTAACAAAAGTTCAAAATATCACCTATAACTACTATCGCTATCAATTTTAACCAACAAACAAACATTACTAACACTTAGGCTTCAAAAATAATCGTTCAACATGATAATGAACATAAATTTTAGCAACATAGTAAACCATAAATTAATTTTAATATGAATCAAATAATTACCAAGAGAAATCATAAATAAGTCTAAACTAAGGAATACATCAAATAGCAATATTATGAGCCAAAAGGAACTAAGGGAAACCACAAATTATCCTATTATTACAATGAAAGAGACTATATTTTTCATGACTAAAAGTGATGAAATGCTAGGTGGAATGAAGAGCCACAAAGTGCAATATTCTATGTTCTACCATCCATGCATGACGCCTTCAATGTACACGTAAAAACAGCAATAAAGTAAGGGTGAGTCTACGACTCAACAAGTAGAAAGTAGAATATTAAACAAGGCATAATCTTATTAGCAATTCATACCCATTTATCATTAACTCAATTTCTCATATATCATTCTCATTGATTTCGATTCACGTGTTTTATTATCTCAAATCATTTTTCACTTTTCATAAATGCAATGCTTATGCTCATGTCTCAACTCATCTTCTGTTTACATCGGTATAGCAGAGTGTAACACCAGTCGATGTTCACTCATGCCCGCACTCTTTAGTGCGGCATCAATTACCTGTCCTTTTTCATACGGCGACCTCATTGCCCATATCTTACATATGGGGATCTCATCCCACTCCTTTGGGTCTCGTCTTTCCATTATGAACACTCAACATGAAATACAATGATTATTATCTTTCTTCATTAGCAATTGATATACTCATCATTCTTTCATAGTCATCAGCATCACCATCAATTTATCATAAGCATTTGAGCAATATAAAAAATAGAAATAATCATATAAATCATCATGGCAAGTACTCAATCAATAAAATAACAATTTCAATACTCAAGTTACTATTTTACCATGCACTTGCCTTTCTAGTTGCAACAACTGGGTAGATTTGAAGGTGATAATACACCTGACGCTACTCCTTCTATAGTAAATATTCAGACTCAAAATAAGCTATGACAATATAAGACAACACTTAATCGATAATGCTCCTACATGCTTCCGAAATCCACCACTTCCCCCTTTACCGGGCAGTCACCCTTGATGTCTAGGTACTAAAAATATCATAACTTTCAACTCTCACATTGTATTATAGCAAACCATACGAGTTCTGGAATCTATTCAAAATTCCCCACAACTTCATAATGATCAAATGTTCAGATTAAATAATCTAAACCCCCGTATTTACCTAGAAGATATATATGTCATCTTCTGGACACATGCAAATATATTGAATATTTTTAGAATCTAAAGAAAATTACCTACTACTTTATAATTATTCCTAAAATTTAATTCTACCATTAAATTAGTCAATTTAATAATTTCCCACGACTGGGTCTAATAGCAACCTGGTATGGGACAACAACTTCTCAAAATTCATAACTTCTATTCTACTTATCAAAAATTATATTCTTGGACTTTCTATAATCCTTAAGAAATTACCTGCATCTTTCATGTAGATCAAATCATCAAATTAATCCATTTACTATTTTTAATTAATAGATTAATATGTGCCACCAAAACACGATAAATTTACCAGATAGCAGGATTACAAAATTTATAACTCGAAATCCATGCATCAGATCGACATGAATAAATTTTTTTTTCTGAAAATCCACGCCACCCATCCATAACTCTATCTTGTCTCTCTAAAAATCCAAGCATCCTATTTTTATGTATCTCTTTCTCTCTAATTACACATGGGTCCTTAAGAGAGATATTTCTGGAATATAACAATTTTCCTTAGTAGTTGGTTCTTACCATAGTTGGGTAGACTTGATAGTGATTTTGGGTGCATATATTATCCAAGTTGGGTAGTATCTACCTCACAGAATCTTAACTTCAGTCATTTGCCTGTGGTAAGATGTGTCCTACCCCTTTTGTTTATCTCTTTCGTTGTTGTAATGAAACCATTTAACCCAATTGGTTTTATGTAAACTCGACCTGATACGGTCTATTTCAACACCTGATATGTAATATTAATGAATGGTATGTTTCCTGCTATGTATAAAATAATTCAGTGATGTATCTGTGAGCACTATCTACTTATCTAGGAAAAACGACAGTGGTTTCATAGAGACACATACGTTCGGGTGCTAGCACGTCCCATAGTTTATATTTAAAAATAGAGTTGTTTTATACAACTCTAATGCTTACGATGGAAGTATAGTTCTGTTTCTTGTACAACTGTAACAGCTTCCATATCTATACCTATTTAATCTATACATTTATAATCTAGAATCATCATAATCGATGGTGTAGATCTTTCTATTTTATCTTTGATTACATGCTAATTTCTATCACCTGAGAGAATTACTGACTACTTTTTTGTAATTTTAATAATATAATAATAAATAGATAGATGCTTTTTCTACTAAAAATAAACAAATACTTCACTTGTAAGCAACCTCTGTGCTTGACATATGTAGGTTCCCTAATAGCTTGCCTTATGTAGGCAAATCTCTTTCGTTCTGGTTCCTACTAAACCACCACAACACTTGCACCGGCCAAACTACTTGGTGCAACCCGTTACATCAACCTTGTCTTCTATGTTCTTGTCTACCATGCATCTTTCTTGAGCTCTCCACCACCTCACTTGGCATCTTTAACCATTCTAGATATTGATTCCCCTAATCAAGTTCTATTCCTCCTTGCCATTGAGTATAGTTGACTTGAAGACACCTTATGCGGATACAAGTTTTCGTAAGTTAACCCACATTAGTTAAAATATATATCATGCAACACATATGTAACAACCCAACACACCTAGAACCAACCACGAACTTGAGTCTAACAAATTTCAACATGGTACATTTAGGGGTGCAAACGGAGCGGATATAGATGGATATTGCTTATCCCATATCCTTTTCTTTATTTTTTGTCGGAGTCGGACACGGATAGTGCCGGATACAAATACGAATGCGGATATTCTCGGTCATGAATACGGAACGAATACATGCTGTTCCGAATATGGTTAGTTTTATTCTCCAATATTTAATCGGATAATGCGCAAAAGCAAATTTCACATGGTGATAGGGACAAGTTAAGCAACTAGTAAATTCTAGCTAGCAAAGCAGCAAGTAAATGATAGAGTCTAGTTAAACAAGTAGTAGCTAACTAGTTACATATCACATGGTTCAAAAGTACGAACTGCCCATAGCTAAGTAATCAAGTACATCACTAGTTCATTTAATTTCATTAATTTAGCAAATGATTCCACAAGGCCTTCGTATCCGGTATCCGGAGAGGTCAGGTATCTGACTCCGTTTTCGTATCCGGTAATTATCTGAAAAAAATATCCGGACAGTTCCGTATCCGTCGGATAATGCTTTTTCCGAATCTGTTTCCGTATCCGACAAATATATCTGAATCCATTTCTGTATCCGACAATACCTTTGGATATCCAAAAATTTGCTCTAAATTGTATCCAAATTAAAACGGACGGACGGTTGGAAAATATTCGCTTCATTTGCACCCCTAGGTACATTGCACAGTTAGACCTTCCAATTTGTCTCTCTCCATAACAAACCTTCTCTCTGACCAAAGTTTGATTTGATGATCTGTCTCGATTCGGATCTTCCGACTGCACACACCACAAGATTTCTAACGTTTCGCTGCAACTTATCTAACACATTGTTCTGACTTGTCGAGTCTAAGAATTTGGCCGGGTCATCTCTTGCCGTCCATATTAAACTGTAAATATCCTCGTTTGTTATTTTGTGACTAGCACTATCGACCAATATTAACTAATTATATAACAAGAGTGAATGTTGCTTGTCTTTTCCCTGGAAAAGTATAAGCAAGTGTACTGTCTGCATGCACTTGTGGAGCAACAAGATACTGCCAAGTGGCAACAAGGGAACAACCAGTTTAAGGACTGCAGAGTGCTGCTTTCGTGGTGAAGAAAATCTATACATTACTACGTCTCAATTTATCTTCTCGGAAGTTTTACTTGCAACAGAGCCACACCCAAAGCCCGAAACAGAGAGGTAGATGAACGTCACTTTATAGCAGTAGATCTGTATGAATTTCAGACAAGTACATACAGTGTAGTTACACTGCAGTAACAATTCCCCACATACCGAACAGTATTCGTTAGTGTGAGAGGTAACAGTTGGTCAAGGGGATAAATCGGCTTGATGTCAGGTCATACCCTGACACGAACCCGTTTAGCACAACACGATTCACACTCCCAATGTTTCAGACTATACTTAATCAATTTTATTGACCGTGCTGGAGCTATAAACTTTACTGGAGCTAAACTTTCTAATAAGGAACGTTTAACCGACAACCATGTGTGTCCATTATTTAAAATGTTGTTTGGCTCTTTGCTCTTGTTTCTTCTCGGCTGCATTGCAAGAGATTGATGTCGCCTTGATACGGTTAAGATTCACATACGTAAGAATTTGTTAACTTAGGTTGCATGACACATGTGTCTCTATAGTTGGATATATCTTGATGTGCCAATTAGGCTCCATGCTAAATAGAGCTATATTCATTATACAACTATACTGAAAATTGATATATATATATAGTTGCATTCCTTATATATAACTGTAAAGAAAGCTTTAATGTTTGTATCCAATTCATTTGCACATTATTAATTTGGAGTCTCCAAATATGTACTGTAAATGTTTTTGCTTTATAATTTGTGTTATCAGCGAGATTCGCGATCCATTTGTAAAACCTACCTTTTTCATTTGTAATATATAAATAGATGGCAGCCGGTACAACTAGCACTAGTTCATCAGGAGGGGCACCGATTGATAGGCGGCTCCTGAAAGCCGCCATAACTAGCGATGCCAGATCAATGAAGGACATGGCCTCACAGGATCCAAGCATTCTGCTTGGAATAACTCCACAGGGGAGCACCTACCTTCACATATCCTCCATTCATGGCCACGACGGATTCTGCAAGGACGTCTTGGCGCTAAACCAGTCTCTCCTCGCCGTTGCCAACTCGTACGGTGAGACCCCACTGCTCGCCGCCGTGACGAGCGGCCATGTCTCTTTGGCTTCTGATTTACTCGAGCGCTACCGTGCTCTGGGATTGAGTGGGGCAGTCTTGAAACAAGACAAGGATGGATGTAATGCACTGCACCACGCCATCCGCAGCGGCCACAAGGACATTGCGCTGGAGTTGATAGCAGCAGAGCCTTCCTTGTCGGAAGGTATCAACAATTTCGGTGAGTCCCCCATGTTCATCGCGGTGATGAGAGACTTTACAGAGGTTTTCAAGAAACTGTTGGAAGTTCCTAATTCCGCTCACACGGGACCCAGTGGCTTCAATGCTCTGCATGCCGTGAGGAATGGAAATTCAGGTGAGAACCACAGAGTATGATAGTATATATATATATATATATATATATATATATATATATATATATATATATATATATATATATATATATATATATATATATATATATATATATATATATATATATATATATATATATATATATATATATATATATATATATATATATATATATATATATATATATATATATATATATATATATATATATGGCAAACTGTAATCTGAATTATAAACTGATTTCTAATTAATATTACTGTACGCCATTACTAATCCTCAACTTGCTATATACTCTACATTCCTTGGTTGTTATCCATCGTACATGCCTTGATTTGTTTGCAGATGTTGCTAAAAGTATTATGGAGAAGCGTCCTTGGCTGGCGAGAGAAGAAGAAATCCCCAGAAGCATTACTCCAGTGCACAGGGCTGTACTTTGGGACAAGGTTGATGTGCTACGAGTAATGTTGGAACATGATTTGTCATTAGGGTATGTAGTAAGCACAGACATTGGGCGTCCTCTCCTTGTTTCGGCCGCATATCGAGGTCATGTTGGGGTTGCTCAAGAGCTTCTCAACCATTGTCCAGATGCTCCCTATTGCGATTCAAATGGTTGGACATGCCTTCATCAAGCTGTATGGTTAGGTCATACGGAGTTTGTTGAATTTATCCTGAGGGCACCGCAGCTTCGGAAAATCGTTAACATGCGTACCAGCAAGGGAAAAACCGCTCTACATCTCGCAGTCCAGAAGTGCAACCCGAAAATCGTTGCTGCTCTACTGTTTCACCCAGACATAGACTATACAATGCTTGACGGCAAAGGTGATCCAGCCTGTTGGGAATTACGGTGTGCCACAAATCATGCCAAGACTTTAAACTGGGTAAGCATGTTATCAATATATTGGTCCATATAAATGTTTACAAATATATTAGGTAAGCATGTTATCAGTATATTGGTCCATATAAATGTTTACAAATAAGGCGCAAAGCAAGTACCGTTTAGGGGTGGATCCAGTGTGTTAGTATTGGTGTCAAGTGATCCCAATGCCATCGACCTTAACCCCAATGACTTCTCATCCTGGATCCGCGCACCAACTAATCATTTGACTGTAGCACCGTTAAACATTTGATTTTATCACTGAGCACAACTAATCGCTTCATCAGAGCAACATAGAAAGCGTGGCGATGCTATTTAGCTTACACAAACAACCATTAAGTACCATTTCAATGGGAGAGGAGGAGCACTTCAAACCCCATGACTGTAATTCGTTTCAAGTTTAATTAGCAACCATCTCACAAATAGAATTATTAGTTTAATTACATGGGACAATTCAGATTATAACATAATCTTACATTTACATGTTACATAAAATGGTTGCAGCTAATTAAGGCCCGTTCAAAATGACTTAGTTTCTGGCTTCTAGCTTTCAGAAGCCAGAAGCCATTTTGAATGCCTTCGTTTCTTTATGTGGCTTTTTTTTTTCTTTTCTTCCTTTGCATTGTCCGTGGAGGTATAATGGTTTTTTTCATTTTGCCTCTTTTTCCTTCATTTTCCTTCAATTGAGGCAAAAACTATCGGCCGCTATAATGCTTATTTCAACCAAACGCTAACGGCCACAATAAAAAACTATTTGTAAAAGCCGTTTTCAACAGGGCCTAAGAACAAAAGTAATGAGAAATTCAGGAAGTAAATCAACAAACATGAGGAACAAAATGAATGTATATAATAAAATTGTACCTCAAAGCAACAACATCGAAATTATAAAAAGGTGCGCCACCCCACATTTTCAAAGCACCTTTTGGCCTCCGCTCCAAACGGCTTCAGCTTCTGACTTTTCTTGGCTTTCGGCTTATTTAACTAGATGCCACTTGAATGCATTGGTTTCTAATTTCAGCTTTGTTGGCTTTTTCAGCTTTTTTGTCTTTTCTTTTTTCTTATTCTTTTGCATTGTCCGTGATGATATAATGATTTTTTTCTTTTTTGGTTATTTTTTCTCAGAAAAAGCTAATAGCTGCTATAATGCAATTTCAACCATAAGCTAGATGGAGCGGGATCTTGTATTTGTTCCTCCTTACAATATTGCACAAATTATAGTTCTAGGCAAAGCCTTGTTAAAAAAATTAATAATATCTTTATTTGATAAATGAGTTACTACTGTGCTTATCGAATGTCATAACAGAAATGGTTCTCATCATATCTTTATCTTAACTGCAGTATTATGAGCGATACTACTATTCACATAGTACAATAGCTGATTTTAATTTGTTATTGTGAATTGCATTTGTCCATGCTTATGTTGAAAGCATATTTTATTATTTCTTGTGATCCATGCAGAACGAAGTGTCCATGCTTATGTTGAAAGCTGATCCCCGAAATGCAACCTCTGTTTATAATCTTCATAAGAAAGCTAAGGCAGAGGTAACTGATGCATCAAGGAAGGATGCAAAGTCACTAACTCAAACATACACAAGCAACACGTCATTAGTGGCGATCCTCATTGCGACAATTACCTTCGCCGCTGCTTTCACCTTGCCTGGAGGATACAACAGTGAGATTGGAAGCGAGGGACTTCCCATCATGGCAAGAAAGTTTGCATTTCAGGCATTCCTAATCTCCGACACCTTAGCAATGTGCTCCTCACTCGCTGTCGCATTCATATGCATCATTTCAAGGTGGGAGGATCTTGAGTTCTTGCTTTATTACAGATCTTTTACTAAGAAGCTCATGTGGTTTGCATACACGGCAACAATTACGGCATTTGCAACTGGTTTGTACACGGTACTGGCCCCTCAGCTTCTGTGGTTAGCCATTGTAATTTGCTTTCTGTCAGTTTTAATGCCCATTCTTACTAAGCTGCTTGGTGAATGGCCAGTCTTCAAGCTCAGATTCCGATTGGGTCGTGCGTTTAAGTCTGAGTTCCTATCGATGGTGTGACATCGTCAATTTGTCCTATCTTATATATTTTGCTTTGCAGTATTAGTTTTTAATTAATGTGTATTTTATATTGTCTGGTTGATCATATTGTATTGTTAATTCTTGAATCTTGTCTATAATCCATACCATGTACTTTGAACATCGCTTATATGTTTGCCCATATGCTAATGAGTGGTTAATTACATCTTTTTGTCTCAATTTGGGTTTTCAGAATTTGATTTTTCTCAAACTAATTTATAAGTTTATAAAAATATTGGGAGATAATTTGTTGTGACGGTACATCGAGAATCTATATCTATGAAACCTGCTAGGTTTCCTTGCAAAATGGCGAGCCACATCACCTGTTTTTCCATAGCTGTCAGATCTTGCTCTCAAGCTATATGAACCATTCGATTCGGTCCATCACCACAATAGCAAATATCAGCAAGTCCTTCGAGAAACATCAATTTCTTCTCAGCCCTCCATTTCCCCGTTCATTTGCGTCAAAATCAGTGTGATGCTCACTTTCTAAAAACTTGAGAGCTTCAATGTTTGTATCCAATTAATTTGCACATTATTAATTTGGATTCACCAAATAAGTAGTGTAAATGTTTTTGCTTTATAATTTGTGTTATTAGCGAGATTGGCGATTCATTTGTTATATATATATATATATATATATATATATATATATATATATATATATATATATATATATATATATATATATATAGAGGAAGCATCTTTTCTACTCCTGGGTGTAGTTACACCCTACATCGTATCTCACAACGTAGGGAGTATCTCGTGTAACGGAGGGTATGTACGTGTAGTATATGTGTATTTAAGATCATTTAGGTGGTATGAACAATTTTTCAGAGGTGGTATGCACATTTTTTTGACATACTTCCTTTTATGTACATATATGAAGGTATTTACAAAATACGCTAAAAACTATAGACTTCCTCGCAATTTTTTCGTGTGGTTCATATTGGAGTATCTTATAACTAGTATACGAGTATACCTAAAGTGTAAAGGAGTATTTTAAGTTTGTTTAGGTGGTATATTAGAGGTGGGTGTAATTACACCCGGGAGGGCATTGATTGATAGACGGCTCCTGAAAGCTGCCATAACTGGCGATGCCAGATCAATGAAGTACATGGCCTCAAAGTATCCAAGCATTCTGCTTGGAACAACTCCACAAGGGAGCACCTGCCTTCACATATCCTCCCTTCATGGCCATGACAGATTCTGCAAGAATGTCCTGCAGGCACTAAACCAGTCTATCCTCGCCATTGCCAACTCGTATGGTGAGACTCCACTGCTCGCCGCGGTGATGAGCGGCCATGCCTCTTTGGCTTTTGCTTTACTTAGGTGCTTGCAACAATCTTGAAACAAGACAACAATGGATGTTCTGGAAGCCTACCAAAAAAATCACATAAAAATCGCAAGTGCTGACTATTGTGATTCAAATCAGAAATTTAGGTCAACTTTCACTATAGATATCTTTTATTAACTGTTTTATTGGAATGAAGCAAAATTTAGGGCAGTTACATAAGGAAGTATGGATTTAATGGCGGTAGTTTAACTCAAAAAAGATCTCAAAATGAAAGTTATGACATTTTTCGTGGAGGTGGTAGAAAAGGAACTGGTCTAGCCAAAATTGGGAATTAGGGTTTGGAGAGTTCTAGATGGATTTTGACAAGAGGATTTTTTTGTTTGGATTTTTTAGAAACAAGGATATGACCAGCAACTAGACAATGCTAAGACGGACACAAATTCAATTTAGCAAACCAAAACTAACAAATTAAAAGGCACAAACAGGGTTTCGATAGTGGAAATTAACTATTATTGTAGGGCAAATTTTTTGGACTATAAGAAATAAAACCAATCTACTCGCTAGGGATACAAGAAATTCCTACCAGTCAACTGAAGCTCTAATACCACCTGATGAGACAATGGGGTCCCGATCTTCCAATGGGATGATAACTTCGATTTGGAGGAGAACGACTTTGACTATGCATGTTTTTAACTAGTCATGACTAGAACATTAAGCAATCACTAAACCACACTTCGAGTCATTATCAGCCATGCCAAGAATGCAATTGACCTGACCACGAAGGTCTATTCCTGCATGCAACCGAAGAACACCAAGAATAGGATAATAAGCAATCTGAAATTCTAAATAGGATGAAATATTTGATAAAGTTGGGATTCCGAAGTGGTATTTAGGGTTGGTCTACTCAACACAAGCCAATACATGAAGTTGCAATGTCACTAACTTTTAACTAAACAAAATCCAAGAAAACTAGAGGGGTACGGCCTTCTTAAATAGGGGAAGGGAAGCTGCACATAACTGAGAAATAAGGGGGTGGTACTATTCATGGTACTGTTCATATGAACAGTATAGCCATGAATAGTACAGGCCAAGAGGGGGGGTGCATTCCCCTTGGGCCCAAACATTACAAGCCTAATTTGGCCCAAACAGGTGAATACCATCGTTTTTAGTGATTACTGTGCACACAGAAAGAATTTGGAGGTAAGACTAGATCCGTTTGGAAAGAGGATGAGATAATCTTTCCATCAAGTACTTGTGGATCTCAAACAGACTCTATATGTGATTGTTATGTATGTTTGAAGTTGGACCTATCAGGCTGAATCCGAATTGATATGGAGGCTGAATTGGATTCCAAAACATATCCAACTTGAACTCTTGTTTGGTTTGGACCAAAAGTGATGTGGTGACCTTGAGGAAGTGTTGGGAAAGACATCGACTTAGTCTTGATATGTTGGTTGGCTTCCGTTCAGGTGGACCCCAACCACAAGTTCGTAGTGTTGATGCAATCCTCCTTGTATAGCTGCATAAATATACATTTTCATCATTAGGTAGCATCACAATCTCATTTAAAATATGTTGAAGCTGAAGAAATGAATTCACGTTTTGTTCAATCTTGATATTGGGTGCTATTATCGTATGCGTTTGTGGCATGTCACATCAGTTTCTCTACAAGTTAAATGTGGGTGTGGCGTAGGCCACTGTTAACACACATGGCACAAGAGTGGTCACCAACTTAGTGTATTTAATGTTGTGGTGAAACATTAGCGGGAAACGACCAGGTTGAGGATTTTGCATTGTAAAAGCATTGTGATAATCACTTAGTTGAATGCCTAAGGAAGTGTGTTATGGCCGACAACATAAGTTGATTATCTATTGTGAATAAAGATGTACAATCTTTGTAGAGTGTATAAACTATCTTGGATAACCGTGTCCACAGTCGTAGATAAGCCAAGTTTTTCACATATTAGACTTTGATCTTCAGAAACTTGGTTAAATGAAAGAAAATGAGATCTTTTGGAATAGATGGTCCGGGTTGGATACCCGTGGATAGGTTAGTGTTAGGTTGGATCTACACTAATGGTATTATTGGATTGAAATGTCATTTTATTTACTTATTGTATTAAATTTAGCAATTTACATCTATTTACTATATTTACTTGTCAAATTGGATTTACGCTCCAATAACTATATTAAGCCTTCCTTTGAAATTATACATGCATGCATTACCTCTGTTAGTGGTGTAACTTGCGGAGTACAATAGTACTCGCCTTTGCTTAAATATTATTGCTCAGAGGAGGACTACTTCAACTTCGATGAGGACCACGATGAGTAGGCCGTGTTCCATAGTCGTTTGCCTATGGGCAGATTTGTTAGGCTTCTCCCTTGCAGCTTCATTCTTCCGCTGCTATAGTTATTCCACCAATGGGCTGTGGTTTTGTAAACTTGGCCATAAGTCCCGTACTCGATTAATTATAATATTTGTTATTATGGTTTATATTTATCTTTGTTGTCCACCGTGTGCATTAGCTGTTCCTAAACTAGTGTGATTTACACAGAGAATCTGGAGGTGTTATTTCTAGGTCCAACACAAGGCCATGGAGAAACGGGCGAGAGTGAGGGGGTAGTAGTTGAGACACAGGAAAAGGTTTATGGAAGTAGTTGCAATGTGAAGTGGTGTGGCTTGGGGACCAATGGTCACCGGAGCAATGACCATGGTGACTTTTGAGGTGGCACCATGGATGGCGATAGTGACGATAGCGGAAATGGCTCTCCCGAGCCAAGGATGAGGGGCGCTCGGCATTAGTTGCTTACCATGAGCACAATGGTGGTGTCGGTGACATCTAAGAAGGACCGAGGTGACCGAATGATGGTGAACATGGACGGTGGCAATGGGCTTCATGACAACGGTGAGCTATATTGAAGGGAAGGTTACAAGAAGGTGTGGATTAGATTCCTCATTAACTAGAGATGGTATAAACATGACAAATCGAATAGGGACTCACCGGAGGGGAAGAAATGGCAAAGTGGTGAAGTTTGGCCAGCACAGAGGAAGACATTCCGAGCTCGATGATTCACTATTGTAGGCAACAAATTGAATGATATGATTTGAGAGAGGTGATCATCTGTCATAAGGCAACATATATAGAAAGCAGTGAGCTCACTGGAACAAGGAAGTGAGCTCGATGGGGCCCGATGAGGCGCCTGTACCAGAGCTAGAGACGATGACATGTTTCGACTGCTCTGGTGGGATAGAAGCACTGCCATAGGTCAAAATTGAAGCAGTGTGCTGAGAAGAGGGAAAAGACATGCTCTAACAGGGCTTTCACAGAGAGATGGGGGTGCTATCTTCCTCGAGATTTTGTGGCCGAGTGGAGACATTCACTATCATGGCATCGGGCGCATCTCCTCCCTACCAACAACTAAACGACACAGACGGGACAACTTGGGGCTTCGATTGGGGTGCTCGAGGCGATTGACTTTTGTAGCGGTGGCTCTGGGCCACTATAATGCTACAGTGCACTCAAGGCTATCGCCAATTGCTATGGCGCAAGGTGGAAGAAGAGCCTGACAAGCGGGTCCATGGCGTCAGTGAGAGAAGGGAAAAGACGGCCCAGGCAAATATACGTTTCCTTGAGGAAGAGGTGGAAAAGGAAGGTGGCTTGGGCTGGTGATGGCAATGAGCTGAGATGGGCTACATTTGCAAAAATACCTAGCTAATAGTTGCTCACTAGGGCAGGGGCAGACGCACGTTAAGAGATGCGGGAGCACAGGTCCTACGCCAATTTTAATTTTTGTTCTTTAGAGTTCAAACTTATACAGTGTGTACCTTCACGTGCCAAAAACTAATGCTCCCACATGCCAAAAACTATATCTATCTAAAAGAAAGAAGGTTTAAACACGTTGACAAACAGAAAGAGAAAAGAAAAGAAAAACATTTATTATTCTATGATTTTAATTTAGACCATTTAATGAGGCAAGCTAAGTTTTATCCCAATGATTTTAATTCTAGGGAGTTGTCGGAACCCGGAGCGGCAACTCCAGGATCCTCTGTGTAAATCGCACTAATCCAGGATCAGCTAGTGCACACAGTGGACCACAAAGATAAATACCAAGCATAATGACACTTATTCCATTTAAAGAGTACGGCCTTATGGCCAGCGTTTACATCATCGCACATTGGCAAATATTACTGCAAAAGAAACTGCGGAAGCGAAGCTACAAAGGCGAAGCCCGAGCCTGCCCTCAGGCAAACAACTGCAAGACGTGGCCTACTCGTTCTGGTCTTCACCGAAGTCGAAGGCATCTTCCTCTGTGTGGGGATAGCAAGGTGAGTTCAAACTTGTACTCCGCAAGTCACACGGAGAAATGCAATATAATGATAAGGGCTTCAATGGAAGGCTTATAGGGTTAGTTTGCATAAAACAGCATTTAACGAAATACAGTAGATAGATTGAAATTGCTGAACTTGATACAATACGTAAACATAGTACTTGTAATTGAAAATATTACCGTCAGTGCAGGCTCCGACCACACCAACCTATCCACGGGCATCCTACCCGGACCATCTTTCCAAAGACCACGTATGGATTCCATCCATCCACACGCTTCCACTGCGCAACTCTCTCACGGATTCCATCCACCCACAAGGTTTTCATCTCTCGTGGATTCCATCCATCCACAAGATTTTCAAAAATATTTTTGAAAAACAAAGTCTAATCCATGAAAAACTTTTACTTAGCATGCCCATGACCGTGGGCACGGCTATCCAGGATAGATTATACACTCTGCAGAGGTTGTACTGCTTTACCCACAAGACATGATCATCCCGTTTTACCACGCGAGTTACACACTTCCTTAAGTGTGTGGCGGGGAGATCACGACAAGGCCTTTACAATGCAAAACCTTCAACCTGGCCAAGCCAACACTAAGGTTTCACCCCAGTAAGGAATCCATCAGACCGAGACCCCCACTTGAGCCGAGTGAGACTTCTCATGGCCTACGCCACGCTCACTTTCAACCAAAGAAATGGCTCAGGTTGGGACTCGCAAATTATTCAGCCAGGGCTGTCCCATACCAGCCTTGTGGTAGTACGTTAGGGCTTTGCAACAGTAGCTCACAGACCGGTCCTTAATTGACTTAGGCCCAACCACATACCCCTGTGCACGACAATCAACCACTGCGGCTCCAACCAACAGGGCATGCCTGCACCCACCAATCTAATCAATTGCCTAAGTCTAAACCAAGTTTTATATTTTGTTTGCAAAATATTTCATAAACCTCCTTGACTCACCAAAGTCAAGAGAACATTTGAAAAGTTTATCATTTTATGTGAAAAGGTATCCCAAAACAAATATTATGTCTAAGCAGGTCTAAGCATTTGATACAAAACTCTCTAGCCAATACTAGTGTACTAACTAGAGTTTGATTCTAGGGTGACAAGGTATAATGTTGCACAAGATCAAAGGTGTCAATAACAATTGGGGATTAACTAAGTTTAAAACTGGAATTGAAATACTTGAATAAACATATGCATGCAATATAATTTAAATCAACATAATTTTATTTGCAAACTGGGATCAACATGATCAAGGTGTGTGACTTGCCTTGTTCTTCAACTTGGTTTGAATCTTCGTCGAAGAAATCTCCCGAATCATCGAAGTCTACACGTGAAAATAACCCACCAAATTCAAATAAATTCAAAATAAATTCAAATTGACTTCAAATATTTGAATTGAGGCCAGAAATGGATAGAGGGGAATTTTTGATGAATTTAGAAATTTGAATGGGCTAAATCGGAGTTAGGATGAAGAAGAACGGGCTCCGGGAAATTTAAATTCAAAGAAAAAGAAAAAAAGGGATTTTTGGAATTATTTTTCTTAAGGAAATCTAGAATTATGACGTCAGCAGGGAATTTAATTTCTGCTGATTTATTTTTCAACGGAAAAAGGGATTTATGTCGCCATGCTGACGTCAGCCAGGAGGTGCGCCGGCTGACAGTGGGCCCCGAGTCTATAGACCGGGTCCACGGCCGAGGGGAATGACCGAGGTGGCGTGGGGTGTGGCGTGGCAGTCGGGCACCTGCGTGGCGCTGACGCGGCGGCCACCTCACCTGCCACGTCGGCACCGAGGCAGCACGACCGAGGCGCACGGGCGGCGTGCTCGCCGCGCTCCAGCGGCGGCGAGGGCGGCTACGGGGAGAGGAGGCCGAGGGGGACTCGGGGGTGGGCGCGAACCTTAACGGGGCGACTGGAACGGGGCTCCGGTGGCGGAGAGGCGCGGCTGAGGGGCGGAGGATTTTCGCACGGGCGTGGGGAGGCCGAGGGAGGCGACGGCGGGGCGCGAGGGCGACGGAGGTGGCGGCGATTGCTCGCCGTTGCTTTCGCTGGCGCTCTGGGAGATGCCGCACGAAGCGGAGGGAGGGGAGAGCTCGGGAGGAGCGGGCGAGGGCAGAGCGAGTTTTTGCGAGTTGTGGCGGAGCCGGTCGGGGTATTTATAGGGGCGGAGGGGCGCGGGGGCGACGCGGATTTGTCGCCAGAGATGGCGTGGGGCGGCGGGGATGGCGGAGAATTAGGGGGGAACATGGCGCGGGGATGGGGGAAGAAAGGGGACGGGGCGACGGGGCGCGGGATGGCCGGCGGGGAAGACGAGGGCGGCGCGGTGCAGAAGGAAGGAGGAGACCGCGCGGGGAAGATGGAGCTGACGGGTGGGCCCGGGCGGTCAGCGGGAGAGGAGGCGCGGGTGGCCAGGATGGCGCCACGCGGTCGGGGGCCGGATCGGGAGGCCGAGGGGAGAGGGGGGGCGGACAGGTGGATGGGCTGATGCGCGCGGCAATCGGGCCATCTGGGCTGCACGCGTGTCGACCGATGGGAGGGGGTAGGTGGGACTGGGTGGGCGACATGGGCGGCATCTGGTCATCCACGTGGCGGCCGGAGAGGGAGGGTTGGAATTTAAATTTATATTTTCGGATTTAGGATTTTCAGAAAAGCCTGGAAAATTATTTAAGCCTCAGAAAAATATGAAAATGCTTCCAAAATTCCAGAAAAATTCAGAGAACCTCTTGGATACTTTTTGGACTCAATAAAATTATTTCCAACTAATGTTGGCTCTATAATTTTATATTGAAAATACTTTTTAATTTCAAAAATACACTTTTAAACTCCAGAAAATCCAGGAAAACCAAACAAGAGCCAAATAAATCCAAATAATTAATTTGAATTAGAATTTTTATAGAAAATCAAAATATCCTTTTATTTACTAATATTTTCAGTTTTACTTAGAATACTTTTCAAATCCAGCTTTTTCAAAAACAGAAATTCAGGGCAAATCCAAATTTAAAATTTAGGCACAAAAATACTTATTTTAATTAATTTTCATTTATTATTATTTTTATTTTAAAAACTTGGGCTGTTACAGGAGTTGAGGGATCTCAACCATCATCTTTACCTCCATATTACTGATGTATGAGCAGATGATAGATTCTCCTGTATAAAGATCATTAAGGAACTTTCTCAGGTAATGGTTGAGAAAGGAAACATCTTTGCTATCCTTTGGTTTATCGACTTTTGAAGTTAACACTAGTTTTGCCTGTCGCCTCCGCTATAGTTCAGAGATGGCTTTTAGCCATAAAAATTATGAAAAACAGCTTTACGCAACCGCATCGGTGATCAGCTCATGAGTGATAGTCTTATTTGCTATGTGGAGAAATATAAAATGGATTGAGTTACCAATGATTCTATAATAGATCGCTTCCAGATTTTAAGAAGTCATCGAAACCAACTATAAAATATAATTTGCTTCACTTTATTCGATTATTCTGTAATTCTTTTACTTGAAATTTTACTCACTTAGTATTTTTGTTATCTGTTTTGTAGTCAATGAGGCCAAATGTTGTTTTTTGTCGATGATAACCATGTTTTATTCTTGGATTTATTCTAAATCCTTCACTAATAGTAGATTTCTTGATTTTGGTATGTTGTCTGACAAACAGTTATTTACCATTGAATTTTATCATGAAGTTAGTTGATATTATAAAATTTAAAACACATAGTTGATGTTATAAAATTTAAAACACATTACTATATACTAAATTATTGATGAACACATTTATAAATACAACATGAAATATAAAATCTCTATGCTATTTTTATTATAGATACACTATTGCACTTGGGTAGGACGCTGAAAAGATACAATGGGTTGCTTTCGGATGAATCTTTGGCATCTGACTGGAACCACTTGTTATCCAAACTTGTCTGCTTGTTACAATCCGCTCGTTCGTCAAGCTTTTACGAGCCAGCTGTGTTTAGTTGCATTAGATAGTCTGACAGCTGATTGCCAGCTATATCTGTGGGCACAACTAATGAAGGACTTTCTAGTTGACTTGGAATGTTGCAAGGAACTTATAGTAACTAGTAGTGTGCCCGTGCTAACGCTACAGTAAAATACAAAACAAGATAAAATTTGTTAAAAATAAAACAAACAATCAGATTCATTAAGATTCACGTCTCATATATTGTATAACCAAATATTTTCGTCACATAATGAATGACACATAATGTCACATATTAGTTTTTTAGAAATAGAAGAAGATTAATCTTAAACCTGGAAGCAAACTATCCGTCGGTCGCTAGCGCCTAGCGGCCAGTTGCACTTGCCTGCCTCGGCGTGGATGGGCGGACGTAGAGGCGACGAGGAGTCGAGGATCAGACGTCAGAAGTCGAGGCCGGCATAACCGATCGAGAACTCTACACGGGCAGATGCAGATCATGGACCAACTCAATGTCGCCACCTTTGTCACGAGCAGGGAGTCCCTTGGCAAGCCCTGAATCATCAACGTCGCCGCCTTTGTCTGTGCACGTGACGTCTCGGTCGGTTGTTATATCACATTGGGAATAGCTCTAGAACTTTAAGTTTCAAAGATGATCAAAGTGATATTACCCTTTTTTATCCTCTTAAGTGAAAAATGCACATCCATTCACTCCCGTGCAAACAAACGAAGGCCTAACATAATTCAACATTAGATATGCATGTACCTCCTACACTTCGATCATATATCAATGAAATGGATGAGTATTTAGCCTTGAAAGAAATAAGGATTTCAATCCATGGAAACTGGAGTGTAGGAGAAGAACACATACATTTCGAGGATTACTTCGGACAAGGTCAACTGCTTCCTGATTGTCGAGGTGCTCCCATAACCCATCAGAAGCAAATATAACAAACTGATCATTTGGTTGTATTTGGTGTACAGCAATTTCAGGTTCACTAAGAATACGCTTCTTCAAGGTTTCCCGAAGCTGAAACTTGCTATGAAGAGGTTCTCTGTTATACTCTGGTCTTTTAAGATATACATCTCCGATAGATCTCGAGATCTGCAGAATATCATTTTACCTCATAAGTTGTATTATTTTGAAGAAAAACAGTAGGAGAGTATCCTACTGTATATATATTAATATAATATAAAAAAGAGGGGATTATTTACATGAAGAGATATAATATAAGTTGTATTGTGCATGCAAAGTAATATGATATGACAAAAATCCCCAACAGGTACTAAGTGATGTCGTTAAATAGTTAAGTGGAAAAATATATATTAATGGAAAGGAACATGTGTGCCTGCAGAATGCATCGATTTCTCCTGTATATAGTGGCATGCTTCCCTTTTACAGAAAGCATAAACATTAAGCTAATATGGCCATACGGGAGGAGGACAAGAGGTATCAGTCATGGAGAAACAGAGTCTCGCACCTTTCACCATGTGCAGCTCTGGACTATATTGTCTAACGGTGAATGGTAACTTCTGAAAATACACAGCAATACAACAAGAAAAGAATTAGCTACAGAATGGAAAGGATCTTGCAGGATCAGACAAGCAATTGGCTTGCTATACATATACCAATCAGTCTTAACATTCTATATTTAACATGCCTCCTCAATCACAACCTGCACTATGGTAGGGATAATATTTGATATGTAACAGGGAGATCGAAATTTGGCATTTATAATGGTAGTGATACAAGAAACTAATGCACTATGGTTTGAAATTAACAACCCAAAGAACCATTATGCTTGCTACTATAATTAACGACTGATGATCGAATGGCCACATTAGTAATTTTCAGAGTTAAATAGTTTGCTAAATCCAATTTAAACATCTATGTCCCCTGTCAAGGCACCACGTGAACCATATGCTAGATATCTGATATTCCATGTACAGCTAATTCTCAGGTTTAGTATTGTTAAACCAACCATCAATCAATTATCAAATAACCATCACAGATAATCTATACTAATAAACAGTAGGTAACATACCCTTAATAACTTAAATTATAGGCTATTGGGACTAATCAGCAAGTGACCATGCAAGTGTAGAAAAATTAATTGTTAGAAATTATTATATATCCATGTAGTGACAATATTTGTTGTGTCATAGGGGCAACTTTGCGAATGTCATAAATTAATGACAAAACTGGTGCGTCACAAATTATTATATTGAATTATTTAAACCATCATTTTCCTTGTTGGCATACGGCCCACCTGTCAAGATAGGTCCCACCGCCACGTGGCCCAACCAACTATTTTTTTAATGAGCTTGCTCCGGGGCCAACCAACTGGTTTTTTAATGGGCTTGCTCAGCCCAGGATAAGCGGACGGAATTATTTAAAAAAAAGAAAAATAAAAGTTGGTGGAAGTGGCACTCGAACTCATGACCCTGCAGTTTCAGAGAAACAGCCAAACCACCGAGTTACAAGCATGTTTGTGACCCATATGACCACTAAAGGACTTTATCGTAGATCTCTAGTTTCTTCCAGGTAAATGACCTATCTCCAAAACGCAATTGTTCGTGCTTGGGAATAGGCCGCCGCCACCAGGGGTCGCAGCTCTGCAGGCAGGCAAGGCGGAAAACAAGGCCAGCGCAGGGCGCGGCAGTGGAAGGCCGGCGCGGCAGGGGAGGCCGCGCGCGCGTTGGGTCGGGCAGAGGCGGCGGCGCGCTGCAGGCGTGGTCGGGCACACCGGGCGGCCGACGCGCCAATCGCGTGGTCGGGCGCGGCTGGGTGGCCGCGCGCGTGCGTGGCGTGCGGCTGGGCGGCGGCGTGCCAATGCGTGGCGGCGGCACGGCCGGGCGGCCGGCGCCAGCGCGCGGCGCCGCGCGATCGAAGGCGGCTCGCGCGGGCCGCACGGTAGCGGGCGTGTAGCCGCCGGTGAGGACGCGTCTTTTCAACAACCAATGCCCAGCAGGCATTCCAAGATCCCTTGAAGGTATGGATTTGTTTTGGTGCACCATTGTATCGAATAAACTATGAAGTAATCTTACATGCTAGTTTTTAGAAGTAGCTTACTGATTTTGTACCAAATTCAAGTTGAATTTTTCATGACAATACCAACTCTTGTCTCAGTTTATGTTACAGAGCTAGGAATATAGCAAAGCCTATTAGACAATAAGTGTTATTTGGATGAGCAATATTGTTGATTTATATCTTTGACCCATTATTACAGATAAAGCAATGCCCAACTACTGTATTGCATGTCACATGTAAGATAACTTTGGTCAAGTATCATATGTAATATTTTTTTGAGCTAGTGTATCTCTTGATTTGGTGCAGATGGATAGATCTTGGATCAATAGTAGAATGTTCAGCAAGGAACACGTGGATGGGGTGAACGAGTTCATGACCTTTGTTTCGAGAGATGTATTGGTACAGAAGAGGTGCTCTGTCCATGTCGTAGGTGTTTGAATGGGATTCACCGACTTAAAGGACAGTGGAGGATCACTTGTACATTTATGGGATGGCTAGCACTTACACTAGATGGATTCATCATGGAGAACCATTGAGGTTGTATTACATGAACATCAAGACAATCTGAATGAACATACTAGTCTGAATGAGGATTTTGGTATGAATGTGGATGACGAAAATGACGAGGATGATGGAATTCGTCGATGGTAGAGGAGTTGTACATGCTGAAGAGGAACGTGAAGGAAACAGTCTATGTTTGCAATTTTATTGGAAGAGATGAAGCAGAGCTCTACCGTGCACATTATACACGGTTTTCTTTTGTGGTGAAGTTACTTCATATCAAGTCTTTTATCGGATTTCTAATGTTGCATTCACCGCAGATCAAGTTGTTGTCATCGCCTTTCCGAATTGCTCTATTCTGCATCATACCAAGAAGCAAAGAGACTTATTCGTGCATTGGGCCTCGGATACAAATCAATACATGTTTGCCCGAATAATTGTGTTTTGTTTTGGAAGGAGTTAAAAGCAAGTGATCTTTGTCCAATTTGTGGTGCATCAAGATGGAAAGATAATGATGGAACAAAGAAGGTTCCTCAGAAGGTTTTGCGGCATTTTCCGTTGATTCCTAGGCTGAAGTGATTCTTTTCTTCCAAAAAAATGGCAGAGGAGGCACAGTGGCACAAGTTGAAGAGGGAACCAAAAGAGAATGAGCTCAGCCATCCAGCTGATGGCGAGGCATGGAAAGACTTCGACAAAAAATATGGGTGGTTTGCACAAGATGCAAGGAACATCAGACTTGGCCTTGCTACGGACGGTTTCAATCCATTTGGCAAAATGAGTTCCTCGTACAGCATGTGGCCAGTGTTTCTTATCCCTTACAACTTTGCTCCATGGGAATGTATGGAGCAATCCAACTTCATCATGGGTCTACTAATCCCTGGTAGAGAATGCCCAGGAAAGGATATTGATGTCTTCTTGGAGCCACTTGTTGAGGAGTTGCTAGAGCTTTGGAAAGGTGTCCGCATTTCTGATGCACTTAGTGGGAAGAAGTTTGACCTACATGCTGCAAAGAATATGGTGCATTCATGATTATCCCGCTTTGAGCACATTATCAGGTAGAGTCACATGAGGTTATTATGCTTGTGTGCATTGTGACAAAAATCCTTGCTCCAGAAGTATAAGAAATAAGATATGTTATATTGGCCATCGGCGTTTCCTTGCTAGGGACCATTCGTGGAGGAGGAAGAAGGTGTTTGATGGTACTGTTGAAAACTGTGAGAAACCAGAGGAATTTACAATGGATGAGCTAATGGAGCAGCTAGAGAGGGCGAAGGATGTTAGACCTGGAAAACATCCAGAAAGCAGAAAGAGAAAGCGGAATGAAGGCCAAGTTTGGAAGCGAAGATCTTGTTTGTGGGATTTGCCATATTGGTCTAGTTTGAAGCTTCGGCATAATCTTGATATGATGCACATTGAAAAAAATATATGTGAGTACATCCTTGGTACATTTCTAGGCATATCTGGTAAGTCAAAGGACAATGTAAATTCTAGGCTTGATTTGGAGGACATGGGCATAAGGAAAAATTTGCACTTGATCCGTGATGGAAATTCATGTAGTATTCCTCATGCCCTTACACAATGACTAAAACTCAAAGGTTGCTTTCTGTGATTTTTGAGGAGTGTAAAATTCTGATGGATACGCTTCAAACTTAGCAAGATGTGTCACTTCGATGGATGCAACATCCAAGGATTAAAAACGCATGATCACTATATTCTACTTCAAAGGATTTTACCTGTTGCTGTCCGAGGAATCATGCACAAGGACATATATGAAGTACTTGCTGAGTTAGGTAACTTTTTTCAGCAATTGTGTGCAAAAACTTTGAAGTTAGATGTGTTGCAAAGATTGAGAGATGAAATCCCAATCATTCTGTGCAAACTTGAAAAAATATTTCCTCCTTCTTTCTTTGATGTGATGCTGCACTTGGCTATACATTTACCTGATGAGGCAATTCTTAGAGGTCCAAAGACAAGATGGATGGATGTACCTGTGGAAAGAAGGTTGTTTACATTGAAACGGTTTGTTAGGAACATGGCAAGACCTGAAGGGTCAATTGCAGAAGCATATGTCGCTTGAGTGCTTAACAATTTGCTCAAGGTACTTTGGTGAAGATGTGGAGACACGGCACAATCGAGAGGGTAGGAATAGAGAGCGGTTGATTTGAGAAAAGGTGACCCTCTGCTTTCCAGATGGAGTCGATGTACTTGGAGCACCGAGGATTACATATCTTGAACATGATTATGAAAAAATGATTTGGTTTGTACTAAACAATTGCCCAGAGGTGGAGCCATATATTGAGTATGTCAGCCCATTAACTCTTTTAGTTATTTTCATATAACCTAATTATTAGCACTAATGTCTGAATGAACTATCATTTTCAGGTTACACAAGAAACAGTTGGAGGATGAAGGATGTCTTGATGTTAAAAAAATCAGTGAGAAGCAATTTTCATCCTGGTTTAAGAAGCACATGAGTTTGATGTCAATTAATTTTTTTTAGCCTGTTAAGATATATTGGTTTTAGTCTTCATGCATTTTTGTGTTCGTGCAGATTGCCAGACTCCGTTACGTGGAGGGAGAAGACATAAACGATGACCTATTTGCATTGTCATGTGAGCATGATTTGAGAGTTCGAGTTTTTTCAGCATGCCTTGTTAATGGTGTCCGGTACCACATTATGGACCGTGATAAAAATAGAAGAACCAGAATTATGGTTGAGGGTACACATGAGAACCAGAATATTGATTTTTATGGTTGCTTGAAGGAGATAATCGAGCTGAGGTACAACTCAAATTTGAGTGATAGCCGGACAATGGTTTTGTTTTGATACGATTGGTTTGACACTCATGGAAGGAAGTGCAGAATGAAGAAAGATGGGTTCTTCAAAAGCATAAACCATGGTAGTTTCTGGTACAAGGATGATCCTTTTATTCTTGCATCACAGCAACAAAAGTTTTTACCTAGAAGACACCAAGTATCGTGAAAATGGAGAGTTGTTCAAAAGTTTTCACATAGGCACTTGTGGAGTGTGGTGAAAAAGAAAACGATGATATACCTAATGTCTCGTCATCGTCCTACCAAGATGATGATTGTGAAGGTGTTCAGTTCAACTTAATGAAGGAAATCTAGGAAATGAACAATCGATCAATGAACATTTTGTTATCATTGATGCTTCAGAGTTGATGACATCCGTAGAGAAACAGAACCGGAAGTGCAACAAAATGAGTCGAGCACTGATGAAGATGAAACCGGATGGCAATACATGAGTGACAATGAATGTCCATCAATCCCTCAAGAAGACGATGATGATGAGAGTGATTATGAGTAGTCTTGGTCATTCTGGTACGCCAATCATGTTACATTTTTTTATGGTCGTATCTTATTTTGCATTCTCATATGGGCTGCATCAATGTGTCATATGCTCTTATTTGTATGCACAGGTGGTACTCTTTTCGATATGCGGTGACATGAGATGTTCTTCTCTTCAAGATTGTGGTGAATTGATGAAGATGGTGACACAATGCTAGCTAGAGCAGGGCCTGTCACTTGCTAGTAGTTGTTTCCTAGATCCTCTGTTCTTGCTATGCTTGGTGCTACAAACTTGCAGCCTTGTCACTTTTTTGTTTACAGTGACTATGTTCTTGCTATTCTTGGTCTCTGAAAAGATGGTGCTTTATATTGTTTTTCTTGCATTCTAGCTACTACATTTAAATATGAATCTCCTTGTGATATCTTGCCTGTGATGCCATGTCTGTTCCTGAATTCATTACTGAAAATTTCCTGTCAGGTTTGCACAAAATTAATTAGCTGACAGGAAACTGAAATTTTCTGTCAGGTTTGCCTATGATAACTTAATTAGCTGACAGGAAAATGCCATGTCATTCTAGCCAACGAATTAATTCTGTCAGGTTTGGGTTACGGGACAGCAGTGTAAGTATCACTGATGATGTTTCTTGGTTCAGTCAGGCCTGGTTTGAGTGTAAGAGCCACAATGCAATTCAGAGTTCATAGGATATCTGTGCTTGACAGACTGCAGTTAGGCAATGCCTAATTTTCATTGCTCACCTTGTGATAACTGATAAGTACATCTCCCAAAGACTTTTGCATGTTGAAACTGAGAACTCCATACATAAGACATCAGTTTCCATACATAAGAGCAACTCCATCCCATTAGTCATTTCTCCCTCTCTATTTCCTATGATGAAGAGGCTAGCTATTATTTTCAGCTCTTTATTTGAGTTAGCATTCCAATGGCCTAGCTATTTGAGAAGCGAGTGAGGAGACGCTCGCCAAATCTAGCTAGCGGCCGGGAGAAAATAGCTACTCGATAAAAATGAAGAGGAGGATAAAGAACCGGTTGGAGTCCATTTCTTGAGTTATATTAGGTAAATATACAATGAAGAGCAGGATAAAGAACCGGTTGGAGTTGCTCTAAGGACCATAGACCTCATTACATTCCATAAGACATCAGGTTCCATACAATAGGACCATAGAAGGTTCAAGACCCATAAATAAGTAGCACAGAAGGTCCAGGACCCATAGACATGATAAGTACCATTCCATAGACATCAGGTTCCATACATATTAGCATATAAGATTCACGACACATATATAATAGATTAGCTATACACAGAATCTAGATAGCTGGCTGCTGGACATCATCACTTCTTCCGCGGCGCATGAACCTTGGATTCAGTCTCTAGACACCTCAGGACCATGTTTGTTTCAACATTCATAAGCTTTTGTGTTGTTGATTTCCTGAAGTTCTCATACTTTTCGATCATGGAGGCTTCAAACTCCTGCTGCTTTTGCATCATGGAGGCTTCCAGGGAGGAGCATTTCTGTACCAAAGGATTACATTAGTACATCATACAGGCACGGTCACTAATTCAGATGCTCAGCTGCACATTTAAATGTCAGACAAATGCTCACCTTCTTGTTCGCCGAGGTAGACGCCTCCCCGTGGCCTCGCTTGACACCAATAGTAGCCGTGCTGCCCACCTGAAACATGAGTTGAACGAAATTATTCTCAGATGGAGCATTTTGATGTGGGCTCTGGTTGTACTATGCAGCTAGCAACAATCAGTACATGAACAATGTCAGGTGAAGCTCAGCTCAAAACTCTGCAGCGCATTAGGCACATGTGGGTTTAATTATACATGTTAGGAAATCTGTCGACTATTGCATTTGCTGAATTAGTTCAAAAAACAGGTGGTTCAACTAAACTTTATGTCCCACGGCAGATTTGCCCCTGAGTTTATGGTGATACTACATGGATTGTGCTATTTCATAAGTAGCACACTCTATTGCATGAATGTCTCTCAGACAATTGCCCTGTTCCCAGGATCCAATATACTCCACTCTACTCCAGTGACAATACTTGTATTGTTACGCAATCAAAAAATGAACTTCTTCAATTGCAAGCACTAGCTAGGATAAGCCTCATACCTTCATCTTGATGCTGGTCATAAGCTCCTTAGGTGGCTAGGATTTATAGCTAGGATCGACCATCGCGAAGATGGCGGTGCGCATGGAGCGAGGCGGGTGGGGCCGCGAGAGGACGCCGGAGCGCGGCCCGTCTGCCCGGACGTGGAGGCCGAGGCGCGGCCCGTCCGGCCGCGCGAGGTTGCCGGGCCGCGGCCCCTCTGCCTGCGCGAGGAAGCAGGAGCGAGGCGGGTGGGGCCATGGGAGGTCGCCGGAGCGCGGCCCGTCTGCCCGGACGTGGAGGCCGAGGCGCGGCCCGTCCGGCCGCGCGAGATCGCCGGGGTGCGGCCCGTCCGCCCGGACGAGGAGGCCAAGGCGCGGCCCCTCTGCCCGCGTGACGAAGCCGGAGCGAGGCGGGTGGGGCCGCAGGAGGTCACCGGAGCGCTGCCCATACGGCCGCCATCTCCGCAGGAGCCATGCCGCCGCCGCCGCTCGCAGGAGGAAAGAGGAGGCGGGGAGGCGCTGGGGATTGGGGAGGTGATGGGAGGCGCTGGGGATTTGGGAAGGGAGACGATGGGTTTATGTGGAATATTTTTTTGGCGACTACAGGCGCATTCATGTTGAAAAAATACCTGTCCTATATCGAACATATGCTCAAGGTCCAGTGGTAGATGTGCATGGCTCCGACGTTGGGTCCTGGGTTCGAGTCATAAAGCCCAACCTTTTTTGGTATTTTCACACTTTTTTGCAAATTAACCTGTACATTAGCCCATATCATGAATATTTTTTTGCCAAAATAATTAGTACATCAGCCCATGCATTTCATGAAATGAAATATTTTTGTTGTGCACAGGTATTCGTACTCGCGATCGGATTTGTCAGTAACATCAAGTCATCGTGCAACCATCTTGAGTCATCATCAGTGGACTTTGAGTTGTGCATAGGTATCCGTACACGCATCGGATGAGCATGGACCGTCAAATTCCTGATCCAACCATCCTGAGTTGTCATTTGATGGACTTAGAGTTAGGCACAGGGTTATCCGTACTAATCGCCATCGGATTTGTCAGTACCATCAGGTCATCATCCAAACATCTTGAGTCGTCATCAGTGGACTTCGAGATGTGCACGGGTATCCGTACACGCCATCAATGAGCCTGGACCGTCAGATCCTCAACCAACCATAACTCGTCATCTGTGGACTATGACGCGTGCACATTTATTTTTGGTACATTAGCCAATGAGTCCGGCGCCTGGCACGCCTTATCATTGGTGCCTCCGCCTTGTCCTCGTTCTCATTGTACTGCAGAAACACTTGTAGTGTACTGAGGGAAGGGATTGAGATTACGACATGGTTGCAAGCCGGCGCGGATTCTCTGACTTACAGGAGGTAAGTCATGGGTAACTTTCCCCCTGCCCGATGCCATCCATTCCCGATTGAACGGCCAAAAAGCCAAGAAAGCTACAGCTCCCTCACATGTCCCCTTCTTGCTCCTCCTCCTCCTCGTCTTCTTCCCGCTGGTTACCTCCATTACGCCGCCGCCTACGGCCGTCCTGCTCTCCTTCCTTGCCTCCCTCCCGCCGGCCTCCCGGCGCGTGCTCCTCCCGACATGGCGGGGCCATGCCGCCAACAGCCCCCACTGCGAGTCGACCTTCCGGAGCCGGCGCGAGAAGAGGAGCTCCGGGGGAACGGCGCCGGCGAGGAGGTTGAAGCTGAGGACGAGCGTGTTGACGGCTGAACACGCGGCGAGCGCGGCGGGAATGGCGCGGCTGAACATGTCGGGAGGAGCACGCGCCGGGAGGCCGGCGGGAGGGAGGCGAGGAAGGAGAGCAGGACGGCCGTAGAGTCGGCGCTGGCGGAGGCATTCGACGGTGGCGGCGGCAACGTAATGGAGGTAACCAACGGGAAGAGGACGAGGAGGAGGAGGAGCAAGAAGGGGACATGTGAGGGAGCTGTAGCTTTCTTGGCTTTTTGGCCGTTCGATCGGGAATGGATGGCATCGGGCAGGGGGAAAGTTACCCATGACTTACCTCTTGTAAGTCGAGAATCACACGGGTTGCAAGCACGCTCAAAACCTACTACGCTGTCATCATCACCTAAACCAAACACACCCTACAATTCCAATTAATCAAGAGGAACCGTAGATGGCAAAAATATAATTCCAAACACACCCCTAGATATGTAATTTATGGGCCTAAAGGTTTTTTTTCCATAAATTAATTGGCATAATATACATTTTTTCATAAATTTATGGGGCTGAAGGGGTTTTCCCTAAATTAATTAATTGGCATAATATGCGGAATGACCTTTGGGCGGCAAAAATCATTTGGCACAGTGGCGCCAAGGATCCCGCGCACACCACAATTTTGGAGACAAAATGTCTTTTCTACGCACACATATACTACAATAGTCTCATTTGTACCAAAGGGCAGTACAGTAAGATTAACCCCACGCTAACCTATTCAAGCCAGCACCCTAAAATCGCCGCATCCCACGCCGCCGCCTCCGCGATCTCCTCGACCGCGCCTCGCGCCTCCTCCCGACGGAGGCTGCCGCGACATCGCTTCCCCGAGGCCCCGACCGCGCCTCCGCGCTCCGCCTCGACCGCGCCTCCGGCCGCTCCCGACCGCGCCCCCGGCTGCTCCTCCGATCGCGCTCGCGCTCCGCCTCGACCGCGCGCCCGGCCGCTCCCGACCGCGCCCCGGCCGCTCCTCCGACCGCGCCCTCGCTCTCCGCCTCGATCGCGACTGCCCCGCCTTCCTCGGCGCCTAACTCGTGGAGATGGCTCTGTGTTGCAAGGTGGCCAACCGCCTCAACCAGAGTCAACCACAGGTACCTCTCGCTCAACGCCTCTATGCAATCCATATGGTGTGCAGCAGATCTCTTGATTTGATTTCTGTAATCTCCATGTCTCTTAGGGTTAGTGAATAATCGTATGTTATGGAGGCACTAGTTGTGTAATCTGCATGTCTCTTATGGTTAGTGAATACCGTATGTTATGGATGCACTAGTTCCTTTCATATCTAGCCGCGTGATTGTATAGTTTGTATATAAGCAGTACATTTTTGTTTCTCCAAGATCGCGTGGTTGGAGCATTATATATATAATTGTCTCATCTTTTTGTTCATTTATTTATGTACGTAATCGCTATCCATTTCTTCATATTATATGTTGTCGATCTTCCAAAAGCGAATAAGAGAGCTAGGCCTCATCATCCCTTTACAATTCTTAAAGAATGAATAATATTTACTTTCAACTTGTTGTCATGTAGTAATTTTTAACTCACCAACTATGTCGTTGACCACCTTTTGAACAAGATCGCATTATTTTTGTTTCTATTCAAGCATTCGAACACATTATGCGAACAAGTTCAATACTTCAAGATCGAACCAAAGAAGATCTATTTTAAACTAATGTTTGGTTTATTTTTCTCTTGTGTACGTAAGAGACAATGACCGAGTATGAGAGGGCGAGGATGCAAAACATGATGCTTGAACAATCGGAAGTTCCGCTTCTCTTGGATTAGGACCATTAACTTCATTTCAATGTCACAAGATCAAAGCACACGCCTCGCCGTGAAGACTCGCTCACAGATGAACTCAAGATGAGGAGGACATTGAGGAAGGAGTAGTTCATAAGGTATACGTAATGATCCGTGATGATTACTCATTTGTCTTAATTATGCGAATTATTTGTTCTGTTTCTAATTTCTTCTATCATGCAGAGACCATGATGGATTTGGAGCATGAACTTAGCAAGAGTTTGCCGTAAAACGTGTCTACTATCTGCCGACCAACCGCAAGGGTGACTAGGCAGAGGACAAGGGAATTAGCTTTAGATCGTGAAGATCGCCTGCTCCAACATTAGACCCGAACATGGTTCCACGTAACGCCTGCTCCAACATCGCACCCGAACATGGTTCCACAGAAGATGCTCATATCCCATCCAACGACCGCAACAAGTCGCCTAATGGAGGCAAGTGATTATACCTTCTCTACACATTATTAATGATTTACATATTTCAAGTAATGGGCCTATGACTTCATCTATTTGATTTCTGAATTCCTGGTAGGTCAAAGTATCAACAAAAGACACGTAGGGAGGGGTTTGTATAGGATTTCTAAGGGGTAAGTAGCAAGATCCAAGTGCACATCGATGAAGGAAACCAATGCCGAGGTACCTTTGCAAGTCGCAAAACTTGCATCGTAAGTCGGTATTATTCTACGTAACCATGTCCCAATCTACACCCACCGGAAGCATTATAAGAAAGATGGTGATGCTCTTGTTCGTAACTACGTGGGAAAAATTGGTGTAAGTAATCTGAACTATGTATACATTTTTATTAATTCAAGAAGTTTAGTAGGTCTGCTATCCCACCAAATAGTGACCTTTGTGCTTGCAATTATATATTTTACTATGGTTTATGGATTACTAAATACATATGTGGTCGAGTACTGCAATCTATTTTTATCTTGATGTCTTATGCACAGCTTTGAATTGAGTCGTGACTTATTTAAGCACTAAAAGATGGCAACAATATTGTGTGGCTGCAGCTTGCTTTTTCAGAAATTTTCTTGGTGTCCGTCCTTTCTCAATTCATCTAGTGGTATTGGTTCAATTGGTTTATTTTTTTACTTGCTGCTCATACATGCCAATAATACACTAAATCTAGCAATAATATGACACACTTTATCTAGTCAAATTGGCTAGTAGTAAATAAATTCATGCTGCTAGTAGTTGCTGCTCACATTTCAAAACAGGGCCTAAGTTGAATTCACTTAGCTTACTAGGTCTGCTATCCCACTGAAAAGTGACCTTTGTGGTTGCCATTATATATTTTACTATGGTTTAAGGATTACTAAATACATATGTGGCTGAGTACCTGTGCAATCCATTTTTATCTTGATGTCTTATGCACTATTTGAATTGAGCTATGACTTATTTAATAAGCACTAAAAGATGGCATCAATATTTGTGTGGCTGCAACAGCTTGCTTTTTCAGAAATTTTCTTGGCGTCCGTCCTTTCTCAATTCATTTTGTGGTATTGGTTCTGTTGTGGTTACAGACCAAACAGAGAGAGAGATGGTAGTGGAGAGTGTAATGTCCTCGGGTCTCCCCATGGCCTGTATTTCATATATATGTATACACGAGGAGTGCTTTTACAATTATACCCTTATATCTGAGTATCCCCTTCAGGGGCATTTACGTCATTACACATGGACTATTCTAGGCTTTACAACCTTCTACTAGGCCTGCTGGGTTTAGGTGGGGGCCACCCCTACAACAGGAGCCTCTCATGGTGAAGGGCTTCACAGGGCCGAAGCCATGTTGCCTAGCCCTTTGGCCCCCTCCGTCCCTGCGCCCTGTGAACTTTTGCCGAACTTTGTGGAGCTACGGTGTGTCGCGGGTCCAGGTGAGGTAAGCGTAGCGGGCCCCATGCCGCAGCATATGCATTAAGTGATGGTGGACGCGCTGCGACGTTCCTTCCTCTGGCCGTCCACGTGGCGAAGCGTGCTCAGCGCGGTGCAGGCCTTGAGGCGTCGTGATGACTTAATGCGACGACGGACCTCCGGCGGTTGGACTTCTGCCGGTTGGCTCCCCTTTTGGTGGGGTATATATGCAGCGCTGGTGCGGCGTTGTTCCTGCATATCTTTGGGTAGAAGCTGCTCCCCTAAAACGGGCCCCTTCCGTGCATCAACATTCCCCGGCGACGCTGAGCGGCTTGAGGAATGTTGATGTACTGATGGAGGTCCGTTTTTCTTGGGAGCTTGGTTAGCGTCAGCTATTGGTGGCCAGCCACGGTTCGTGCCTTCGTGCTACGTCTCTGCATACGATGGCAAGGTTTGCCCTGTTTTCCTGAACAGGCCTACCTTCAGTCGGGGTTCCTGATGGAGCCCGTCCGTATTACCTCAGGGTTTGATGTACTGAAGGTGGCCTGTTCATGAGAACAAGCCAAACCTTGCTGTGACGCTCGCATTTGGGCTGGCGCCTAGTCGAAGTAGACGCGCGCGCGCTCCGTCCTCTACCATTCGAACGGTGGCGCGAGGTCGGGCGCCTAGTCGGCGCAGACACGCCGCGTTCGCCCCTACGCTCGAACGGTGGCGCGAGGCCGGGCGCCTAGTCGGCGAGACGCGCGCGCCCGCCCCCACGCTCAACGGTGGCGCGAGGCCGGGCGCCAGTCGGCGAGACGCGCGCTCCGCCCCTACCCTTCGAACGGTGGCGCGAGGCCGGCGCCAGTCGGCGAGACGCGCGCGCGCTCGCCCCATACCTTCGAACGGGTGGCGCGAGGCCGGGCGCCTGTCGGCGTAGACGCGCGCGCTCGCCGCCACCCTTCAACGGGTGGCGCGGAGGCCGGCGCCTAGTCGTGACGCGCGCGTGCTCGCCCCTACCTTCGAACGGGTGGCGCGAGGCCGGGCGCCAGTCGGCGAGACGCGCGCGCGCCCCGCACTTTGGAACGGTGGCGCGAGGTCGGGCGCCAGTCGGCGAGACGCGCGCGCTCCGCCCCTACCCTTCAACGGTGGCGCGAGGCCGGTGCCTAGTCGGCAGACGAGCGCGCGCCCGCCCCTACCTTCCGAATGGTGGCGCGAGGCCGGGCGCCAGTCGGCAGACGCGCGCGCTCCGCCCCTACCTTCGAATGGGTGGCGCGAGGCCGGCGCCAGTCGGCGTAGACGCGCGCGCGCTCCGCCCCTACCTTCGAATGGGTGGCGCGAGGCCGGCGCCAGTCAGCAGACGCGCGCGCCGCCCCTACCTTCGAACGGTGGCGCGAGGCCGGGCGCCTAGTCTGGCAGACGCGCGCGCGCCCGCTTCCTACCTTCGAACGGTGGCGCGAGGCGGGCGCCAGTCAAAGTAGACGCACGCGCGCCCGCCCCTACCTTTCAACGGTGGCGCGAGGCCGCCGCCAGTCGGTAGACGCGCGCGCGCTCCGTCCCCTACCCTTCGAACGGGTGGGAGCGGAGGCTGGCGCCGAGTCGAAGTAGACGCCGGAAAAGGTGTGACCGGGGCTTGTTGGGGCGAGGCCGGACCTCCTGTCTCCAGGGGTCGGCATTGGGGGCCGAGTCGGGGTTGTGGCTGACGCAGTGGTGAGGGCGGCTCTGCGCCGCCGACGTCGCCGCGCTTCAAAGTCGCGGCGAGCCCGCACCCGCAGAGTGCGCTTTAATGGCGGCCGAACCGCAGCCGACGCCGGCTCGTCCGGCCGATGCGCATTGGTTTTATTACGTCGTGACTAGCACGAGCGGCTTGCTATGCCGAGGCGAGCCGATCTCGTTCCATAGCTCACCACGCGTGAAGCCGGAGGCTGGCGACACGCGGAGGCTCTGGAGGCTTGTTGGCCTTGCGCGCCGGCTAAGCATGCGCGACGTGGCTGAAGAGTTCACGATGTACGGGGTGGCACCCCTCTCCGCCCGGTGGAAGTACCCACAGCGGGGGAACGACCGAGAGGACGGGGTGCACCCATCCGTGTCTTGCCTGCTTCCGCCCTCCGCTCCCCGTAAGTTGTCTAGCGTTGAGTAGACATCTCTTGACGCGTCCGCACTGTCCTTGCGTGACCTCCCTGCTGTCTTTTGTGCAGTTGTTCGGCTAGAAGACGCAGAGCGCACGACTGAGGTGTTCCTTGGCCCATACACCCTCGAGGAGCACCAGCTGCGCGAGGCCGCGACCCGAGCGACGAAGCAAGGGCGGGTGAATCGCACCTGCGAGGTTTTGGGTATCGCTGTGCCAGAGCGCCGGACACCAGCGAAGACCCCCGCGGGGACTCTGGGCCATCATGACGGTGGCGGCCATGTGGACGCGTCGTCCTCACGGCGCCGAGGTCGGTCCGAGGCTGCCGTGGCCAGCTTGCCAGCCACCTCGGCACCGGCACCGGCCGGGCGGACGCGACGACCGTAACGCGCCCGACCGAGCGCCCCAATGGCGCGCCGTCTCCAACCCACCGCCAAGATCGATCACGACGCTGTTGAGCGCACGGGCCCGGCCTCGACCAGGCCGGAACCCGCCAACCCAGAGGGGAACGTCACCCCTAGCGAGACGACCGTGGCCGATAATGCTGCTGCTGCCAGGGACACGCCCGACATGGCGGAGACTGAATGCGCAGCAAAAGCTGCGGCCGCCAACGTCACGGAGGAACCGCCCTCGGCTCCCCAGACAAAACGCCCGCGCATGCAGTCTCCTCCGCCTCCGAAGGGTCGCTACCACGTTGCAGGCCCCATGTTTGGAGTTGTGGCGCCCGGCGCTGCCGAGGGGTCCTCTCACCCGACCACTGAGGCGCTCACGCCCCAATTGGTGGCCGAGCAGACATCACCTCCTGTTGCGGTGAGAGGAGCAGAAGGTAAGCGTGACTCCTCTTCACTCGACTTCGCGTAACTCTCTCCGATCTGCTCGCTCATTCCATCGGCATCAGGCGAGACGAGGTCTCCCGCGCGTGGTGAAGGGTCGAGCAACGGGGGCGCGCGCGAAGTCCAAAACCTTGCGCCGGGTACTGCGCCGGTATCGGCCGCTATCGAAGCGGCCGAAGCCTCCATAGCCCCCGACGCGGAGGGGCCAGAACTCGTTGTGTCGGACTTCCTCCCGCGCCTGGAGACACTCCGCACCCTCTCCACAGCCACCGAACGCGCCAGTGGCGGCCTCGACCGGCAGATGTTGTCGTCATGCGAGGGAGATCACCTGGCGCTCGCGCTGCGGGCTTCGGAGATAAGGGTGAGTATGGGTGCCTTCTATTTTGTACGGCATTGCCGGACCCCCTGTGACTTTCGTTGTTGCTTATCAGACGTTTGTCATCGGGGACGCGCTAGACGAGGCCCGCATCCGGGAGCGGAGGGCCCTAGAAGTCCGCCTTCGTGAAGCGGATGACGCTCACGCGGCTAAGGACGAGGAGCTTCGCGTGTTGGAGGGTGCCTTGGCGGCCACACGAGCCGAGGCCGAGGAAGTACAACGCGCCGCGGCAGAGGAACGTGCCTCCTTCTTGCAGCAAATCGCCGCCCTAGAGGAGGAGAAAACCCAGCTGGCTGAGGCTCTTGCAGGGAAGGCCCACGCCTTGGACGATGCGTCCATGTCGGTGTGGGGGGCAATGGAGTCCCTGAACCAGGCCCTCCGCGATCTGTGCATTGACGTGCCCGACGCCATTCACGGGCTGGAGAATCTGATGGAGACGCTTGGGCTGATCGATGAGAGGGCGGGCGTTGCGCTCCGCAGCGCCAAGACTTTCGGGGAGCACTGCGGCTATCTTGGCGTGTGCCTTGCCCTCGGCATGCTTCACACTCGAGGGTGTGGGCATATGCAGGAGCTGGCGAACCCTCACCTGGATCTCCCTGGCCGGCCGGAGGCGCTATCGGACGCCATCCGCTCCATCAAGCCTAGCCTCCAAAACTTCCACCGGCGGATCTGGAGTCATTTTGGGGAGGATGCAGCGCGGGTTGCAGTACAGCAAACGCTGCGCGGGGGAGGGGACTTCCTCCGCTGGCTCGAAGGAGCTCCCCGAGGCCAAGGCGGCGGCACGGGCCCCTCGGCGCCGCGCGAAGACTGATGTGCTGGGGGGGGTTGCGCTTGTGCGCTCATGCTTGTAATCATTCAACCCCCTGCTTTTGCAATGGAATGGTGAACGATTCTATTCTTACTGTTGTAAGCTGTGTTTTGGGCCGACGATGTCTTATTTATAGTCTGTAGATTGTCGCGTGCGGAGGCGGACCGCGACGCTACGACTTGATTTATAGTCCGTAGACTCTCGCGTGCGGAGGCGGACCTCGACGCTACGTCTTATTTAGAGTCCGTGGACTGGCGCGTGCGGAGGCGAACCTCGACGCTACGACTTAATTTATAGTCCGTAGATTCTCGCGTGCGGAGGCGGACCTCGACGCTACGACTTGATTTATACTCCGCAGAGTGCGCACGGAGGCGTCCCCCCGTTGCGTCTTATTTAGAGTCCGTGGACTGGCGCGTGAGGAGGCGGACCTCGACGCTACAACTTAATTTATAGTCCGTAGACTCGCGCGCGAGGCGACCTTGACGCTACGCCTTATTTAGAGTCCGTGGATCGCGCGCGCGGAGGCGACTCGACGCTACGACTTAATTTATAGTCCGTAGACTCGCGCGCGAGGCGACTCGACGCCACGCCTTATTTAGAGTCCGTGGACTGGCGCGTGCAGAGGCGGACCTCGATGCTACAACTTAATTTATAGTCCCTAGACTCTCGCGTGCGGAGGTGGACCTCGACGCTACGTCTTATTTAGAGTCCGTGGACTGGCGCGTGCGGAGGCGGACCTCGATGCTACGACTTAATTTATAGTCCGTAGACTCTCGCGTGCGGAGGTGGACCTCGACGCTACGTCTTATTTAGAGTCCGTGGACTTTGCATATCACGGCCATACACTGGTACTTGCTGCGAACAACCAATTTTATTGAACTCCCGTTTGCGCGGGCAAGCATCATACAATGGGGGCTGCTGCCGTTGTTACTTTTGCCCTGCCTCTAGGCATAATAACGCCGTAACCTGTCTGCGTTCCACGTGTGGCGGAGGGTCTGTCCCTCGAGCGTGGCGAGGCGATGTGCTCCCTTCTGCAATGCCTCCGCCACGATGAACGGACCTTCCCACTTGGACTCCAGCTTGCCGACGGTCTCCGCATGGAGCGCCGTCCTGAGGACGAGATCCCCAGGCTTGAACCCTCGCAGATCTATGGAACGGTCCCGGGTACGCACTGTCTGCCTCGCGTACTTTTTGACATGCTGAGCTGCACTCGCCCGCACCCCGTCGAGGAGATCCAAGGATACGCGGCGCTCCTCGTCGGGCGCTTGGACGAGGACCCTCCGCGAACCAGCCTTGATTTCCTCGGGCGTCACTGCTTCATCACCAAAAAGGAGCTTGAAAGGCGTGAACCCTGGGCGCGTTATCGCAGCGGCGACCAGAGGACGCTATGAAGCTCGCTCGGCCACTTGCCCTTCGGCAACCCGACCAGGCGCTTTTTGACGGCGGCAGAAATGGCGCCATTCACCCTCTCGACCGCTCCGTTGGATAGGGGGTGCCCGACTGAGGTGAATTGGAGTGTGATGCCCATGCCCTCGCAGAATTATTTGAAGAGGGTGGCATCGAACTGTAGGCCGTTGTCCACGGTGAGCTCCCTGGGCACGCCAAAACGACATATGATATTTTGCCAAAGGAAACGCTACATGGCCGCCAAGGTTATTTTAGCCAGGGCCACCGCCTCCGGCCATCTGGAAAAATACTCCAATGCGACGACCACGAATCGCAGGTCTCCTGGGGCTCGTGGAAGTGGGCCTACTATATCGACCCCCCAGCGCGCCAGCGGCCACACCGGGGGAATAGGGTTGAGGGTCGTCGGAGGCCTGCGGATGATACGTGCCATCCATCGACTTCCGACACCGACGCACGAGGTCCCGGGCGCCGCGATGGCGCTGGCCGAGAGAAACCTTGCCGGAATGCTTTGCCGACTAATGACCTCGGCGCCAGGTGCGACCCACACACACCTGCGTGGATCTCCGTAAGGAGGTTCTTCCCTTCTTGGCCCGAGAGGCAGCGCAGGAGCGGTGCGCAGACCCCCTTCTTGTAGAGTATCCCCTCGAACACCTGGAAGGACCTGGCGCGGTATTGCAGACGCCAGAGCTCTGTGGGGTTGTCCGGCTCGGCGATGCCCTGCAGAAAGTTAAAGATGGGCTCTCGCCAGTCGCCCTGCTGGACGATGTGGTGAACGAGGGCCGCCCCGCTATCTGCGCGATGGCCGCCGCGATGATATTGTGAAACGCCTTCGTGGGCGGCAGCTTGTTGATCGCCGCTTTGCGAGGGCGTCGGCTTGTTCATTTTCCACGCGAGGGATGGCCTTGACCGTGACGCCCAAGAAGTGCCTTTCCCTTGTCCTAACTATGGCGAGATACTTGGCCAGCTCAGGGTCCTTGGCTTGATAGGACTTGTCGACATGGCCTGCCACCAGGCGCGAGTCCGTACAGACAAGCACCCGCCGCGCGCCGACTGCTTTGAGCTTTGCCAGGCCGAAGAGCAGCGCCTCATATTCCGCTGTGTTGTTGGTGGCCGGGAAGGCAAGGCGCGCCGAGTACAGCAGGCGCTGTCCCTCGGGCGTGACGATCACCGCACCTACGCCGGCGCCCGCGACACCGTAGGCTCCATCGATGGTGAGCGTCCAGACCGGGTCGATGTGCTGCTGGGTGGGCTGAGCCGGCAGAGTCCACTCCACCAGGAAGTCGGCGAGGACTTGAGATTTGATTGCTGTCCTTGAGGCGTATGTCAGGGAGAACGGGGCGAGCTCGGCGGCCCATTTGCCGATGCGCCCCATGGATTCCTTGTTGTGCAGCATCTCCGCCAGTGGGAATGATGAAGGCACTGTGATTGGGTGGGCCAAAAAATAATGCCGGAGCTTCCTGGAGGCCATGACCAACGCATACGCGAGCTTTTCGAGCTCTGTATATCTCGTCTTGGCGTCCTGAAGGGCTTCGGAGACGAAGTACACAGGCCGTTGTACAGCGCCTTCCTCTAGAACGAGGACGGCGCTAACCGCTGTAGCTGACGCGGCCAGGTAGAGCAAGAGTGGAGCCTCTGGTGCTGGGGCGACCAGTGTGGGGAGACTCGCCAAGTGCTGCTTGAGCTCGTTGAAGGCTTGCGCGCAGCTGCCGTCCCACCGGAATCCATCGCACCCGCGGAGTGTCTTGAAAAATGGTAGACCTCGCTCCGCTGCCCTGGACAGGAAGCGGCTCAGGGTTGCCATACGGCCCGCCAGCCTCTGGACCTCCCTCGTCGTCTTGGGCGGCTCCATACCCAAAATTGCGTCGACCTTATCAGGGTTCGCCTGGATGCCCCATCCAGATACGAGGAAGCCCAGGAGTTTGCCCGCCTGCACGCCGAAGACACACTTGTCGGGGTTGAGCTTGATGCCGACCTTTCTGAGGTTGTCGAAGGTCTCCTGAAGGTCCCGGCCATGCAAAGCGAGCTGCCGGGTCTTGACTACCACATCGTCGACGTAGGCTTCAACATTCCTCCCGAGCTGGGCGGCCAGGGTGATGGCGACGAGGCGGGTAAAGGTAGCACCTGCGTTCTTCAAGCCAAAAGGCATCCTGATGAAGCAGAAGGTGCTGATTGGTGTGATGAAGCTGGTCTTGCTTTCGTCGTCTTCGGCCATGTATACTTGGTGATAGCCGGAGTAGGCGTCCAAGAAACTCATTAGCTCACACCCTGCGGTAGCATCGACCAGTTGATCGATGCGCGGCAAGGGGTAATTGTCCTTTGGGCATGCCTTGTTGAGTGCCGTAAAGTCGATGCACATACGCCAGGCCCCACTAGCCTTCTTGACCAACACTGGGTTGGCGAGCCACTCTGGGTGATGGACCTCGCGGATGACCCCGGCCCGAAGAAGCTTTGCCACCTCCACCTTGGCCGCCTGCTGCCGGTCCATGGACATGCGGCAAAGCTTTTGCTTGACCGGCTTGGCGTCGGGGCGGACTGCCAAGCGGTGCTTGATTACTGCGTGGTCAACACCCTTGATATCCTCCGGTGACCATGCAAAGATGTCGGCGTTGTTTTGAAGCACTTGGAGCAGATCTTGCTCGACCTCCAGGGGGAGCCCCTCGCCGATGGACACAAACTGCCCCTCCGCCTGGAGCGGCACCCTTTTGACCCCGCCCTCGGGCCGAGGCTTAGGCGTCCATCCTGGAGCAGAGGGTGCGTCGCCAAGCGCGTCCGGCAGGGCGTGCACTGAGCGGTACAGACCCCGACTGCCGACGTCGATGCGCCTGGCAAGGTCTTGGTCGCCGAAGACGGTGATGATGCCCTCTGGGCCCGGGAGCTTCATACATTAGAAGGCGTGGTGTGGGACTGCTTCGAATGAGACGATGGCGGGCCGTCCCAATATGACGTTGTAGGGGTGTGGGATGTCCACAACGTCGAAGATGGCATGGTGGGTCCGGATGTTATTCTCCGCGAGCGTGATCGAGGGGACACCGCCCTATGGCTCAGTAGCGCTTGACCTCCGGCCTCGGCGGAGCTCCCGCCTACTTTAAACGGCTCCGGTGGGTTAACATACGATCGAGGGCTCCTGCGGACAAAATGTTCGCAGAGCTTCCCCCGTCGACAAGAACACGCCTAACGTCGCAACCTGCAATGTGGGCCTGGATAACCAAAGGGTCTTGGTGAGGGAACTCCACGCCTGTAGCATCATGCGCGGTGAAGGTGATGTCGCGGGGTGGCAGCCACGATTGCGGCTGCTCCAAGGGGGCCCCTGACAGGGAGCCCCCGGTGATGACGCTGACTACGCGGCACCGCGCGTCCTCGCTGGTTGAGGCTCGCGAGGGGCTGCTTGTCGAGTGCCGCTCGTAGGCCTCGGCGGGGAGCCGGGGGGGCGAGGCCCGAGATTCGGCCGTCGCCCGTCACAACTCCACGACCGCGGTGCACGCCTTCGTGTAGTGATCACCATATCCGTGCACCTCGCACCACTTTCCGGAATCTAGTAGCTCTTGTTCCACTCGGGGTCGCTCGTCGCGGCCGGGTTCGCCTTCGTGTCGTCGAGTGGTGTTCTCGATGCCGAGGGTGTGGCGGGCCTTCTATGGTCTACGCTGGTGACGCCGGGGCTTGTGTCTGCTCCTTGAAGAGCCTTCCTGCTCCCTGGTGCCGTTGCTCCCAGAGGGGTCCTCCCGGGGCTGTCGGCTGCGGGCCTGCTTCGGGGAACCGCCGCCTGCCCCCTCGAAGTCTTCAAGCCACGCAGCCTGCTGCAGGCCCACCGCGGGTGGGGACTCTGGATCCGCGCGCTGCAGCGGGATGTGGCTGGATGTGTCGTGGATGTCCGCCCCTTCCGGCGTGCGCCCTGACGCGACTGCTGGCGCGACCTGCTGGCTCCGAGCCTCTTGTATACCTCGGACAGCCCCACGGAAGTCCCCTAACTCCTGCTGGAACGCTTTGAGAGCCGCCAGCAGGACGCTTTCCCCCGCCTGCGCTGGCGGGGCCGTCGATGCGCCTAGCGGACGGGCAGGCGCAGGTACGATCGCCTCGCAGGCTCCCGAATTGTCGGTAGCGGCGATGGCGGGGTCGGTCGTTGGGGTGTCGGCGGCGGGGCTGGTCGTCGCAGTGCCGGCGGCGGGCTGGTCGTCGCAGATCTTGGGCGGGGTTCGCCGCCGCGCCCGAGCATCAACGCCTCAACCGCCGCGCCGCATCGCCACCGTGCCGCGGCGCCGCCGCCGAGGCCCCGTGCTCACGCCGACGCGCCGCCCACCGTCTTCTTTCCTTTCGCCGCCGACGAAGCCTTTTCGTGCCATCCTCCTTGCGCCGGGCTTATTCCTCGCCCTCCCACGGACGGCGCCAACTGTTGTGGTTACAGACCAAACAGAGAGAGAGATGGTAGTGGAGAGTGTAATGTCCTCGGGTCTCCCCATGGCCTGTATTTCATATATATGTGTACATGAGGAGTGCTTTTACAATTATACCCTTATATCTGAGTATCCCCTTCAGGGGCATTTACGTCATTACACATGGACTATTCAGGGCTTTACAACCTTCTACCAGGCCTGCTGGGTTTAGGTGGGGGCCACCCCTACAACAGGTTCAATTGGATTACTAAATACATATGTGGCTGAGTACCTATGCAATCCATTTCTATCTTGATGTCTTATGCACTGTTTCAATTGAGCTGTGATTTAATAACGACTAAAAGATGGCATCAATATTTCGTGGCTGCAGCAGCTTGCTTTTTCAGAAACTTTATAAGTGTCCGTCCTTTTGTCAATTCTTTTAGTGCTATTGGTTCATTTTTCCTTGGCTGCTCATACGTGTCAATAATACACTAAATTTAACAATAATCTGACACACCGTATCTAGTCAAATTGGCTAACAGTAAATCAATTCATGCTGCAAGTAGTTGCTGCTCACATTTCAAAACAAAGGCCTAAGTTGTCACTTGTGAATGCACTTTAAGTTTCTGTTATGACTTTGAAGATGCAAAAGACTCGTAAATGTACACCGATCGACCATGTTGTATATGAAATTGTATGTGGCCTTCTAACCATATGTTCATTCTCTTTTCCAGAGTCAATTCACCATTGACACAACCACTGAGCCGGTGAAAGCTGCATGTGCTGATTTGCTCAAAAAAAGGACAACGGCAGATGAGATACAAACTGAAGAAGCAATACTTCGATGGCATACCGGCGAACCAAGTGAGAACAACTTCACCTTTGCCCACTATGACTGACATGCAGTGGAAAGAACTTGTGGACATGTGGTCTACCCCAAAGCACAAGGTATCCTTCCTAAATGTCTCTCATAAATGATGCCTTAAAGACAATGGATCATCTGTCCACTAATGTTTTCCTTTCTACAGGAAAAGTGTCTGAAAAACAAAGATAGCCGTGAGCAAGTTCAATACCACCAAAGCGATGTGATCTCGAGCTATGTTTCTCAATGCTATGTCACCGTAAGATAAACCGCTGCATCTTTATACAGTTCTATTTTTTAGTTGAGATATTGAGGCTACAACTGCTCTGCTGCTGTAGAGATGCAATCTAACTATCATAAAGATGTATCAAATTGCTATTATTCTGAGAAATCGATCATTGTTGCTGTTCATGACTTGTCAATATGAAATAGCTAACTTTATCAATATTCAATTTGGTTCATAAATATTATATATGAAATAGCTGGAACCCAATAAGGGCCTAATCTGTTTTAGTAAATTCTTTTGCCGTTTGCATATTGATCACCTACACAAAGTGATATGTTTACATACTACATGTGTTCTAGAGAGGCATGCTAACTGTTTTAGTGCTATGAATTTTCGTAGATACAAATATATCTATTCTCAGTTACTTGTTTTCCTATTTGCATGTAATTTGAAGCAAAATGTATGTTCAGAGATGCAACCAGATCTGTTCGGTTAACTTATTTTGCTGTTTTCATGTAATTTCAGAAGCAAGAAAAATATAAGGATGCGCCACCAAGTGCAATTGATATTTTCAAGGACACACACTGCAGTAGCAAGTCAGTTTTAGTGAGAATGTGCAGATGCCATTGTGAGTACCTTTTCTCTATCTTATCTTATATGATGAACAACAGTTGGGATACAAGAAACCTGAATTTTTTGTGCTATTGCTAGGCTCAAATGGAGGCCATCATTGCACAACCAACACAAGAAGGGCATGATCCGAAGACTCCTATCCAAGTTGTAGCTCAAGTTCTTCCAAAATCAACTTTCCTTCGAAATGTTGGCTTGCAGTCTGCAGCAATGAAGAGGAATGCCAAGGCTGCTACAATGAATGAGCGTGTCCATGAGCTTGAGAGCGAACTACATGTTGAGAAGGCAGGAGCAACAGAGCTTCGAGCACAGATGGGTAATCTGCGAAGGTGTAGAGGATCGAAATGATGCAGAAGGAAGCATGCGTAAGAAATCGAGAAGTCGAGGAAGCAAGGAAGTGAGATCCAAGGCTTCCTTCGTTCCTTGTTTGGCAGCAAATTTGCATCATCTGATGCTGAGTAGTAAGCTCTCAAACTTAGGCTATAGATGAAATTTTGGTGGCTAGAGTTATCATTTTGATATGGATACCGATGATGAGGTTGAGACAACAACTATATGTGTTTTGAATTTGTGTTGAGACACCAACTTTATGTGTTTTGAATTTGGTGATGCATGAAATGCTTGATATTTAATATCAGGCCTGATTTGATTTGAATGTGTGTTGGGACAGCAACTATTTGTGCATTTTGTTGGATGGTTTGAATGTATGGGCTGATAAAAATATATGGGCTCAAATTTGTGGGCTGAAAAAAAAATGGGCTGCAATCATAAAAACATGCATGGTACCCATCGGGCCAGAGAAAAAAAAATAGCCCATTACTGTTTCAGCCCAAATAATTTATGACGTTTTTTAAATCTGCCACGTTAGCGTGACATCAACATTTTATGACGTTTCTAAATCTGCTACATCATCTGCCACGTAAGCATTTTTTATGATGTTTTAAAATCTGCCACGTCAACGCCACGTTAGCATTTTTTATGACATTTTTATATCTGCCACGTCAGCATTTTTATGACGTTTTTAAATCTGTCACGTCAGCGCCACGTCAACATTTTATGACGTTTTTTTATCCTACGTGGTAGCTGCCTACGTGGCAAGGCCTAGGATTTTGTGACATAAAACAAACGTCATAAGTTATTGTGACATTAAAATGAATGTCATAATTTTTGTGACACGGGACAAACAAGCGTCATTAAACAAATTTGTGACGCTCATTTTTTGACATAACGATTTTCGCCACACAGATGTCATAAAAGGTGAATTATGACATAATTTTAGATATTATGACATAAATGATATGTCAAAAAATGGCTAAGAGATAGTACTTGAAGCGTTTAGCAAACCGACTGAACGAATGATAGTACCTGAAGCACACAGCGACGACACGAGGCCACAGCCCCGGCGGCCCACCTTGCTTGGCGCGCGTCGGCGACGACCGAGGTCGAGCAGCGGCGGCCTCGCCTGACGCGAGCGATGGTGGCCTCGCTAGGCACGCGCGGCTGCGGCGGCACCTCCAGGAACCCTAGATGGGTTTTGGGAGGAGAGAGAGAAATCTTTACGAAAGAATTTGTGAAAACGTTTATGATTTCTTTGCAGCGTCGAGGGCGTGTGCGTGGGCGCGGGGTGGGGTGGGAAGGAGGAGGAGACGGCGCGTGGGGAGGGAAGGAAAAGGAGGAAAGAGGAGGCGCCGGCGCGTGGGGGGCGGAAGAGGAGGCGGTGCGGGATGGGGAGAAGGAGATGCGGGGTGGGAGGGAAGGAGGCGGCGGCGGGGGGGGGAGGGAAGGAGGAGGCACCGGCGCGTGGGGGGCGGAAGAGGAGGCGGTGCTGGATGGGGAGAGGGAGATGCGGGGTGGGGAGGGAAGGAGGCGGTGGCGGGTGGGGAGGAAGGAGGAGGCGCCGGCGCGTGGGGGCGGAAGAGGAGGCGGTGCGGGATGGGGAGAAGGAGATGCGGTGTGGGAGGGAAGGAGGCGGCGGCGGCAGGTGGGGAGGGAAGGAGGAGGCGCCGACGCGTGGGGGGCGGAAGAGGAGGCAGTGCTGGATGGGGAGAGGGAGATGCGGGGTGGGGAGGGAAGGAGGCGGCTGCGGCGGGTGGGGAGGGAAGGAGGAGGCGCCGGCGCGTGGGGGGCGGAAGAGGAGGCGGTGTGGAAGAGGAGGCCGTCCAGTAGTTCTGGGTTCAATGATGTGCATGATCCAGATGATTTTGGCCTTATGATCTTCAATGAGTAAGAGAAGAAGGCTTGAGGAGAGATCCAGGCCATTCATTTGTATGAAATTGGATTACTTTGGTACACAAATCTGGGTGGACTTAGATTAGGCATGACTGTGGGGGTGGATTTAGTAAAGAAAATTTTGGTGTATTATAGAGGGGTAGAGATATATGGTAAAAGATGCAGTAATTTCTGAGAAAGCTCATGTTACAGCACGAAATCCACTATGTTACTGTAGACTTGCAAGATGCTTACTCATTTTTCTGAGCACAGAGGGGAGACGTGGGGTTTTTTCTTCTTTTTGGATTGCAAACTTTTAAATCACAATATCTCTTTAATCGAACATATGGTCTGCTATTCATTTGTGCTATGGTGTTTAAAATTATGAGCTTAATAAAATTAGATCCATGTTAAATATATTTTGATACTATGAAAGTCATGTTAGTGTACAAAACTTATCATGTTACGGCAATCCCGCAGAGGGTTACCACACTTTTTTAAGTACAAAGGGTGTCATGGGAGTTAGTGGAAGTCAATGGTGGGGCCTGATGGGAGGTAGGGCTGGAAAAATAGCTCGAGGCATGTGAGCCAGCTCGAGCTTGTCACGAGCCGAGCTGGCTCGGCTCGAGCTCGTGCGTTTTCGAGCCGAGCTGAGCCCATTGTCTAGCTCGCAAAAAAACGAGCCGAGCTCGAGCCACTCGTGCGGCTCATTGGGCTCGCGGTCGTGCTGTCCCAATTGCTCACGAAGGCCTGGCCCAGTGCCCCCAACCGGCCATTACCTTCTGACTTCGTCGGCAACAGCCATCATCAACCGCTTCCGCGGCGGCATCCCAGAGTTCGTCACCGAGCTTGAGTCCCTCCAGGGCCTCAAGGCTCAAGTTGTGGTGGAACAACTTCACCGACGCAGAACCAGCTCACAGGCGACATCCTCAAGCTATGCAAGAGAGGTATTCTACTCTAAGTTACCATATTGGTCTTCTTTGATGAATACTAGTGCGAAAGATTCCAGATAACATCCTAACTTCACTAATAACTGCATATCCTTGACCTGACATGTTGCATATTCACTTCACTAACACATCTCTGTTCCATTGCTAATATACATTTCAAATGGCTTCTCTCGGGATGGAAATGTTGTTCGGTAGCTTTCTCTGTGACTGTGATTTAGCATCTTCAGAGAACGTTTCTGGTCATCCGGATGTCGATAGATGCCCATCTTGAGAAACATCAATGGAGCTACAACCATTTCATTTTCTTCTGCATTACCAGTAGTTGTAAGATATGCTTCTTACGGCCTTTTGTGAACTGCTGTCTAATTTCTTGCCCTCCTAACAGCAAAGCAAGACTCAACGAATTACTGATAGATTTCTTGCCTTGTTTGTCTACTGGTTCACGAGCCATCTCGAGCCAGCTCGAGCCATCTTCCAAGCTGAGCCAAGTTGCCATTCTGGCTTGTTTCTTCAACAAGCCGAGCCGAGCCGCACTCAAGACCGAGCTTGGGCGAGCCTGGCTCGAGCCGGCTCGGCTCGGCTCATTTCCAGCCCTAATGGGAGGTGGGGTTGATGGGTTTTCTTTGACCAAGCTTTGACCAAGGTGGAATGTAGGTTCCCAGGGAAAGGGAGGGGTAAAAATTGTAGGAAGTTGAAATTGTATATGTAACATACCTTTTGCCCAAATATCTGTAATACACCTTAACATAAACTTTAAAGTAAATTCTAAAACTGTATAATATGTTTAAATTAGTATAAAAATTAAATTCAAACTATATGATTCTTCAAATTCCATAGCAAATTCAATTTGGAATATATTTAGTTAGAACTAAAATTATATTCAGAATGTGAATTCAAATTTAAAATTTTGGAAGTTTGATTCCCTTGAAATAATAGGACTTATATGACGCCAACACACGGTTAGGAATTTAGAACTTCTATAACACCAAGACATCATTTAAATTATATAGCCAGTGCAGATGTACGGGTTGATGACTAGTTACTAAAATTATGAGCCAGTAAAGCTGAAATTTGCTGGAACAGTTGGTACATCTTACAACACCAGGGTATACCAATCCTAAACATACAACAAAGCAAGGTTGTACAGAACGTATAAATCATTAACTGGAGTTTACCTAGCTAACAGTCGTTCACTAGGGCAGGAGCAGACGCATGTTGAGAGATGCGGGAACACAGGTCATGCGTCGATTTTAATTTTGATTGCTTAGAGTTTAAATTTATACAGTATGTATTCTTATATGCCAAAAACTAATACCTCTATATGCCAAGAACTATATCCATCTAAGAAAAGAAGACTTAAACACGTTGACAAACAGAAAGAGAAAAGAAAAGAAAAACATTTATTATTCTATGATTTTAATTTAGACCATTTGATGAGGCTATCTAAGGCCCTACTCGGTTGGGCTGAAAAATAGTGGCTTATGACTAAAATTGCACTGTAGCTGGCCAAAATTGTACTGTAACTAAAGGTGGCTTATTTGGTGTAATTAAATTTAAAAATAGAACAAATATGTTAGCTCATCACGACAACACAAACGAATACGGGAAAAAGGAACCGGCAAAAAAGCTTTAAAAAGCCAAAAATTCAGAAAAAGACAAAATTTATAAATAGTGAAAAATAAGCCAGAAGCTCAAACCGAAATGAGCGGAGCATAAGTTTTATCCCAATGATTTGAATTCTGGGGATTTAAGGGATCTCAACCATCATCTTTACCTCTATATTACTGATGTACGAGCAGATGATAGATTCTCCTGTATAGAGATCATTAAGGAACTTTCTCAAATAATGGTTGAAAAAGGAAACACCTTTGCTATCCTTTAGTTTATTGACTTTTAAAGTTAGCACTAGTTTTGCCTGTTGCCTCTGCTATAGTTGAGAGATGCTTTTTAGCCATAAAAATTATGAAAAACAACTTTACACAACCGCATCGGTGATCAGCTCATGAGTGATAGTCTTATTTGCTATGTGGAGAAATACAAAATGGAGGGAGTTACCAATGATTCTATAATAGATCGTTTCCTGAATTTAAGAAGTCATCGAAACCAACTATAAAATATAATTTGCTTCACTTTATTTTATTATTGTGTAATTCTTTTACTTAAAATTTTACTCACTTATTATTTTTGTTATCTATTTTATAGTCAATGAGGCCAAGTGTTGTTTTTTGCCGATACTAACTTGTTTTGTTCTCGGATTTATTCTATATCCTTTACTAATAGTAGATTTCTTGATTTTAGTATGTTGTCTGACAAACAATTATTTACCATTGAATTTTATCATGAAATTAGTTAATGTTATAAAATTTAGAACACATTACTATATACTACATTATTGACAAATATATTAATAAGTACGTACAAGAAATATAAGATCTCTATATTAGTTTTATTATTGATCCACCACTGCGCTAGGGTAGGATGCCGATAAGATACAAAGGGTTACATTCAGATGAATCTTTGGCATCTGACTGGGAACCACTTGTTATCCAAACTTGTCAGCTTGTTACAATCCGCTCATACGTCAAGCTTTTATGAGCCAGCTGTGTTAGTTGCATTAGATGGAGTCTGACAACTGATTGCCAGCTATATGTGTGGGCACAATTAATGGACTTTCTTGCTTGAAACATTTAAGTTCTTGCCATGGCCGTGAAGTATTACTAGTCTGCCTTCTGTCTCTGCAACTACTACCTGCTCCTGTATTTTTAATTAATGTGTATCCTATATTGTTTGGCTGATCATATTGTCTTGTTAATTCTTGAATCTTGTCTATAATCCATAGCATGTACTTCGAACATCGCTTATATGTTTGCCCAATGCTAATGAGTGGTTACTTACATCTTTTTGTCTCAATTGGGTTTTCATAATTTGATTTGCTCAAACGAATTTATAAATTTATAAAATTATTGGGAGATAATTTGTTGTGACGGTTCATCGAGAATCTATATCTATGAAGCCTGCTAGGTTTCCCTGCAAAATGGCGAGCCACATCACCTGTTTTACCATAGCTGTCAGATCTTTTGCTCTCAAGCTATATGAACCATTCGATCCGGTCCATCACCACCGTAGCAAAATATGAACAAGTCCTTCGAGAAACATCAATCTCTTCTCAGCCCTCCATTTCCCCATCCATTTGCGTCAAAATCACGCTAGCTGGCAACAGCAAGTGGATAATGACGGTAATCACTAGTAGAGTACCCGTGCTAACGCTACGGCGGCATTTGAGGGATGCACATGAAAACAACCAAATGACGATATTTTTTCCTTGCCCGTGCTAACGCTACGGTAAAAAACAAAAAGACTATGTTTCTTAAAAATAAAGTAAATAGTGAGATAGATTAAGACTCATGCCAAAAGAGATTCATGATGAGTTATCATATTATTGAGTCCATAGCAATTATGCTTAAAGAGCAACATTGCAAATAAATAACATCACAGCTATTACATCTTTTGAAGCCACCTAAATCCTCACACACCCAATAAGTTCTTGTATATCTTCAGGAATGTTGTCTTTAGATTCGTTGTCCTTTTACTTCAACATCTCTACGAAGAATTTGGTCCTCAGTGCATTCTCATCCTGTACAAATTAAAATTCAAAACAAGATAAAATTCGACCGCCTCGCCGCCGACCTCATCGACCGCGCCGTCAAGACCCTTGATGTCCTTAATGCCGCCTCCTGCCTCCTCGGTCCGCCCCTGCACCGCGCCCACTTCACCCGCGTGCGCCGGGCCATCTCGAGGCTATTCCCGGACGCCGCCAAGGTCGCCGCGCCGTCCCCTTCCTCCCGCACCGCGCGCGCTGTCCTTCAGCGTGTCCAAGAACTGGCCCACGGGGCGCCACGTGCACGCCATGGCGGCGCACCTCTCTCCGCCGCCGCAGGCGCCTGCGGCGGCTGCCGCCAGGTGCGGACTCGGGCTGGCCCTATACACCATGAGCTCGGTTCTTGTGTTCACCGTGTGGGCGCTGGTCACCGCGATGCCGTGCCATGACCGGTCTTCCGCGTCTACCAATCCCCCGGTAGTCTCGGATGCAACTTGTCGGACGTCTCGGTGCGGTACGTGCGCTCCCCCAGCGAGAGGCACGCGAAGAACTTGTCCTTGAACCCTATCTCCGCCTGTGGCACCAACCAACCAGATCAAAAAAATAAAGCATCTCATGTTAAACTGAATACAGTGAAGCAGTTTAAAATCTAGACGTGATGTACAAAGTTAGCAGTTTTAGCCCTAAGTCCTAACCAACTTATGTTAAATACTATGAAAAACCTACCCTAATGTGGGTAATAAAAAGAATGCAAACTCCCAATATGTTCTGCTGCTCATAGAGGTGGTCTCACCTTGTTCACAGTGTTTGTGTGATGTTACATCACATCAAATGAAATGTTGAAAAACCTATGCTGGAAGTGTGCAGATCTAAATGTACCGTAACCTTGTCCCCCCCAATAACTGCTGCATTACTTCATCTAATCTACTTGAACATAATCTTAGGATTTAGGAGACTCGGGATTTAGCAAGACCCAAAAAGAATGCCCCGTTGTGATCTATATCCTATATTCCTATTTGCTTCAGAAGAACGTAAAGGTCCCAGTGTACCACCAGATTAGTTCCGTCAGTGCAACATCTAACCAAACCCCAATAGATGAGCTAATCAGATATATCACACATGCACGCATCGGTGTTGCGCTGTTCATGACGATGAACTGGAACCTCGGCGCTTGTTCCTACATGTGATCCAACACGCCCGAAATAATTAGTACTCGCACACGCAAAGAAAAAATGATTCCAAAAAAATCTCCCGCCTCACCTCTTCACCACGAACAGCGATCCTCCACGCCCTTCCGGCTCGCACAAACCCCAAAAATGGCGCGATCGGATCGGATCACGCGCGCGGCGGCGAAATGGCGGGCGGACAAGACGAGGGCACCGCGCACACCCACCGGTTGAGGTCGATGTTGAAGTCGTAGGGTGACGGGGCGGCGGTGATGAGGATGTCCTCGACGGCGGGTCGAGGCGCCGCAGACGGTGAGGTTGCGCGCGCGTGCCATCCGCGTCCATCGCCGGCCGCGCCACCTTCCCCGCTCGGTGCCGCGGCGGCGGCATCTCGCACTCCTCCACCGCCTCCTCCGCGAGGACGCCTTCTCCTCGGCGACGATCGGGAGAAGAGGGGAGGAGGTGGCCGCGGCAAGCGCGTCCCGAGCAGCGAGGCGCAGAGGCGCGCGCCCGACACGGCTCGAGTCGGCGCGCGCGCGGGCGAACCACACACCAGCGGCGTGGTGGCGCGCGGCACGACACGGTGCGGCCGGGACGGCGAGCCCGCGCGCACACAGCCCACGCGGCGCGGCGGTGCTCGCGGCACCCAAGGCCCGAGCAGCGCAGCGGGCGCGCCGGCGAGCATGTGGCGGCGGCGCGCCCGCGCACCAAGGCCCGAGCGGTGCAGCGGCGCGGCCGGCGAGCACGTGGCCGGCGGCTGCAGCCCGCAATCGCATGCTCGGCGCCAGGCGCGGTTGCGCCAAGGGCGGCGCGCTCCTCACGCGCGCCCGACGGCGAGCGGCGCGGCGCGCAGTGCGGCGTGGCCGGCGGTGCAGCGGCCGGACGCGGCGGTGGAGGAGGCCGGCGGGGAGACGGCCGGCGGCGGCGGGTCTCCAAGCGGCCGGCGGCGGCGCCCCAGGGGCATTTCTTGGTGGCGGCTGGTTAGGGTTTTGGGGGGGAAACCCTAATTCCCCTCCCCCCCTCATATATATATACCTGCCGAAATATATGCGCGGGGGAGGTGGGCGTGGATCGTTGGATATGAGTGGTAAGGAGAGAGAAAGTGGGAATTGATCATTGATCGTTGATTTCACTGGTTGGTTTTCCTGGGGACACAAATTGGTGTGGACGCAGGAAAACTCATGACTGCTGGGGGCACAATTTGAGGTGGTCGTAGGAAAGAACTGAACTGGTGTATTTTAGGGGTAGAGATGAGATAATGACGGTAATCATGACAGTAAGAGGGCAAATTGATTGACGTAGTCCATCCATTCAATTGCCATATATAGACTAATTAGGCACGATTAATGAAAGGTGCGTTGACTGGAAACCTTCTTAAGTTCAGGCCATGGCTGTGAAGCATTACTAGTCTGCCTTCTGTCTCTGGCAACTGCTACCTGCTCCTGTACGAGATAAGCACTATTTCAGCGAGTTTTATGTCTGAGCTTTGCTATAATTAGATCGCTTCTTCAGTTATCAGTCTGATTCATTTGGGATTTTTCTTGCATCTTACAGTGCTGCTAAATTAGAGGCAAATAATATTCAGGGAGTTGCTCAACTTGTGCAAATACCTGTACTGTAGTAGTTGCTTATGGCCTCTCACATACTTGTATATATACTCACCTATTAGTTCTATTAGTGTCCATGAGAAATATTAGCTCGCCTTGTCATATTAGGGCCTGTTTGGATGGACTAGGACTAGTTGTTAGCTAGGACTAGTTGTTAGCTGACTAGTAGTTAGCTGGCTAAAGATTAGCCCAGTCCTGTTTGGACCCAAGGACTAATAAGTACTACTATCTCAGTACAAAGTCTGTTATACCCCTGAGCCTCTAGCGGTCTGGGAGGGTTGGCGTGGGTATCGGTGTCTTTTTTCCATCCGGCTGGTCCTTTAGCCCTCATTAGCTGGGTTTGGCCAACTAGTTGGCTAACAACTAGTTGGGGCTTTGGCTAAACTTTAGCCCACTCATTAGCCCTGCTGTCTGGATCCACAAGGACTAAAAATTAGCAACTAGTTGTTAGCCCATGGGATCCAAACAGGCCCTTAGTGTTCCTTTTTTTTTGTTGAGAGGACGTTCCCTTGATTATTAGAGCGCTATTGCTATTATATGTAGGTAGAGGTGGAAACGGATCGGATACGATCAAATATTCTTAAATACAAATACGAATTTATATTTTTAAAACGAATACGAATATGAATTCGAATATTCTCAAATACGGATACGAATATTCTCGAATATGAATACGGATTTTCTCGGATACGAATATCGGATAAAACGGATTCTTAGTGGTTTTGCTGATTTTTCACCGGTTTTTAGATGGTTACCGGTTTTAAACCGCCAAAATTTAAATTTTGAAGCACAAAATTCGTACGGATTTTTCATGGGTTCTAGAAACGGATTGAATACAAATCGAATAGTCTCGAATACGAATACGGATACGAATATTCTCGAATACGAATATGAACATTTTCGAATACGGATTTTGCTTACCACATTCACATTTTCTCGGATACGAATATCGGATAAAACGAATTATCCGTTACCGTTTTCCACCCCTATATGTAGGCTAGAGCAAAATGGCCCAGCCTGGATTGGCCCGAACAAACTGTCTCAGCCCTGCCCGAAGCCTAGTTTATGGACGGGCTTGTGCAGTAATGTGATATTTGAATTCCCAATTCAAAATCGTGAACTGTAAATTTAATAAAAATATAAGTTTCGTAATTACGATTTCAAAATTATGATGCCAAATTTGGAGCTTATAGAAACTTTTAAATTTGTCTCTGCTATTTGCATTGAAACTTGAAAGTGGTATTAGATTTGAGGGATGAGGAGACAGAAGATGTTGTCTTGGTGGAAGATGCGGAAGAGCTCTTCTCTGAATCCAAATGGATGGCTATTGGATCTGTTCTTACATCAAAAGGCTTTTAGTCATGCAGCTCTATTCAGTTAGACGAGGTTTGCTTGGGGACAAACAAAAGATATCAAATTTAAAAAGAAAGTTAAATTTTCACATAGTTTAGCAAGTTCTGTCGAGAATTTCATAAGTTCCAATCAAGTTGCAAACAAACAAACAAATTTTAGAAAAATCATAGGGCATTCAATTCGTTTCGGTAGCTTCCACGGGGAGCCAATAGGGAGCTCATTGAAAACAAGGAGGACGATGAGCCGTACGCGCTACCAAGCTCGCATCCCCATGCCTAACTGCAGCTGTTTGTGGCAAGGCACAGTGGAAGCCGCTCATTGTACACCGCCGCCACTCGCCATGAGCCTCGGTCGGCCCCACGGGCTTCCTTCTGCTGTTAATAGCGTCAGCCCAGCACTCGCCCCCGCCAATCACACTAGCGTCAGATATGGAGAGAGAGAGAGAGAGAGAGAGAGAGAGTAAGAGAATGAATGAATGAATGCATAGGATAAGGGTTGTGTGTATTGCATCGCATCATAAACAGAGATAAGGCAGGTGGGCTAGATCTCGGATGCCAGTTAATTAATGGACTAGAAATTGGATGATTGGATGGTGTCCCATTAGATTTGCTTTGCACGGTACCGTAGAGTAGTTTATAGCCGAATCTCCAGCTCACCTACAAGTGTACATACTATAATGGGAACGACTATGGGTCAGATGTATGATGGGAGTTTACCATCGTCTGCTCCTCGCCATCAAATCTTCATAAACCAAAGCATTATCAAGTATCAACTCTCTGACCTTATTAATTGTGGCACAAAAATGACACCATTAAATGTGCAATGCTTTCGGACGCTCCTCCTCGCCCCACCAACCAGCTGTCATTCGATGAGGGTGTCACTGGCCAGAAGAAGAGACTACAGAAGCGGTCACGCCACCTTGCTCATTCGACCACTAGTTGCCACGTTGCCGCAACACCCTACCCTTGGTGGTCTAAAGAGAGAGGAGCAGGATGAGTATGGCTGTAATGGTGGCCGGCTTTAGCAGAACAAGACCAGCGAGCCACCGAAGGGGTGTGAGCTGAGATGTGAGCATGGGGATTGGGAGGTGTAGACTTGGTGGGGGGAATGGATGACTATGAGACAACTAATTCAATATGGCAAAACAGAAAAATCCCAAAATCACAACAATTAGTTCATTTGCTTGCAACAAATCTTTACTCTAAATGCAACAAACATGAAATCAACAAATAAATGTATAGAACAAATTTGACCTATTGGGGGCAACAAATACAAGAATCTATTGTAACAAAAAATGAATCTTGTTGCAACAACAAAGAACACCATTAAAACATCTGTAACATTTAATATCCAGTGGTACAACATTCAAAAATAACTGTTGTAATAACTTGACTTACCGCGTCAACATTTGAGATGAGCATAGAAGAGGATGGAGATGTAGCCTTTCAGCTTGTGGCCTAGAGACAAGAGGTCAAACACCGCAAAGAGAATCTCGCCGAGGAGGTTAGTAGCGTGGTCCTTAGCTATTAGACTAGGATTTAGCGAATCTAAATTTCTTTGTGATACCACTGCACTATTCCCTGGGGCAGTAGATAGTACTCACAGAATACATTATTGAATCATTTCATACATGACGTAAACCGCACCAATACATTAATTATACATCATTAGAGTTCAAATAGACCACATGGGTCAATTTTACAATAGGGGCCAAAAAAACCAAATGTATTCATTACATAAATATGAAAGTGATAGTGGAAGCGAGAGCAAAAGCAACAGGGGAGGGCACACTCACCACGAGCAAGCAACTGACTGGGTAAGAGAGAGCCTAGATAATTGGAGACTATCTTGATATCCTCCGTCTTCTTTACCATTAGCTCCTTGGATGTCGTAGTAGGCGTAATGTCCTTGGTCCACAAGTTCTGAGAATTTTGTGAGCGAAGGTGAGCACAAGCAACAATACTCTGTGAGCCAACACACAGATTGTAATGTTTAACATGCAAGGCTTTGACAAAGGTAGGCTTAGGCTCTTTTATTTGCTAAAAACAACATTTAAAGACTTACAATAATTAGAAAGTCCTATAACTTAGCATTTTGACTAAACCATTTTATTAAAGAGAGTGAAAGTGTGTAATATTTATAACGGTACAGATTCCATCCACCTATTATATGGTTCCATCCGCTATATGCTAGTTTTTGGTTACTAGGGTTACATCCACCCATTAACATCACTAGGTTACATCCACCCAGAAAAAGCCAAATTCAGGGTTACATCCACCCAACAAGTTTTCATCCTACCCACAAAGGTTTCTGAAATAGAGACTAACTATGTTTCCGTAGACATATGAATCAAGAAGATCACCACAAAGATTCACATGTCCAAGGAAACGTGGAAACATAACAAGTTGATTATCTCTTGTGGGTAGAGCATACAGTCTCTGCAGAGTATAAACTATTCAAACAGTCATGCTCACGGTAAAGGGTGGACATGGGAACTTACTAGAGTTAGTTTCTATTTCAAAAATCATTGTGGGAGGGATGAAAACTTGTTGGGTGGATGTAACCCTGATTCAGGCATTTTTCCTAGGTGGATGTAACCCAATGTTGGAAATTGGGTGGATGTAACCCTAGTAAATAAAAAACTAGCATATGGTAGATAGAACTTGCACCATTATAAATATTGCACATTGTAACTCTCTTTAATAAAATGGTTTAGTCAAAATGTAAGTCATAGGACTTTCTAATTATTGTAAGTCGTTCAATGTTGCCTTTAGCAAATAAAAGAATCTGAGATTACCATTTGTCTCAGCCCTACATGTATAAATATTGCATTTTGTGTGTTTGACTCATGGAGCACTATTGTTTTGCCCATCCTCATTCACAAAATCCCTCAAAATTTAGGAACCAAGATGACTATGTGCATTTCGAACTTCTAGGAGCTAGCAATGGAGAAAACAAATAAGCTTAGGTTGTTTTTGTAACACCCTGGCTAACAAAAGTTTAAAATATCACCTACAACTACTATCGCTAATCGCTATCAATTTTAACCAACAAACAAGCATTATCAACACCTAGGCTTCAAGAATAATTGTTCAACATGATAATGAACATAAATTTTAGCAACATAGTAAACCATAAATTGATTTTAATATGAACCAAATAATTACCAAGAGGAATTGTAAATAAGTCTAAACTCAGGATCGCATCAAATGGCAATTTTACGAACCAAAATAAACTAAGTGAAACCACAAATTATCTGATTATTATAATGGAAGAGACTATATTGTTCATGACCAAAAGTGATGAAATGCTAAGTGGAGTGAAGAGCCATAAAGTGCAATATTCCATGTTCTACTGCCACCCATGCATGATGCCTTCAATGTACATGTAAAAACAGCAATAAAGTAGGGGTGAGTCTACAACTCAGCAAATACAAAGAAGAACAATAAACGAGCATCATCTTATTAGCAATTCATACCCATTTATCATTAACTCAATTTCCCATATATAATTCTCATCAATTTTCATTCATGTGTTTTATTATCTCAAATCACTTTTCACTTTTCATGAATGCAATGCTTATGCTCATGTTTCAACTCATCTTCTGTTTATATCGGTATAGCAGAGTGTAACACCGGTCGATGTTCACTCATGCCCGTACTTTTTAGTGCAAGATCAATTGCTCATCATTTTTCATACGGAGGCCTCATTGCTCATATTTTACATATGGGGATCCCATCCCACTCCTATGGGTCATGTCTTTCCATTATGAATACTCAACATGAAATACAATGATTATTATCTTTCTTCATTAGCAATTGATATACTCATCATTCTTTCATAGTCATCAACATCACCATCAATTTATGATAAACATGTGAGCAGTATAAAAAATATAAATAATAATATAAATCATCATGACAAGTACTCAATCAATCAAATAATAATTTCAACACTCAAGTTACTATTTTACCATACACTTGTTTTTCTAATTGCAACAACCTGGAAGATTTGAAGGTGACAATACACTCGACGCTACACCTCCTACAGTAAATATTCAAACTTAACATAAGTTACAACAATACAAGACAACACTTAATCGATAATGCTCCTACAAGCTTCCCAAATCCACCACTTCCCCCTTTTATAGGGCAATCACTTTTGCTGTTCAGGTACTAAAAATATCATAACTTTCAACTCTCACATCGTATTATAACAAACCATACAAGTTCTGGAATCTATTCAAATTCCCCACAACTTCCTGGTGATCAAATGTTCAGATTAAATCATCTAAACCCCCGTTTTGACCTAAAAGACAGATCTGTCATTTTCTGGACAATAAACTTCCAAAATTCATATATTTTAATATACACATGCAAATATATTGAACTATAATATTTTGAGAATCTAAAGAAAATTACCTACTACTTTATAGTTATTCCTAAAATTTACTTCTGCCATTAAATTAGTCAATTTAGTAATTTCCCACGACTGCGTCCAGCAGCAACCTGGTATGGGATAACAGCTTCCCAAAATTCATAACTTCTATTCTACTTATCGAAAAATTATATTCTTGGACTTTCAAGAATCTTTAAGAAATTACCTGCATCTTTCATGTAGACCAAATCACCAAACTAATCCATTTACTATTTTTAATTAATAGATTAATACGTGCCACCAAAACACGATAAATTTACCAGACAGCAAAATTACAAAATTCATAGCTCGAAATCCAACCACCCGATCAACACGAATAAAATTTTTACAGAAAGATATCAAAATCCTCTAGATTTTTCTAGTAGATAAACCCCAAATTATGCCCATACGATTTTTAAATCACACTAGAGAATTACAGCAATTAATCAAGCTACTAATCAAACCTCCCATCAAATCTTTGTACTTCACTCTGTCTAATCTCAACTCTAATATCTAATAAAAATACTAAAACAGAGAGGAAACATCTAGATTGTTACCTACGTGAAGAAGACCTAGATCGCGATGTCTTACTCACTTTTTCTCCTTTCCCATCGATGTCTTGCTCACTTCGATCTCTTGTGCCCTGACGTGCAGGCACGTATAGACACAATGACACAAACACCAGCACTTCTAGTCACCGCGGGAACACTAGCAGAGCAACGCACAGCATGCAGCAGGGCCATGAAGCCATGCAACCACTTGTAGTTAGTCTGCAGCCCCGTGCAGATGAGCAGTCACAAGGACGCCGCGTGAAGGCCGACGCGGCAATTGGCGGGAACTCGGCGTTGGCCGGCGCGTGGCAACTCTTGCGCGCAGTGCTGGCCGGGTCAGCAAGAGAGCACGCGACGCGCGGCTGCCGTGCGACACGCGGGCACGCACGAGGCCGGGCGCGCGGGCAACTGCTTGCAATGGCACGCGTCGCGATGGCGATGACCGCTCCGGCGAAGGCGTGTGGCAGTGTTCGGCTGGAGGCCACCGAAGACGTTCGGCGCTCGACGACACAGGAAAATCGCTGTAGCGCACGGGCGCTAGCGGAGGCGGCGCCAGGTGAAGAAAAAGAAACAGGGCTAGGGCTATTTGGTTCTTGGTCTTCCTCTCTCCCACCTCCACTCGTTAAGCATGAACTCCAATATATTTCCAACTCGCGTACGACTCATTTAAAGAAAACAACTCCACTTCAATAATTTTAGCATCTTTTCATGTATTCTCTTTTGGCCATTTAAGAGCAAACCCTCAAGATGGTATTTTTCTGGAGTATTGCATCCGCGCCACTGATTGCGTAACTCCAACTTCCCTCTCTAAAAATCCAAGCATCCTCTTTTCACATATCTCTTTCTCTCTAATTATGCATGGGTCTTTAAAAGGGATATTTCTAGAATATTACAGTATTCCTTAGTAGTTGGTTTTTACCATAGTTAGGTAGACTTGATGGTAATTGTATGTGCATATATTATCTAAGTTGGGTAGTATCTATCTCACACAATCTTAACTCCAGTCGTTTGCCTGTGTTAAGATGTGCCCTACCTCTTTTGTTTATTGCTTTCGTTGTTGTAATGAAACCATTTGGCCCAATCGGTTTTATGTAAACTCAACCTAATACGGTCTATTTCAACATCTGTTATATAATATTAATGAATGGTATGATTCTCGCTATATATGAAATGATTCAGTGATGTATCTGTGAGCATTATCAACTGATCTAGGAAAAAGTGCAGTGTTTTCACAAAGAATTCTGGATTGGCTAAATCCAGGTCCGACACATACGTTCAGGCGCTAGCATATCCCATAGTTTATATTTAAACACAGAGTTGTTTTATATAACTCTAATGCTAACGATGAAGGTACAGTTTTGTTTCTTGTATAACTGTAACAGCTTCCATGTCTATACCTATTTAATCTATATAGTTATAATCTAAATCCATCATAATCGATGGTGTAGATCTTTCTATTTTCTCTTTGATTACATGCTAATTTCTATCACCCGAGAGCAAAGTACTAGCTACTTTTTTGTAATTTTAATAATATAATAATAAATAGATAGATGCTTTTTCTGCTAAAATAAATAAATACTTCACTTGTAAGCAACCTCCGTGCTCAATCGTATGTAAGTTCACCAATAGCTTGCCTTATGTATGCAAGTCTCTTCCGTTCTGATTCTAATAAACCACCACAACACTTGCACCGGACAAACCACTCGATGCAACCCGTTACATCAACCTTGTCTTCTATGTTCTTGTCTACCATGCACCTTACTTGAGCTCTTCACCATCTCACTTGGTATCTTTAACAATTCTAGAAATTGATTCCCCTAATCAAGTTCTATTTCTCTTTGCTATTGATCATAGTTGACTTGAAGACACCTTGTGTAGATACAAGTTTTCATAATTTAACCTACATATTTAAAACATACATTATGCAACACATATGCAACAACCGAACACACCTAGAGCCAGCCACGAACTTGAGTCTAACAAATTCCAACATAACAAACCTTCCAATTTGTCTATCTCCATAACAAACCTTCTCTCTGACCAGAGTTTGATTTGATGGTCTGTTTCGATTCGGATCTTTCGACTGCACACACAACAAGATTGCTAACGTTTCGCTGCAACTTAACTAACGCATTGTTGAGACTTGTCGAGTCTAGCAAGTTGGTCAGGTCATCTCTTGCCGTCCATATTAAACTGTAAATATCCTCGTTTCTTATTTCGTGACTAGCACTTTTGACCAATAGTAACTAATTATATAATAAGAGTGAATATTGTTTCTCTTTTCCCTGGAAAAGTATAAGCAAGTTTACTGTCTGCATGCACTTGTGGAGCAACAGGATACTGCCAAGTGGCAACAAGGGAACAACCAGTTTAAGGACTGCAGAGTGCTGCTTTCGTGGTGAAGAAAATCTATACATTACTACATCTCAATTTATCTTCTCGGAAGTTTCACTTGCAACAGAGCCACACCCAAAGCCCGAAACAGAGAGGTAAATGAACGTCACTTTATAGCAGTAGATCTGTATTAATTTCAGACAAGTACATACAGTGTAGTTACACTGCAGTAACAATTCCCCACATACCGAACAGTATTCGTTTGTGTGAGAGGTAACAGTTGGTCAAGGGGATAGATCGGCTTGATGTCAGGTCATAACCTGACATGAAACCGTTTAGCACAACACGATTCACGCTCCCGATGTTTCAGACTATACTTAATCAATTTTATTGACCGTACTGAAACTATAAATTTTACTGGAGCTAAACGTTCTAATAAGGAACGTTTAACCGACAACCACGTGTGTCCATTATTTAAAATGTTGTTTGGCTCTTTGCTCTTGTTTTTTCTCGGCTGCATTGCAAGAGATCGATGCCGCCTTGATACGGTTAAGATTCACATACGTAAGAATTTGTTAACTTAGGTTGCATGACATGTGTCTGTATAGTTGGATATATCTTGATGTGCCAATTAGGCTCCATGTTAAACAGAGCTTACATATAAAGGTTCATGAATGAAAATTGTAAAGAAAGCTGTAAAGAAAGCTTTAATGTTAAACAGGCTCCTAGTACCAATTAGGTTCCTTATATATAAAGCTGTAAAGAAAGCTTTAATGTTTGTATCTGATAAATATGCACATTATTAATTTGGAGTCACCAAATAAGTAGTGTAAATGTTTTTGCTTTATAATTTGTGTTATCAACGAGATTGCCGATTCATTTGTAATATATAAATAGATGGCAGCCGATACAGCCAGCACTAGTTCGTCAGGAGGGGCACTGATTAATAGACGGCTCCTGGAAGCCGCCAAAATTGGCGATGACAGATCAATGCAGGACCTGAATGACATGGCCTCACGGGATCCAAGCATTCTGCTTGGAACAACTCCACAGGGGAGCACCTGCCTTCACATATCCTCCATTCATGGCAACGAAGAATTCTGCAAAGCTGTCCTGGAGCGAAACCAGTCGTCTCTCCTCGCCGTTGCCAACTCTTACGGTGAGACTCCGCTGCTCGCCGCCGTGACGAGTGGCCATGCCTCTTTGGCTTCTGATTTACTCAGGCGCTGTTGTGATCTGGGATTGAGTGAGGCAATCTTGAAGCAAGACAATGATGGATGTAATGCACTACACCACGCCATCCGCAGCGGCCACAAGGACATTGCACTGGAGTTGATAGCAGCAGAGCCTTCCTTGTCGCAAGGAGTGAACAAATTCAATGAGTCACCCATGTTCATCGCGGTGATGAGAGATTTTACAGAGGTCTTCGAGAGACTATTGGAATTTCCTGATTCCGCTCACAGGGGACCCCGTGGCTACAATGCTCTGCATGCCGCTGTGAGGAATGGAAATTCAGGTGAGAACCATATATATATATATATATATATATATATATATATATATATATATATATATATATATATATATATATATATATATATATATATATATATATATATATATATATATATATATATATATATATATATATATATATATATATATATGCAATCAAATTTGAATTATAAACTGATTTTCTAACTAATATTATTGTACGTCATTACTAATCCTCAACTTGCTATATACTCCACATTCCTTGGTTGTTAACCATCGTACGTGCCTTCATTTGTTTGCAGGTGTTGCTAAAATTATTATGGAGAAGCGTCCTTGGCTGGCGAGAGAGAAGAAAGCCAGGGACACGATACTCCGATGCACAAGGCTGTACTTTGGGACAAGGTTGACGTGCTACAAGTAATGTTGGAACATGATTGGTCATTAGGGTATGTAGTAAGCACAAAAGGTAGGACTCCCCTCCTTGTTTCTGCAGCACATCGAGGTCATGTTGGTGTTGCTCAGGAGCTTCTCAACCATTGTCCAGATACTCCCTATTGCAGACCAGATGGCTGGACATGCCTTCATCAAACTGTACGGTCAGGTCATGTTGGAAATAATCTTGTTTTAGAAGACGCATACAAAGTTTGGAAGTAATCGAAGTCAAGACGGAGGAGAAATCAGAAGTCGAAGTTGAGACCGAGTTCTAGACGAGGTCGTATCAAAGTCGAATTAGAAGTCGTATCGGAGTCCGAGTTGTAATCGTAGTTGAACCCGTGTTGAAGTCGTAGAAACCGGGTATAAAAGGAGGGGTAGTCATGTAACCAAAGGTGTATCAAGCAATTGAGAAAATACCAAAAAGAGGGAAAAACACAGAGCATTGTTTTGTCGTGTGATTGCGCAAGACGTGGTCGGAAGGACTCACGACCACGGCAAACGTGGTCGGGAGGAGTTACGACCACGGCAAAGTCTCAGCAGGCGTGATCGAGAGGTGCTATGATCACGGCAAAGGAACAGTGATTCTTCGACTACATCGAAGGAGTACACAACGTGGTCGTAAAGGGTTCGACCACGCAGAGAAGGTTACGACCACAGTGTATGTGGTCGTAAGGTGCAGCGATCAAGTCGTAGAAGATCAGTGCGTGGTCGGAAGCGACTCCTACCACGTTGAAGGAAGTGAACGTGGTCGAAAGGGCGTTCGACCACGGTGAACAGTGATCGCCAGCATCACTGCGTGATCATAAAGGGTTTCGATCACGGTATTTCGAGGAGCTGAAGGAAGGGCAGCGAAGCGATAAAGAGGAGCGGTCGCAAACTGCTACAGTAAGTTTACGATTACGAAGAAAAGTTGATCGATAGAATTTGAAGCGGTCGGAACTGGTCGTAAGCATCCAGAACCGGTCGTAAACAGTTCTATTCAGCCGTAAACGACTCTAACCGGTCGTAAAAGGTCCTGGGAGGTCGTAAGACTTTCCAACAGTTGGTATCAGAGCCGTGGTTAAACATGGCTGACACGGCGAAGCAGAGCGTGTCGCTGCAGTACCCGATCCTCAATTCGGACAACTATCCGGTCTGGGCGATGAAGATGAAGGTCAACATGATCGCGAAAGGCGTCTGGGGTGCGGTCGAACCAAAGGAGAAGGACAAGGTCCTCGATGATCGACTGGACAAGATGGCAATGGCGGTGATCTATCAAGCTGTGCCCGACTCGATGATGCGGCAGCTAGTCGGCAAGGAGACGGCGAAGGAAGTCTGGACTACTCTGCGAACCATGCATGAAGGAGTAGATCGAGTGAAGGAAGTTCGACTTCAAACCTTAAGAAGTGAGTTTGAATCATTGAAGATGGGAAAGAACCAGACTGTGGAGGAGTTCTCTGGGAAGTTTAATGAAGTCGTAAACGAGATCAAATCTCTCGGCGACGACTTGAAAGACGAGGTGGCGGTGAAGAAGTATCTACGAGTACGGCCAGAGAAGTTTCTCCCGGTCGTAACTACACTCACGTACTCGCAAGACCTCTCGAAGATGAAGGTTGAGGAGGTAACTGGGGCGCTCAGAGCACACGAGCAGCTTCTGAAGAGTTATCAAGCTGACAATGAAGGGCAAGGATCTTACAATCAACAAGCCTTGCTCGTGAGAGAAGACACGAGGAACCAATACAAGCGGACCGCATGCACTCATATGGCGGCAAGGTCGTGGAACTAGTCGAGGTGGAAGATCTCAAGATAAGTCTCATATTCAATGCTCTGAATGTGAAAAATTCGGTAATGACGCTGCTGAATGCAAAAGCCACATCCAGTGCCATACCTGCAAGAAGTATGGTCATTATGCTGCGGAATGTCGAAGCCACATACAATGCCACAATTGCAAAAGGTATGGGCACTATGCTGCAAAATGCAGGAGCAAGAAGAAAGTCGAAGAAGCAAATCTTGCTCAAACCTCGGAATATACAGAACCGACTTTGTTATTGTCCCATTGTGGAGAAGTCTTGCCGACAATGGTGATGTTGAATGAAGGGAAGGTGTTTCCTAGTTTGATGGAGAAGGGAGAGGAGTCTCAGGAACAGTCAGATTGGTACCTCGACAATGGAGCTAGCAATCATATGACAGGAACATATTCAATGTTTCATGAGCTAGATGAGAAAGTGCTCGGCAAAGTAAAATTTGAAGACGGCTCAACTGTGCAGATCAGAGGAAAGGGGACAATTCTGTTGAAGTGCAAGGATGGAAGTCAAAGACCGTTGTCAGATGTATACTACATACCAAGTCTACAGAGCAATATCATAAGTCTTGGACAACTGACCGAAGAAGGTTGCCAGATCGAGCTCAAAGAGAATCACCTGAGAGTTTTTGACAACAGAGAGCGGTTGCTAATGAAGGTGCAAAAGTCAGCAAATCGGTTGTACAAGCTACCATTGAAAATCTGGAAACCAGATGGCATGCAAAGGGTTCTGGAGGAACCAGAATGTGAACGACTTCATCTACTGGTAGTCGAAGGCCAGCCTGAAGTCATAACAAGCAAGTCGGGAGAAAAGCAAGTCGTGGCGACGGTGAAAAAAACTCAAGTCGCATCAACAAGTTGGCTGAAGTGATTGGACGTGGTCGAGAGGACAATCGACTACGGCAAACGGTGATCGAACGTGGTCGGGAAGTGTCACGACCATGGCAAATGAAGACTGGACGTGGTCGAGAAATCGTTCGACCATGGCAAACAAGGTTTGAACGTGGTCGAAACACATTACGACCGCAGCAAACCAGGGGTGCGTGAGTAGTCGACTTCGAACGACTACCTGCACGAACAGGTCCCAGGATCGGCCTGAGCAGTCGAAGCATCGGCCCGAGTGGTCGACACAGACCACCTATAACAACCGCAACCGAGGAGAGAAGGGGTGGTCCGGGTGGTCGAAACATCAGCACGGATGGTCGATACTGACCACATGCTGAAGACAAAGTCGAAGCGTGCGGCACAGGAGGTGCCTACTCGCATGCAGATGGAGGGAAGCAAGGTGAAGTCGTACCAGGCGTAACTGGCGTAAAAGGAGGTCGAAGCAACAAAAGTATGAGTGGTCAGCGTAGATCACATGAAGCAAGCAAAGCTGTGGAAATCAGAAGCTCCGGAGGAGCTCCCACAAGACCAAAAGAAGGCAGTCAAAAGCCTGGAGTTTGGATCCCAAGGTGGCGGGAGAAAGCATGGCATGCAGGACGATGGTCGAAAGCAAGACCACACAGCAATGAAACGAGTTGCTGGTGGAGAAAATGTGAGAAGGAAGGAAACGACCAGAGCAAAGGCTGTGAGAGCAGGTGCTCCAGCCAAGAAAGCCCGGTCAAGGAAGAAGCAGAAGCAGGAGAACGTCAAAGTGATCAAGGAAGAAGATCGACACGATGGAAGTTACTAAAACAAGATTAGGGAGAGAATGTTGGAAATAATCTTGTTTTAGAAGACGCATACAAAGTTTGGAAGTAATCGAAGTCAAGACGGAGGAGAAATCAGAAGTCGAAGTTGAGACCGAGTTCTAGACGAGGTCGTATCAAAGTCGAATTAGAAGTCGTATCGGAGTCCGAGTTGTAATCGTAGTCGAACCCGTGTTGAAGTCATAGAAACCGGGTATAAAAGGAGGGGTAGTCATGTAACCAAAGGTGTATCAAGCAATTGAGAAAATACCAAAAAGAGGGAAAAACACAGAGCATTGTTTTGTCGTGTGATTGCGCAAGACGTGGTCGGAAGGACTCACGACCACGGCAAACGTGGTCGGGAGGAGTTACGACCACAGCAAAGTCTCAGCAGGCGTGATCGAGAGGTGCTACGATCACGGCAAAGGAACAGTAATTCTTCGACTACGTCGAAGGAGTGCACAACGTGGTCGTAAAGGGTTCGACCACGCAGAGAATGTTACGACCACGGTGTATGTGGTCGTAAGGTGCAGCGATCAAGTCGTAGAAGATCAGTGCGTGGTCGGAAGCGACTCTGACCACGTTGAAGGAAGTGAACATGGTCGAAAGGGCGTTCAACCACGGTGAACAGTGATTGCCAGCATCACTGCGTGATCGTAAAGGGTTTCGATCACGGTATTTCGAGGAGCTGAAGGAAGGGCAGCGAAGCGATAAAGAGGAGCGGTCGTAAACTGCTACAGTAAGTTTACGATTACGAAGAAAAGTTGATCGATAGAATTTGAAGCGGTCGGAACTGGTCGTAAGCATCCAGAACCGGTCGTAAACAGTTCTATTCGGTCGTAAATGACTCTAACCGGTCGTAAAAGGTCCTGGGAGGTCGTAAGACTTTCCAACAGGTCAGACGGAGTTTGCTGAATTTATCCTGAGGGCACCGCAGCTTCAGAAAATCGTTAACATGCGTAACAGGGAGGGAAATACTGCTGTACATCTCACAGTCCAGAAGTGCAATCCGAAAATCGTTGCTGCTCTACTGTTTCACCCAGACATAGACTATACAATGCTTGACCGCAAAAATAATCCAGTTGGTTGGCAATTAGGGGATGCGACAGATCATGCCAAGACTTTAAACTGGGTAAGCATGTTATTAATATATTGGTCCATATAAATGTTTACAAATAAGTCACAAAATAAGTAACAGTTCAAAGTACCTTTTGCTTTTGTTCCCCCTTACTAGGTAATTACAGTTCTAGGAAAATCCTTGCTCAAAAAATAATAATATCTTTATTTGATATATGAGTTATTACTGTGCTTATCGAATGTCATAACTATCCCGTCCTCTTTGATTACTTTATTTCTCAACTTACAACAGAATTGATTTTTTCATCACATCTTCTAAATTAAGTGCAGTATTACGAGCGATACTATTATTCACATAGTACAATAGCTGATATTAATTTATTATTGTGGGCTTCATTTGTCCATGCTTATGTTCAAAGCTTATTTTATTATTTCTTTTGATCTACACAGAACGAACTGTCCATGCTTATGTTGAAAGCTGATCCCCTAAATGCAGCCTCTATTTATAATCTTCATAAGCAAGCCAAGGCAGATGTAACTAATGCATCAAGGAAGGATGCAAAGTCACTAACTCAAACATACACAGGTAACACGTCGTTAGTGGCGATTCTCATTACGACAATTACCTTCGCCGCTGCTTTCACCTTGCTTGGAGGATACAGTAGTGAGACTGGACGCGAGGGACTTCCCATCATGGCAAGAAAGTATGCATTTCAGGCATTCCTGATCTCCGATACCTTAGCAATGTGCTCCTCACTCGCTGTCGCATTCATATGCATCATAGCAAGGTGGGAGGATCTTGAGTTCTTACTTTATTACAGATCTTTTACTAAGAAGCTCATGTGGTTTGCATACACGGCAACCACTACGGCATTTTCAACTGGTTTGTACACAGTACTTGCCCCCCAGATTCTGTGGTTAGCCATTGTAATTTGCTTTCTACCAGTTTTAATGCCCATTCTTACTAAGCTGCTTGGTGAATGGCCTGTCTTGAAGCTCAGATTTCGGTTGGGTCATGCTTTTAAGTCAGAGTTCCTTGAGATGGTGTGACATCGTCAATTTGTCCTATCTTATATATTTTGCTTTGCATTATTATTTTTTAATTGATGTGCATTTTTATACTGTTTGGTTGATTATACTGTATATTTAATTCTTGAATCTTGTCAACAATCCATACCATGTACTTCGAACATCACTTATATGTTGACCATGTGCTAATGAGTGGTTAATTACATCTTTTTGTCTCAATTTGGATTTTTCAGAAGTTGATTTGCTCAAACTAATTTATAAATTTATAAAAATATTGGGAGATAATTTGTTGTGACTGTTATGATGGTACATTGAGAATCTATATCTATGAAGCCTACTGGATATCCCCGCAACATGGCGAGCCACGTCACCTGTTTTCCAGAGCTGTCAAATCTTCCTCTCAAGCTAAATGAACCATTTGATCCGGTGCATCACCACCATAGCAAAATATCAACAAAGTCTTTCGAGAAACATCAATTTCTTCTCAGCCCTCCATTTCCCCATCCATTTGCATCAAAATCAGAGTGAGCTCACTTTCTGAAAACTCCCTCCTCCCACAACCAGAATCCCTCTCGATCTCCCCCCGATCCAATCTCTTGCCATCCATATCTTTACTATCTAAAAAGTTTGAGTTGGTGGTATGTCCGTTCTCTTCCACCTCTTCTCACAAAAAAACCAGCGCTGACATGTTGTCCGACTCAAAAAATAAAAACCACCTACGCTGAATCTTCTCCCCACGTCCCCCATCTCCCCCGTTCTCCGCGTCTCCCCTCCTCCTCCTCCCCCCGCTGCGCCGTTCCCCGCCGCTCCGCCCTAGCCTACTCCCCTCCCTCCTCCGCCGCTCCGCCCTCGCCTCCTCCTCCCCACCCCGCGCCGCCGCCTCCTCCCCCACTCCTCCGCGCCGCCGCCTCCTCCTCCTCCCCACCCCGCGCCGCTGCCTCCTCCCCACCCCGTGCCGCCGCCTCCTCCTCCCCTCACACCGCGCCGCCGCCTCCTCCCCTTCCTCCCACCCCGCGACACCGCCGCCTCCTCCCACGCTTCACTCCACCGCTGCCTCCTCCTCTCCTTACTCCTCCACTCCACCCTCGCCTCCGCTGCCCCTCCTCCCCTGCTCCTCTGCTATGCCCCTCGCCTCCTCCTCCCCACCCCACTCCGCGCTGCCGCCGCCTCCTCCTCCCCCCGCTCCGCCCTTGCCTCCTCCGTAGAACTGCCGCATCCTCCTCCCCCTCGCCTCCTCCGTAGAAACCGCTCTGCCCTTGCTCCTCCCCAGAACTGCCACCGCCTCCTCCCCCGCTCCTTCGCTCCGCCCCTCGCCTCCTCCTCCCCCGGACGCTGCTGCCACCACCCCGGGCCATCGCCTCCACCCACGCGCCGCTGCTCGCCTCCCAACCTTCGCCACTAGCGTCTGTGCCCGCCGTCGTGGCACACGCAAAGGTCGACTGCTCCGGCTGCTTCTGCAGCCCCCGTGCCACCCATTGGATCTAGGTCACCCAGACCACAACCATGCCTATAAAATGCTCTCCTCCATCCCTAACCCTACCTCCCTTCGCTGTCGCAGCCTCGCTAGAGAGAGAGCACAGTGACCGGGAGAGGGCGGCGAGATGGTGCAATGGCTGACCTACCGAAAGCGGCATAGCTACGCCACCAAGTCCAACCATACCCACGTTGTCAAGACCCCTGGTGAGATCAGTGGCTCCTGTGATTGTAGTTCATATTAACATTTGGATTGCACAAATGTTCTCTTTTGGAAGGTTAGCACAGATTTCTCAGTTTTAACTTTTGAGGATAATACTGCAGAATTTCTGAAGGTTGATTTGGAATGTCAAACTTCAAACTTGCTTTATTGTCTTAGTAAAGAAAATGTGTTCAAAACTCATCAAACTTCTTAGGAAATTACTGTTGTGGATTGTTTGGTTGGTCAATGGGTGAATGAGAAATCATATTAACTCGCTTGCCCTTACTTTAGAGTGACATAAACCATACCATATATACTAGACAGACATGTATTAAAATGGTAAGGTTTCGCCACCTAATCACAATGGTGTTGTAATATTTGTCAACCATATGTAGCAATTCCATATTGTGAAACCACTGCTATAGTGGGTGGATTACTGGAGTTTGCAGATTACAAGTAGGGATCAGACAATCTGTTTGCACCAAACTGCAAAAGCCAGATTTGGTTTGTCTGTTTGAGAATTTGCAGCTAAGGTCTGCATTTCAAAGAATACTCAGTGTTGACTAGACATACTTTGTTGTAATATTCGGAATTACCTTAATCTAATATATGATGGTATTGATGTTGTCATCTAAAGGTTAGATAACTTTACAATGAATACAGTACCCTGTTAATGTGCTATATTAAGTGCATAATCCTTCTTTTCTCTTGTGAATAGACTCATAATTTCACCTCAAGATTAAGATGCTAAACACTGATACCAAATATGTTGCCTAAACTTGTCATTGTAAGCAATTTGTAATGTACACGATATAATGATTTGAAATCATGCTCAGCATTTAACTGCCTCTTTACTCACTGACAGGGGATATACATGGCTAGTATTCTGATCTTCTTTGATTATTTGAGTATGGTGGCTTCCCACCGGAGGCAAACTATTTGTTTCTTGGGGATTATGTTGATCGCAGTAAGCAGAGTATAGAAACAATATGCCTTCTCCTTGCGAATAAGATGAAGTACCTTGAGAATTTTTTTCTCCTTAGGGGAAACCATGAGTGCGCCTCTATCAATCGAATCTATGGATTCTTTGACGAATGCAAGAGGACGTTTAATGTTCATCTCTGGAAGGTTTTCACCGATTGTTTCAACTGCCTCCCGGTGGCTGCACTTATTGATGATAAGATCTTGTGCATGCATGGGGGGTTTATCTGCTGAATTAAAGAACATGGACCAAATACGTAGCATTGCCCGCCTTGTGGATGTTCCAGACCATGGTCTACTCTGTGATCTGCTATGGTCAGACCCTGTTAAAGAAATTGAAGGGTGGGGTGAGAATGACAGGGGTGTGTCTTACACTTTCGGAGCTGATAAGGTTGATGAGTTTCTTCAAAAACATGATTTGGATCTGATCTGCAGGGCTCACCAGGTATATTTTGATGTGACAACTCAATTAATGATGTTTCTACAACAAGTAACTGTTGTATCCAGAATTTTTCAATCCCTGATTAAATGGCTAATAACCATATCTTGAATTTTTTGAGTTAAAAATGTTCCCGATTTAATTAAAAGCTCTTTATGTAAGATGTTCTGATTTTTTTAATTTAGTGACCTTTTGTAAAGATACCACTGTCGCTACTTCCGCAAGCTGGGGAAGCCCAATCCTTACCATCTAGGTCTGTTCGTTTCCACTTCACGGAAATTTCATATTTGTTTTCAGTTTCAACAACAAACTTTTGGGAGATCTTCCTTTGATCCTCTACAGGGACAAAAATTGGAAATTTCGTACATGATCTATCTGCTCTGCCAGATCCGATTGTTTCTGCGCTAAGTTTTGTAATATGATGTCTGCTAGGTCAAAATAAATGCAATGTTTTCATGTTGGTTATAGGACACGACACTCCAGGGAGCAGTTGTCTTAACAAAAGTGGAGAGGTGTTTAAAATTTCATAGATGACTACATACATTAGAGCTGAATGAATATGAGCGATCAATACCCTCTTAATTGCAACCTGCAGCAACTTACTTGAGTTTGGACACAATTCATATTCATAAGATAGTTCACAAAGTACAGCTATATCAGCTTGCGAAATGTTCCATTCTAAATTACATGGTTAGAAAGTGTTAATCATAGACATAAATAATAGCAAATTATATGGGAGACAGACATCACAGGTAAACACCCCATTTAAGTGGAGTGGCAAACAAATAACCGGTTGTGCTCTGTGATCTGCTAGGTGGTCTCCATGCTCAACAGTTGATGATGGCAACGGATACACGTAAAACTAATTAAGTTGTATGTGGATGACGTAAAACAAATATGATGGAGGATGGACTGTCTGCCCGTGCAATGCACCTATATATATGTAGTCAATACTTGTCTTGTCAGTGTGCATAGACCGAGAAAACAACATGCACATACACACACATGTACTTTTAGTTCTTTAACATAATTTAATGTTTATTGTCTATCTTTTTTCCTTGTGAATATCGAAAAGAGTGATACATGTCATTGGCCATGTTTAGGGATGTAATCTCTGTTGTGGAGTATGTCATTGGGTTATGCCAAGGATGGACTCTATGAAAAATATTTTGGATTTAGATATTTGTTTAGTTGAGTTGTTTAGGTCATTCTGAATATACATTTGGTTGTATATTATATTTGAAGTAGGTCATATAATTAAGTAGAAACAAACTTATTTATTTGAGTAAGAATATATAACTGCAGTATAATATTTACTCCTAAATTTTGTTTTTCGTTGCAACGCACGGGCACATGACTAGTTAAACTGCCAAATTCAAGTACCAGGTACTCTAAATATCCTCGTTTCTTATTTCGTGACTAGCACTATCGACCAATGTTAATTAATTATATAACGAGAGTGAATATTGCTTCTTTTCCCTGGAAAAGTATAAGCAAGTGCGCTGCCTGCATGCACTTGTGGAGCAGCGAGATACTGCCAAGTGGCAACAACCAGTTCAAGGATTGCAGAGTGCTGTTTTCGTGGTTAAGAAAATCTATACATTATACTACGTCTCAATTTATCTTCTCGGAAGTTTCACAGCAACAGAGCCACACCCAAAACCCGAAACAGAGGTAAATGAACGTCACTGTATAGCAGTATATCAGTATTATTTTCAGATACATACAAACATACAGTATAGACCCTGCAGTAACAATTCTCCACATACAGAATAGTATTTGTTTGTGTGTGAGGTACGAGTTGGTAAGTGGTTAGATCAGCTTGATGTCAGGTCAAGCTTTGACATGAACCCTTTCAGCATGGCATGGTCATGTCATCGCGGCATTACTATTAAGAAACGCTGAGACAAATCATGATACAAGTATTGAACAGCTCCCACAACAAAATACAATAGAAACAATAAATATATTATTCTTGGTAGTAAACAAGTAAGCGTAACACGATTCACACTATAAATATTGCTCTCCCTATTGGTCAATTTTATTGGCCATACTGGAGTTACAATTTTTCATAGGTACTATATAACATCAAATATGTAATTGATTTATTGGAGAGTCTAACTCGCTGTCCCCCATGAGAAACCTAAATCGTTGTTGATCACTCCTGCACTCTTTCAATTGAGATTCAATAACTTTCAAAGTCGGAAACTTTCCACAAAGATTCAAAACTTACAAATTCGGCAACCATGTGTGTCTATCATTTACCATGTTGTTTGGCTCTTTGTTCTTGTTTCTTCTTGGCTGCATTGCAAGAGATCGATGCCGCCTTGATTGATAGATGGCTCCTGTAAGCCGCCAAAACTCCACGGGGGCGCACCTGCCTTCACATATCCTCCATTCATGGCCACGACGGATTCTGCAGGCCTGGCGCTAAACCAGTCTCTTCTCACCGTTGCCAGGTCGTATGGTGAGACTCCGTTGCTCGCTGCCGTGCCATGCCTCTTTGGCATCTGATTTACTCAGGTGCTGCTGTGCTCTGAGATTGAGTGAGACAATGATGGATGTAATGCACTGCACCACGCCATCCGCAGCGGCCACAAGGACATTGCGCTGGAGTTGATAGCAGCTGAGCCTTCCCTATCGCAAGGTGTCAACAGATTCAATGAGTCGGTAATTTGAATTATAAACTGATTTTCTAATTAATATTACTGTGCGTCAGTACTAATCCTCCACTTGCTATATATTCTACATTCCTTGGTTGTTAACCATCGTATGTGCCTTGATTTGTTTGCAGGTGTTGCTAAAAATATTATGGAGAAGCGTCCTTGGCTGGCGAGAGAAGGAGCAAGGAGAGAAGAAGCAAGCGAGGGACACGATACTCCAACACACAGGGGTGTAATTTGGGAGGTTGACGTGCTACGAGTAATGTTGGAACATGATTGGTCATTAGAGTCTGTAGTAACCGCAGACGATGGGAATCCTCTCCTTGTTTCTGCCGCATTTCGAGGTCATGTTGGTGTTACTCCAGAGCTTCTCAACCATTGTCCAGATGCTCCCTACTGTAAGTCAGATGGTTAGACATATAATGCCTCCATTTCTGAAGGCGCTAGAAATCCCCATAACTATCCAAAATGAACAGTTACGGAGTACTGAACATGAGTGAACATCATAACAGCACATGCTTACAGCAAAAGGATCGACTTTTATTACAACATATGGTTTAACAACCAGTTTTCTCTCATAACAGGCGCGCAAGCCCAAAACTACTTTACAACTCAAAAACACCCCAGGCGACCTGAGTGAAGCTGAGACCTAAAACCACTCATCCTCAAAGAAGAAAGGCTCTTCAGGAACCTCGTCTTCGACTGGGGCTTCTTGATTCCATTGATTTCCTGTTGTTGTTTAACAAGTTATGAGTATAACCGTACCCAGCAAGTCACAAGAGTAAACCCTAATTTACTATTTGCAAGGATATTCAAGGGTGGGAATATACTGGTTCTATGAATTTGAGTGGATGGAGTTTCCTTTACAAACATGAAAAATTAAAATAGTTTTCCTTAAGAGTAAGGGGTTTTATTTCAACAGTTAATACACAATTACACCATTTAAAACATTATAAACTCTACTTATGCTTGTTGCTGGAATCACCCAATTAGTACAGCTTCATTAACCAGAAGCACGGCGTATTCAAATACCATTAATTTGACTCTGCAGAGCAGCTCAGCTTTACCCACACGATTTCTTAACTTCCGCAACAGAGTTAAGAAAACCAGGTCATTTCACTGCTCAATTCTTTATATAGGCTCTACCCGACAGAATCACTCAGACACGGTTCGCAACTAACCCTAAACTCCTTTGCCCGCTCTGAGTGACCTCTATTGTTGTTAGGTATGGTTTTACCGTTCCGCATACCTAACTCTCCATCATCAACACACCCATATCCTATAGAGATTCAATTGAGTTGAGCAGCTACTAAACCAACGTTGACAAATCAACTCCTATGGTTGAGCGTTTACTGTGTCTTTTACTCAGCATAAGGTTTTCGTCCTTAAATTTTCACCTGAGGCACCAACCACGTTCCCATCTGTGCTCAATAGCACTACCACCTTTCCGAACCAGCCTCCACCCTAGGGTAAGGTCGTGGACGAAGGTCACCTTGTGGTTTTCCACAGCGCACCCTTACCCTAGTACCAGTTTTATAAACCCTACCGGCCAACGGCCGAATCACTTAGTAGTTCAAGATTTTGAGTGATATGATCTACATTTACTTATACAGTATTTTAACTATTACTAAGGCTGTCAAGGTGAATGTGACCTCAAATTAAACAGGACATTTATCAGTGGTAGGATTTAACTATTTAACATGTCATTCCAAACATTTATTTTAACCAATTAACATTTTATAATTAACAATAATGAAAATACACTAATTAAATAATGTAAATTTCCTGGAATTCAATATGATCAAAAACTTGTAACTTGCCTTGCTGCTCTGACACTTCAACAAGCTCGTAAACTTTGGTGCTCGGATCTGAACATTGAACTGTCACCTCGGAGAAGTCGGAAGCGCAAACATATAAAATAACAAAATAAATCGATACTTAAATCTAATCAAGCTAGGAAAAATAAACTAATTTAAAAAGGAGTAAATTGCATAAAATCCAAATGGAGGAGTTGAATTTATTGGAATTGAATTTGATGAAATGTAGGTCAAAAATGGATTCACGGTGCCGAGACGATCAAAATGGTGTATTTTTGGGATTTTTAGAGTTTTCTAGAATTTTCTGGGATTTTTAATTATTTTTATTAATTTTTCATCGGATGAACAGTGTTGGGCTCGGCCTAGCTAAGTTTTCGCCCGCGCGGCCAAGCAGGCCGATCGGCCTTCGGCCCATGGTGCGCACGTCCGAGAGGCCCAGCACGCGCGCACCCACGCCCGATGGGTGACGCACGGATGGCACATACGGTTCGGATGCGCAGAGAGCGGACGCTTGGATGAAATGACAATAACGGGCACCGACGGCCAAGATACAGCTACGTCGTGCCGGGAGGTCGTCTTCAACCTCCGGCCTCTCTCTCCGGTGGAAAAAACAGAGCGCAACGGCTCCTTGCAATTCAGTGCTAGTGATGCTCACTGGCGGAAAAGAAGTGAACGGTGATGATCTTGGGAGTGTGGGGAACCCATTTTGGGGTTTTGGAAGGCGGGAAGATGAATGGCGATGGCTGGCGGCTGGAGAGAAAGCAGTGGCCTTTACGGTGACGCCATGGTGCTCTAGGGATTCTCCGGCAGAATTGGAGGCTATTTAACCATCTAGGAAGTATCAAGACCACTGTGGTGGTGATGGTTTGGGTCGGGGAAAACTCAGCAAGGTTGTCCACGGGAAGGGTGTTTTGGTCGGTGGCGATCTCAGTCGCCAGGGCTTCCGTCGAACGCTCTTGCCCAGGGGAGTCCATCAACGTGTTCAAGAAGTAAAAGAGACTATGTCAGCAGAAGGAATCGAAAGGAAATCGAATGAAACAAGAGATGGCCACTAGGGCTCACTGGGCGCAGGGGAGGCTGCCGACGGCGCTGCGGTGAGCTAGAGCTGAAATTGGTGGATCGGGAGGGTGTGAGGGAGCAATAGGGAGCTGCAATTGGTGGTTCGGCGAGCAACTCCACGAGTGTTGGTGGCCACTTGAGGTGGTTCGGGGGCGCATCTCTCACAGCCGAGCGTGGAGATAAGGAGATAGTTCCTGCCGTGCAGAGAACAGGGGCGAGGTGGCACTGTCGCTCTACAGAAGCTGGCAGGGATTAGACGGCAGCGGTACAACAAGGCATTCGGAACGAGGGGTTGACGTAGAGAGCTGCGGCGAGAGAGCGGGCGCGCGTGAGCTGCAGCGCACGAAGCGAGGGGAGGACGAAGACGGGTGACTGACCAGTGGGACCACGCGATCAGGAGGGTATGAACGCGCGAGGAGCGGTGGCCGCAATCCAACGATGCGAACGAGCGGCGCATGGACGATGAACGGGGAGGCGGTTCGGTGGTGGCGCCAGCTCGGGGAGACGCTAGCGCAGGGAGAAGGTGGAAATACCAAAAAGGGAAAGTGCATTTCACTGGGAATTGCCAAATTAGGAAAGGATGGGAATTCAAGCAAAATTTCAAATAAAAGTTTAAAATTTTTAAATTTTTAGGTTATTTCAGGACATGTCTTCATCAAGCTGCGTGGTCAGGTCATACGGAGTTTGTTGAATTTATCCTGTGGACACCGCAGGTTCGGAAAATTGTTAACATGCGTAGCAGCAAGGGAAAAACAGCTCTACATCTCGCAGTCCAGAAGTGCAATCCGAAAATCATTGCTGCTCTACTGTTTCACCCAGACAGGGACTATACAATGCTTGACCACAATCTTAATCCAGCTGCATGGGAATTAGGGCCTACCATAGATCGTGCCAAGACTTCAAACTGGGTAAGCATGTTATCAATACATTGGTCCATATAAATGTTTACAAATATATTGGGTAAGCATGTTATCAATATATTGGTCCATATAAATGTTTACAAATGAGGCACAAAGCAAGGACCGTTCAGGGGTGGATCCAGTGTGTTATTATTGGTGTCAAGTATATAACTTAACCCATGAAGAATTTAATGCTCATGGTGGTATTATAAAGTATATAACTAATTTATGCCTACAGTTGCCCAGTGCGTATGTGGTGACCCATGACTTCTCATTCTGGATCCGTGCACCATTAAACATTTTATTTTATCACTGAGCACAACTAATCATTTGACTGTAGCAGCATAGAAACTGTGCTAGTGCTATTTAGCTTACACAAACAACCATTAAGTGCCATTTCAATGGGAGAGGAGAAGCACTTTAAACCCCATGACTGCAATTCATTTCAAGTTTAATTAGCAACCATCTCACAAATAGAATTATTTGTTTAATTACATGGGACAATTCATATTATAAAATAATCTTACATTTACAAGTTACATAAAATGGTTGCAATTAATAGGCCCTGTTCAAAATGACTTTTGGTTTTTGACTTCTAGCTTTCATAAGTCAGAAACCATTTTGAATGCGTTGACTTCTTCACGTGGCTTTTTTCTTATTTTTTTCATTTGCATTGTCTGCAGAGATATAACGGTTTTTTTTTCAGTTTGCCTCTTTTTCCTTCATTTTCCTTTAATTGAGCCAAAAATTATCAGCTGCTATAGCGCCTATTTCAGCCAAAAGTTAATGGACGTAGCCAATAGCCATCTGTAAAAGCTGTTTTAAACTAGACCTAGGAATAAAAATAATGTGAAATTCAAGAAGGAAATCAACAAACATACGGAACAAAATGAGTGTATATAATAAAATTAAAGCTCAAAGTAACATAGACATTATAAAAAGGTGCACCACCCCACATTTTCAAAGCACCATTTGGTCTCCGCTCCAAAGGGCTTTAGCTTTTTTGTTTTTTTGGCTTTCGGCTTATTTAAGCTAAAGGCCACTAGGAATGTATTGGGTTTTAATTTTGGCTTTGTTGGTTTTTTCAGCTTTTTTGCCTTTCTTCTCCTTATTCTTTTGCATTGTCCATGACGATATAACGTTTTTTTATTTTTTTTTTTCTTATTTTTTCTCAGAAAAGCTAACAGCCGCTACAATGCAATTTCAGCCATAAGCTAGTTGGAGTGGGATCTTGTTTTTGTTTCTCCTTACAATATCGCACAAATTAATAGTTCTAGGCAAAGCCTTGTTCAAAAAACTAATAATATCTTTATTTGATATATGAGTTACTACTGTACTTATTGAATGCCATAACAGAAATGATTTTCTCAACACATCTTCTAACTTAACTGCAGTAATACTACTATTCACATAGTACAATAGCTGATATTAATTTGTTAATGTGAGCTGCATTTGTCCATGCTTATGTTGAAAGCTTGTTTTATTATTTCTTGTGATCCACGGAGAATGAAGTGTCCATGCTTATGTTGAAAGCTGATCCCCGAAATGCAACCTCTGTTTATAATCTTCATAAGCAAGCCAAGGCAGAGGTAACTAATGCATCAAGGAAGGATGCAAAGTCACTAACTCAAACATACACAAGCAACCCGTCGTTAGCGGCGATCCTCATTGCGAAATTACCTTCGCCACTGCTTTCACCTTGCCTGGAGGATACAGCAGTGACATTGGAAGCGAGGGACTTCCAATCATGGCAAGAAAGCTTGCATTTCAGGCATTCCTAATCTCCGACACGTTAGCAATGTGCTCCTCACTCGCTGTCGCATTCGTATGCATCATAGCAAGGTGGGAGGATCTTGAGTTCTTGCTTTATTACAGATCCTTTACTAAGAAGCTCATGTGGTTTGCATACACGACAACCACTACGGCATTTGCAACTGGTTTGTACACAGTACTGGCCCCTCGGCTTCTGTGGTTAGCCATTGTAATTTGCTTTCTGCCAGTTTTAATGCCCATTCTTACTAAGCTGCTTGGTGAATGGCCTGTCTTGAAGCTCTGATTCCGGTTGGGTCGTGCGTTTAAGTCTGAGTTCCTTGAGATGGTGTGACATCCTCAATTTTTCCTATCTTATATATTTTGCTTTGCAGTATTAGTTTTTAATTAATGTGTATTTTATATTGTTTGGCTGATCATATTGTATTGTTAATTCTTGAATCTTGTCTATAATCCATACCATGTACTTCGAACATCGCTTATATGTTTGCCCATATGCTAATGAGTGGTTAATTACATCTTTTTCTCTCAATTTGGGTTTTCAGAATTTGATTTTCTCAAACTAATTTATAAATTTATAAAAATGTTGGGAGATAATTTGTTGTGACGGTACATCGAGAATCTATATCTATGAAGCCTGCTAGGTTTCCTTGCAAAATGGCGAGCCACATCACCTGTTTTTCCATAGCTATCAGATCTTGCTCTCAAGCTATATGAACCATTCGATCCGGTCCGTCACCACAATAGCAAAATATCAGCAAGTCCTTCGAGAAACATCAATCTCTTCTCAGCCCTCCATTCGCGTCAAAATCAGAGTGAAGCTCACTTTCTGAAAACTCCCTCCTCCAACAACCAGAATCGTAGTGGCGCAGAGGAAGGGAAGGCAGCAGCATATAGGAGCAGAAAGAGTAGGGGTGCAAGTGGGGCGGGCTGCCGTAGCCAGCAATGCAAAGACGCATGCAATTAGTTGGGTTCGGCGGCTGCCCGCAAAGACCAAATGCTGACTACTAGCGACACCACTCTTGCTTAGTACAGACTACTAGCAGTACTACTCTTGCTTGGTGCAGACTAGCTACTAGCATTAGAATACTGCATGCATAAAGAATACTAGAAAATCCCAAAACAATACTAAAAAAGGCTAAAAATCTAAAAACCCAAAAAACATTTATACTCAGAAAAGGCTAGTACTTATTGGTAATGCTTTAGAAAAATCCCAAAATAATACTAAAAAATCAAAAAAATCAAAAAACATTTATACTCGGAAAAGCATTTCAACAGATAATTAGTTAACATTGTGACACCTCGGTCCCTGTAGAATTAGGCCCATAATGGCCCATATGTGTGTATGCACATGAGGGTGGGGATTAGTCCCACCTTGCTAGTTTAGCTTGAGAAGCACTAGCATATAAGTCTAGGGCTTCCAATGGTAGCAACCTCTAGTTAACCGTTTTGTGTGAAGCGAGGACGAAAGTGCAAGCGGGTTGCTATGTGTGCATGGCCTATCTAGAATAGGGTTAGGCCTAAGCCGGTTTGAACCCTAGGGCGTTATAAATATTATCAGAGCTGACTCTCATGGTTACATAAGTGCGTGCGGGTCAGTGGCACGGGTATATGGCGCATGGCGTGTGTGGGTTTGGAATGGACACACGGCATAGCATATGTACTGACACTGAACGCACGGATATGTGCTAAGAGGAGAGATCCTGATCATTTGCCCCAATGTGGGTATGCTGGGCCGACGAGAACATCAGGTCCTTTGAGGGGGGTGTATGTGACATCTCGATCCTTGTAGAATTAGGCTCATGATGACCTATATGTGTGTGTGCACATGAAAATGTGGATTAGTCTCACTTTGCTAGTTTAACTTGAGAAGCACTAACATATAAGTCTAGGGCTTCCAATGGTAGCAACCTCCGGTTAACCGTTTTGCGTGAAGCGAGGACGAAAGTGCAAGCAGGTTGCTACGTGTGCCTGGCCTATCCAGAATAGGGTTAGGCCTAAGCCGGTTTGAACCCTAGGACGTTACAAACATGAATACTTCAATATTCAACAAAAAATTATTAGCACTTGGATGTGCTGAAGAACAAATTACAATAGCACATTCAGTCCTTCAGTTGTTAAGGTCCCTAGGAAGAACAGCAACCCAATCTGTGGCTTCACATGGAAGAAACACTGTCGAACACATTTATGAGCATTAATCCATTCATCACCCTCTGCTCCAAATCCAGAAAAATGAACCTGTACCTCCTGAAACAAAAAAAATGTTGCCCAGAGGTGGAGATTTGGAGGCAATGAGCGTGCTGCAGTGTTCCTCATTTTTGCTGATGTGGTAAGCATTTTGATTGGCGCATTGTTGAATGGCCGTTATCAACTTTAGGGGAACAATAAAGGGTCATTCTTCTATTCAAAACAACTATTGTAAGAAAGTATTACAGCGTTCAACTATTTCGATTTCTCTATTTTTTTTCCCCTACAGTCTGGCCTAAAGTTTATACTTTTTATGATTTTTAGGCGTTGTATGAGGATTAACTTCAATCTTTTCCCATCAAGTAAAACACTGTTCAATAAAATGCTAATCACTTTATTGTATGCATGATTTTTTTAAAGATTGAATGCATCATTAAGACTAGATTGAAATATCCATACCACTCCCTCGGTTCCACAATACAAGTCAGTTCTCTTGCAAAATTGCACTTCATGATGCTAGTCATTAAGGAAATCAAGAGTATACATGTGTTGACTGAATTCCCTTGCAGGTATTTGCTGTACTATTCGCCATAGGAGCTGCCGCAGGCTTAGGTTATACGGCTGAACTCCAGCGTTATGAAAATCGATTCACACTTTCAGATTTGAAGAATTTCTATGGTCTGTTCTTTTTGGTTGTGGCTTATGGCTTTTGATTGCGACTTATGACTTTTAAGTTATTCATGTGAGAGATTACAGAGTAATAGAAACTCACGTGCAGTTTTTGCCGAAGTCGGTATAATATGTACTACAATTAACTAGTAGACTTTATCTTAAGAAAACACTCCCTTTAAAAATTAAGTACTATAGAAAAATCAAAAAGCAGCTTTCAGAAGTTGAAAAGAACAGACCTATAACACAGTGGACGGGAGAACGCAACCACTTCCATGCGGGAAGGGACTTCTTTGGGGACTGACCCCATATGCTCTCAATGGAGACATGGTCGGATGGCCGACACGTCGCCGCACCAATCTTTGCACGCGATGGTTCTCTTCCTCTTTTCTCCGCGCGATCTCCTGTCTCGCTTGGCGCTTCCTCTTTTCCCCTCTCCTCCTTCTTTGGAACCCCCCAATCCGACCTCGCCGCCCTCCCGTCCCAGATCCGAGCGCCAATCCGACCTCGCCCGTGCTCCCTTGCCAGATCCGAGCACGAGGCCGCCGCCCACCCGCCCTCCCCTCCCAGATCCAAGTGCGAGCCCACCGCCCGCCCTCCCCTCCCAGATCCGAGCGCGTGGCCGCCGCCGACGCCTTCGCGTCGCTTCCCCGAGCTAGCACCACCATGTGGCCTCCTCGAGCCCTCGCCGGTCCACGCGCATGGAATCCGTCCGCCACCGCTGGCACCTCTGCGTCGCCTCCTCGAGAATCTATGCCGTCCTCGGCCCGAGAATCGGCACCGGCACTGGTTGGCTTCGTCCTTCCCCACCTCCTTTGGTTGGCCGCCGCCCTGTGCTCGGCCCAAATTGAAGAAGCTAACGAGAAGGAAGGTAGACAGTGGCTGGAATTTGTATGCATGTAGTGAATTGAATTTGTGGTGAATGGAACTTTTATGAATGTTCTGTAAATGTTGTAAAGATGGAAATTGAATGAATGTTTAATGTCATATTGTTGAATCCTGGTTGCCTTGAGATTGTGTAATGCAAATTGAAGGTTTGTTGTCAGATTGTGTTTGTTGTTAGGTTGTGTTTGAAACAGATTTTCTGTCATGAAATTGAATGCCTATTTGTTTTGCGCCATGGAAAGAAAGGAGCACCTGCAGAACCAGATTTTGTGTCATGAAATCTGTCTGGTTGAGCTCAAATTCTGTTCTGAACAGACTGATCTTCTGTTGAGCCAAGAAAGAGTGCTGCTATCACAGTATGGAAGACAAAATACAAATTGAAATTGACAGAATTTTGCTAGTGGAGAGCTATAGCCAATCAGGTCAAGTGCCAATGGAGGTCTATAGCCAATTTGCCAAAAAATCGTACCTTCAGATGTGCTGGAGTGCTGCTAATGTCTTCATATGTGAAATTAGGTTCTCAACAATCGCCCCTGTGAACTTTTGTAACAATTAGGTTAAGTGAACTTTTGTATTGTCACTTGGGTTCTCAACAATTGGCCATGTGACCTATAATGTGACAGGAAAATGCATTGCTTGAGAAGCCATATCAATTCAAAATGAGAAGACATATCAAATGCCCTGATAGACAAAATTGCCCTGATGGATGGGTCAACAGATATGTACCAACATGTAAAAAATTGGATGGCTGGGTCAATTCAAAATGAGAAGACATATCAAATGCCCTGATAAACAAAAATTGTATTGCTTGAGAAGCCATATCAGTTGCTGGAATGTCATTTTCATTTAGACAATCAAAACAAAAGCCACAACTAGTGCTATTATAGTAATAGATTTCCTGCTACAAAAGCCAAAAGTAGTGTATAGAAGCACCAAATTTAGTGTTTTCAACAGATGCATGGGACTATTTGTTAACTCCCCCCATCTTCAAAATTTAATCTTCTGACAGACGTATTTTCATGATAAGCTCCAAATAGGAGATTGGTAAATTCTCCATAGATGGTAGGAAGAGATGACTCTCCGGAAGGCAGTGTATCATCAAGCATCGTATTTGGGTTTGACAATTGTGAGAAAGATACATCCGAAAGAGATGACTCTCCTACATAAGAAAGCTAAAATATTACCACCGAGCATTGTGAGAAAGATAACATCATGACCAATTAAATTTACCTTTTTTTTGCAGTTTTTGATACCTTTTTCTTTCATTTTTCAAGAACGCGTCTTGCCCTCATTGACTTTGGACTTTTTTGTGTTCAGGAACTTTGAATGGCACAATTACTCCTTTGACATCTTCAGTGCACTGAACAGAATTATCTTTGATGCTTACATCGGATAGCATATTTTCTATTTCAGAAGCCAGGTTATCTAAACCATTATTGAAATATGTCACACATTTTCTTGAAGCCTTGCACTTCAATGCAATTGCCATGGCCTTTCAAGAAAGATGAGCAGATTCGCAAGCCAAACTTTGTTCCTCACTCCGGGTATTACAACAAAAGGGTCCTCTCTTTGCATACTTTGTCCATCTATTCAATATGTATTGAGGCGGTAACACAAAAATATTGTTGAAGTTAAGGACCCGTAGAGCATTCCTGCATAGTATTCCTACATCAAATAGAAAATGTGAGGTAACATGTAACTAAAAGTAATTACAATAGGACGACTAGTGTAATAGGTGAATACCTTCGCATTCAGATATCCTACAAGAACATGTTGTATTCATATCCTCGAAATGGAAGACTACAATTGCTTCATCTTCAATGTATTCAGAAAATGTCACCTTGTAAGTACGGGTAGATAATGGTTATGTTCAAGTGCCACCTTCTGCACTGTCCAAATTCCATCATATGAAATGTTAAATTGGAGACAAGCCTTACAACCTATTCGTGTGTTGGCCCGTTCCTTTTTGGTTTCATATCTAGTATGACTACTCCTTTCTCCTTCATTGCTATAGACAAAAACTTTGGAACCCAATGTGCCATCTACTCGCAACCTTGAGTGGCTCCTCCGTATGCTAAATCCAACTGTTCTAGCATATGAATTGTAGAAGTTATATGCATCATCTTCGGGTTCAAACATCATGCCTACTTTTCGCACATTTTGAGAGGACAAATTTTGGTCATCAACCTACAATGAAGCCATAATAGCCACTCAGTTTCCAAATTAGGAGTATTTGATTAACAATTTGTTGATCACACACATGCACTCTGCACCCGAGCATTCGAAATTCTGAGTATTGGATTGTATACCTTCAAAATGCCAGGATCTCCTTCTGATTCCTCCGCGATGGGGGGGAGCCCTACTGGCGCCCGGCGACATCGACGGTGGGGGGAGCCCTCTCGTGCCGAGGTCGCCGACCGGCGGATGGAGCTGGCTCATCAGCGGCGATGCGGGTACTTACGCGACACAATTGACGTCAACGGCATGATCAGTGGCCGAAGGGAGGGGGAAGGGGCGGCGCCACCGGGGGCGGAACGTCGTTGACACGATCGGTGGCTGAAGGCAGGGGAAGGGGCAGCGCCACCGGGGGCGGAACGTCGACGCCACGGTCGGTGGCCGAAGGGAGGGGGGAAGGGGCAGCGCCACCGGGGGTAGAACGCCGACGCACCACGTGGATCCACCTCCATGCAGACCGTCTCGCTTGGTGCGAAGAACACCGGGGGGAAGAACACCGGGCGGGAAGAACAATGGCATCAGGAGCTGAAGCGCCAAGCGAGACGGGAGATCGCGTGGAGAAAAGAGGAAGAGAACCATCGTGCGCAAAGATTGGTGCGGTGATGTGTCGGCCATCCGATCGTGTCCCCATTGAGAGCATATAGCTAGGGTCAGTCCCCAGAGAAGTCCCCCAAGGGAGCATGGCTATCACTAGAGATCGATCAGCCTAAACTTGAGCACGTGGAGGGGTTGGACGGCCTGAGCTCACTTTCACTCTCGATCTCTCTCCCCCCTCGTGATCCAATCTCACCGGCGCTGCATCTTTTCCTTTCTCCTTCCCCGGTGCCGGCGCCCCCCATCCCCGCCGTTGTATCCCCTCGTCATTCCCTCCTTTTCTCGGCGCCATCTCCCCATGCCGTCGCTTCTTCGTTCCACTGTCGACTGCTCCCCACACCGCCGCCTCCCCCGTCGCTCCCCCTTCCCCCCACCTCCGCAGCGCTGCTGCCTTCTCCACCCATGAGGCGTCCCTCTGCCTCCCCCGAGCCGTCCATCCTCCTCCCTGCGCCACCCAAGAGGGCACATCGGCGCAGCGACGCTGTTGGGGTGAGGAAGAGGGGAAGGCAGAGGAGGAAGTGGCCCGTGGCCCCACGGGGAAGGGGAGGTGGCTGGGCGAGGAGGACGCAGTGGCGCAAAGGAAGGGAAGGTGGCCGGGCGAGGAGAACGCAGTGGCGCAGAGGAAGGGAAGGCCGCAGCACAGAGGAGGAAGAGACGGTGCAGGGGAAGGAGAAGGTGCATCTACTCCGATCTCCTTTACCCCGGGATGTGTTGTTGCATTAGATGGAGTCTGACAACTGAGGATCAATTAGTTATTGTGGAATCAGCTACAGATCACGCTAGCTGGCAACAGCAAGTGGCACCATAACGGTAATCATAAGAGGACACAAGAGGGCAAAATTGATTGACTTAGTCCATCCATTCAATTGCCATATATAGAATAATTGGGCACGATTAATGAAGGGTGCATTGACTTCAAACTTTCATAAGTTTGACTAGTGCGCAATCAATGAAAGGTGCGTTGACTGGAAACCTTCTTAAGGTCTGCCTTGTGTCTCTGGCAACTGCTACCTGCTTCTGTATGAGGTACGCACTATTTGAGCGAGTTTTATGTCTGAGTTTTGCTATAATAAGATCGCTTCTTCAGTTATCAGTCTGATTCGTTTGGGACATTTCTTGCATCTTACAGTGCTGCCAAATTAGAGGCAAATAAGATTCACGGAGTTGGTCAGCTTGAGCAAATACCTGTAGTAGTTGTTTATTGCCTCTCACATACTTGTAGTACTATTGGTAATGTATCCATCCTATAATTTTGGAAGTGGCACTGTGGCAGAGCTGTATACGACCTTATACCTCATTGTTAGCGAAAGATTAGAGTAACAGTTTAGCATGAATTTGATTCAACCTAGAAAAACGACCTTTGTATGTGATACGATGCTCACAACACACACTTACCTATTATTTCCGTTAGTGTCCATGAGGTATTTTAGCTCTCCTTGTCCTATTAGTGTTCCTTTGTTTTTTTTTTGTTTTTTTTTTGTTTTTTTTTTTGGGAGGATGTTATTATGTGTGGACTTGAGCAAAATGGCTGAGCCTGTCTTGGCCCGAACCGAAGCCTAGTTTATGGACGGGCTTGTGCAGGAATGTGATATGTGAATTCTCAATTCAAAATCGTGACGTATACATTTAACAAAAATGTAAATTTCGTAATTACCATTTCAAAATTATGAATGCCAAATTTGGAGCTTATAGAAACTTCAAAATTTGTGTCTGCTATTTGCATTGAAACTTGCAAGTGACTAGGGTATATATATATATACATGTATGCAATTTATGTACGTACATAAATACATACATACATAGATCCGCAGACTTGCAAAATGACCCAGCTCGAATTGGCCCGAGCCAAAAGTGTTGGCCCTGCCCGAAGCCTAGTTTATGGATGAATTGTGCAGGAATGTGATTTTTGAATTCTCAATTCAAAATCGTGAGGTGCAAAATTAATAAAAATATAAATTTTCGTAATTACTATGTCAAAATTATAATTGCCATATATGGAGCTTATAGAAACTTTAAAATTTGTGTCTGCTATTTACATTGAAACTTGAAAGTGACTAGGATGTATGCGAACATACACTTTTCTAACTATCTACTAATCATCCTACAAATGGGAGTGATGAGAACAAGTTTTGCTGAAACAGAGCCACACCCAAAGCTCGAAACAGACAGGTAAATGAATGTCAATTTATAGCAGTAGATCAGTATTAATTTCAGATAAGTACATACAGTATATTTACCCTGCAGTAACAATTCTCCACATACAGAAAAGTATTTGTTTGTGCGTGAGGTACGAGTTGGTCAAGGGGTTAGATCGGCTTGATGTCAGGTCATGCCCTGACACGAACCTGTTTAGCATGGCATGGTCATGTCATCGCAGCAACTATTAAGCAAGCCAAGAAACACTGAGACAAATCATGATACAAGTACTGAACAGTTCCCACAACAAAATACAATAGAAACAATAAATATATTATTCCAGTTCCCAGGTAGTAAACATTTAAGCACAACATGATTCACACTATAAATATTGCTCTTCCTATGTTTCACACTATAGTTGATCAGTTTTATTGGCCATACTGGAGCTATAAATTTTCGTAGCTACTATATAAAATCAAATATGTAATTGTTTTATCGGAGAGTCTAACTAGCATTCACCCATGAGAAACCTAACTTGTTCTTGATCACTCCTGCACTCTTTCAATTGAGATTCAATAACTTTCAAATTCGGGAACTTTTTGACAAAGATTCAAAAATTTTCAACTTCGGCAACTTTCAATTGACACTCAAAAACTTTCAAATAAGGAACGTTTAACTGACAACCATGTGTGTCTATCATTTAACCTGTTGTTTGCCTCTTTGCTCTTGTTTTTTCTTGGCTGCATTGTAAGAGATCGATGCCGCCTTGATACGCTTAAGATTCACATACACAAGAATTTGTTAACCTAGGTTGCATGACGTGTGTCTGTATGGTTGGATGTACTGAATTTGCCAATTAGGATGCATGTTAAATAGAGCTATATTCATTGTACAACTCTACTATCTATACTTGAAAATTGATTTAGTTGTATTCCTTATATATAAAATTGAAAAGAAAGCTTCAATGTTTGTATCCAATTAATTTGCACATTGTTAATTTGGATTCACCAAATAAGTAGTGTAAATGTTTTTGTTTTATAATTTGTGTTATCAGCGAGATTGGCGATTCATTTGTGTGTGTGTAGATGGCAGCCGGTACAACTAGTACTAGTTCATCAGGAGGGGCACTGATTGATAGACGGCTCCTAAAAGCCGCCATAACTGGCGATGTCAGATCAATGAAGGACATGGCCTTACAGGATCCAAGCATTCTGCTTGGAACAACTCCACAAGGGAACACCTGCTTTTACATATCTTCTCTTCATGGCCACGACGGATTCTGCAAGGATGTCCTGGCGCTAAACCAGTCCCTCCTTGCCGATGCCAACTCGTACGGTGAGACTCCGCTGCTCGCCGCTGTGACGAGCGGCCATACCTCTTTGGCTTCTGATTTACTCAGGCGCTGCCGTGCTCTGGGATTGAGTGATGCAATCTTGAAGCAAGACAAGGATGGATGTAATGCACTGCACCACGCCATCCGCAACGGCCACAAGGACATTGCACTGGAGTTGATAGCAGCAGAGCCATCCCTGTCGCAAGGTGTGAACAAATTCAATGAGTCACCCATGTACGTTGCGGTAATGAGAGATTTTGCAGATGTGTCGGAGAAACTGTTGGAAATTCGTGATTCTGCTCATTCGGGAATCTACAGCCACAATGCTCTTCATGCTGCTGCGTGAAATGGGAATCCAGGTGAACGTACAGCAAACTACCATTAGGACTGTGAAACTTAAGATTATCTAGAGCATATTTGATTCTCCAATTTCCTCTAATTATATTGTACATCGTTACGGCTTACATCCTACATGCCAAAGACTATCATCACTCCTTGGTTGTTAACCATCGTTCGTTCCTTGATTTGTTTTCAGTTATTGCTAAGAAAATTATGGAGACCCGTCCTTGGCTGGCCAGAGAAGAAAACGAGGCTGGGAGAACTCCAATACACATGGTTGTACGTAGTGACAAGACTGAATTGCTACGAGTATTGTTGGAGCATGATTGGTCTCTAGGATATGTAGCGAACAAAAAAGCTAATACTCCTCTCCTTGTTTCTGCCGCATATCTAGGGATGGCAATCGGACGTGGCGGGTAGGGGTAGTGCTCGTCTATATCCATACCTGCGACCTAGATTTATGCCCACAGGCATACCCGCGAAGGACAACGGGTAAAGAACCGCGCCCATACCAGTTGCCCGCGGGTACCCGTCGCCCGCGGGCATACCCGTTTACCCGCCCGCGAACTCGGTCATCAAATTGCATGATGGTCAAAAAGAAAAGCATTCCAGGAAATGATCGTGAAGCTGTCAAACATTATTGAAACATGCATAAACCTCAAATGACATCCACATTTTGCAAAGTTTGCAAAACATTGACACTGTTTCTGTTGGCTGCCAAGTAAATAAGCCAACAAATCCAACTGGATAGTCTTATATTTTTACATTACATGAAGCACAGGAGATTACATTTTGTTCAAACCAGTAGGATGCTGAACTAGTTCGAACTTATAATCTACGCATAAATACAAGAAACTGTACCATTTCCACATAAGTTGGCAATTGCACCAGCCACCATCCGTAGAGTTTGCAGATCATCAGTTTTAGATGCAACATTTGCTAATAGTCGAGCTCCTCCTTTGTTCATTATCAGTCCCTGGCTTGATCCTGTAGTAACATCAATGTAATACTTAGAAAGGTGAAAATTAAGTTAGTAGCTATCGGCTCAGCCTCTACAAGTGTCACAATACCAATTTGACTGGAACATTCAGCCCTAATGGAGATTAGTTCAAATACGTAAAATATATCTCATGTTGCAAGAAACTTAGGGCCTGTTTGGTTGCCTGCATGCAGATGGCTCGTACCAGCGCATACAGGGAGATGGTGTTTGGTTGGCTGCATGGAGGAGAGAGCCTGCATGAGCTGATGCAAAAAAACAACTGGAGCCAGGCTGAGGAGAAACGTGGCTGAGGAGCTTCCCACCTCAGCCTGGCCACGCTCATACAGCTGCATCAGCCCATGCAGGCAACCAAACAGCCCCTTAATTAAAAGTTAGAAGTTAGTTTGGCTGATGACAAAAAAGACTACAAATCTTTCTTTAGCAATGCAACCACTGGGACATTTGGTATAAATGTAGGAAATAAATTCGTTGAACAGTTAACACACAGCCATTAATAAGCATTTCCATTTTAGCAATATCAGCAGCAGTGAGCCAGCGATTCAATGAATTATTAGGCCATTTGGACCAAATGTAGAAAACAAATCTGATGAGCAATTGGAATAGATCTATTACCATTCATTGCCAAGTTGGCAATTGCACCAGAAGTGACTCGATGAATTGTGGTATTTCTGATGTTTCTAGCAGTGATAGAAGAGCATCCAGCCCTCCTTCCTCAACTATTCTTTCCTGATTAATATCTGCAATCGCAAAAGGACAAAGGAGAAAAAAAACTTTTCATGATTCTCACAAAGAAAAAAGAGAAGATTATGAGCTAGTATAGATTTACTTCATATGGAATAATGGGCTGGGTGGGGGCGGAGGAGGAGGATGAAGGAGAAAGAGGAGGAGGAGGAGGCGGCGGATCTAGGGGCGGAGGAGGAGGCCGGCGGCCGGGTGGGGGTGGAGGATGAAGGAGGAGGAAGAGGAGGCAGATCTGGGGGCGGACTGGCGGAGGAGGAGGCCGGCGGCCCGGTGAGGGGCGGAGGAGGAGGACGAGGCCGGCGGATCTGGGGGCGGACTGGCGGAGGAGGACGACGAGGCGACGGAGTGCGCGAGAAGGGGACGGATCTGGAGGGCGAAGTGCGAGGGGGCGGATCTGGAGGGCGGAGTGCGCGAGAGGTGGGCGGAGTGAGAGAGAGACGGGCGAATCTGGAGGGCAGCGAGGCAGCGAGAGGTGAGTGCGGATGAGATCTAGGGTTAATTATTTTAAAGGATGGCCCACATGTCAGTTTATTTTACGGATAAACAGGCGAGATGGGTACGGGTAGAGCTAACCCATACCCGTACCCGTTTACCCGATGGGCAGAGATTTTCTCCCATTTTCATACCCGTGGGTAAATAATACATCCCATACCCGACTCTATTAGAGTATTTACCCACGAGTACATGGGTAAACAGGTACAATTGCCATCCCTACGCATATCGAGTCATGTTGGTGTTGCTCGAGAGCTTCTTAACCGTTGTCCGGATGCTCCCTATTGCGACGAGACAGGTTTGACATGTCTTCATGCAGCTGTATGGCATGGTCATACGGAGTTCGTTGCATTTATCCTCAGGGCACCACAACTTCAGAAACTTGTTAACATGCGAGATGGTAGGGGAAAGACTGCTCTACATCTCGCAGCCCAGAAGTGCAATCCAAAAATCGTTGCTGCTTTACTGCTTCACAAGGACATAGACTTCACAATAAGGGACAACGATGGTCGCCCAGCCTCTTGGGAATTACGGGATTCCGCAGATGATGCCAAGACTTTAAACTGGGTACGTACGTTTATAAATAATATTGGTCCATATAAATGCTTACAATAAGGCACAAAGCAAGCACTGCACCGTTAAACATTTGATTTTATCACTGATCACACCTAATCATTTGACTGTAGCTAGCAGTATAGGAACTGTAAGGCTGCTATTTAGCTTACACAAACAATCATTAAGTACCATTTCAATGGGAGAGTAGAAGCGTTTTAAACCCCATGACTGTAATTCGTTTCAAGTTTAATTAGCAACCATTCTCACAAACAGAATTATTTGTTTAATTACGTGGGACAATTCAGATTATAAAATAGTATTTTATTTACATGTTACATAAAATGGTTTTAGCTACTTAAGATAAAAATTAATGAGATTCAGGAAGGAATCATCAAACATGTGGAATAACTTGAGTGTGTATAATAAAATTGTAGCTCGAAGGTAACAACATGGAAATTATGAAAGGTGCGCCACCCCACAATTCCAAAGCAATTTTTTTTGTATGAGGCAAATTGATTAATGAAAGGTGCGTTGACTGCTACCTGCTTCTGTATGAGGTACGCAAATTGATTAATGAAAGGGGCAAATTGATTAATGAAAGGTGCGTTGACTGCTACCTGCTTCTGTATGAGGTACGCAAATTGATTAATGAAAGGGGCAAATTGATTAATGAAAGGTGCGTTGACTGCTACCTGCTTCTGTATGAGGTACGCACTATTTTAGCGAGTGTTATGTCTCAGTTTTGCTATAAAACATCCATTTCGTAAATCAATTAATTAAAATGAAAACAAACAAATATAGTATAAACACAGTACAAATTTTATTTTTATTAAGATTACAGCCTACCATTACAAGAACAGACAAACAACAAACAAAAAGGAGGAGGAGAACAACAAACAGGTTGCCCATCTAACTAACACAACAACAACATATATTTTGCTTTGCAGTATTAGTTTTTAATTAATGTGTATCCTATATTGTTTGGCTGATCATATTGTATTGTTAATTCTTGAATCTTGTCTATAATCCATAGCATGTACTTCGAACATCGCTTATATGTTTGCCCATATGCTAATGAGTGGTTAATTACATCTTTTTGTCTCAATTTGGGTTTTCATAATTTGATTTGCTCAAACTAATTTATAAATTTATAAAATTATTGGGAGATAATTTGTTGTGACGGTTCATCGAGAATCTATATCTATGAAGCCTGCTAGGTTTCCCTGCAAAATGGCGAGGCACATCACCTGTTTTTCCATAGCTGTCAGATCTTGCTCTGAAGCTATATGAACCATTCGATCCGGTCCGTCACCACCGTAGCAAAATATGAACAAGTCCTTCGAGAAACATCAATCTCTTCTCAGCCCTCCATTTCCCCATCCATTTGCGTCAAAATCACGCTAGCGGGCAACAGCAAGTGGATAATGACGGTAATCATGAGATAATGACGGTAATCATGACGGTAAGAGGGCAAATTGATTGACGTAGTCCATCCATTCAATTACCATATATAGACTAATTAGGCACGATTAATGAATGATGCGTTGACGTGAAACCTTTTTAAGTTCTTGCCATGACCGTGAAGCATTACTAGTCTGCCTTCTGTCTCTGGCAACTGCTACCTGCTTCTGTATGAGGTACGCACTATTTCAGTGAGTTTTATGTCTGAGTTTTGCTCTAATTAGATCGCTTCTTCAGTTACCAGTCCGATTCGTTTGGGATTTTTCTTGCATCTTACCGTGGCGCTAAATTATAAGCAAATAAGATTCAGGGAGTTGCTCAGCTTGAGCAAATACCTGTAGAAGTTGTTTATGGCCTCTCACATACTTGTGGTACTATTCTGGTATACGACCTTATACCTCATTGTTAGCGGAAGATTAGAGTAACAGTTTAGCATGAATTTGATTCAACCTAGGAAAACGACCTTGTATGTGATACGATGCACACAGCACACACCTATTATTTCTATTAGCTCTTCTTGTCCTATTTGTGTTCCTTTGTTTTTTTTTTAGAGGATGTTATTGTGTGGACTTGAGCAAAATGGCTCAGCCTGTCTTGGCTCTAACCGAAGCCTAGTTTATGGACGGGCTTGTGCAGGAATGTGATATGTGAATTCTCAATTCAAAATCGTGATGTGTACATTTGATAAAAAATAATAATTTTGTAATTACAATTTCAAAATTATGAATGCCAAATTTGGAGCTTATAGAAACTTTAAAATTTGTGTCTGCTATTTGCATTGAAACTTGAAAGTGACTAGGGTATATACATGTATGCAATTTACGTGCACTTTTAGGATAGAATTCATATAGAAATACCATTGCTAATTTTAATTTAATTTTTATTCCAAATTTTAGATATTTAGGGATTTTATTTTGAAATTCATATGGAAATCAAATAGGTAATTTTATTTATTTTTTATTCTAAATTGTAGTTATTTTTTTATTGTACATGACATGGACTATATATTTTAATATAAGCCATTATAATTCGGATCCACCATATGAACGACTTGATCTTTTTCTCTTTTCCTAATTAACATGAAAATTTTCTCAAAGTTTCTAATTAGTATACATATATGTATAGACATATAGATATACTATAGGTAGATACATAGATCCGTAGACTCGAGCAAAATGACCCAGCTTGGATTGGCCCGAGCCAAATGTGTTGGCCCTGCCCGAAGCCTGGTTTTTGGACGGCTTGTGCAGGAATGTGATATTTGAATTATCAATTCAAATCCATGAACTGCAAATTTAATAAAAATATAAATTTTCGTAATTAGGATTTCAAAATTATAAATGCCAAATTTGGAGCTTATAGGAACTTTAAAATTTGTGTCTGTAATTTGCATTGAAACTTGAAAGTGACTAGGATATATACATGTCTGCGAACATGCACTTTTCTAACCATCTACTAATAATCCTACAAATGGGAGTGGTGAGAAGTGGAAAACAATGTTGGAAGAGGGAACATTCTAAAAACTTTTTGCAACTAAAAGTTGTATGCACCATAGCCATTCCCATTTGTATCTCGGAATATTTTATTTAAAATTCGAAATGGTGTTGTAATTTTGTGATCTTGTATTACCCAATTCATTGAAAATTATTATTATCTAATTTAGTGTTAAATAATTTACAAATGTAAAATGCATATTAAGTTTTTTTTGTATATTACAGTGTCTCAAATAGATCCCGCATTTCAATTATTTTGACTAAACCCGTATGATAGATGGCAGCAAGTACAACTAGCACAGCTAGTTCATCAGAAGGACCAAATATGTACGAATGGCTGCTGGAAGCAGCCACATCTGGTGACGCGAGATCAGTGAAGGAGAAGGCTTCACAGAATCGAAGCACACTGCTTGAAACAACTGCACAGGGGAACACCTGCCTTCACATAGCCTCCATTCATAACCACGAGGATTTCTGCAACGATGTCATGGCCCTAAACCAGTCTCTCCTCACCGTTGCCAACTCGTACAAGGAGACGCCACTGCTCACTGCCGTGACAAGTGGCAATGCCTCTTTAGCTTCCGTGTTATTCAGACGCTGCCGTGAGTTAGAATTCAATGCGGCAATCTTGCAACAAGACAAGGATGGATGTAATGCACTGCACCACGCCATCCGCAGTGGCCACAAGGGCCTTGCCCTAGAGTTGATAGCAGCAGTGCCTGCCCTGTCGGAAGTTTGCAACAAATTCAACGAGTCACCCATGTACATCGCGGTGATGAGAGATTTCACAGATGTTTTCGAGAAACTGTTGGAAATTCCTAATTCTTCTCATGTGGGAGCCTATGGCCACAATGCTCTGCATGCTGCTGTGAGAAATGGGAATTCAGGTGAGAACTGCAGAGTACGCTAGAAAATAATTCCATACTCTCGGTGTATATACTCTCATTACTTATATACCACTTATATTTATATGTGTGTGTGTTATTCTCTTTTTTTCATTTTGAATATGGTCCAATAGTAACTATAAGGTACTCCAAATTAAGTGAATTGTATGAAAATTTTCCTTCAGGTTCATAGTCTTTTAGCATTATTATTGTATAGAAAATGGGTATATGGCAAAAACAAAGGACTCCAACAAATTTTTTCTTGCAATTCACATTAGGTATCTTAGAATTAGTATTTAAATATGTTGAGAGTGGTAAAGATTCACTTAAGTTGTATATCAAATGTGAAAGTATGTACTGAGTTTGCGAGTAGTGTGCTAGAATACAAGGCAAACTGGAATTGGGATTCTGAAATCTAAGACTATGTAGAGCACAATTGCTTCTCTATTTAGTATTACTAATCCTCAACTTGCTACGTACATTGTATATTTCTTGGTTGTTCACAATCTTTAATTCATGCCTTGATTTGTTTTCAGTTATTGCTAAAAAAAATTGTGGAGGCACGTCCTTGTCTGGCAGAGTATGATACAGAGTATGCTATATATAGCAAACTGGAATTTAAATTATATAGAAAACTGGAATTTAAATTATAAACTGATTTTCTAATTAATATTACTGTAATCATTACTAATCCTCAACTTGCTATATACTCTACATGCTTGGTTGTTGACCATCGTACATGCCTTGATTTGTTTTCAGGTATTGCTAAAAATATTATGGAGAAGCGTCCTTGGCTGGCGAGAGACGAAAACAAGGCACACGTTACTCCGATGCACGCGGCTGTACTTTGGGACAAGGTTGACGTGCTACGAGTAATGTTGGAACATGATTGGTCATTAGGGTATGTAGCAAGCACAGACAATGGGGTCCCCCTCCTTAATAATGCCGCATATCGAGGTCATGTTGGTGTTGCTCAAGAGCTTCTCAACCATTGTCCAGATGCTCCCTATTGCGACGCGACAGGTTCGACATGTCTTCATGCAGCTGCATGGTGGGGTCATACGGAGTTCGTTGAATATATCCTGGGGGAACCGCTGCTTCGGAAACTCGTTAACATGCGTTGCAGCGAGGGAAGAACTGCTCTACATTACGCAGTCCAGAAGTGCAATCCGAAAATCGTTGCTGCTCTACTGTTGCACCCAGACATAGACGCAACAATGTGTGATAAACGTGGTATAGATTTAACTCGGGAACTATGGAATGCCACGGAGCATGTCAAGACTGTAAATTGGGTATGTTACGAGTACCTTCTTGTCAATACACAGGTCCATATAAACGCTTCCAGATAAGACATAAATATTTTGCATATTACTTAAAATGGTAGCAGCTAATTCAGAATAAAAAGAACGAGAAATTGGGAAGAAAATCCACAAACAGACGGAACAGGTTGAGTGAAGTTTTTCTCGTCTTCCTTCCTCTTTACAATTTCCTGTTTTGATTGATGCAGAATGAAGTGTCCATGCGTTTGTTGAAAGCAGATCCCGGAGCTGCTGCCCTTCTTTACGTTTCTGATGTGAAGGAAAAAGTAACTAACGAATCAAGGAAGGATGTCAAGTCACTGACTCAAACATACACAAGCAACACTTCTTTAGTTGCAATCCTTGTTGCGACGATTACCTTTGCAGCTGCTTTCACATTGCCTGGAGGATACAGCAGTGACGCGGGAAGCGAGGGACTTCCCATTATGGCAAGAAAGTTTGCATTTCAGGCATTCTTAATCTCTGACACCCTAGCAATGTGCTCCTCGCTTGCTGTAGCATTTATATGCATCATAGCAAGGTGGGAGGATCTTGAATTCTTGCTTCATTACAGATCCTTTACCAAGAAACTCATGTGGTTTGCATACATGGCAACCACTACAGCATTTGCAACAGGTTTGTACACGGTATTGGCCCCTCATCTTCTGTGGTTGGCTATCGGAGTTTGCATTTTTACTGTTTTATTACCCATTCTTACTAAGCTGCTAGGTGAATGGCCTGTCTTGAAGCTCAAGTTTCGGTTGGGTAAAACTTTCAAGTTAGATCTCCTTGATATGGTCTGATACAATCAGTTTGTATTATAAACTCTTAGATTCCATCCAAAATTTGAACTATGTACTTCGAACCACTCTTGTATGTTGAGCTTGGGTTAATGTTGATTACTCGCAACTTTTTGTTTCGATTTGGGATTTTCATAAGTTGATTTTGCTCATAGGGAGCAACAATTGTCTTGATAGTGTTCAGGGAAGTTCAAGGATAGACTACGAATAATGGAAAAGGATAGACTAAATTATAAAGAGAGTAACTATGATACGTATGTATGCAATTTTAAGCACGTGTCCTGCAAGTGGAGGCTGTGGGGAGTGAAACATTTTTTGGGTGAGAAAAAAATTGAAGTTTGGAAACTTTTGCGCGATTAAAAGTTGTGTGTACAACAAGCATCCTGTTTTTTACTTTCTTCTAGTACATACACTAATGACTTAGATAGAGTTTATCTTCACCTTCATCTCCAAAGTCCGATGCGAGAGACAGATGCGGGCAGCGGCAGTAGCGGGAGGCCGCGCCTTCCACCTCCTCCACCAGCGCCCGCCATGTCGACCTCCTCCGCCTCATCATTCTCCGCCAACGTCGCGCCCCTCTCCCACTCCGCACCCGCGAGTCGCCTCCACCACCGTTGCCTCCCCAGAGGTTGGTTTGTCTCACTGGCCTCTGCAACCCCCCGGTGACGTGGCTCGCCCGCAGGGTGTTCGACGAAATGCCCACCACCGGTTTAGGACGGTTTTGGTACAGCCACCCCCTGGTGCCCGTCGCTCCCCTTACCACCGTCGCCTGCAGGTGCGCCGCGCATAAGCTGTTCGACGAAATTGGCACCAACGCCAACCCCAACCCACGCACGTCTGTCTCCGCCGCCGCCGCCGTGGCGACTCCCTGGCTCCTGCCCCGCTCGTCTAGCGGGTTGGTCGCCTCCACGGCACGCAGGAGATACTCGCGCCCGCCGACGCCAGCGCGTGCCATCTCCTGCCCTTCCGCTGCCCATGCCCCCACCGCAGAAGCCGTCGCATCGTGTTGCTCGTCCGACATGGCGTCCACCGTCACCAACTTCTCCAAGGCCGATGGGATCATGGTGGTTGCCGCGCCATGCGAGAGCCCTCCACACCTCGGCTCGGTGTCCTGCTACGGCACAGGTGAGGGCTTGTCTTATGAGTGACTTGTTTTGCTGTCGTTGATCAGGGAAGTCACATAGCCAATTAGGATGCTGGTGAATGATGATAATGATGTTTTTTTTTGTTTTTTTGGATGTGAAGAAATCCCTCTTCGGGCTCGTGGAGAGGATCACCGGGCTACGGGAATCAGTCGCCAAGAAGAGGACGGAGGTGGAGTGGATAAGAGGGAGCAGAAATTGTGCTCCGTAGTTGGTACTTAGGTAAGGCAAAATTGGGCGCCTTTTGCTTTTAGAAAATTGAGTAGTTGTGGTGTATGGTTTCATAATTGGCTCTAAGGAAAATTTGTTAGTATTGAAGTTCAACTGAGAAAATGCTTGAACTGGGTATGTCGCATGAGAGAATTAATTTTGCTCACTCACGTGAGAGGGAGCGATGGGGTATCCATTGCCTTCAAATGAGGGATGCTAATCTCCAAAAAAAAGAAAAGAGGGAAAGCTTCAATGTTTGTATCCAATTAATTTGCACATTACTAATATGGATTCACCAAATACGTAGTGGGAGGTGCTTCCATGCTTTTCTCAAAACCCCAAATTGATCATATACCCTCCATTTAGATGGAAATTGAGGATTTACCCTCCTGCCCCACGTGTCAGTGACTTATGATGACCCCACGTGTCATTGAGATGTGGAAAGTAAATCCTAAATTTCCCAACTAAAGGGAGGGTATATGATCCAATCTCCCGAGATTAGTATCATTCTTGTTAGAATAGGAAGCATGAAAGCACTACTCATAAGTAGTGTAAATGTTTTTGCTTTATAATGTGTGTTATCAGCTACATTGGCGATTCATTTGTAAAAGCTATCTTCTTCATTTGTAATCATTACTATTATAAAAGGACGAGTTGGTGGTCGTACGTCCCTTCTCCTTCAACCACTTCATTTTTAACTTCTTATCACTCTCCACTTTTTAACTGATCAGAGTAGCCCTCTTCCATAGCATGATTCCCTATATATTCAATAAATTTCGTTGCAACGTACGAGCAGGTGACTAGTATATGAAAAGATGGCAGCCGATTCATCAAGAGGGGCTCTGATTGATCCACGGCTCCTGGAAGCCGCCTTAACTGGCGATGCCAGATCAATGAAGGACATGGCCTCACAGGATCCAAGCATTCTGCTTGGAACAACTCCACAGGGGAGCACCCGCCTTCACATATCCACCATTCATGGGCACGGCAGATTCTGCAAGGATGTCCTGGTGCTAAACCAGTCTCTCCTCGCCATCCGCAGCGGCCACAAGGACATTGCGTTGGAGTCGATAACAGCAGAGCCTTCCTTGTCGCAAGGTGTCGACAGATTCAATGAGTCACCCATGTTCATCGCGGTGATGAGAGACTTTACAGAGGTCTTCGAGATCTGTTGGAAGTTCCTAATTCCGCTCACACGGGACCCGATGGCTACAATGCTCTACATTATAAATTGATTTTCTAATTCAGGTGAGAACCACAGAGTATGATAGAATGTTTACTCTACATTATAAATTGATTTTCTAATTAATATTAATGTACGTCATTACTAATCCTCAACTTGCTATATACTATGCATTCCTTTGTTGTTAACCATCTTACATGCCTTGACTTGTTTGCAGGTGTTGCTAGAAATATTATGGAGAAGCGTCCTTGGCTGGCGAGAGAAGGAGCAAGGAGAGAAGCAGCAAGCAAGGGATACAAAACTCCAATGCTCACAGGCTCACAGCTGTACTTTGGGACAAGGTTGACGTGCTAAGAGTAATGTTGGAACATGATTGGTCATTAGGGTCTCTAGTAAGCCCAGACGATGGGACTCCTCTCCTTGTTTCGGCCGCATATCGAGGTCATGTTGGCGTTGCTCAAGAGCTTCTCAACCATTGTCCAGATGCTCCCTACTGTCAGTCAGATGGCTGGACATGTCTTCGTCAGACTGTATGGTCAGGTCATACGGAGTTTGTTGAATTTATCCTGAGGGCACCGCAGCTTCGGAAAATCGTTAACATGCGTACCAGCAAGGGAAAAACTGCTCTACATCTCGTAGTCCAGAAGTGCAATCCGAAAGTCGTTGCTGCTCTACTGTTTCACCCAGACATAGACTATACAATGCTTGACCGCAATCGTAATCCAGCTGCTTGGGAATTAGGGCCTGCCATAGATCGTGCCAAGACTTTAAGGGCATGTTCTTTTTCTCCGAAGCTGACGGCTTTTGACTTTTTCTATAGTACCTAACTTTTAAATAGAATATTTTCTCAAGACGGAGTCTACAAGTTAAACGATCTACACGTTAAAAGCTCAACATGTGTACCAGCCAAAATCACAAGTAAGTATCTGTCTCTTCATAATCTGTACCGTAATAGCTAAAATTCAAAAATTTCAGCCATAAGCCGCAGCCAAACATGCCCTAAACTGGGTAAGCATGTTATCAAGATATTGATCCATATAAATGTTTACAAATATATTATGTAAGCATGTTATCAATAGGGATGCAAACGGATCAAATACGGACGGATAATGTTTCTACCATATTTATTTTCATATTTTTTTCTCGGATGCGGATATGAATACGGATACCTCGGATACGAATACAAATATGAATAATATCGAACACAGATACGAAGCGAATACGATACGGTCATGAATATTTATCGGAATCCAAAATCAATGAAAACACATAAATATTTTATCTTGTCAAAACATTAATGAAATCTAAACAAGCATAAGTATTTTTATCCATAATAGTCATACCATTGTATAGATTTTAAATCTTCAAATGCCAGTTATTTTTTCTAAAGTCCTAAATAATTCTTAATAGATTTCTACCATTTACATGTGACTAATAAATTAATTAAGAATTTAAATTTGCATCAGAATAATTTAAATGGCAGTACATCAATTTAATCGGTACAAATTTTAATCTACCGACAATACTAAATTTATTTTTAATAAACGTAAATATTTGATAGTGGTGTTTGTAATTTAATATGACTAGGGAACCTAATGCCTAATGGTAATGGAGGTTTATGGCTTGGTTGGGCTAGCGGGTTGGTGGCAGGGGAGATGAGAGGGGTTGGCTTAGGCTGGACAATGTTGGGCTGAAATTCCGGATATCCGACTCCGTATTGTTTGGATAATCCATATCCGTATTCGTATTCACGGATATCATACCTACTATATTCGTATTCGTTCCCAACAAAATTTGTTTCCGATCCGAGAATTATTCGAATAAAATCCGTATTCGTTTTCATCCGGATCGATCGGAGACTATTCGATCTAGTTTCAATCCTAGTTATCAATATATTGGTTAGCATAAATGTTTACAAATAAGGTACAAAGCAAGTACAGTTCAGGGGTGGATCCAGTGTGTTAGTATTTGTGTCAAGTGACCCCAATGCCATCGACCTTAACCCATGAAGAATTTAATGCCCATGGTGGTATAATAAAGTATATCATTAATTTATGCCTACAGTTACCCAGTGTGTCTGTGGTGACCCCAATGACTTCTCATCCTGGATCCGCGCACCGTTAAACATTTGATTTTATCACTGAGCACAACTAATCAGTTGACTGTAGTAGCATAGAAACTGTGCTGATGCTATTTAGCTTACACAAACAGCCATTAAGTACCATTTCAATGGGAGAGGAGAAGCACTTTAAACCCCATGACTGTAATTCGTTTCAAGTTTAATTAGCAACCGTCTCACAAATAGAATTATTTGTTTACTTACATGGGACAATTTAGATTATAAAATAATCTTACATTTACATGTTACATAAAATGGTTGCAGCCAATTAAGGCATGTTCAAAATGACTTTTAGTTTCTAGCTTCTAGTTTTTAGAAGTCAGAAGCCATTTTAAATGTGTTCATTTCTTCACGTGGCTCTTTTTTTCCTTTGCATTGTCCATAGAGGTATAACGGTTTTTTTCCCTCTTTTTCCTTCATTTTCCTTTAATTAAGCCAAAAGCTATCGGCCACTATAGTGCTTATTTCAGCCAAAAGCTAAAGGCCACAGCCAAAAACTATTTGTAAAAGCCGTTTTCAATGGGGCCTAAGAACAAAAATAATGAGAAATTCAGGAAGGAAATCAACAAACATGCAGAACAAAATGAGTGTATATAATAAAATTGTAGCTCAAAGTAACAACAGGAAATTATAAAAAGTTGCACAACCCCACATTTTGAAAGCACCTTTTGGCTTTCGCTCCAAACGGCTTTAGCTTTTGATTTTTATTGGCTTTCGGCTTATTTAAACCAGATGCTACTTGAAACGCATCGGTTTCTAATTTCGACTTTGTTGGCTTTTTCAACTTTTTGCCTTTTCTTTTTTTCTTATTCTTTTGCATTGTCCATAATGATATAACGATTTTTTTTCTATTTTTTGTTATTTTTTCTAAAAAAAGCTAACAGCCACTATAGTGCAATTTTAATCATAAGCTAGATGGAGCGGGGTCTTGTTTTTGTTCCTCCTTACAATATTGCATAACTTATAGTTCTAGGCAAAGCCTTGTTAAAAAAATAATACTATCTTTATTACAGAAATGATTCTCATCACACCTTTATCTTAACTGCAGTGTTATGAGTGATACTACTATTCACATAGTAAAATAGCTGATATTAATATGTTATTGTGAGTTGCATTTGTCCATGCTTATGATATTTTATTATTTCTTGTGATCCACACAGAACGAAGTGTCCATGTTTATATTGAAAGCTGATCCCGAAATGCAATCTCTGTTAGTGGCGATCCTCATTGCGACAATTACCTTCATGCCGGCGCTGCATCTTTTCCCTTCCCCTTCCCCTTCCCCGACGCCGACGCCCCCCATCCCCGCGTTGTATCCCCGCGTCATTCCCTCCTTTTCTCGGCGCCATCTCCCCATGCCGCCGCCTCTTCGCTCCGCCACCGACTGCTCCCGCACAACGCCTCCTCCCCCGTCGCTCCCCTCCCCGCGCTGCCCCTCCACCGTCGCAGCGATGTTGCCTTCTCCAGCCGTGCAGCGTCCCTCTACCTCCCCCCGCGCCGCCCATCCTCCTACCCCGCGCCACCCGAGAAGGCACATCGGCGCAGCGACGCTGTTGGGGTGAGGAAGAGGGGAAGGCAGAGGGGGAGGTGGCCCCGCGGGGAAGGGGAGGACGCAGTGGCGCAAAGGAGTTGCTCAGCTTGAGCAAATACCTGTAGTAGTAGTTGTTTATGGCCTCTCACATACTTGTAGTCCTATTGGTAATGTATCCATCCTAGAATTTAGGAAGTGGCACTGTGGCAGAGCTGTATACGACCTTATACCTCATTGTTAGCGGAAGATTAGAGTAACAGATTAGCATCAATTTGATTCAACTTAGAGAAACGAACTTTGTATGTGGTACGATGCACACAGCACACACCTGTTATTTCCGTTAGTGTCCATGAGGTCTAGTAGCTCTCCTTGTCCTACTAGTGTTCCTTTGTTGTTGTTGTTTTTTTTGAGAGGATGTTATTATGTGTGGACCTAGATCAAGTAACTCACTCATGAAGATATCCAATGATCTGATCTGGAGGATGTCGCCATAGGAGATGTTGAGGCATTCGTGAAGTCTTGGTGGTCTCTACCTCATGGGTTGTGGAGGTAGGAGTAGAGCCATATGGAGCTGAGGATGAAGTGGGAGCATGTTGTCTAGCTGAAGATGAAGTAGTTGAAGCAGGCGCTTCAGCTAGTTAAAGAGGAAGTAGATCAGCAGCCTCACCTTTTTCACTGCACTCATGGAAGATGCCCTTAGAATCTCCTAGAACCTTTATACCTACAATGTCTGGTCTAATCCCATTACTAGCCTCATCAAAAGTAACCTCACAGGTCTCCACAATTTTGTTAGTCTCAAGATTAATCACATTATAGCCTCAAGAATGAACATGATAGTCTAGAAAGATCCTATTTGGAGACCTAGACTCAAACTTATTGAGGTTGCCATGTTTAAGAATGAAGCACTTGCAACAAAAAACTAATCACTTTGCAAAACATAAAACTACTTATTCTGGGATATAACCAAGTGACGTTAATAACCAGAACACGGCTATTCAAATATATTTACACTCTACAAAGGCTATAAAACTTTGGCCCTGTTCTTTTCAGCTTTTAAAAGCTGCTTTTCGACTTTTCTACAGTAACTAGCTTTTAAACGGAGTATATTTTTAAGATAGAGTCTATTAGTTAATTGTAGTACATACTGCACCAGCTTCATTTATATCAGTAAAAACTGCACTTGAGTTTCTGTTACTCTGTAATCTCTCGTACAAACAACCCAAAAGCCACAAACTGCAGCCAAAAGCCATAAGCTCCAGCCAAAAAAGAACATGCCCTATACCCACATAACATAAACAGCACACCATGTCATCCATGTCACGTGATACCAAAGGTACTCGATTTTAGAGTTCATGAGAAAGCTTTAACATTAACAACACTAACAACAAACCATGTTATGATACCTTCTTAAGACATGAAGAGCTCTCCATAATCCTAAGAACTCCTACATTGTGTTGGAAAGCTTAGCAGTCCTCACAAAGCCCCTAGGAACATAGAGATACTCTACTATGCTTGCATTAGCCTAAAAGTTCACTTATCAACTATCACCTACTGTTGCTGTTTATTGCTAGAACATAACAACTTATTATGCTAGGGTCTCCCCATAAGAGACACATGTGGTTGTACAAATTTGCTTGGGTCTATGGCATAATAGATTGGCTCTTAGTGGCCCGGGCGAGACAACTATAACCTTCAATCTCGTGCAAACTGTGCTAGTCTCCACACACTATTCGTCCAAGTATAAATCATTTTTATTTTCACATTTTAATCTAAAATACCAAAGTTGATTCCTCTCACCATATATACAGGTGTTTCCCATGGTTAAACAATTTATTGAGTTGATCCAACCTAGTAAAACTAATGTCGTTATATGCATGGCTAAGCATCACTAAAACATACCAGCTAAAACTCCACAATTATTTGTACGAATAAAGGATAGTCATACTATGGAGACAACAGTGAGGATAGAAGCCTTTTTCAAAGGAGCATCAATGCAATAATTGGGTATAATTACCAACCTTAACAACATAGCCATTTTACTAAAATGCATGCATGCATAATTGATAATAATTTTGTAACACAACATACATAGATCTAACATGATAAAAGGATGTGTTTTCCTTGCGTGTTGGATGTTGGGTCTTGCTCAAGCTCAACTTCGACAGTTTGTGGAATGTCAGTATCTAGTTAGTGAAAGCTAAATAACATAAATAAGTGCTAAATAAATTTTAAAAAAAGAAAAATTAAATATTTTTCCATATTATGTAATTTCATGATTTTTGAAAGAATTAGAGACAAAAATTACTCAAATCAGAGTTCATATGAGGGAAACGAGCTAATCGAAGTTTTGTCGGAGATAACTTCCAGAAAATACTGTGCTGAGGGCTTGTCACCGAAGGTGTATTTTTTCAATTCATTAACCAACAAGGAAAGAATATTCCAGGTAAACCAAAGGCATCCTCACAATTTTTGGATTTTCAAAGCAATTAAAACGGGCAAGGCTCACATGTCATCGACACATTTTTAATAAGTCAGTTTTAATTATAAAAACTGGTATGTTGGACCCACATTCATTGACTCATTAATGCTTAAACTTGATTAGATGTGCCATTAGGCCACTTGACAGGTGGACCCCGCTTGATAGGTGGCCCCACGTGGTAGAGAGAGAAGAGCAGAGCCGGCGTGGCCAAGCTCCCTAGCTCGCCGGCGGCGATGTGGACGTGGAGAGGCGAGGATGACCAGAGGAATGGAAAGAGGGAAGCCTGGTGGAGGTTGCTGAGGTGATAGCTTCGAAGGATATGCCTTGTAGGTCGCTAGCGATGAGGTTTGGCGGTGACGCGGGGCAGGGCCACAAAGGAATGGGCAAGAGAGCGAGGGGGCAGCAGTTGAGACACGGGAAAAGGTTTTTGGACTAGTTGAGACATGAAGCTCTGGTGGGAAAGAAGCATTGCCAGAGGTCAAAATGGAAGTGACGTGCTGAGAAGAGGCAAAAGATGTGCTCCAACAGGGCTTTCACAGAGAGATGGGGGCACTATCTTCCTCGAGATTTAGCGGCCGAGCAGAGAGATTCGCTATCATGGCGTTTGGCACATCTCCTCCTTGCCAACAACTAAATAATGCGGGTGGGACAACTCGAGGCTTTGATTGGGGAGCTCAATGCGATCAGCTTTTGCAGTGGCGATGCCGGTCATTGTAGCACTACAGTGCACTTGAGGCCGTCACCAATGGCTGTGGGGCAAGGTGGAAGAAGAGACCTAACAGGTGGGTCCGCGGTGTCAGCGAGAGAAGGGAAAAGGCGGCTTGAGCAAATATACGTTTCCTTGAGGAAGAAGCGGAAAAAAAATGCGGTTTGGGCTGGCAATATCAATGGACCCAGATGAGCCACATTTTGGAGTACAGCATTGGGCTTTAGCTGGGTTTGGGGATTTGTCAATTGATTTAATTCCAACAAACACATTTAAGCTCAAAAAATTACCCAAGTAAGCTTGAAAATTTTTGGATATGCACTTTGGATTATGACAAACTAAAATAAAATACTTCGAGGTTTTTCAACATGGTCAAAAATATTTCAGAAAATTCATATTTGGCCATAAAAAATAAAAAGTGCATTTCATAATTAATCTTTTTTAAAAATACACCAAAACCCAGAAATGTGGTTTTAACTTTATTAAAATTGCTTCTTGGAAATTTGGGATGTTACAAAAAAAGTGAGTTGCGTTGGGAAAATTTGAAATATTAGGAATTTGAATCCAAATAGGTAAGGCATTTGATATTAATCTGTAATATATCTAAATTAAAATTTTAAACTATAATTAAATTATGATATATCTGCACATTTAAATCAAATTAAATTCAAATTCGTAATATGTATATATATAGGACAAGATCACTACTACAAAAGGGTCATTAGAGACTGTTCGGAACCGTCACTACAGACGGTTCCTTGAACCATCTTACTTCATAGGTCAGTGATAATAGGGGTTATCACAGATGGTTCAGAACTAGAACCATCTGTGATCATTCGTTATCGCAGACGGTTTGAAATTAGAATCGTCTGTGATCGTCTATTATCATAGACGGTTCAAAAGTAAAACCATCTGTAATAGTCTGTTATCATAGAAGGTTTTTTATGTGCAAGTATTACAGATGGTTGGTATATAGAACTATCTGTGATACTTTTTTATTATAAATGGTTCGTAGATAGAACCGTCTATGATGTGCAGGTATCACCGACGGTTTTTTGTTCGAACCGTCTGTGATAGTCTTTCACAGATGGTTTATACTACAAAACCATATATGATAGTTTATTCTATACCTAAAATTTTTCTGTTTTTTTAGCTAGCCTCAGAAAATGTTAGCTATACCCTTTGAAAACAAGCAATGTAGCAGCAAACACAGTAGCACATTCTATTTCCATTAAGATTAGAATCCAATATTACAGCATCATAAGAGAACGAGCAGGTTACTCATCAAACATAGCAAAAATATGGCAAGAACACATCTATGTCTAGGCCCTCTCACGATGCAGTGCGCGGATAGTAGGAGATGTAGTGCGCGGATAGTAGAATATGTAGCGCATGATCTGAATGCCCTTGACGCCCGCTGTCGCTGACCTAAGAGCCGTCTTGGTAGCTAGTTACTTACACGACGCCTTGCTGCCTATAGACTTCCGTGGTGTCTACTTCGTAAGGGCCATCAAGGTCGGGATCGAGGAGGAGGATAGTGAGGAGGCTGGAGAGATGTTGGGCGATGGTAGATAGGAGATGGATTTGGGTGAGTATTTATAGAGAAGGGAGAGGTGTGAGTGGAAATTTTTTTGACGAAATGGGCGCTGGAACGGAGAGGTGGAGCTACGATCCATGGAGTAGGGATTGGTGGGTTTCTATTAGTTTGGATTAGGTTCAGAAGGATTGACAGGCCCAACGGTTAGAGACATAAGTATCACAGACGATTTTTACTATCGCTTGTAAAATTATCTATGATAATTATAATACAGACGGTTCCCTAGAACCGTCGTCTAGTATAACATCTTTTTTTATAGTAATGGGCTATTCTATACCCCTATAGAATAACTATTCTATATCACCCTCACTCCTTTCCCATCCTTCCCATCCCAAACTAATTCCCTTTCACCGTCTGTGATATCAAACACCATACACATCCAACCATTGCTGATCCCTGTCGAGAACATCCATCACACTCTTTCAGTGGCCCTAAGCTTATTTCTTATGGCTGCGTCATCTCTACTCCAAACTCTTTGCTCCTCTGCTTTTATAACTATATTTCTATTCATACGGATGCATGTATGTATATACACATGTATGATATTTATGACTTTCTCACTAACTACGATGACCTCTTATCTTCACTGATGTCGGCATGTCCGCTTTAGTCATTGTCTAACGATATAGAGAATCTTCTCACCAACAGTGGTGATGTCATGACGCTCACTAGTGATAGCATGCTCCTAGCTACCTAGTGATTCCATATCGTCTATCACTCACCTTCAACACAACGCTTTATCTCCTCTCTACCATGACTTCCTCATCAAGTTTCTTAGGTCACAGACTTCTTCAAACATGCTGACACTCACCATTCGTTGTCGCGGCCCTTTTGACTCTAGCCTTTCTCTTCAACAGCTTCAGCGAGTAGCATAGCGTTGTTCTTGTCAAACAGCAAATGTGAGTAGCACGGCATTGTCCTCATCTCCACTGTTGCCGCCTTGGCTCTTCGCTTTCCCGTAGGTCAACATTTTCTTGTAGGACAAGTCGATACATTACACTTTTTTGTGATCTCCTTTCACACCATTCTTGCTATCCACATTATAACTTTTATATTTATTTAAAATTTTACTTATTTTTTATTGGAGTTCATATACATATTGAATTGCTAATTTATTTAATTTATTCTAAATTTTAACTATTTAGGCTTTTATTTTGGAATTCATATGAAAATCAAATTACAAATTTGATTTTATTTTTTATTTCTAATTTCAATTTTTGTTGAATTCATATACAAATCCAATTACTAATTTTTTTTCAAATTTTCATTCCATATTATAGTTATTTAGGGATTTACTTTGGAATCCTTATCAAATCTAATTGTTAATTTCATTTTACTTTATTCAAAAACATTTTATTAGAGTTGGTACACAAAACAAATTGCTAATTTATTTAATTTATTTTGAATATAAGTTATTTAAGATTTTATTTTGGAATTCATATGGAAAATCATATTGAAATTTTCTTTTATTCTGAATTTCATTTGTTTTTGAGCGAAATTTGTATGCAAATCTAATTGCTAACTTTTATTTTTTTTATTCCAAATTTCATTTTTTTGTTTGAAATTGGTATGCAAATCTAATTGTTAATTTTTATTTTGTTTTCTTATGAATTTAGTTAAAATTCTTATGCAAATATAATTGCTTTTTTCTTTAATTTTTGCTCTAAATTACGGCTATTTAGGATATTAGTTTGGATGTCATTTCAAAATCAAATTGCTAAATTATTTTATTTTTATTCTGAATTCTATTTATTTTTGGATGAGATTTGTGCAAATGTAATCGCTAATTTTTCTTTAATTTTTATTCTGAATTACAGCTAAAATTCTTATGCAAATATAATTGGTTGTTCTCTTTTATTTTTATTCTAATTAGAGTTATTTAGGATATTACTTTGAAATTCTATCAAAATTAAATTTCTAATTTTATTTTACATTTTATTCTGAATTTAAGCTATTTTTGTTCAAATTCATACGCAAATCCAATTATGTATGGAAATTCATATGCAAATCAAATTGTTGTTTATTTTTATTTTGAAATATGTATTTTTTAGAGATTTTACTCAGGAATTTATATGGAAATCAAATTACTTATTTTGTTTTAATTTTTATTCTATATTTTGGTTATTTTTTTATTATATTTGATATGGACTCTTATTTTTAATCTAGACCGTTGTGATCTTGACCCACCACAATTGATGGTGTTGATATTTCTATTCCTTGATAGCGAATGTGGTGACTTCTTTTGCTTTTGTTTTTAATATTATAATAGATCAATCGATAGATTTGTATATAGATAGATAGATAGGGAACGATGCATGTATGCTTCCCCGGTAGTCCAGTACGTGTCTTAGTCTGCTTCTTAATTTTCTTTTTGTTTGCATGCCAAAGATTGACTTGCAAGTCATCACTAGCTGCTTCTTTTCCGTTTGTTTGTGCCTGAAAGACTCCCAAGTCGTCATTGTTGTCATCTTCATATCCTTCACTTTCAGAATTTCAACCTATCAATGGAGTCATAAGTATGGAAGGGGACACACTTGAATAAGTCAAGTGCAAGGTCAGTTTCTCCGAAACATTTCAAAGTTCTCAAAAATAATAACCAGTTTGGTCATAAAGAATGCTTGCTGAATGCGTCGTTAAGATATCTCGAAGAATTTTGGGTCACGGCTCCATGCTTTGCATGCAGACACTATACTTTGTCATGACTGGAATGTAACAGAAACTGAAGCATGAGCATAAGCACTATGGAATTTCGACGATGGTTGTCCAACATTTGCACTCGAGATAGACAGGAGAAAACTACGATACATGACTTGCGTAGTGGGAATGAGAAAGAACAATGGATGATTTTTCTTCATGACCACACCTTTTCAACAAATTAAACAGCCTTGCCTTTAGTTAATTTGGTTGTTCAGATGTAGAAAACATATCATCCAGAATTCCAAATTAGTACATTAGAGACACACAACCTGTAGTTATTATTTTGAATTATATTTATTTATGGATTTTACTTACAAATTCGTATGGAAAGTAAAGTGCTTATTTTATTTTTACTTTGAATTTCAGTTATTTCTAGATTGTACTTGACTTGGACTCCTTTTAAATTTAGACCGTTATAATCTGAACCCACTACAATTGACGGTACAAATCTTTCCCTTTTTTCACCGATCATAGTGGAAACTTCTAGCCTCTAAGATTGAATATGGTGGCTTTGTTTTCTATTGCTTTAATAATATAATAGATTACATAATTCCTTTTTGGATTTTTTTCATTTTGAATTCATTCTCAAAACCAATTTTTTAGTTTTCACCTAAATGGTGGTTTTCAAAAGATGTATCTCTCTATAGACTATAGTGAAACTTAAGGTTACAAAAAGTTTATTTGGCAAACCTAAGTTTTGTTTTAAATCAGCTAGAAATACTTAGGGCAAAAGTGTAATATACTCATGAGTTTTATATTTGTTGGCGATATTAACATAAAATTAATAGTTAAACTTACATATTGGAGGATGAGGCAAGGCTAGTGATGGTGATGATTTGGGGTGAGGGTAGTTGGAGTTGCACCAGTGGGGTTGGGTGGTAGTAGGTTTTGGTGGGCAAGCATGGCGGTGCCACCATGGTCGATGACAGCTCAAATCGAGCATGTCAAAATAAAGAGGGGAAGAGGCTTGTGTGTGAAGGAATTGGTTGGAGACTCGCTTTAGGCGACGAATGAAAACAACTAAAATGGCCAGAGATGGAGAAGAAGAAATTTGATTCCAAGAAGTTTAGAGGATGAAACTAAAATTAATTCTAAGATATGTAGGAGTATGAGATGGAACAGGTAGTAACATGAACGGATTTTTGTTAGCTCACTGGACTGCAAGATCAAGAGCTGCACCGGTGGTCCTTTGGCCTGGATAGCATGCACAAGAGCACTGTGAGGGTGCGGCAGTCCTCTAGCATGGATAGCATGCGCAAGAGCACCGTGAGGGTGTGGGGAAGTTTCTGGTGGCGATGTATTGCCTTGGGGTGCTATGAGGATGGCTAGCAACGATGGCGGACATGGCCAGCGTAGAACGTTCGACAACAGTGAGCTTAGGTAGTGGTCTGACTTGGGTGGTGATGTACAAGGCTTCAGGGGATGGAGGCAATTCAGGTGACACACTTGGCGAGGTGTAGGACAGCATGGAATAGGGGGTCAGTATGGACGATGGCATGGCTAAGACTTGGCCATGGCACAGTGGTGGATCTCGACGACGGGGGGCTACAGTGATGTTTCAGCTTGGGCGCTGACACAGAAAGCCTCAGGAGGTGGAGGCGGACGTGGTGACATGGACGGCAAGGGGTGTGACTTCATAAAACAGTGGGTCGGCATGTGCTGGTGTGCTCAGCGGTGAGGTGGGCGACGCGACAGCTGTCGGCAAGGCTCTCAACAACGAGGACGAGGAAAGAATGTCTCATTGGGATCGCAAGACAGTGGAGAAGATGAGGTGGGGCTTGATTTGTGTAGAGGGATGACGATGTAGGCTAGCAGACTGGAAGAACAGTGCCCTCCCTCTCTCTCCTTCTGTTTCCCTTGCACGTGGGGCCTATTTGTTAGCTCAGTGGGCAAATGAGAGAGGAAGAAGAACATAGGAATAATGTTGCTATTTATTAAATTTTCTATCTTCAAATAAAACTCTAATGGCTGTTTTGGATGGAAAATGTGACGAAAATAGCATTTTTAGAGTTTTCGTGTTTGCAATATTATTTTTTAGTCCACCTCACTTATGATAGTATTTTCCAATATGCCATCCTTTGCTGCGACACTAAACATATTATCTCCACAAAAATCATCAAATCCGCTCGTGCTTGTGCTTGTGGGTCCCATATTGTCCCTTGCATGCAAAGAAAAAAAGCCAAGATGGCTTTCGATTCATGAATGTGGACTGGAACTGCATGCAAAGAAAAGCCAAGATGGCTTTCGTGGAAAAAGGAGGTATTTTTCCATGCGCTTGATTGGGACAGTAGGAAATGAGCTAAGATTTGAGAGGAAAGAGGCTTTTGTACGCTGGCAAAAGTGAATAATTTATCCCAATTCCAGTTGTTTGTATTGGCTGTGCTGATGATTTTTGGCTATGACCAATGGCTTTTGGCTAAAAATAAATAATAGTAATCGAAAGAAAGAAGTGTCTTTTAGAATGAGAGAATGGGCCTGTTCTTTTTAGCTGAGACTTATGACTTTTGGCTGCGGCTTGTGACTTTTGTGTTGTTTCGTGCGAGAGATTACAGAGTAACAGAAACTCACGTGTGGTTTTTGCCAATATAAATGAAGTTGGTACAATATTTACTACAATTAACTAGTATACCCTATCTTGAAAAGACACTCCGTTTAAAAGTTAGTTACTGTAGAAAAGTGAAAAACAGAAACTAAAAGCTGAAAAAGAACAGGACCAATAAACGGTGGAAAAAGTACATGAGATAAAAACGAGAGAAGTGGAATGCATAATATATTCGTAACCCGTAACTTATTTACAAAGTAAGATAAAAACAAAAAAATAAAAAAATAGTTTCGAAAAATCAAATGTTTGACATCGTAAAAGGCCTAAGAAGCACGTGGGCCCGTCACCGTATGTTCCATCCTTTAGAATCTGATGGGCCACCACCACGCAATAGATATTTTGGTGGTCGACACCCTCGGTTCGTGTGAATGCATAGTATTCAAAGGATCCTACGTCATGGCCGATAGTAATCGACACACTCGGTTCATGTGAATGCAGTGTTCAAAGGATCCTATGTCATGGAGATCAAATATCCTATAACAATACAGTGAATATTTGTTCCAACTTGTTTGCAGCATACATGTGAGAAAAAAAGTCCAAACTGCTGCTATTTGATGGGGAAAAAACTCGCAATAAAACTTGTTATCTGAAAATGATTCAATATCTTCATGATGCTGTTTTTGCTCGGCTGCTCTACTGCCCACCTAAACCTGGCCTGAGCTAGACATCGACCGTGGCAACTCGGTCTGCCAGGTCTCGAGTCTGCAACTTCGAGGTCTCGACCTTCCTACCAGAGCTTTAGCCGGAGCCGGATCTCGTTAGATCTAGCACACCTCGAGCTCTTTCTTCTCCCTCTCACACCTCTGTCCTCTTCGTACCTATTTCTTTTTTCTTAATGGATTTCTTGTGTTTTATTGGTGTTTTTCTACGGATTGGTTCATATGTTTGGGTGTAATAGCTGTCTTTTCAGATTTTATGCATGTTGTGTTAGATCTGTGATTTTCGCTGTTGTTCTTGTGGATTTTGTGCGTTCCTTATTTTGTTTGGCCGGAGATGTGTCGTGCATTCGTGTTGCTGATCATCTCTACTCTGCTGCCGTCTACTGTGTTTTCTGCTGCTCTCTTCTCTAGTGATGACCTCTATAATTTGATGTTTAATACATGTCTTTACATTCGCCTTATGTCACCTAGGCGACGACCTAGTCGACTTGTGGACAAGGCTCTTGTTTGGCGCCACCATGGAGAGCGTTGCATCAAGGGTGCTGAGCTCTGTCCTCGGTAAGCTATCCACGTTGCTAGAAAAGAAGTACAACAGTCTGACGCGAGTGCACGATGAGATTATCTTCTTGAAGGATGAGCTTAGCAGCATGAACGCTCTGCTCCTGAAAGGATTGCTTTTAGATATGTACAAGTGTAATATATTAGACAAACCCGTTAACAATCATTAATTCGAAAAGACGTCAATTTAGAAAGGAAGTCATCATGGATGGAAAGTCTTAATCATAGATAGAAAGTCTCAATCATAGAGCCTGGGCACCATGATGCTCTGTTATATATATATATATATATATATATATATATATATATATATATATATATATATATATATATATATATTTGCTATATTTCAAACGAAACGCAAGACAAGGAATAAGTAAGATACAAGTCCCCTACAGGCCCACTTGTCAACTCGGGGGTCCCACCACCAGCATGACGAGTTGGCAACCAGGCCTACCAACCTCAGATGCAACCGGCACACCATGCGCTAAGGACACAAACGGCGCTTTAAGTGCCTTCGACTTCTTTTAGAAGGCGACGATTTTTTAATTTTAATTTTTATGTGCCCTTTGCTATCTTTTTACTTTTTTACCTTTTTCTCTTATCTTTTAAGTGATTTTATAATAAAAGGAATAAACGAAGAGAAATGTACAGGAAAACATATACACAAAATGAAAATGAGAGAAGTGACATATGTGATATACGAGTTGGATGCCCGTGCGTTGCTACGGATTAAAACATAATCGTAATAACATTTAAAAAGTCTAATTGCAAAATGATAGGGAGCAAAGGAAATATTCTAAAATTAGTCTATCAAACAAGAACACTATAGATCAGTGGCGAAGCTAGGAATAAAATTGAGGCTAGGCTGAATCTTTTGTTGGACTAAACTAAATTGACATAAATATAGTGTTTTACTTTTTACAGAATTTCAAATTCATATAGAAACACACAATTAGAGACAAATAATGCAAAATAAAGAAATATAAAGTAGGTACCTCGAAAGTCGATAATACGAAACACATACTCAAGAATATATAATTATTCTACCATGAGTGCAGATTAGCGATAAGTCACCTGTGTATGAAACATATCTTGTACAGGAAGTGAGATCTACCAACAATATCTGGTGAATGCACTTGCAAAATATTTTGGTGCTAAGTTGCTCATCGTAGAATCTTCAATGCTGTTTGGTGTAAGCTTCTCTGCAATTATCCCCACTTTTTTCTCTCTGTTAAAATTGTTAGGATAACCGTTATTAGTAAGTTTCAAATTAGTCTTGTTGACATGACTGTTTGTTTTCTCCTTTATCTGTATCGTTCTATCAATATCAATGGTCTTACTCATCTTCCTGTATTCTGTTTTGCACAAAAGTAAAGTTTAGAGTTTGTGTGATTTTGCACCAAGAGTACTCTGTATTTATTGGTACAATGTAAATTTATTTAAATAATCGAGAATCTCAAAACATATTTTTCTTATTTCAGGGGCAGACATCCAAGGAATCAGAGTCATACAAAAAGGCTAAGAACATTAATAATTGGTGGCTTGCTATAGGCGATCTTCTTGTTGTACTTCATGGTTATGGCCGAGCATAGTAGTAATGGGAGTATAGTGGACATGCGATTGTCCACAATCTGGCTGAGCAGGCATGGGGATATGGTTCAAATGTTTTGGTATGTTTTTTAAATAAATGTCATTGATCGTCGGATGGTTTGTTCAGGTGATAGAGGTACATTGGTTCATTGCAGTCGACAGGCATTATCCTTGATGGACAGAGGTATGAGTCATCCTTTACTTCCCAGAACTATTTGCAGTCATACAGCCTATTTTAAATGAAACTGTCTGATTCTTTGGTTCAACAAACAAAATAAAGGGGGTTTCCATTTTTTGTTCTCCTGATTTGTCGGACTGACTTATGATGCTTCCTGAGGTTTGCAAAGATGTGGGACATTTGGTCCGCTGAAACAAAGAAACTTCTCAGGTTATTTAAATATATCTTAATGCATTATAATTTAAATATATCTTAATGCATTATAATGTCTGCTGCTGACTGATGTTAAATTGTTCAATCTGTAGCCCTCCAGATTTTGGTTCACAAGGTGAAATATTTCTTCATTTCAAAGAAAATAGATCATCAAAGGTTGGAGTAAGATTTGATAAACAAATTCCAGGAGGTATTGATCTTGGAGGCAATTGTGAAGTTGATCATGGTTTATTTTGTTCAGGTGAGTCCTTGATGTGTTAATATGGTCTGAAGAAATGACAATAAATTACATGATGCTACTTGTGCTTAAATTTCTCATGGTTTTTGCACCATTTCAGTTCACTTGCTAATTACTATATTTTGACCTGCTCTTTCAGTTGATTCATTATGCCTCGATGGTCCAAGATGGGAAGATAGATCCAAGCATCCATTTGATGTGATTATTCAGGTTTGTACATCTTTGTATTAATTTTGGCCATGATTTGTGTCGATGCTATTTTGCTTTCCTTCTAACTGTGCTTGTTCCACAGTTTATCTCTGAAGAATGTCAGCATGGTCCTATATGGGAAAGAAAAATAAAGGGGAAATTATTGTATTCTTAAGGAACTGGAGAGTGTAGCCATCCCTGCAGTAGTTGCACTATCTGAAGTTTCATCTCCTTTTTTTTCAATTTTAGGCATCCACACAAGAGTCAGCACAGAGATAACACATCCAAAGATCTAGATATTCTATTGTTGCATTGTAGCCAGGGCCGGGCCCATGGGCGTGCAGGCCGTGCGCCTGTACAGGGCCCCTCATCTTCGAGGGCCTCAAAAAATCGCGTGCGAGGCGCTGCCGTTTCGTATTCTCGGCTCCGAGGCATCGCTGTCGTGCACGAGGAGACTGCGGAGACGTTGCTGGCCGCCGAGGCGCCGAGAAGACTGGTTGATCCCGCTGAAGAAATCAACTACTCAGGCCATGAAGTGAATTATCCATCAGATCTCGGGAAACGTGCACTACAACAGCTTCTGCGTGCTGCTATCTCGTCCAGGTGACGCGGATTTTTCCCCCTTTTTTTATTTTTCACACGCAGGTTCGTATGGCGCTGGTCTTCACGGCTTTGATCGCCATGCACGGACATCCGTGCGGAATTTTTTTTTGCCAGGACCAGAGAAGCAGATCCATTGCACGCAGAGTTCTTCGGTTGGGTAACATTTTTTTCAGAAACTTCCGGGACTTTGCATTCGTGATTCGTCGTCGACTCATCGTCCAGTGCAGGTATTCGTTTTTTTTTCAATTCTAATTGTATTGTACTAATTAAATCCTTCGTATGAAAGTCTAGAACTGTTTGTATAATTTTAATTTTGTTCTTTTCATCTTTTGAAGCCATGTCTTCTGCAAATCGATTTAGAAAATATGAATCCGGTTCCCAAAAACGTAAGAAGAAACAAAGAATTGAGGAGTTAACTCAATGTCAGAAAGGAGCAATGGATAGATTTATTATAAAAGAATCACAAGTGTCTTCCGGTAATCAGGCACTTGATCAAGCTCCTGCACTTGATAGTAATATTGAAAATGATCCTAGAGATGGTCAGACAGGGATAGAAAATAATGTTGAAGTTATTGAAAATGATTCTAAAGCGGCATGATTGTTTTCCCAATGCAGCTATTGCATATAGAATTTTATTGACCATTCCTGTGACTGTTGCATCAACGAAGCAAAGCTTTTCTAAGTTGAAGCTATTGAAGTCATACTTGCGTTCTACAATGACACAAGAAAGACTTAATAGTTTGGCTACGATAGCACTTGAGAGTGGATTGCTGGAGAAGATTAATTATGAGCATATTATTGAAGATTTTATTTCGAAGAACACTAAGAGAATGATGTTATTCAAGTAAAGATTATGCAAACCAAGAGTTCAAAAGGTACTATTCTTGATATATCGCATTTGCTCTGCAATATATACATTATTTTGGCTATATTTGATACTTTGGTTTAGGCCTCGCTTAGAGCTTTGTACAGGGCCTCCAAATTTCACGGCACGGCCCTGATTGTAGCCCCCTGATCTAGTTAGTTAACTTCTCGGCAAATAATCCTAGTGGGGACTTGTCTCCTTTCTGTTCCCAAGAAAATGAGCACAGCGTGAGTACTTTTATGAAAGAACCTTGTGATAACCAAATCATATGCAACAATAAGACTCTTGCGCCAATTTACAGCTTTGTAAACTGAATCCTGTGATGATCCCGTACAAAGATTAGCCCCTTGTCAAGCTTTCAGCATTAAATGGGAATTGATTCTACGACCAGTTGTTATCAAATTTCACAAGTGCAAAAAGGTCTCCTACGACCTTGTTGTAATCATGTCACATGTTTCATGGTTGACAATGCTAGCACTTGGATCATTACAAAAATGGAACTGGGTATGTTATTTAGTATGAAAAGTTGGATAGTGAATAGGAGAAACACCTTTTTTTGTTTTGAAAACATAAAGCTTTCTATTATGCCACAAACCAGGTTACCAGAACGACTTCTCACAGAACTTGCAGTTCAAAGAGGGACCTCGGTCCTGCATAATAACAAAAAGACAGTATCAGTGATGGCTGGTACATGGAAAACTCTTACCAAAGTGCCATACTACAGTGTAGAAGAGTGCAAATTTGTAATACAATGCTAAGCATGCACAACATAAAATTTTCCCTGAATAAATTGTTGTTTCCATTACACAGTCTACGCTCCTTTGCACTGCCTCCATGATGACTGAGCAATATATGACTTCATTGAATAGTAGAAGCACCCAGGGTGGTGCTTATTTTAAATGCTGAATCTATACTGACGAGTTTCAAAGGAATTTTTTAGCACTGAGAAAATATGCTTTTTCAAAGCTACAGTAGTTAACGAATCTTAATAATATAATAATGTTGTGGGGGTGGCCCAATCCCAAACACTGGACCTTGCAGCAAACCTAACAGTATAGGCCCAATAGTATAAAGGAATGTATCAATATACCCTTACCTTTTGTAATTATTAAGGGGTTTCCTATCCTACCCACTTATATATATAAGCCCCTAAGAAGGGGTATGAGAGGGCCAGATCCACTTATTTTACACACAAGCTCTCTCTCTCTCTCTCTCCTGTTATTAGCTCTATCTCCTCCCTGGAGAAAAGGATACCATGTACCCATTGTTGTGCTCATACTACAACAAATAAGATCTGTGATATTTTCAGATTTGCTATTTGAGATGTAAATGCAATAATTAGTCACATATAGATGTAAAGAATGCATACCATTCATTCAGTGATCTTGAGAGAACCATTGATCAGTCATGGGCCTACAAATATCGAATCAGCTCAACTGCATATTTTCCTTTCCTTGTAGTCACGATTTTCCCAATCTATATAAAATAAATAACTTAAATAACGGAAACATTTAACTGGTTGCTATACATATTAGTATGTAGGGGACTTGTTAAGTTTGAAAGGCAATATACATCTTTATTAGCACTCATACATCTTCCATAATATGTCATTCCATATCATCTAATGCTAAAATAATCCAATTGTCAGCAAAGCAATACGTTTACTTCATCGATAAACAATTAGAAATCTTCTCCACTTAGATCTTTCATGGTTGCACCAATTCAAGCTACAGGACAGAGCATCATATCAATAAAGATATTATGAACATCGGTACATAGTAAAGGTTGTGGCCTTTTGACATGCCCAAATCTTAGCAGTTAGCACGTATTGCCATCTGCCAGGGTTCGAAATCCTGACGGGAACCTGCTTGGACCGGTATTTATTAAACCAACTGGAATTAAGTTTTGCTATATGCTATTTTGAAGATAAGCACATGCTAGCGGTTATTAGAGATGAGGGGAACACATAATATTACGAAAAAAATTAAAAGAAAAGAAACAAATCAACTGGAGTCTGGTTTCTGGCATACCGGACGGGCAAGCGCGGCCGCCTCCTCGGGCGCCGTGAGACACGGCGGCCAGCCCTTGAGCACGCGGGGGCCCCACGTGTCCCCGACGGCGGTGAGCTGCACGATGCACGTCCACAGCAGGACCGTCGTGGTGGCGCGCACCATCCACAGCTTCTTCCGCGACCTTGCCATCGTGGAAGACGGTGGGCACCTGAGCTTCTCGCCGCCGCCGCCAGCCGCCTTACCCCCCATGGCCACCTTCCACCCCATCGACCATGGACCAACGGAGCCCAGGAGCCAAGAACCTACGCGGCGACCATCCAAATCCCCCACGCCTCAAATCCACCACCAACTCCAAGAACCCGCCGCCTTGCTCTCACCCAATGCAGCACGGAACGCCGCCTCTCCCGGCCTCGCTCCACCGCCACCCAGGACGCCGCCACCTTCGCGACAGACAGCTACGCGCGCGGCAACCCAAGAACTCGTCCCAACCTCAAGAAACCGGACCTCACCGCCAACCCAACGCCTTCCTTGCCCGAACCGCCGCAGCGACCAACCGCTCTGCACGTCCTCACCAGGCCGCCGCCGCATCTAACTCCGTCGCGGCCAAGGGAGGTAGATCTGACCGCGACCGAGGAAGATTCGGGGGCGCAAGAGCCGGACCGAGGCGTGGGGGCGGCGACGGCGAGGGCCAGGCCACCGGGAGTCAGGAGAGCCAGATCTAACGGGCCCGGGCGAGAGCGGCCGGGCGCGGGGCGGCGAGGCGGAGGAGGAGGCGGCGCGCGCGGGGGGGCGAGGGCGGGAGCGCGGCGGCGAGGAGGGTGGGGCGCGGAGGAGCGGCGGCGCGCGGGGGACGTGGTGAGGCGGAGGAGTGAGGAGGCGAGGCGGGAGGGAGGCGGTTCGGGAGGAGGATGCGGCGGGCGGGGTGAGGGCGGGGCGGGCCGGCGAGAGGGTGGGGCGCGGAGGAGCGGCGCGCGCGGGGGGACGTGGTGAGGCGGAGAGGGGAGGAGGCGAGGCGGCGCGGTGGCGGAGGAGGGAGCGGAGGAGGCGCGGGCGGCGCGGTGGCGGAGGAGGCGCGGCAACGGAGGGAGGGGAGGAGGCGAGGTCGGCGCGACGGCGGAGGAGGGAGGGGAGGCAGCCGCACGGGAACGGGGGATGGGGGGCGGGGGCAGCGATAGCGAACGGGTTTTGGGTGGGACGAGCCATATGTGGGGCCCACATGTGTAGAATTCACCATCACCTTCAACTCCTCCTTTTAAGGAGTAGAGATGTGTAACCTACTATCTCATTCTTGAAACGAGACAAACAAACAAACAAAAAAAGAAGCCGCTTCAAACAACACTTTGTGTGGTTTTATAATTTTAGCTAAAATTAACCGCCAAAAGTTGAAACCTACGGCCATTGGAGCAGAACGAAAATCATCAAATCCGCTAGTGCTTGTGGGTCCACATTGTCCCTTGCATGCATTGAGAAGCCAAGATGGCTTTCGACTCATGAATGTGGGCGGGAAAAAGGAGGTATTTTTCCACTGCTTTTGATTGAATTAATGATTGGGACATTAGGAAATGAGCCAAGATTTGAGAGGAAAGAAGCTTTTGTACGCTAGCATCAGTGAATAATTTTATCCTAACTTCAGGCGTTCGTATTTGGCCGATAGTTTTTAGCTAAAGTGAATAGTAGTATAAGTGATTTTATAATAAAAGGAATAAACGATGAGAAAAGTAGAGAAAAACATATCCGCAAAATAAAAATAAGAGAACTGACATATGTGATATATGTATAACCTACTATCTCATTCTTGAAACGGGACAAACAAAAAGAAGCCGCTCCAAACAACACTTCCAAGAAGAACGTAAAAAGCCCAAGAAGCACGTGGCCGCGCTACCTTGACTTGCATGCATCCTGCTGAATCTGATGGAGCACCACCACGCGCAGGATATTTTGGGACAGTAGGAAGTGACCGCATTGCATTTCGCGTGCGAGGGCACGCTGGCTGAGCAAATAATTAGAAATATTTTAATTAGATAATTATTTGGAATATTTCCGGTCAAAATTTATCTCATGGTCGTTTCCACTAGCTATAAATTATCATCTATCCTGATTATATCCTCTTATGTGATGATTTTATTAAGTTAGCTACCGATAAAGTCATATATTGGCATTTTTATTGTGAGGTGTAATATCGTGTTGTTCTTGTGACTTCTTTTTGAATACCTAGGAGGTTTCGTGCGACTACTATATATTATGTGCTCGAGTAGATTAGTTCAAGCGTGTGAATATTTGTTCCAATTTGTGTGCAGCATACATGTGGCAAAAAAGTCCAAACTGCTGCTATTTGATTGAGAAAAAAACTCGCAATAAAACTTGTTATCTGAAAATGATTCAATATCTTCATGAAGCTGTTTTGCAGGCCTCCTAGACTGCAGAGTAAGAGATGGGGGCTAAGTTGGCCAGGAATTCGGAGAGAACTACTGTTAAGACTTGTAATCCTCATGCATGTATGTAGAAGGGAACCGGGTCTCACGCCACGCGCGGTAACCACGTTGAGTCTATTTTCCTCACATCACGATCTCCTTCTAAATCGGATCGTGCATGTAACCTGTGAATATAAATGGAAGTAGATCCTAGGAGGATCTGTGTGGTTCCAAACATAATTTCTCTTGAGTTCTTTACATGGTATCAGAGCCATAGATCCCTCGCCATGTTTTCCTCACCGAATTCCGCAACCATCTCCAACATCTCAGCCACCACACCTGCATTGCAGTCCATGCCGGCGATCAACCACGCTGTCACGGTCAAGCTGACGCAAAAAAATTACCTGCTGTGGAAGACATAGATTCTTCCGTTTCTCAACAGCAATTCGCTCTTAGGATATGTTGACGGCTCCATTGCCAGGCCATCGCAGACCATCATCGTCCCTCCGAATGAGGAGACTGGAGTCGGCCGCCGCGTCGTCGTTAACCCGGAGTTCATGACCTGGTATCACCAGGACCAGATGGTCCTCGGCGCCATAGTCGCCTCAGTATCTGAGGAGGTGCTGGCGAACCTGGTTGGTACCTCGACGGCTTTCGACGCCTGGCGCACACTGGAGCGGACGTTCGCGGCGACATCAAGGGCACAGATCATGCAAATCCGTATGCAACTCGCCGTCACCAAGAAGAACGACATGACCATCGCCGCATACTACCGCAAGATGAAAAGCCTCGCCGACACCCTCGCTGCAATCGGCAAGCCTCTCGACGATGAAGAATTGATCGCGTACATGCTGCGCGGTCTCGGTAATGAGTACGACTCACTTGTGACCAGTATCACCACTCGCTCTGACCCCCTACACGCTCAGCAACGTCTACGCACACATGCTCAGCTACGAGATGCGCCTCGAGAACAACATCTCCGAGCACCAGATCTTCGTCAACGTCGCAAATAGAGGACGTGGTGGAGGCCGAGCCAATCGTGGCCGCGAGCGAAACAGCGGTAGTCGCCAGCCTGCCGGTCGTGGCAACCGATCCAGCCAAGGAGGTTCCAGTCAAAGCACCTACAACAACTCCAAGAATGGTGAACACTGCCAGATATGCCGAAATCCTAACCACAACGCCTCAAATTGCTGGCATCGGTTCGACCAGAACTACCAGCCTGAAGAAGTCACACGGGCTGCGTCCACCGCTACAAGAGGAGAATACATTGTTGATCCTGATTGGTACGTCGACACCGGGGCGACGGACCACATCACTGCTGATCTTGAGCGTCTGACCACCAAGGAGTGCTACAGCGGTACAGATCAGGTCCAAGTGGCCAATGGCTCAGGTTTGTCCATTACTCATATTGGTGATTCACTCGTTTCTGGTTCAGTCCATCCACTTCTCTTAAATGATGTTCTTCATGTTCCTGAAATCAGTAAAAACCTCCTTTCTGTTCGGAAGCTTGCTATTGACAATAATGCCTTCATTGAATTTCACCCAAACTCATTCTTTGTTAAGGATCAAGCCACGAAGACTACACTGCTAAAAGGAGGGTGTAAGAATGGTCTCTATACTTTGCCAATCAAGAAAATTAGAAGTGCCTTCCTTTCAACCAAGATCACTCAAGACCAGTGGCATCGGAGGCTAGGCCACCCCTCAGTTCCTGCCACTCGTCTTGTATTGCATAATAATGATATTGCTGTAGTTCCAAGTAGTTCTACTTCCTTAATTTGTAATGCCTGTCAACATGGCAAGGCACATCAGCTTCCTTTTAATTCCTCTTCATCTACTTCATCAGCACCTCTTGAAATAATTCACATGGATGTTTGGGGACCAGCTCTCCCATCAGTGAACAATGCCAAATACTATGTTTCCTTCCTTGATGATTACAGCAAATATATTTGGGTGTATTTTCTGAAGTGCAAGTCTGAAGTCGAACCCATCTTCCACCATTTCCAGAAACATGTTGAGACTCTTTTAAACACAAAGATAAAATGTGTCCAGTCTGATTGGGGAGGTGAATACCATCGACTCCACCAATATTTCAGTCGAACAGGCATTGCTCATCACATCTCCTACCCGCACACTCATCAACAAAATGGAACTATTGAAAGAAAACATCAGCATATAGTTGAAACTGGCCTCACGCTTTTGGCTCAATCTTATATGCCCCTTCGTTTCTGGGATGAAGCTTTTCAGACTGCCTGTTATTTGATCAACAGGTTACCCAGTCGCACCTTAGGTCAAGATACACCTATGCACAAACTGTTGGGTGTCCAACCCAATTATTCTCTGCTAAGAGTGTTTGGTTGTGCCTGTTATCCAAATCTTCGAGCCTACAATACAAGAAAACTTCAATTCAAAACTAGACAGTGTGTGTTTCTGGGTTATAGTTTTTCACGCAAGGGATATAAGTGTTTTGATCCTTCTAGTGGCAGGGTGTATATTTCTCGTGATGTGATTTTTGATGAACAAGTCTTTCCCTTCTCACAAAAGACTGACATCATGCCACTGAAAGGCTCAAATCACCCCACACTGTTACCTCTTGCTCCTAAATCCATTATATATCATGAAGATGCTCTCACACTGTCAAATTCTTCCACTGTTTCTTTGTCTCAAAATGAACCAGTTGTGAATGAATTACCTGTGAGCAATGACTTATCTGAATCCTTGCCTAACCCTGACAACATTGCTACTAGCACTCCATCTGCAGGTTCAGAAAATCCTAGTCAGGATGATACACCAGTTATGGAGGGTGAGCAATCTGAAGTGCAAGCACATGATGCAGCCGAGATCACTAGCACCAATCAGCATCCAATGCGCACAAGGCTTCGTGACAACATTGTCAAGCCAAAGGAGTTCACTGATGGAACAATTCGCTACTCAGGCCGTGGGGGTTTTAGCTGTGCCGTGACTGAAACAAATCCGAAAACAGCTCTTTCAGCCTCAGCTCCTTCAGAGTCTGCAGTGCAGCGAGAGCCTGTGAACCTGCAGGAAGCGATTGATCATCCTGGATGGAAGCTCGCTATGGATGATGAGTACTCGGCCCTGTTAAGAAATAATACCTGGGAATTAGTGCCACCTCAGAAAGGAATGAATTTGATTGACAGTCGGTGGGTATACAAAATAAAAGAAAAGCTGATGGATCTATTGACAGACTGAAGGCCAGATTGGTTGCAAAGGGGTTCAAGCAACAGTATGGCATTGACTACCTTGATACATACTCACTAGTGGTGAAACCTGCTACAATCCGGACCATTTTTTCTATAGCAGTTTCTAAAGGATGGTATCTACATCAGATTGATATACAAAATGCATTCCTCCATGGATTTCTGCAGGAAGAGGTCTTCATGAATCAGCCTCCAGGTTATACTGATCACACTCGACCATCAAATTATGTGTGTAAGCTCAAGAAGGCACTATACGGCCTCAAACAAGCTCCACGTGCCTGGCATTCTAGACTGACCAGTAAGCTGCTGGAATTGGGTTTTAAACCCTCAAGAGCTGACAGTTCATTATTCATCTTCGATCATGGAGAAGTCACTCTTTACATGCTGATATATGTAGATGATATCATCATTGTGGGCTTAACTGTAACAGCAACAAGCAAACTGATTCAGCAACTGAAAACTGAATTTGCAGTTAAAGATATTGGACAATTGCAATATTTTCTTGGAATTGAAGTTAAACCACAGAGAGATGGAATACTTTTGTCCCAAAGGCGCTATGCTCTGGATCTATTGAAGAGAGCAAACATGGATAACTGCAGGCCAATCTCCACTCCTTTGGCATCTGCAGAAAAGCTCTCCAAGAGTCAAGGTGATCCTCTGAATGAAAAGGAACAGCTCCATTACAGGAGTATTGTCGGGGGACTCCAATATCTGACAATGACTCGTCCTGATTTCTCTTTTGCTGTCAATCGAGTATGCCAGTTCATTCAAGCCCCTACTAACTCTCACTGGTCAGCTGTAAAAAGAATACTGCGCTACATCAAGGGAACTGTCGACTTGGGGTTCAAAATTCAGAGATCTAGCAGACTGACCCTCAGTGTCTTTTCAGATGCTGATTGGGCAGGATGCCCTGATGATCGACGCTCCACCAGTGGCTTTGCAGTGTTCCTTGGTCCTAATTTGGTATCTTGGAGCTCCCGTAAACAGGCAACAGTGTCTCGATCAAGTACGGAGGCTGAGTATAAAGCGATTGCCAATGCCACGGCTGAAATTATTTGGATTCAATCTCTGCTGAAGGAACTTGCAATTCGTCAATGGAATCCACCTTTGCTGTGGTGTGACAACCTCGGTGCAACGTATCTCACTACGAACCCCATGTTCCATGCTAGAACAAAGCATATTGAAGTTGATTTTCACTTTGTTCGGGAACAAGTGGCAAGAAAAGCCTTGCAGGTAAAGTTCATACCGTCAGAAGACCAACTTGCAGACATATTCACCAAGGCTCTGTCTCGAGCTCCTTTTAGCTTCATTAGTCGCAATCTCAACTTGACATCACCAGGCTGAGATTGAGGGGGAGTGTTAAGACTTGTAATCCTCATGCATGTATGTAGAAGGGAACCGGGTCTCACGCCACGCGCGGTAACCACGTTGAGTCTGTTTTCCTCACATCACGATCTCCTTCTAAATCGGATCGTGCATGTAACCTGTGAATATAAATGGAAGTAGATCCTAAGAGGATCTGTGTGGTTCCAAACATAATTTCTCTTGAGTTCTTTACAACTACGACTGCTATCCACAAAATTGTTGATGGACAAGTAATTTGGAGAGAACTGACTCTTTTCCTTCATCTCTTACGGGGTCTATGTTTGTAGGACCGAAATGGCAACAGAGGGGGGAGGGGGTGAATGGTGCCTTTTAAGAAATTCGTCCCCGAGTATCCACTCAAGTCTCTTCTCCGGTAGCTATCGAAGCTATGAAGTAAGAGGACAGAAGCCGACAGGAAAGCCAAAATCAATTTGACAAAAGAGTTGATACCGATTAGACGAAACAACAAGTTTGAGATTTCTTTTGGAGACAAAAGAGAAGACCACAATAAGAAAAGGGTTTCGCTGAAAAATAAGGACTAGAGACTAGCAAGAACCTTGAAAAAAACAGGTACTACCAACCGAAAAAAAAGAAGCAAGAAAAACAGAGAAAGCAGCAAGAGAGAAATACAAACTGAAGACAAAGCCAAAAGAAACACTGAAGGAGCCCAGAGAATAAACAGCCAAATTCACATTAGTCTGACCTCCCAAAGGAGTCCTCGTTTGACGCTGCAAGGAAATGTTAAAAAGAGCTTTGCTACCGAAACCAGAGGAAATAAAGCAGCCTAGTACAGAGTTTGTTGATACCAGCCGAACAGCTATTTTTGGGGACAAAAACTGCAGCTAACAATAAAAGAAACTTGCAGCCCAAAAACTGCAGAACTGAACCATCGGGGTGATAAAAAGAATCTGAGAACAGGACAGCCGCATAGCCTGAAAATTTGATGCTGCAATAGACAACCGAATTGACAGGTCTCTCGGCTGAAATCTGAGAACACCCGAAGGACCGACTGCTGCAAATGCTAAAAGAGTTCAGACTGTTTTCTGCAGCCTGGAAATATGAAAACTGCACACAACCTGAAAATGAACAGCATGCACGGAAGATCTTGCCGAAAACTAAAAATTAATCACTTGCATACTGCAACCGAACACCAATCAACATGGACTTGACTGAATTTTTGATGCTTGGCATAAAACAGTAGGATGTTTTGGGACAGTAGGAAATGACCGCATTGCATTTCGCGTGCGAGGGCATGCTGGCTGAGAAAATAATTAGAAATATTTTAATTAGATAATTATTTGGAATATTTCCGGTCAAATTTTATCTCATGGTCGTTTCCTCTAGCTATAAATTATCATCTATCCTGATTATATCCTCTTATGTGATGATTTTATTAAGTTAGCTACTGCTAAAGTCGTATATTGGCATTTTTATTGTGAGGTGTCATATCGTGTTGTTCTTGTGAATTCTTTTTGAATACCTAGGGGGTTTCGTGCGACTACTATTTTGTGCTTCGAGTAGATCAGTTCAAGCGTGTGAATATTTGTTCCAATTTGTGTGCAGCATACATGTGACAAAAAAGTCCAAACTGCTGCTATTTGATTGGAAAAAACTCGCAATAAAACTTGTTATCTGAAAATGATTCAATATCTTCGTGAAGCTGTTTTGCAGGCCTCCTAGAATACAGAGTAAGATATGGGTGCTAAGTTGGCCAGGAATTCGGAGAGAACTGCGACTGCTATCGACAAAATTGTTGTTGGACAAGTAATTTGGAGAGAACTGACTCTTTTCCTTCATCTCTTACGGGGTCTATGTTAAGTCTTTTTTTTAATGAAGCCTTTTGTGTTCACCGTACAAACCATGTGGGTTTTATGTCCTGTGGAATCTATTTATTACTAAATATTAATTACAGACATTTTAGAGTCACTAAGAGAAAAAGAAAAGCATAAAATTCTCACAAAAAAGTAAAATATCCGGCCTTTAAAGTGGATCCTAATTAAGTAAAACTATAGCAGACATCAGATATTATTACTTAAAGATATACCTCTTCTTGATTTAAAAGAGATGACAATCCGTCTTTTAAACCGTGCAGAGTCCGGAAACAACCATATTGCCCAAACCTATTGGAAAGTATGGGGAGGGGGACCACACCTAGGCTCAACCCCACGCGTGGGACCACCCACATCGCTATCACGCATCTACCTGCCTGCTTGCTTGGTGGAGTATGTAAATCTCCTCGAGTATTTTACTACAATCTTCATTACTTTTCTCGTGTGAACCAGAGTCATTAAGCAACGGTGTGAATTGGACTACATAACCAACCTTCTTATATGACCCGCAAAAATAATAGAAATTTGGAATGCAAAATAAAAGGAAATTATCCATCTTATTTTTTTATAGAACTACAAATTAAACCCCGTACATAGTTAAATTTTAAAATAACATCAGATGAAAATTAGCTATTGGATTTGTATATGAATTCTAACCTAAAACTATGGTAAACTAATAACAACAGAAATTAATAGAAACTCAGAATTAAAAATAAAAGGAAATTAGAAATGTGATTTTTTATATGAACTCCAAATTAAAATCCATACATAGTCGAAATTCAGAGTAAAAATTAGATAAAAATTAGTAGTTGGATTTGTATCTGAATTATAATATAAAACTGAAAAATTAAAATTAAATAAAAAAATAACAGCAACAAATAACATAATTTTGGAATGAAAAATAAAAGGAAAGTAACAATTTGATTTAAATATGAACTCTAAATAAAAAACCACAACATAGCTAAAGTTTGGAATAGAAATTAGATGAAAATTAGTAGTTGGATTTGAATCTAACCTAAAATTAAATTCCAAATTAAATAAAAATAAATTTGAGATTATACAAAGATTCCATATCAAATACTATAAGAAATAACTTAAATTCAAAATAAAAATTAGCAATTGGATTTATAAATGAATTCCAATATAAAACTAAAAAAAGAAAGTGTAGCAGAAGTGCAATACAAAAATATGCAAATTTAGAATAGAAGTCAAAGGAAATTAGCATTTTTTTAATAGCATGTGACAAGTATTGAGGAGCAAAGTTAGTATTTTTTTCTCTTATAATATATAATATTAAAATATTATAAATGGAGTTCTGTAATAATTAATTTTTAAAAGGCAAAATTATATATATATTATCAAATTATTTAAATGTATTTTAAAGGTGATGTTCGCATAAGTACGTGGGCTACTTTGCTAGTTCTGTTAAAGCTGTGGCTATACACTAACACACATCAGAGTGACACACACAGACCGAGTGAGAGCTCAGAGAGGCGATGGAATCCTAGCCGCTGCCGCGCCTCGTTGCACCGGCCGACGGCGCTGCCGCAAGCAAGATCCTTCGACGGCTGTTCTCCAGATCTGCAGCTGCAGGTTCTTCTTCTTCCTCTGCCTCTGCTTCTTTTTTTCTTTGTTACTCTGCCTCTGCTTCTTTTGTTCGTTGTTCCTCTTCCTCTGCTGAACTGCTCCCCAATCTGCTCTGCTCTGTTGCTCTGATGCTCTTCCCCTTTCTCCCTGATCTGCTCTGCTGCGGCTCATGCTCTTTGCTCGGCTGCTCTGCTGTGTGTTGTGCTGCTGATGCTCTCTTCTCTAGTGTATAAGTGTAGTGTGTAGTGTGTAGTGTGTAGAAGTGTAGGACGTGATTGGTAACGTGCAGTACCCCTGGCCAGGCTGTTATCAGGTGCAGCTTTGACGTGTTTGGTTGGCCGAACTCCCACCTGGGCCTCACCTGAGCTAGAAATCGAGCGTAGCAACTCGGTCTGCAACTTTGAGGTCTCGAGTCGCACCCAAGCAACTCGGTCTGCCTGAGTTTAGAGATCCCTATTTCTTTTTTCTTGATAGATTTTTTGTGTTTCATTCGTGTTTTTCTACGGACTGGTTCATATTTTTGGGTGTAATCGCTGTCTTTTCGGATTTTATACTCCCCGTGTATCGCTGTCTTTACGTTCGGCTTATGTCACCCAGGCGACAATTAGGTGACGACCTAGTCGACTAGTGGACAACAGGGGTGATCGCCATGGAGAGCGTTGCAACAGGGGTGCTGAGCCCTGTCCTCGGGAAGCTATCCACGCTGCTGGAAAAGAAGTACAATAGTCTGAAGGGAGTGCACGACGAGATCATCTCCTTGAAGGATGAGCTCAGCAGCATGAACGCCTGCTCCTGCCGGCGGACATGGATGACCTCGATGTCCAGGTGAAGGAGTGGAGGAACCAAATCCGTGAGCTGTCCTACGACATCGAGGATTGCATTGACGACTTCACACACCGCGTCGATCATAGCCCCAATAGGCCTCAGGACATGAAGGGTTTCTTGCAGAATATCATTCACAAGATAAGTACACTTTGTGCTCACGACGAGATTGCCGACCATATTCGAGAACTGAAGGCTCGTGTTTATCATGCGAGTAAGCGACGCAAGAGGTACAACTTCGATGGGGCTGCCTCAAGTTCTAGAGGTGTGGTGCCCATCGACCCTCGTTTACCAGCTCTCTATGCAGAAGCGGAAAGCCTAGTCGGTATTGATGAACCAAGAGAAGAGCTTATCAAATGGTTAACCGAAGGGGAGGGAATTATGGTGCAAAAACTGAAGGTGGTGTCTATTGTTGGGCTTGGAGGGTTAGGCAAGACTACTCTGGCCAGTCAAGTTCTTAATAAAATTAAAGGACAATTTAATTGTCGAGCATTTGTTTCGGTGTCCCAAAAGCCTGACATCAGGAAAATATTAAGAGATATACTCACTGGTGTCACAGGGAAAGAGCTTCCAAGTATAGAAGCATATGACGAAAATCAGCTCATCAACAAACTTAGGGAATTCCTCAATGATAAAAGGTAGTAAAAACTTTCCAAGATAATCTTGTTCAAGATAATTTATGTTGCCATGTGCCTAGTTTGGTTACCACAGTTCTACTTACTGTTTAGAGATCTATTAACATTTACAACTACATGTCTCATATGCACTATCTGCATCAAGTTTTTTGTTTCCTTAATGCATGTTCATGCCCATCAATTTGATCCTTGAATAATGTATATATCTACTAACCATGAATTTTTGTATATTCCCTAACATACTTCTTTTGTAAAAATATAAAACAGGTATTTTGTCGTTATTGATGATATCTGGAGCACATTAGTATGGCCAACAATCAGATGTGCTCTGCTTGAAAATAACCTCTGCAGCAGAATATTGATAACAACACGTATCATTTCTGTAGCGAGGTCATGTTGCTCTCCTAACTACCATAATGTTTGCGAAATGAGCGCACTAAGTGACGCTAATGCCGAAAAGTTATTTTTCAAAAGAATATTTGGTTCTGAAGAACACTGTCCTTCTGAATTAAAAGAGGTATCCAGTGAAATCCTAAGAAAATGTGATGGTCTACCATTGGCAATCATTAGTATTGCAAGCTTGTTGGCTGATAAAGCATGGACGAAACAACACTGGGAGAGGTGTCGGAATTCTCTTGGCTCAGCACTTGAAAACGTTCCCAGTGTAAGCAACATGAAAATGATTCTCTCTCTTAGTTATGACGACCTTCCCCACTATTTGAAGACATGCTTACTATATCTCTGTGTATATCCAGAAGATTTTATAGTAGGGAAGTATAATTTGGTAAGGAGATGGATGGCCGAAGGGTTCGTCACTGCAAAAGTTGGGGAAAATTTAGTGGAAGTTGGAGAGTGCTATTTTAATGAGCTAATCAACAGGAGCATGATCATGCCAAAAGACATTCTATATCATGGTCAAGCTGAAGCTTGCCAAGTTCATGATATGATTCTTGATCTCATTGTATCTAAGTCAATTGATGAAAATTTTATCACATTATTTGGTAACCATAATCAACATGGTAAGGCTCGTCGATTGTCCCTTGATTTTCGTGGTCAAGAAGATATGATGATTCCGTCAACAATGGCTGTTTCCAAAGTTCGATCACTCGATATTTATGGGTCTGCAAAACACATGCCACCTCTCTCAGGCTTTCAAGCACTACGGGTGCTTTACATGCATTGTAATGATAGGTTGGAAAATCATTATCTTGATGATATTGGGAGATTGTTCCGGTTGAAATACCTAGGGCTCTTTGATATGAGCATCAGAAAGCTTCCAGAGCAAATAGGGGAACTACAACAACTTGAGACACTAGAGCTAATAGACACTGCGATAGATGAATTTCCCAGGAGTATTGTTCGGCTGAAAAAGTTGATGTTCATACATGCTAGCCCAAGTGTAAGTATGCTAGAAGGAATTGGAAATATGATAGCTTTGCGTTGTGAAAGTTGGCAACAGCATCCCGTCAACTTCTTTGCGAGAGCTAGGCGGTTTGAGTGAACTAAGATTTCTTGGGATTCATTGGTGTGTTAGTGATACATACAGTGATCAGAAAAGTTACACAGATAGCTTTGTTTCATCCATGAGCAAGCTGTGCAGACTCAAGCTTCGCCATCTGGAGCTTGTATGTGATGATGAAAATGGTTGCTCTCTAGATTTCTTGTTGGATTCTTGGTCCTCTCCTCATAATCTCATTCAACATTTTGGGATGACCACAAGCTATTGTTTTCCAAGAGTTCCAGAGTGGGTGGCCTCGCTCTCAAATGTCACCTTCCTGGACATCAATGTCAATCCTGTGGGAGAGGAAGTTCTACGGATCCTTGGGGGCTTGCCTTCTCTCCTAGTTCTCTGGCTGTACACAAAATCAGTAGCCCCCAAGGAAAGTCTCATCATCTGCAGTAGTGTATTCCAATGTCTGAAAGAGTTTAGGTTCAGCTGGAATAATGCAATGGGGCCATTAATTTTTGATGCTGGGGCTATGCCAAAGCTTGAAAAGTTTTGGTTAGACTTAATAGCACGAGAAACAGGAGCTCTATGCGGTGATCTTTTTCTAGGTCTCCAGCACATCCCTTCCCTCAAGCATCTCCTTGTTGAGATCAACTGTTCGGGTGAGAAGACTCAAATGGTGGAAGCAGTAGAGGCTGGCGTCAGGAATGCAACCAATCTCCTTCCCAACCATCTCAAAGTTGAAATCCGCAGATGTTGGACAGAATATATGGTAAAAGACGAGGACAAGGGGAGCATGGAAGGCAATGAATAGTGGGACATTGAGGATCCGATGAAGAGGTGGAAGATGATATTCACAACAACTGAAAGATAAATGTTCGGTATGATGCATATAAGTAAACATGACTTATATCGAGAGGACTGCAATTTTCTGCTACCGCAGAAACTTGTCTTCTCGAATTCCAAAATGGCGGCCTCAGAAGATCTTCATCTCTGCCATCCCAGACGATCTAATTGTCAAGCGAGGAGTAATTTTCTTGGAATTCAAAAACCCTGATCCCGCATGCTCTGTTATCAGGGAATTCCTACTTGTGCTCAAGAATTGGTGGAATACAAATTCATCACTACGATGTGTAACTTCAAGGTTATGTTTTTGGTATGTATTGTGTGGAAAATAAAGTCGATACTTTTTTTACCGTTCTATGCTGATTTTGAATCCCATGTTAGGGCAAACCACTGGCTGAGATTATAGTAGGAGACGAGGCGATCTTCTGTTCTAAGTTGAAACGTTGGGTTCTGGGATATTCAGTTTCCTAGGAAAGAAACATCAATCTGCAGCAGCTAGGGGCGAAGCCAGCGGAGAGGCTTAGTAAGGCTCGAGCCTCACCTCCCCCCGGCGGCAGTACCCCCCACCCCCCAGCGAGCGGCAGCCCCCCACCCCTCGGCGAGCGCCGGCGACAAACAGCGACAAACAACACAAAGGACAATTCACTCAACAAACAACACAAAGCATAGCCCAAGACTTTAAGTGGCAGCCCATTTCCAAGCGCAACAAATTCATCTAGCCCAGCAAAACACCTACTCAACAAAGCAATCGGCTCCATTCACTCCCCATTCCCAATTCCCCATTTCCACTTCCCAGGCGGCGGCAGACCCAGAGAGACCAGTTGGCGCCGCTAGCCCGCCACAATGCAGACTCGCAGAGGCCAGAGGGAGGGGTGCTGGGGGCGACCGGGCGAGGGTGCGTCACGTGCGCAGTAGGGGGTGCCACCGGAGCCAGAGCCAGATTTGGCGGCATGGCCAGATCTAGTGGCAGGCTAGATCTGGCGGTGACTTGGCGGGAGGAGTCGGGGCGGGGCCGAGCCGGGGCAGGGGGAGCCGGATCGGGGCGGCGAGGGCCGAGGCACCGCCGTCCAGTCTAGGCGGCGGCGCGGTGCCACGGAGGAGCACCGAGGAGCGAGGCGAGGAGCTGAGGACGGCGAGGAGCGCAGGAGTCGAGGAGCGAGGCGAGCAGCGATTGAAATATTGAATCGAGAGTGAGACTGTGAGAGAGACAAAGTGAGTCAGGCGGACGAATTGAGGAAATAAACTATAAAGCGTCGGCGCTCGACGCGATTGCACTGTGCGGACGCACGGGCGGACGAATTGAGGAGAGACGGGTGTCACAGAGAATTGAGGAGAGATGGGCGGGCGTCGGCTGCTGGGTAACTTTTCTACAGTATTTTTTTTTATCAATTTAGACATTTAGTATTTTAGAGTTTAGATTTTAGAGTTTCATATTTAGTGTATATAGATAGTTTAGTCCTTATAATTAATTTATAGGTAACGGATAAGTGGCTCAATAACTTGATGGTGTGCTACACTGAGCGAGAGATCTTTAAAACCATTGATGATGATAAAATCATAAACCGTTTTCAAGGCATGAAGTCGCGTAGAATGCATTTGCCACATGATTCAAATTTGTCTCGTGGTTCAAATTAGCTTATTTGTGGTATGTTTCATAATTCATATGATCTAAATTTTCATTATTATTCACACATTTCTATTATATCATTAATTTTCATATGTTTTGTACACAGGTGATTAATTTCTACTTCGTACTCATAGCAGAATAATTATATATTATTGGGTATGTGCTTTCTATTGTCGAGGTACGTACTTTGTATTTCTCTGTTTTTCGTTGTTTGTCTCCAAGACTCCAACTGTATAATTTCTGTATGAATTTGAAATTATATAAGAGTATAAGACTATATTTGTGTCAACTTAGTTTAGTCCGATAAATAATTCAGTCCACCCTTAATTTTAATCCTGGCTTCGCCACTGGCAGCAGTCATTGTATATTGGTGCAGAGAAAATGTTTCAGAAGAGGGTTGTTTGATCGAAGTTTCCTGCAGATCATGATTGCTATCTAGATTTCTTGTTGGGTTCTTGGTCCTCTGGTCATAATCTCCTTCAACATTTTGGGATGACCACATGCTATTGTTTTCCAAGAGTTCTAGAGTGGGTGGTATCGCTCTCAAATGTCACCTTCTGTACACAAAATCAGTGTCAATCCTGTGGGAGAGGAAGTTCTATGGATCCTTGGGGCTTGCCTTCTCTCCTAGCTCTCTGGCTGTACACAAAATCAGTAGCCCCCAAGGAAAATCTCATCATCTGTAGTAGTGTATCCCAATGTCTGAAAGAGTTACGTTCAGCTGGAATAATCCAATGGGGCCATTAATTTTTGATGCTGGGGCTATGCCAAAGCTTGAAAATATTAGGTTAGACTTAATAGCACGAGAAACGGGAGCTCTATGCGGTGATCTTTTTCTATGTCTCCAGCACATCCCTTGTAATACCTGGGCCGGATGAAGCCCAGCCTGGCCCATCTCGTAGCCCTATAAGAGAGAGAGGGAGCCGTGTGGAGGGAGAGGCAAAAGCCATTTTGGCTTCTCCCAGTGCTCACCTGGGTGCTGCTACTGCTCTCCCTTGCGCTTGCTGCCGTCGCCCGCTTAGCCGTCAGCACCGTCGCTCGCCAGCTCCCAGCGCCGTCGCTCGTCGCCCTCCGACAGCCGCCACCGTCTTCCCCGGCTGCGCTTTGCCATCACCCAGCGCCGTCGGCACTACCGCTCCTCCGGTCGAGCCTTGCTGTCCCACGCCCTCCTGCTGCCGCTCGCTAAGCCAATGCCGCTGCTTTGTCTTGCCGCCTTGCCGTCCCCCCTCTTGTCGCCACTCCGCCTGGTGGCTCGCCACTGCCTTTCTTGCTCCACTTGGTTGTGTGCTGCTCGCCGCGCCGGAGGGAGGCAAGGGGAGAGACAGGGTAGCCCGGGGCGGGAGAACCGGCCAGTTGAGGGAAGAGAGGGGAGGGAGCCAGCGGACTGAGAGGAAGAAGTGGAAACGGCCGGGAGTAGGAGTGAGGCGGAGGGAGGATAGCCGACGACGGAGGAAATAAGAAAAGGAAGAAAAGAACAGAGGAGGGAGCCAGCTGTGGGAGAAATAGGAAAAAGGGAAAGAAGAAAGAAAAGAAGAGGAAGGGAGAGCCGGCCGGCTGGAAAGAAAAAAAAGAGAGAAGAAAAGAGGAAAGAAGGAAAAAGAAGAGAGAGGAGGAAAAAAAGTCTGACCCCGCCCCCAAATATGTCAGATCCGACCAAGGAAGATAGTGCCCCGATCTAGTCGTTTGGGGCAAGGGTAACGCTTCGAAAATCCTTCTCCCTGCTTATTTTACCGAGTCGAGCATAAATTAATATATCGATAATTAGAATTAATGCATGTGACCAGTTAGATATCATTTATTAATATGAATGTCTAAACGGTGAAATCGGTATTGCCACTGTAGATCTGGTTGATCCATGGTAGAAGAGGGAGGAGGAGAGAATAAATTGAGGTTAAACAGTGTGATTGATTAAAGTGAGATTAAGCGTGTAGAAATCGATCGGTGAGTATAAATAATGAGATCGTTAATTTTACAAACTGGTTAAGCATCAAGAAATTAGAAGTTGCCCACTGGTTAAGCCATTGTATATTGGTGCGGAGAAAATGTTTCAGAAGAGGGCTGTTTGATCACAGTTTCCTGTTATGAAGATTATATGACGTACATCAACTACACACATATGCTGCTTGGGTGAGCAATAGCAGCACTCTCTTGGAAGATTTAGAAAATTCAGGATAAATCTTGTTTCCTAGAAGAAGGTTCAACATCCATATAAAGCCGTTTTCCACCATGTGTGGATGGATGTCATATACTCTTCGTATTGTGCAAGCCTCATGCTGAATTGCTCGAGATTGACTCTGTTGTGCACCTGTATGATCTCTTACAGTGTTTCTGTTGTAATATTTCGATCAGTGATGCTTTCACTTCTTTGTCTCTTTTGTCAAACTATTTTAAGCTTCATTTGCGTTTTGCAGTGACTGTTCTGTTAACCATTGACAGCTTTTCCTTGGACCTTGTTTACACTGATTCCTTCCTATTGTCTCGTAAGAACTTGTCCGTTTTTGTGATAACAAGTAGGTTTGCGATTGCTTAAATGGAGACTTCTGTCATGTAAAGTTGTTTAACTCCAGCTATATCTGTTATGTTTGTATGTAGCGCAAAAGCACCTCCAGATCCAAATGTTATGCAAAGCATGTGAAAATCATTTCAAAATTTTACACAGAATATCAGCAAGCAAAACAAAATCCATGAAGTACTAGTAAGACATTATTTCTCAAACATAATTGAGTGAGATGTTCATTCTAGTGTTCATACTTATCAAACATGTTCAATAAAATGGTTTCTTAGGCCTGTTCATATTAGCTTTTATCTTTGACTTTTGGCTTTGACTTATGAATAGTAACAACTTGTAGAGAGGCTCGTAGAAAGAGATACTCGCATGCGATTTTGGTTGATATAAATAAAGTCACTACAGTACGTATTACAATTGACTAGTAGACTCTGCCTTAAAAAGGCATTCAATTTGAAAGCTAGGTACCGTAGAAATAGACTTGTTCTTTTTTGCTTCAGCTTATAACTTTTGACTGTGGCTTTTGGGCTGTTCGTGAGAGATAATACGAAGTAACAGACACTCATGTACAATTTTGGCCGATATAAATGAAGTATTTACAGTTTGTACTACAATCAACGTGTAGATCCTACCTTAAAAAATACTCCGTTTAAAATCTAGTTACTGTAGAAAAACTAAAAAAGAACTTTTAGAAACTAAAAAGAAGATGTTCATTTACTGTAGGAAAGCAGTTTTTAGAAGACAATACAAATATATGACTCTTAATCATGACGTAGTGGAATATGTCATCTTCTTGTACTAAGGTAGCGGAACATGTTCTGCAACTGCCCTGGCCGACTTCCAATCGCATAAGGATGTTCTGATGTACATCTAGCGCCAACCGGAGGAGCTGCAGATCGTAGTTACAACGTTTCCGTGGACGGAGTGGGATGGCATGAATGCTGCTGGCGGCAATCCTAAGCCCGCGTCTTTTGGCAAGGGGCTCAGGAGCATGCCCAAGAGTTTGTCCACGTCCAAGATCAATATTGGTGGCGTCGGCCTGCATTGCAAGCTTGAAATGTTTAGTTTAGGCTTAATAGCACGAGAAACAGAAGCTCTGCATGATGTACATCAACCACACCCATATGCTGCTTGGGTGAGCCATAGCAGCACTCTCTTGGAAGATTTAGAAAATTCACGATAAATCTTGTTTCCAGAAATCCAAATAAAGTTGTTCTCTGCCATGTGTGGATGGATGCCATATACTCTTCGTATTGTGCAAGCCTCATGCTAAAGAAAATATTGATAATGAATAGTCATTGCTCGAGATTGACTCTGTTATGCACCTGTCTTAGTGTTTCTGTTGTAATATTTCGATCAGTGATTCTTTCACTTCTTTGTCTCTTTTTCAAACTATTTTAAACTTCATTTGTGTGATGCTGGGGCTGTTATGTTCACCATTTACAGCTTTCCCTTGGACCCAGTTTACACTGATTCCTTCCTGTCGTCTTGTAAGAACATGTCCTCTCGATGATGACAAGTAGGTTTGCGATTGGTTACGTAGGGCCGGTATGCCAACGGAGGAATAAATGGTGTTTTTAAATTTTTTATCTAAGTATTTGATGATTCTTCACTCTAAAAGCTATGAAAAACTATAAAAATTAAGAAGTCAAAATTCCAATTATTGTAAACTTAACCATAGAGGTGCGAGTCAAGCCGGGCTTTTCTATAACATCCTATTTTCAGAGTTTTCTTGAAGTTTTCAAAATAAAATTCACCATTTAGATTTTTCTTGAATTAATTAAAACTTAACTTGAATTTTTGCAAATTAAAAAGATTTAATCTGACTAAAATGAACTTTAATTATTGTTGAAAATATTTTATTTGGATTCCTTATGTTTCAAGGAATATTTTTAATTTTCTATGATTATTTTGGATTTATTTTTTATTTTCTAGAGCTTAATTGAATTTATGAGAATTCCTGAAATTAGAGAATCCCTAAAAGGCCTATTGGGCCAAAGCCCATCTCTCTAGCCCAACCCACCAGGCCAATCGCGCCATCCATATGTTGTCATCCGGGTCCCCACCCGTGCCAGCCGTTGGATCTCGCCTAGTGCCACATGTCGTCCATCTGGCCGCCCACGAAGTATTCATCACCCCTTTCGAGACTTCACCACCATGGCTATCTTGGAGTGTGTGCTTATCGTCTTCACCACAGACTTAGCATCCGAATCACACCCGCCGGGGACTCCTTGGCATCCGAGTATAAAGCTGTACCTAGTCTCAGTCTCCTCTTTCTCCACACCTGAAGCCACCGTCCCGAGCTGAAGTTGTTGTCGCCGTCATCCTCTCCGAAATCGTGCGCCGTTGCTAGAGTTCGGCTGTGCCACCGCCTTTGTCTACCTCGCTAATGTCATTTCCTTGTCTTCACCATCGTCGGTTCACCGTTTATCGTCAATGCTAGTAAGCCGTCCACCCATGCCTCGCCTCCACCCATTCTCTCCGTCACCGTGCCTCGTCACTCCACCGGTCGCTCACCGTCAAACGCTATCGTCCTTAGTCGTGCGCCCGCTGACATCATCATTAATGTCAGACGTGAGGGGAAAATAATTCTAGAAAAATAAATAAGATTTTCTTTTTATTTTTTATATTTAAATCTTCTGAGAGCTCGTTCTACTCCATCCGAACTCCAATTGACCTGATTCTTTTTTCTAAATTCATCTAAAATTGAGCTCTATATTTTGGTTCTTGTATTGAAGTTTTTGAATTTTATTTAAGTTTTATTTTATTTGTGTTTCATTTGCTTTTCTCCTGTTACATAACACTGTAACATCCTTAAATTCAGATGTTTAAAAGTGTGAAAGATTTAAAACTTTTTCTTCTATTATGTTGGCATTCGAATTTCTTTTGAACAATTATTTGGAAATTTTTGAATTTTATGCAATTCAAGTTAATAAGTGAGAATAATTCCCAAATGCAAGAAATAATCATAACAACAAAATATACAAAAATAAATTAAGGCAAGGAATTATAAATGTGAAAACTAGAATTCAAATTTTAGTCGCTAATGCTAAACCTAAAATTTACTAAAAAGTTAAGGAAGGAAAGTATAACCTGAATATATATATATATATATATATATATATATATATATATATATATATATATATATATATATATATATATATATATATATATATATATATATATATATATATATATATATATATATATATATATATATATATATATATATATATATATATATATATATATATGAATTCTCTTTTCTACTCGGTGTATTACATTCTATCTAGTATCTCACAACATAGAGAGTGTCTCGTGTAACAGAGAGTATGTACGTCTAGTATACGAGTATTTAAGACCATCTAGATGTTATGAACAAATTTTCAGTTGTGATATGTACATTGTTTTTGAAATACTCCTTTCTATGTGCGTATAAGAAGGTATTTATAAAATGCGCTAAAATTTATGGAATCTCTTGTAATTTTTTCATGTGGTTCACATTGGAGTATCTTATAATTAGTATACATGTATACCTAAAGTAATAAAGGAGTATTTCAAGTTTGTTTAGGTAGTACATTAGAGGTGTGTATAATTACACCGAGGAGTAAAAGGTATTTTTCATATATATATATATATATATATATATATATATATATATATATAGTAAAAATAGTGAGCGCTCCTTGGTGCCCGGACACTAAAGTCTAAAATAGGTATGTATGATGTACAAAAAATTTTAAAATTTCTTGAATGTCAAGTTTACCTAGTTTACTAACTAGTTCAAGCAATTTTGAACTAAAAATCGAATTATAGTTGCCTTTTTTATGGTAGCTTGATTGTATGTATATGCTGATATTATATATATATATATATATATATATATATATATATATATATATATATATATATATATATATATATATATATATATATATATATATATATATATATATATATATATATATATATATATATATATATATATATATATATATATATATATAACCAAAAGCATAGAAAGGAATATCAGGAACTCCCATCTAAATAATGGATCTGGGAACTCAAATTTTGAATTGGAATATCATACAAAATTTGAAATCAGAAATTCTAATGTGAAATAAAAATTCAAATTAAAAATCCTAATTTCAAAATTTACTTAAGCCTTTTTTTCTTCTCTTTTCTCTTTCCTTCCTCCTCTCACTGCAATTGGACCTCCTGTCACTGCAATCGGACCCAAGCCCTTGCCTCCTTGTCTTCTTTTTTTTTTCTTCCTCTCCTCATCCTCACACCACTTCGCACCACGCCTTCTTCGACTCGGCCCCATCTGCGCCCGCGCGTGGCCGCTACGCCATGAGCCCATGAGCTAGCCATGCATCGTGTCGACTATGCGCCTCTCGTGCTGAGCCGTGTGCCGCAATTCCGGACCAACCGCGCATAGCCTCCGCACGCCGCTCCACATCATGCCACACCTCGTTTTCGTTCCTATCCCCTCCTCCCTCTCTCTCTACTCGGGCTCAACAGAGCAGTGCCGCGCGTGCACCCAAGCACTGGCGCCACTCCCCGCCGTGCATTGATGCCAAGCCCTGCCGGCTGTCCCGGCACCTCAGACCACGCCGCACCGCACGGCCATCAGCCCGTTGTCATCACCACACCACTCACGCCCGGCCGTCAGTTCCCATGCCTACACGCCCCCGCGCCATGCCCTGCTATCGGTCATGCACTCGGCGCGGTGCGCGCGCAACAAAGACCCCTCGTAACCTGCTACCATCAAGTTGGGTCACTTCACCATGTGTCAAACTGACACCCCGTCATCATTATCTTGCCCTGTGGAAGCCGTCCCGTCGCCATGACCGAGCCGTACCACGGCCACGTTGCCGCCCCATGCCGCGCCTGTTGCCCGGTCGACGGCAATAGCTCCACCACCGCACCCCCTTGGCGGCTATTTGAGCCTCCCCAACCCCCTCAATGGATTGGCCCTCACCCAACAGTTTCCTCCCCCTCCCCCATTCTCCCCCCACAAGCTGGCCCGAGCTCACGCATGCATCGCCCATTGCCGTTCCCGACCCTCCAGTAGGCCACTCCAAAACCGAGTGTGTCAATGTGTGTTTCAGGGCCTCCTAGTGCCCTACCCTTGCTCAATTATTGTTCCATCCATAGCAGCTCGCTGGGTCATCACCTTCCTGAAGTCCAGCCAAAACCGCCACCGGCAACGCCATTCTTTCCTCTGGAGCGACTCAGCCCAATTCACTCCTTCTACAGCACCACCACAGCACCCCTCACCATCCCCCACACCAATTTGGACCGGCCTTCTCCACAGCTCGCCGGCGCGATGGAGCCAATCGCGCCGCCCCCGGCCTCCGTCGCCGACCTCCTCTGGAGCTCCTCCCTGCGAATGGACCACATGGGTAAGTTCCCCACGAGCCCTCCACTCATGCTCATCCTATTTTGCCTTACCTCTCCGCCGTGCCGCCTTGCTCCACTCCGGCCTGCATCACCAACTCTCTCGGCCTCCCCATTTTTTTACAGGAAAAAATAAAACTATAATTTCTGTAAAAAAATTATAATAAAAAATAAATTTTATTTTTTCTATATTTTTTATTATTTATTATGGATAGCAAATGGTGAAAATATAAAAAAAAACTAGTCATTGGATGAGATGTGAGTGGTTTAGATTGAGGGAATAGGGAGGGGAATAAGGAGAAGGGGATAGGGAAGCTCTATTCCTGTGTGGGCCTGTTTGGCAGAGCTCCACCACTGAAAAAAATGAATCTGGAGCAACAGATCCACCAAAAACAGCTCCACCGTGAATCTGGGATCCCACCATGGAGCTAAACAAAACTGTTTGGCTTGCACAGCAGCTCCAGATCCACGAAACTGAGTTTTTGGTGGGAATTGCCTGTTTTGCCCATGGGTTTTATGGTGGTATGGGATAGGGTGTGTAACCAGTGGCAAAAGGTGGGTAATTACCACACAACTCCACGAGTAGGTACGAAACAAGGTTTCGTGAAGCACCCCTTGAGGTGTTCCATGGATTTCATGAATCTGGAGCTAGATTCAGTATTTTGGTGGATCCAGATTTCGTAGAGCTGGAGCGTTTGGGTAAAAATTCGTGGAGTGGAGCTGTTTTTGGTGGATCTGGAGTTGATGGAGCTATGCCAAACAGGCCCTTACCGCCTCTTCTCTGTTCTAGCCAAAGGAAACTCTGTTTCCTGTCTCCCTCTGGCATTACTCCTTGTCTGTAAGTGGGTCCAGCTTCAAGTGAGGTTAGCATGGAGCTAATACATAACACTTGCATTTAGTTAGCATACAGTCAGTCGAAAGTAAAACTAAGAAAAACACTTATTGTGAATTTAGAACAAGGATTTATGAAAAACAATTTATTGAAAGATTATATTTTGAACAGTTGTGTGCCGACAAAGGTTTATGTAAGTTAAATAATAGTAAGCATGCAAAGAGCACCTTCAATTACAGATCAGGTTAAAGTATAATTTTGTGCGTCTGTTAAAATATATCTGACCATCATGAAACCCACCATGAGTGGCCGTTCATTTGCACATCTACGGTCCTGAATTATTTTGTTACTTTTCCATGGATCACTGAATCAACTCCCTTTTCCTGTCTATATGAATGCTAGCTAATCTATTGTCTTCTTATATTATTGAAAAATGTATTCGTGCAATATACTGGATAATGTTTGTAGATGAATATTTTTTGTAGATGAATATTCAATTCTTCTGACTTTATGGGTGTCATTTTTGTAGATGTAGTTTCTCTTAATGCACCAAGTGTTTCAGATTGTACTAAATGTTTTAACTGAATATTGATGCTTTAGTTGTATACTTCAGTTTTAACTAAATCCACTTGTTATCTTTGACAACTGACGAGTTGATTTCTTGTCCAAATTTAAGATTCATTTAATATGTTTGCTGTCGGTACATTTGCAGGCCCTTTTTTGAAGCATGTGGATTCCGTGACGATGCAATGGATCTGGTATGGCATGCTAGCAGAACTTTAGTTGTGTTGTAACATATGCCGTATAAACATAAATTTAAATTTAATTTTAGCATAATTAAATATCATCAAAACATATTTCCAGTAGAATATAAATAACATAAACTGCATACAAACATATATTTCTTCTATATCATTTATACAAGAACATATATTTATTATATGAACAAAAACTTCTGTTGAAATAATCATATATAACATTCTCATGAACAGGGAATTAATAAAACTTAGCAAGAAGCACAAGTTTTAGATATTGATTAGAGCTCTCAGATATAGGGTTGCACAAGATTTAATCTTGGACACCTCACTACTATGGTCTTATACTCTTCATTAATTGAATATGCCAAATGAATTTTAAACCTTGAACTCTAAACAGAAACAGATAAACTGAGACTACACAAGATGTTCGGCTTGCAGAGGGCATAATCAAAATGACCACCAAATATCTCCAAAATAGATTTTGCAAGTTGGGTTTTCTCCCCTTCCATCCTTCACAGGGTGTTTCCTCCTGATTGCGAGGTGGAACCCTATTCAAGACATAATTAGCTGTGAGAACTGCTTCACCCCACCAATAGTCCGGTATATCAGAACTTTGAAGCATGGCATTAACCAAGTCACAAAAAATTTGGTTCTTTCTTTCAGCTATTCCATTAGATTGGGATGGATATGCTGGAGTAATTTCATGAATTATTCCACTTTCTTCACAGAATTGAGAGAATTTGAGATGTATTCATCACCTCGATCTGATTTTAACCATTTGATTTTCTTTTCTAGTAGATTTTCAACTTCGGCTTTATAGACTTTAAAGTATTCAAGTGCTTCATCTTTTGACTTAAGTAGATAAATTTAACAATACTTAGTCGCATCAACTATGAGGGTTAAGAAGTATCATTTTCCACCTTTAGTTAATATTCCATTCATCTCACAAAGATCAGAATGAATTAGTTCAAGTGGAGAAATGCTTCGCCTTCGCCCTTCAACGCTATGAAAAAGTTTTCGGGGCTGCTTTGCTTGCACACACACTTCGCACTTCGAACTGTTTTCATAATTATAGCTTGGAATTAAACTCATCTTGCTCAACCACACAATAGCTTCAAAGTTAACATGACACAAACATGAATGCCAAATATCATGAATTTTATTGCAATGGGAAACATTATAAATGTTTACATTATTGAGATCGAGAATGGATAAGCGTAACATGCCTCCGCTATCATAGCCTTTGCCCACAAAACTACCAAATTTGGTCAAATGACCTTATTGAACTCAAATACAAGCTTTATTCCTTGCCTGCATAGCATCAACCCATTTAGGAGATTGCGAGTCATCGCAGGCACATATAGTACGTCTTTGAGGGTGAGTGTTTTGCCCGAGGTAAGCTTCAGGCAAACCTGTCCAATCTCACATACTGTTGCAGTGGCTCCGTTGCCCATTAGGACAGATCCACACCACCTTCACTCTGAAATGAAGAGAAGCAAAATCGATCAGTACATATATGTCTAGTTGCACCTTTATCAATCCACTAATCAATAGACGAACTTGCCATAAAGACCTGAGGTACATACTCTTCCGAGCTGGAGCTAGCCAGCATGACATTCACTTCAGCCTTGCGGCTTTTGTGCTGACCAGGAGATGGACCCTAACCCTTGCGATTGCGGCAATGATTTGCCTTGTGGCCAGCCTCCCCGCAAACAAAGCAGATGATGTCCTCCTTTTTCTTTATTTTCTTTAGATGGAGCTTGACTTGTGGTTGATTCTTGAATTTTGGTTTCCCAGAGTCTCTAGTTCTCTTGACATCCAACTAATGAGCTTGGACTTGAGCTTTTCCTGTGCCATCACTAGCTTTGGCACGCTCTTCAACATTGATAGCAGCTGACAACTCATTGAGTGCCAATGTAACATCCTGGATTTTGAAATTCGAAAGCTATGTAAGTTTTGAACTCTGTTGGAATGTATTGGTTTTAGTGTTTGACCTCTAGTAAGTTTTTCTTTGGGTTTTGGTTTGAGGTTCCACTTATTAAAGCAAAAAATGAAAATAATGTACATAAGAATATTAGCTGTAAATAAATAGAGGTCAAAGGATGTTAAAGGGAGATGTGCACAAAGACATAAATATGCATATAAGTAAACCAATAAATAAATAAAATAATAAAATGGGCACAAGTGAAGTATATATAAATATAAACAATTTTATTTTAAGGTTTGGTAATAATAAAAAATTAAACACAAGTAAGAGGAAGGAATACGTAAATACATGCATGCACACATATATATATACACACATATATATACATATATATTTATACACAAACAGGAACCCTTATAAAATGTATAAATACCCAAAGTAACAGTAAAAGAGTAAACTAATGGTGGACAACAATGCAAATAAATCAAAGCCAAAAGAAACAAAAATAAAAAAAGGGGGAGAAGGCTTCAGCCAGCCAGCCCATCGGACCAGCCCAACCGATCGGTGCCCCGGCCCACCTCTCTATCTCCTTCCCTGTTCCCTTTATTCTCTCTACCCATTTCGGCCGAAGCCCCTCCTTCCTCCTCCTGGGCCATCGCCACAGCTCGCCCGATCCCGACGCACGCCTAGGACCGAAGGTCGCCAGCACAGCTCCGAATGCACGTCGCGTGGCCCCTATTTCTGTCCCGTTGCCACATCACACCGTGTCACCCCTGTCTCATCGCGGCAGCTAGCGGCGTCATCCTCTCCGCGCGGTCGTCGCCGAGAATCCCGCAAACTACTCCCCCCCATTCCCTGACTCTACCGCCCATTGCGTCGTCCCCGGCCGTCGTCAGCAACAGCCGCGCTGCGCACAAATTAACCTGTGCCATCAGTTCAAGGACAGTGGTCCATGCCGATCCAGCATCGCCGCCCATGCCCGGCCAACTGCCCTCCTCGGCGCCCGCACAATTCGCCCCTATAAAGCCCCGGTCGAGACGCCCATTCGCACCGCCCGAGCTCCCTTTTCCTCCCCTAGACTCCGATTGGATTCCCTTGCCGTCCTCCTCGCTGGCGCCACCTTCTTCCCCACCGTCGGCCGCCGAGCCAATTCCCCAAACCGAGCAACCATTTTTCGATTCCTCGCTTCCTCCCCTCCCTAGGCTCACCGTGAAGCTAACCCGGTGCTCAGCCGAGCCTCCCCGGGCCCGTAGCTCGCCGGCGTCGCTTTTCCTCTCGGTCTCCGCCGTGGCACACCGCCGGCCCTACTCCGGCACCCCCCCCCCCGCCGTCCGCCGCCGATCCCACCAGAAAACTCCTCGTGACACCGGCAACCCATTTTGGGCCGCCACCCCGACCCTTCGGCAGCCACCGTCCGCCGCACCGCCGTGGTTTTCTCGCCCTCGGCCTCCTCTGCCCCGGCCTCTGCTACCGCATAGCATAACTGCTATCTGTGCCCTATACAAGTAAGAAACACTCGAGAGGTTCCCTGGCTAGCAGCGGTGGCGCTAAGACTTGCCCCGGCCGTGCACGTTCGAGCCTCCGCTCCGCAGCGCCGGGGTGGGTTTTGGCGATTTATTTTTTTGTTGTTTACTGTGCGCCAGTAGTCCAGCCGCAAGAGTAGGCAGTCAAGAAAAAAATTTAGGAGGGGGCAAATAAACTTAATGAATGCTTAAAACATAAAATAAAATGGCACATGCAGTAGCAAATATCTTTTAACCTTGTGTATTAATTCCTACAACTTCTAACTAAAGGTATTTTAGGGACCTTTGATTATGGTTATTTATCATGTGCTAGAAAACAATACTCATATATATATATATATATATATATATATATATATATATATATATATATATAAAAACATAAGCAACTCTTTTAACTTTTTGTCAAGTGAGAGGGTTTAGTAATAATATGGTTAGGGTGAATGCTCACATGAAATAATAACCCATTAAATAAAGGGTGTAGAAATTTACCATTAGCAAGATAGACTATAAGATGCTATCAACAACCTAGGCTATAACACCCAAATGTAATTAGAGAATATATTGTACAAGAATGACTATGGTTAAGCTTTAATTAATCAAAATGGGATTACTCTGGAACCAAAGCAAAGGAAACAAATCTCTAAATTTGTCTAAATCCCATGTCCACCCAATGAAACTAAGATCTGATATTGGAGTTATTTGGATTTTCTGGTGAATGTTTATTTGGTTTGCTGATTGCCTTTTCTTTTTATCCAAATTTTCGCACACGTTAAAAACAGCGTACGAGACTCAGGAGGAGGAAGCCGAGGCAGCAGCTCTAGAAGCTTCAGACAGCCAAGAACCAACCCACTGTGACCAAGGCGAGTCGATACTTTGACCATGTTGAACCCACATTTTATGCAAATTACTTTTGTTTAAATTAGCAAATTGCATGTTGTTATTTTATGTGCAATCACATGCTTACTTTAAGATTTTAGTTATGTGCCCATTATTTAACTTGCTTAATATTATACCTCCTTGGGAGTATTGGGATATGTGAACCTTGCCGCCTTAGCAAAAATTATAATAAGTACCCTTTCGAAAATAAGTCCGTAATTACATGCTATGCTTAGTGTTGCTTAGATACGCATGGGCACGAGAACTCTCTAGCATCACTTTTTATCATGGGAAAGTTTGGTTGGGCAGTCATAGTGGTGATGACTAGAATATGTTGGATATGGTTATTTTATGTTCCCAAAAATCTCAAATTGCTTATTTATCTGGGCGAATGGTTCGGGGGTATGGTGCAAGGGTGCACGAGAGTGTGGTTTGTGGTAGAACCGCCCAAATAACCCTAAGGACTGAATCTTGTCATGACCTCCCGTGTAAAACAAGTACAACCACAAGTCTGTAAAGTATAACTTGGCTTAGTAGATTTACCAAACCCTGAAAGTCATCCTCATAGGTGGAGGAGGTGAGGTAGTGCAAGCGGCTGTTTGGGTGACGTCTTGAATGGGGCATCCGTAGAGGGTGAAGTTCTGCTGTGGCGTGCTAGCTGTGTGGGTAGCTAGCTGCTAGGCGTTCAGAAGGAGAACATCCCGCACAACCTATGAGACCTGCCGCAAGCGGGCCAAGCTCATAGGGGTGAGATGATGGAAGGAGCGAGGTACTTTGAACGGTTATTGTGATGGTTGGCTCAACCGCATAACTAAGGAATTGTGCGGGGCATCGAGTAAACTGTCTCTTGTGGGTAAAGTGTGCAAGCTCTGCAGAGTTAAAACTATTCGAATAGCCGTGCCTACGGTTAAGGGCGGACATGGGAACTTAATTAGATATATTTCTATTTCAAAAATCTTGGCAAATGCAATGGGAAAGGGAGGGCAGTGGGAATGCCCTATAAAATGTTGTCCTGGGCATCGTCCCGGTGGTAATGTAAGCGGCTATAACGCTGAAGATATTGCATATGGTATGGAGGCCATGTAAAGGTGGATGGTCTCCGGATCACTAGTAATAATGTAGTCTGATACACACTTGACATTTTGGTTCAAACTGCTAGGTCATAGGGATCTTTCTAAGTATACTCTATTTCCCACAGGCAAATTTCTAGCAAATAAAATAACCCCAGCCTTCACTTGATAAGCCCTGCATACTACTTAAATGCATTCTGTGTGTTGGCTCGCTGAGCAAGGTGGTTTGTGCTCACACTTGCATTACCAAAACCAGATTCTGGAGCCCAGGATCACTACGCTTATGAAGATGCCCCCGCTGCAGAGGAAGGGAACAACGTCGAGAATTAGGGCGTCTCTTGCGCTTCTTGAGTCCTAGGTAGTTATACTAAGGTATAGTGTGCCGATAATTATTGTCTTAGCTTAGGTAATAATCATACGACACATATTTACCCCCAATCGCTGCCTATGGATTATTGGCTCTACTTGACTTTTGTTTCCACTTGCGTACTTTTGTAATGTAAACATTTGGCCTGGTCGGCCCTTATGTAAACCCATTGCCCGACGTGGCATAATTCAAACCTCTGTTATGTAATATTGGAATGAGCTGTGGTTGTCCATGCGATGTATGAAATGATGCAGCAATGTACCTGTGAGCACTATCTACTGATCCAGGGAATAGTGCAGTGGTTTCATAGGAGATTCTGGATTGAAAAATTTGGGTCTGGCAGCGCTTGTATCAGAGCCTACGACTGTAGGGTAAAAGCCTTAGAATGGTCATTAGAAGGGCCTTAGGGTTATAATTTTAGAACATATAAAAAAGAACTTCTCAAAATATAGTGTATTATTTATGTTCGTATCCTTACTAGATTTGTTCTACTCTACTTTTCAGTTGTTATTTTTAAAAGTTACTAACGTTAAGTATTGTAAACTGCGGATGGCAGGAGCCGCCGCCGAGGGACATTGGGACTTCTTAGCCCACGGTGTGCGAGAGGGGGAGTTTGCGAGCTTGCTTCGCAAACTACTCCACTACTTGGGCTACAAGAGGCAGCCCATCTATCGTGGCAAGAGGACTAGGGTCGGTGGAGACGAGTCGTGGCTAGTGGAGGTCTTTGTCTACGCCAAGGACGAGAGAGACCCCCCTCACGTCTTCCCGACCACCCACCGGAGGAGCACCGTGGCTGCAACGCTCCAGGACGCCGCTCGTTTGGCTGTGGCCCGACTCTGCGACCTTCATGGGTCCATGCTATGACGGACTCCCTTTTGCTACTACCTGCTACGCAGAGAGGGTGACAGGTATGACGAGACCCTCACGCCTGAGATGGAGGACGACTCGATGCTTACGCATCAGGTGGACCTCACGCGGGCTTTGGGGACGGTCCATTTGGTTGCACAGGAGGAGATCTCGGCGTTGCGAGAGCACCTGCACGCCCGCCACAGCGAGGTGGGTCGCTATGTGAGCAGCTCGCCTCGTGCGAGACGGCCTTGGCGGAGGCCAAGGCGGAGGCGGCTGCCGCACGTACCCAGTCCCAGCAGGCCCCTGCACCGCCATGCCCCAAAGACCACCCCGCCAGCTCGGGGACTTCAGACAGACTCACCACTCGCAAGAGCGTGCGGCCCCTGGGGCCACAATACGCTCTGCGCCGTGGGGAGACTCGCTGCAGCCGCAGCCGTTCCCACTCCCACTCCGACACTGACCCTTCAGAGTTTAGCGGCAGTCGGTCCCGCTCTCAGTCACCATGCTACAGCCCCTCTAGCCCAGGTGCCGGGTTTATGGAGTAGACAGATGAGTAGGGTGCCTGCTATAGGTTGGTTAGTAATAGCAGGCACAGATCCCCTCGTAGTAGTGGTAGCTTGTGTTAGTTTCCTAGTCCTGTATTTGTATAATTATGAACTTTAATTATGTTATGCGCTTGTTAAGTCCAGTTCGGCCTAAAAACCAAAACCAACCTGCAGCAAGCACCCTACCAATCCATCTACTCCATAAATCTAGCACCTGTGCTAGAGGGGCTGTAGCGCGATGACTGAGAGCGGGACCGGCTATTGCTAAACTCTGAAGGGTCAGTGTCGGAGTGAGAGCGGGAATGGTTGCGGTTGCTGCGGGTCTCTCCACGGCGCAGAGCGGACTGTGGCCCTAGGGGCTGCATGCTCTGTGAGCGTGAGTTCGTGCGGTCCCCTAGCTCGGGCGGGGTGGTGCTGGGCCGAGATCGTGCAGGGCTCTCTGGGCTGGCACGCGCGCGCCGCTCCACCTTGGCCTCCGCCAAGGCCGTCTCGCACGAGGCGAGCTGCTCACGTAGCGACTCCACCTTGCTGTGGCGGGCGTGCAGGCGCTCTCGCAATGCCGAGATCTCCTATGCTACAACGTGGACCGTCCCCAGAGCCCGGATGAGGTCCACCTGATGCGTAAGCATCGGGTCGTCCTGCATCTCGGGCGTAAGGGTCTCGTCGTACCGGTCGCCCTCTCTGTGCAGCAGGTAGTAGCAAAAGGGAGTCCGTCGTAGTGTGGGCCCGTGAAGGTCGCAGAGTCGGGCCACAGCCAAGCGAGCGGCGTCCTGGAGTGCTGCGGCTACGGTGCTCCTCCGGTGGGTGGTCGGGAAGACGTGAGGGGGGTCTCTCTCATGCTTGGCGTAGATGAAGACCTCCACTAGCCACGACTCGTCTCCACCGACCCTGGTCCTCCTGCCACGATAGATGGGCTGCCTCTTGTAGCCCAAGTAGTGGAGTAGTTTGCGGCAAGCTCGCAAACACCCCTCTCGCACACCGTGGGCTAAGAAGTCCCAGTGTCCCTCGGCGGCAGCTCCTGCCATCTGCAGTTTACAATACTTAACATTAGTAACTTTTAAAAATAACAACTAAAAAGTAGAGCATAACAGATCTAGGAAGGATACGAACAGAAATAATACGCTATATTTTGAGAAGTTCTTTTTATATGTTTTAAAATTACAACCCTAAGGCCTTTCTAACGACCATTCTAAGGCTTTACCTACGATGTATCTTGATACCGGTAATACTGTCGACCGAATTTTTCAATCCAGAATCTCCTGTGAAACCACTGCACTATTCCCTGAATTAGTAGATAGTGCTCACAGGTACATTGCTGCATCAATTCATACATTTCGTGGACAACCACAACTCATACCAATATTACATAACAGAGATTTGAATTATACCACGTTGGGCAATGAGTTTACATAAAAGCCGACTAGGCCAAATGTTTACATTACAAAAGTATGCCAGCGGAAACAAAAGCAAGGTAAAGCCCTATAATCCACAAGCAGCGACTGGGGGTAAAAATGTGCCATATGATTATTACCTAAACTTAAGCAATAATCATAGGCACACAACACCTTAGTCTACATGCCTAGGATTAACAAAAACGCCAGAGTCGTCCTAGCTCTCTTCGTTGTGTCCTCCACCCACAATGATTTTGAAATAGAACTATATCTCGTCAAGTTCCCATGTCCGCCCGTAACCATGGGCACGGCTATTCGAATAGTTTTGACTCTGCAGAGTTTGTACACTTTACCCACAAGAGATAATCTCCTCTTGCCCCACATGATTCCTTGGCCATGCAGTTGAGTAGATCATCACAAGGCTGTTACAATGCATTTTTGCCTAGCAGAGTTACGTCTGCTAAGGTTTCACTCTCTTCGGGTACGACCACCCTTCCAAGAGCCCCCTCTTGCGCCCTCACGTTGGAGGATGCGGCCACGCTCTACCCGCACGTGGTCACACCGGCGCAACCCATACCGAGTCGGTGCAAATTAGTTAGTCTGCCTACAATTTGCCAGCTTGTCGTTGTACTTGTTGTACACTGGGAGGTCATCACGAGATTCAGTCCTTAGGGTTACCTAGGCGGTTCTACCACTATCCACATTCTTGTGCACCACTGCACCACACCCCCGGACCATCCGCCCAGGTAAATAAGCAAGTTGGGATTTTTAGGAACATAAAATATCATTGTCTATATATCATCCCTTTCTACACTGTCTTCCCAAATCAAGTGCTCATAATTTGAAAGTGAGGCATGGGACATTTTACTGCCCCTAGTGTCTAGCATAACTAAGCATGGCATGTACCTACGGACTTATTGTTGAAATATTACTATTATAGTTTTACTAGGGCGACAAGGCTCACATGTCACAATATTCCAAAGCAGATATACCATTAATCAAGCTGGATAATGGGCACATAACTAGAACCGTAAATTAAACATGCATTTGCACATAAAATAACATCATGCAATTTGATAATTTAAACAAAAGTAATTTGCATAAAATGTAGGGTCAATATGATCAAAGTATTGACTCACCTTAGTCACAGTGGGTTGGTTCTGGGTTGTCTGAAGCTTCTAGAGCTGCTGCCTCGGCTTCCTCGTCCTGAGCCTCGTACGCTATTTTTTAACGTGCGTGAAAATTTGGATAAGAAGAAAAGGCAATCAGCAATGAAATAAACATTCAACAGAAAATCCAAATAACTCCAATTTCAGGTTGTGGTTTCATTAAGTGGACATGGGATTTAGACAAATTTAGAGATTTACTTTATTTGCTTTGGTGCTAGAATAATCCCACTACCGTAATTGAAAGTTTAATCATAGCCATTTTTATGTGATTTAATCTTTTATTATACTTAGTATCATAGCCTACGTTCGTCGGCTTAGTGTTCACATTATTTAGTGAAACAAGGTTTATCCTAGTACTAGGGTAATATTTTATGGCTTACTCGACAAACAGTTAATGTCGACCTTATATCCAATATGCAAGGATTCATGACTTACGGTTTAGCAACTTTTTATTTGATGGGTTATCCTTTCCCAAAAGAGTTTACTCTAACTCTACACCTACTAACTCTTTTTGATTCCTAAGGATTTTAAAAAGGGTCATTCATTACATACACACATATATGCACATATGGATATGTGTGTATATACATATAATATTTTATGGCACATGATAACTATCCATGCCAAAAGGGTTAATATGCACCCCTATACACTAATCTAGTTTCTGCATCACAGGAGATTTGACTTTAGGAGTTTTTCCCATATTTTTCCCTTTGGTTTCTGGTGCTGCCGCTCAAACCAGACACAAAAATACACTGGAAAATCCCCCCAAAACTCAGCATGGCGTTGCGGAGCCGAACGCGCGCAGCCGGGCGAGTTAAGGGGCGGGCGACACTAGCCAGGAGGGACGCGGGTGTTACCTGTTTAGTATGGGGCGCTAAATGCTAATGAACCGAGCAACAGTGAGGGAGTCCGAGCAGAGGAAGGCCGGGGTAGAGAAGACTTCGGCGGTGACTCGTCGGTGAAGGGAGGCCGGGGAGGGGCTAGCGACGGCCAAAATGGATTCCTTGCGCCCTTGTGAAGACGGTGGTAGGGTCGGTGGCGG